>CAMQGK010000334.1:5752500-6952500 GCA_947000775.1 Pterois miles | reverse complement strand
AGTCTACAAAAGCTGCAATGAGCGGCCACAAATACTGCAAATAAGGTGATTTACATATCTGCAAGAACATATAAAACTATATTAGTTTGTTGGATAAAAGGGAAAATAAAAAGCTGCATTACTATATACAGTAAAGACTTTCTCCGCAGTAATTGTTGGTAAGCCGTTCATAACATTAGCATGCACGGTGTTACACAATCACTGAGTGTTGATAAGCTGGTATGGAATTGATCTTTAATGACTACACTTTGTTTTAATTAGTGCCCATGTGCCAGGGAATGCAAAGCATTTGGAATGACAATTACAATAATGAATTTGCCAGATATTGTCTATAATGAAGGCGTAAACTCTGGCAAACCACACAGAAAAACACACACACACACAGTTACATACTAAATGCAGCATGACAAACTCCTGCATGAGACTTGGCATGCTGGCTGCGTAATCCTCCTGTAATGTATTCTCTTACCGTCTCCTTCCTGCAGCCGCTTTAAGTGCCATGCAGTGGAGATATGGCAAGCCCATCCAAAATGTAGGCTACTGTGGGCACCATAGGAGCCATCCTACAACATGCCCTGTGCCAGCACACACTTTCAGATCGCCTGTACTGCACTGCAGCTTGGTCTTTGTCCAGATAACAGTCTAATTGGTCCTCACTGCTGGAGTCTGGCATCAACTAGGACTCTTAAAAGCCCCGGCCGGTTTGCAGCGTGGCAGAGAATAAATCAAACATTTATGACGAAAAAAAAAGTGCCCACTGCTTAGTGCATGTTTTTTTATAATGTGACCTGATCTCTCAAAGTGTCAATGCCAGTCTAAATCTGTACTCTCGGTGGGAGCAAATGTGTGTCTCTTTATAATCTCTCTTTTCCTGCAAAGGGTACAAATGTTGGGGACGGTCCTAAATTAGCACTCTGAGTGCGGGAACGTACTGTAGCACCCGACTGAACCATTTGTAGCAATTAAAGTGGCTGCTGGCAGCTCTGTTCAGTCAGTGTCATACTGCATAGAGTTCAAGCAGAAAGATGGAGCTTTAAAAATGTCACTCCATCAAACTATTTTACTGGACAAAACAAAATTATTTGGTACTTTAGTTGACATGCTGGATGTGAGGAATGATGATTAAAACTTTTTACAGACACCTTTCAAGCCAATATGTGGGTGAGCGTGCGACACTGGAATATCACTTCAATGAGGTCTATGTGTCTCCAATGGCTCTCGAGCGCTCCCTCTTTCTCTGAGCAGAGTGATCATCAAGATGCACTCAAAAAGAGAAACCGTGAAGTATGGCTGATGTCTGGGGCTGAAGGACATCAACTAAAGCGAGCTTTACACACTTAATCCTGATGGTTCATTACACACTGATAAGAGCCATTCTGAGAGGATTGTTGTTTAAGGCAGAGCGTTTCCCCCTGCAAACAGAAAAGCTGTTGAGATATCACAGTGAGCAGTCTGACAAATAAATTTAATATGCAACGCTGACATTTTCCTTCTCCCTCACCTTCCTCTCTTAAAAGAAACTTACCTAAGTGACACCTGACCTGTGTAGAGATGCTTTATCACCTCATGGTGCATGTTAACAGAAAAGGTGCTGATCAGTCTACAGGAATTAGTCTGTGATGTGTGTCTACGCAGGTGTTGCTGTAACGCAAGGTGTCATGTTTATGTGTCGAGCAGTGTTTTTGAGCCTCTCTCTCTCTACTGCCCTTGAGCTACTAACAAAGGTCAACCTATTCTAAGTGAGGACAATGCAACACTCCCATGAAATATTCGTTCCCACTTGTTGACCCCATTAAATGTCTGCTTACTTTATCACCACCTTGCAAGAGCTGCACGACCTGAATGCTCCTCCATCCAGGAAACCCAGAGGCACTCGCAAGTATCATACCATTACAAATGTAAAGTAACACAAACCCACCTGACAGGTTTACACATTGCTGTGAGTCGTGTGGGTGAGTGGGAAAGAGAAAACCAGGGGGTTACAAGGAATATATGCCAGGTTGTTTCTCATGTTTACAGCTTGTCCCTCTATGTCTCTGCCGGTGTCTTTAGGGTGTCCATCCCAGACACCTCTTTGCTATACAGCACGAGCAAAATGAAAACTAACCTTAGCTGACTTCCAAAAATGGCCTTCAGGCATATGGCAGACCTGAATAGAGGTGCATTGAAAACCTCTCAACTTTTACATTCTCCTTCCTCACCGACTGAGTGGCTACACCTCCCCTTTTTAATACATTGTCCTTGGATAATTATAGCTAGAAGCATAGGGTTAATTGAACTAAAATAGGTTATTCAGTAGAGCTCAGCTGAGGAGCTAAGCTATAGAGTGGGGATACAATAGCTGAGGAGCTGTAAGAGCAGTAGGACTGGATTCTTCAATGTGAGCCCCCTCACACTCATTTGCAATTTCCACTTTATTCATTTGCTTTAGGTTGCTAGCGACAAAGGGTTTAAATTTACAAAGTCTGAGGCTGTCTGTTAACTTTTACAATGTTGTCTTTACATCAACATAATGAATACTTAGGGATGTACGACGTACTTCAATAAGGTCGCAGTGTATTGGCAAGAATCTGGTAATACAATATACATCATGATACAGGAGTAACATGTCAATATGTATGTCAATATATAAGGGATAATGCACAGCAAGCCAGTCTTTATCGTAAAATAACCCCAGACCGAAGGATCTGAAGGGTCTTGTCTCAGTCTGAAGGGATGTATTTCACAACAAAGACCTGCTAGCTGTACATTGTCTGCTTATTACATGGTTACTTCGATAAGAAATCAATAATTTGTCACACAAATGATCTGTCACTGAGTCCAACATCAGGACTGAGCCCATAGCAACAGTCTGCTATAATGAAATAACAGGCCGAACAGCATCATGATTATTGAGTATTCAACAATGCTGTTAAATAAATTGTGATATATTGCAATACTGCAAGCAAGGCAATATATTGCACCTTTTAAAATCTAATTTTAGGAAACTGTCGAAGTATGAAGAACCCACCACAAATGCACCATGAATAGGCAAAGATACCACATTTGCAATTTTGCCCCAAATCTGCATGTGATTATCATAAAGGGGGCATGTCTGTAAAGGGGAACCCATAGAAGCCATTTTAAGTCAGATATGTTAAGGTCAGAGGTCAAGTGACCCCTTTAAAAGTGGCCTTGCCACTTATCCTCGCCAAAATTTAGCCTTACTTTGGAGCGTTATTTATCCTCCTTTGCAACAAGTATGACATGGTTGGTACCAATAGATTCCTGTGGTTTTTTATTTTCATATGATGCCAGTGTCTTCACTAACTTTAAAACTGAGCCTGCTACAACCTCTGAAAGATTTGAGAAGAGTTTTGAAGAACCGATACAGTATCACAACACACAATTTTGCAATACTTTTGCAATAATATGTATTGATATTTTCTTACATCCCTAATTTTTATACTGACAAGTTTTCATAAATTGGGAGAACCACTACTTTTTGTGGATATCATAAGTTCGCATTAAGTAGTACAGGCTACATTCAGCAAAAGCTAAATGCTGAGTGATTGATTACTATGAAGAGATGCTCACCTGGACATATTGCTCTGTGCACTTAGCTAATCAAAAGGTAGTACCCACTACCTTATTTAAAAACACATGATCATGAAGTTACAGTAAATCAAGCTTGTTGGGTGGCTAAAACAAGACTAGAGCAAAGCTTGATTACAAAATAATCAATGAAATTATTATTACCAAAAATGTCAACAGCTAGTCATGTATAGAATATCTTTACTCTGTAATGCACATATGTCTTTTTACATGGAAAACAGATTGTGGTATTGCATGAAATAAGAATAGACTTCTGTTATATTTGAGGAAACTTTATTTACAAAGAAAATTAAGAGATTCCCATTCCTCTACATGGATAGCACTCTGATGGATAAATAGGTTCCAGCTGACGACCTGTAGAAAAAAAAAAACAAGAAAACAAGGCAAAAAGGGATAAGATGACTCACATACAACTGATGACAGAAAACCAATTTCTGAGTCAACACCAGCAAAGATAAATGTGACAACGACTTTGACCCGCTTCCACCTGATACACATCAATGTCTGCAATAAACTGTCACATTAACCTGCTAAAGTGCAAGCTTATCTAAACATAACAATGTCAATATCAACCAACATGACATTTGTTGCCGTCACTCTCAGACATAACGGTAATTTATTGAAGATATGCTGCTGAGCAAAAGGCTAAAGAGGTGCAGGGAAAGACTGTCATTGTCTGAGGGCACTGTTCAAACCAAAGCTGAAGTAAATGCCATATCATCCTGACATTGTAACAAAAGCAGATATGCTAGATAAACATGGCAGTTATAATTACCTTCAAGGCTGAGTAATAGCACTGGCCCATTTTACTTCTTCAGGATCTGATGTCTGACGACGATGAAGGGGAATGCAAAGCCACTGCCGAAGAACACCACCATCATGCCGAGAAGACGCCACTTGTTCTCCACTGAAAATGGCAGGTTCTGTTTAAAAAAAAAAAAAAAAAAAAAAAAAAGAATATTATGACTTGGTTAAACCCCAAGAAATCTAATGCAACTATTTTGATTTTCATTACATTCCTTACTAAAGTACCTAATCTTAATATTTTTGACTGCACATTGTTCTTAGAAAGCACTTGTCTTCAAGATTTGATACACATTTAAATATGTAATGAACAGGGTTAGGGTTATTTCTAAAATTATAAGTGCTACTATATGCAGGATATCTGTGCAAAGAGCTTCACAGCACATCAAAGCAGAACAAGACAGCCAGGGTCACAAATTAATGGCAGGACTCAGGTAAAAATCCCATTTAAAGTTCATGAATTGCCTGTGAAATTACAGAGGACATTTTTTTTTTTTACATTTTACATTTCATTTACTTCAGTCAGGTCATGACAGTGGGACACTCACTGGTAGGCGATTATGAGTGTCTGGACGTGCAATTTGCGTGTGTGCATTTTCAGAACAACAAATTTCATGTGTAAAAAAATACGGAAATTATTTAGCATATATTCAATCTTATGAAGGGCTCATTGCATGGGTAGAACGTTGTCTCAAAAAATAAATTAAACAAATGTAGGTCTCCTTAAAAAAATAATCCAAGTTACACATCAAAATGGCAATAATCATTTAAAATGAGCAACGAGTTGGGTTCAACACTTTACATTCAACTGAGGGAGCTCCTATAGATGCAACTAGGGCCCAAAGACACACTATTGCCATCACCCGCCTTCATTATTTGTACTTATCAGTGTGGCGTACTAAAACACATTTTTCATCAGAGGCAGCTACAGCATCATTAAACATTATTCAGTGTTTCTTATCCACAGAAAGCAAACTACAGTGTACAGATAACACAGTGTTAGAAGCACCTTTCCTTTCCCTGGGTTCGCTTGTTGTTAGCATCCGGCTGTGACCTTAACTTTCGGCAAATATCCGTAAGTAATGAACAACTTCGTTTAGGCAGTACATCATCACATTACTGTACGTGTTTATGGGTGTACTTGTGTTGATGCCTGCATCATATTGAAAGGAAGCCATGTTTGAAAGCTTCAACTTGCTTCTTCTAGCTTATTCAAGTGCTTGCTAACTCGGTAGCTTTGAGTTAGCTAGCTTGTTAATAGTTAACAACCTCTTAGCTCCAAAGCTAATGCTAATCTACAGGTCGCTATACCGGGCTTTCCTTCAACAAACAAACAGTGTTGTTATATTGAAATCTTTTCTTACATTGTAAAGATGACAATATATATACTACTTGCTAATTTTCTTAGCATTGCTATGACTGTGATACCTGGCGGACATGACCTCCAAGCTAACGTTAGGCTGTGGCTACAGACCAGGCCTAAAACAGGCAATATCGCGTTTAAAACATTAACACTGCTTTAATGGGATATTCTCACCTTCCCGGGTCCTTCGGCATAGTGTGAAGAACGAACAGCAGACGTTGTGAATCGCCTCACAGCTTGTCCCAGCATGATTGCAGTCTGGTTTCTTCGGTACAACGTTGTTGTGTACGACCTTCTTGTTCCTATGAGCGGTGGAGTGGCGCAATAGATTATGGGAAATGAGATGCTATGGCGTGCGGGAAATGTAGTTCAAATACCTGAGAGGCGACTGTCGAACAGTGTACTGTATCTTTCCTTTGTCTTCCTGTAGGGACTGAGCAATTAATACCTAGCTGGTCAAAAGGTGTAGTTAAGACAGTGACTATCTCCTTTTTCCGTTTAAAAATACTGATAAATTGAGATCTGGATTTACATCTGGTATTTTCACTTTCTGAGTGTGTGTGTCCTTGTGGGGTTGACAGTAAAAACAAGTGTTTGATAAGCTATCTACAGATGTAGTGACTGATAGTGTGACCCTTCCGAAGCACTTGCTCTTCATTGATTAATGCTCGTGTGTACACTGCTTGTTACTTTAGTAGATGTTTGGTTTACTCATTTATGGTGCATACCATTGTTTATTCAGAAATTCCGAAAACAAAGTTTATACGTTTTAAGGTCATGAATTTTTTTTTCCAAAGGAGCCTCAAACAAAAACTCGTTGCGTGGTCTGTGTGTCAGTGCACATTAATATATCTGATAGTCTGCTATTCTTCTCATAAACCCTCCCACATCATCTCACTGTCATCCCTTCAAAACAATTGTACATATAGTTTCCTCCTTGTGTCTGATTGCATCCAGAGATTGCTGCTTGTCTTGTATTCTGCTGGGTCAGAGTCGAGTTTAGTCAAACTGCCCGTTTGATGTTTTGAGCTCTGTCACTCGTCAAATCCTTAGCGTGAACGCTGGCTTGACATTTACTGTCGTCGAATGCCTTTTTGTGTAATGTTTTCATAAATGAGTTCAGATGTCAAGCAATGTGGCGCATTTGCACGGCATCATCAGAAAACAAGTGCCATATGGATATTGCAAATTGGATTGCACAGGCAGTATGGATGGGCACACACATTAGGCTACATGTTGCGTAGAGAGTTAGAGATAGGGTGATGATTTTGAAAAGGATATTGACTGTGACAACATGAGCATGCTGTCGCTTCAACTGAAGCTGTTCACATTTGACCTGAGAGAGAAGCAACATTTTACACACTGTTTTTGTATAGATTAATGAGATATAACATCATATAAAATGTTTCAAGTATATCTTTATTAGCATCGTCAATAAGGCCATTTCAGATTGAGTGTAATTTTTTTGTTTTTACCTTCACATGATCATCTGGGATAAATCTGTTTCAACTAAACATGCATGATTGTTGCCTTAAAGGAACAGTATGTAACATTTCAGGGGCTCTACTAGCATAAATGGAAAATAATATTCATTACTGTTTTCATTAGTGTACAATCAACTGAAACTAAGAATCTGTGTGTTTTCATTAGCTTACAGTGAGCAGGCAGAAGAGGATCTGCCTCACAGAGTCTGCCACGCTGCTCCGCCATGTTTCTATAGTAGCCCAGAATGGACAAACCAAACTGCCTCTAGAGAGAGCCTTTCACGTTTTTACGTGCAAAACTGTGGTACCACCAGCAGTCATCTGACTTTTGTTGCTCGTAAAGTAGTAGTTATTATGGTAAGGATGGCCTCTGGATGAAGTGAACAGCGTTACTGCTGTTTTACACTCGGTGGCTCACGTTACCACAGCTTTGGAAAGGGAAGAGTGGCACACCACTAGATGTCGCTAAATCCTACAGTCCTACTGCACCTTCCGTGTTTTTTTTTTTTTTTTTTGACATGTTGCAGTTTCACAGTACCACATTATTTACTTAAAACAACACAGAATATAAGGCATTTCCCAAAAAATCGAAAAGAATGAAATTACTAGAAATGACTTCTGATGTTTGAAAACAAATACTAACAGGGTTGTAATGAAAAACAAAACAAATTATCTAATAATCAGCCACAGACTATTTATATGCATTTTTTGTTTGAATCATTTTGATATTTTCCAGAGCTGATGGCCTGAAAGCATTTCCTGAAAGCAATTTATTGCAGAAAGAGGAGTGGAATGTTCTCTGTTATATAAATGAGCTGCAAAATACATGAGTCATCATGGAGCTTCTTCCAATAGTTGTTTGCTACATTAAATCCATTGAGTTCACTCACTTTTTTGAAGTCCATCTTGGGAATACTTTTAGTGTGTGATACATGTAACATTTGTGCCACACAAGCAGCAGATCATGTCCCAGTACAAAGTGAATGTTTTTTCAGTGTTGTCAGCTAATGAAATGCTGTTCTCCTGACAACGAGCTCTGACATTGACTGCTGTGAAGCTGGTTACCCCTTGTCATGGCTGCCGCATCCATCAACGCGGGGTCATCACCTGGCCTGCTGCCACGTGTCTGTCTGCACTCCCATTGCCAGCGCAATCTGTTAAAAAGGAATGAAGGATCGGGAATGATACCACAAACAATGTCATCACACCCTGCTATAAATATTGATGTTATTACTTGTCATACAAGGTTGGCAGCACAGCCCTGAAATCCATCCTGCTTCATGCTTACAGACCCCCGTCCACTGATTGCTATTTTTGTTGACCATCTTAATTTCTAGCTATTGACTTTCAATGGCTCATGAGCAAATCTGCTCAAAGTGCTCTGTCAATAGCCATGTGAGCTCCTCTGTGTGAAAAGAGGAGTGCAAACATGCTGCATACACAAATACACAAAGCTGTCATCTTAAATAATAACCAGCCTGCACTCATTTAAGTCTGCCAATTAGCATTCACTGAGACCCAGGCTCAGTCACATCTGTAAACAAACCTTTAATCAACCATCTACATGACTGTGCATAATAATATGGCAGTGTGTGTGCATGATTACAGTATTTTGATTCATAGTTATTACAAACAAAATGTGGCTACAATCCCATAAATATGTGAATTTGAGATGGCTCCAGGTTTTGTAAGTAAATGGTATTTGAAGCTATCAACCAATCTGCTCCTGTATATGATGGACTGCAGGCCAGACTGCCAAGGTAAACAGCATCTTTCTCCCTGTCGAGATTTGCAATAATGTTCCACAAAGGACTGGGGAGGTAATGGGTAATGTTAATCAATGAGGACAGTTCATTTTGGCAGCAGCACTCTCAAGTTTAAGGCGTCTTGCATCATTGCCGCTGACAAGAGCTGATTTGCACAATTACAGTGTTTTGTGGAATGGCAGAGAGGATGGTGAAAATTGTATTTGGGCTGAGATGTTATTTTTTTCTCTGTTTCCATGGGCAGTGACAAAAGAGAGTGCCACATCTGGTGTGAGTCGCTCTCGGTCGGGTCTGAAGGGCTTCATCTCTTCTTTGAGCTACTGAGAGGAAGGACAGTTCACCTTCCATTTCCTCTCTGTCTGTTTTCAGGTCAGAATAAATCCTGCAATTGAGTGTAAGAAGGACAGTAAATGAACAGACACACATACACACAGAGAGACACATGCAGCCCCCAGCGAAGTCACTATGGGAGTTCATAACGTGCACTCAGTGGCATGATTTGACATTAATCTTTAAAGTGGATTCAGGGGAAATTGCATGGACTTGCAGCTGACCCAGCCCTCTTGGGATGACTTACCTATGCCCTTGTACACTCAAGGTATGGTCTCAAAAATAACCATCATCCTTACGTAGATTTGTTTTCATGCACTGTTGTATTAATACTCTCCAGTGTCACGAATGGGCTGTCACTCCTTCCCCCACTCTCCTCAACGTCACCGTTCCTCTGAAATAAAATAGACGATAATTGGATTCTAGATGAAACCTGCCAGGCTGGAAAGAGAATTAGATAGAGAATTATTCTGGAGACCAGAGGTGAACATGACAAATCTGAGTCATTCCTGTTTTTTTCCTGCCCCCAGCATGCACCAGTCCAGTCATAGCAAGCTCTTTATGAGCTCCATTCACGCAGGTTATGTGAGGTGTGAAACACCCTCTTGCCTCTGTGGCACCTCCCATTTTCCACATAGTAATTTATGCAGTGTTTCAACAGAAACTGCTTCACATACCGTTGACTGTTGATATAATTGATATGATGGTGGAATCTAACCATAAGTATAATAATTGCAGGTTATTTAGTCTGATAATGTGATAAAATGTGACTTTCATCTCAAAAACATACAGAGGAGTAAATTTCCTTAACGTTTACAGAGGAATAACTGCAATCCACATGCCAAAAAGCCACATGCTATTCAACAAATGTTGCAATAGGTGAGATCATGTTCCCACATCAGTGGTTTATTTGTTCAAATTTGTATTCATCTCAGATATACTGTTTTTGATAAAACAATGACATTCAGTTCCCTACTTGGTTTTAAAGATACAGTGTGTAGGATTTGGCAGGATCTAGAGGTGAGCTTATAGATTGCAACCAAATGAGTATCCCTCCTCTCACTCCTCTCTTTCCAAGACAGCTTTAACATGAGCTGCAGAGTGCAAAACTGGCGTTCGTCTCACTCAGAGGCCAAGCTCATCATAACAACACTACTTTAGGAGCAATGGAAGTCAGGCGGTACCATGGTTTTGCAATCTATTCTGGTGGCCTTCAAGTGAAAAAAAAAGTGACGCAGGCTACTGGAAAATGATGGACTCTGTGAAGAGGACCCGCTCCCTAGTTATGAAGGGCTCATTCTAAGCTAACAGAAATACAATGATTTTTAGTTTGAAGTGTCCTAGTAAGAGTTAAATCAGCAGACTTGGTTTAGACTCTTAAAGACGTTTAACTTGTCATCCAAGAAACTTCTTCAGTTCTGACTAACTGGCAGGGGAACCCAGGTATTTAACCTCTGTTGGTCGTTGGTGCCGCTAAGTGTGACGACGGTAGTTGTGGGTCCTTAGAGTCAGCTGATGCCCAGTGTGGACGACTGCCCCATGGGTCGCTAGAGGCGTTAGATCCAGTTGATGCCAGGTGTGAACGAATGTCCAGTGAGGTTAGGTGTGTGAATGGTGGTTTAATCTCCTGGGAAGGGATGGCAGGATGGCAATGTAGGTGGAAGACAGGTGGAAGACAGGTGGTGTCTTAAGCCTCCTCTTCTGTTGAGTAATGGCTTCTCTACTTTGACATAGATGGCCTCTTTCACTCCTCTTTCAAACCACCTCTCCTCCCTGTCCAAAATATGCATGTTATTGTCCTCAAAAGAGTGTCCCTTACCCTTCAGGTGTCAATAGACTTCTGAGTCTAAACCTGAGGAGTTGGCCCGTCTGTGTTGAGCCCTCCGTCTGTTTAGTGGTTGCTTGTTGCCACCAATGTATAAATCTGTGCACTACTCACTGCATTGGACTGCATACATCAGGTTCCTTTGCTTGTGTTTGGGTGTGCCGTCCTTAGGGTGGACCAGTTTCTGTCTGAGGGTGTTGCTGGATTTGAATAAACGCAGGGATGTGGTGTTTGTTAAAAATCCTCCAGTGTGTCTCAGACACTCCAGCCACATAGGGTAGTGATGGTCTGTCTACATTTTGCGGCTGTTTTCACAAAGGTCCAGTTGGGTTTCCACAAGCTTTAAGTGCATTTTTCAGCTGTTTTTGCTCCATTTCTTAAGTCTGTGCCCTTGTTGGTATGTTATTTGCTCGGTGGTGCTGGGTTCTGGTTACTTCAAGATTGTGCTCCAGTGGAACATATTTACCTCCACCAAGGAGGTTATGTTTTTGCCGGTGTTTATCTGTCTGTTTGTTGGTCTGTGTTCAAGATAACTCAAAAACTTATGGACGGATTTTGATGAAATTTTCAGGGTGTGTCGAAACTGTGAAAAGATAAGATAAGATATTCCTTTATTAGTTCCACAGTGGGGAAATTCACAAGAAAAGGAAGAACTGATTTAATTTTGGGGGTGATCCAGAAGAAATCCTGGATTCTGGATCACTTTGAAATTTTCGCTAACATTGGGGTAAATGGGACCCAAAAAATTGTTTCTCAATATCTCTGGTAATTGTTGCCCAAAGCTCATGAAATTTGACTCAGGCATTTACAATGTGTACTTCTATCAAATCCCACGCTTACTTCAACAATAATCAACATCCCCAGATATGTGTTGAAGACTGTTATTTTTCTGACCATGACACAGTTTGTATCACTTTGTAAAATGTTAATGTACATATGTTGGTTTTAGAAATAATGTATTGTGAGTTTTATGTTGTGTCTTGTATATATGTTCTATGTTTGCCACTGATATAAAATTCTTTTTAAAAAATGTAGGATTTTTATATTGGCGTGAATTACAATATGGGGGGAAACTATGCTGCTTGGCGGACGTCTGCGCTCTCTGAGTGCTTTTCTAGTTATGAATATTATATTCAATATCTGCTAATAGACCCCCCACCTCCAAAAAAACATTACACACTGTTCCTTTAAACATGATAGACAAACCTTGACTCATTATTTGGCAGATCTGCCCCAATGAATTTGTCAAGGTTTTCATAACATTCTGTTATGGGATGATTTTTAAAAATATTATATTTATGCCAGCATAGTACTGCAAAGATATTCTATTACACAGAAACCCCAAGCACAGTAAAGGTAAAAGTTAAAAAGAAGACTTTCCATACAAGGTCAGTCTTATTCACTATTTAGCTACAGTCTTTTTTCATTTTAGTTCACTTCAGAGTTTTTTCTCAAACTATTTGCCTTGCACAGGTTTCTCATCGAGTGTATTACGTATGAGCCCCTTTCTATTTACCTTTGAGGCACTGCAAAAACTTCAAAAGGTGTGTTGGAAAAATCATTTAACTTCCATTCAGTTTAACAGAACTTTTAGGCCTCTGGCATTGATTTTTTTTTTTTAGCTTGTGAGGAGTGAAAGTGAGAACCCAACTTTTGAGCTTTATGCTGTAACAAATGACAATAGATACAGTAAGAAAAGCAAAATCTGACTCCAGAGTGAACCGCTGGACCAGAACGCTTTGATTTGTGTGAGCGTGTGCGTGTTTGTGTGTGAATGAATGTGTTTCATAAAGCACACACATCTGAATTTGTACTCTGTTGTTCATTGACATTTCTTCATAATAACACCGGTCTGTCTGACAGACATTGCAGTATGAATATTTATACACTTTGTTTTCTAATCATGTCTGTCACAGAACCATCTAACGCAAAGTTCATGTGAATGTGTCCCCCCCCCTTTTCTGTCATTTTCTTCCTATATTCTGCACTGTATACTGTATCTGTGGTTGCATGTTTGTATAACCTTCACGATCCATTTCATCATAGTCATGTCTGTGAAATATCTACCGTCCTTGGCAATCCCAGCAGTCTATTGAAGATGAGCTCCTGCTTTGCCACCCTGTCAACCACGAGACAGAGTGCCACAAAGCCACCTGTCAGCGGGCTGTTAAGCGAAGCTCTGGGCTGACCAAGGGCTGACCGGGAGCATCTGTGCCACTGTTTGTGTCTAATACGCTAATGAGAGCTGTCAAGCTGTCGAATTCACTCCCGGTGCCCTCTGGCACTAACAATGGCACCTTCAATTGGGCTGTCTTGAGTGACATTAACAAACACAGCCACAAAGAGAACTGACATGAGCAAGTGACGCCGCGCGCTGACATGTTCACAAACAAATAAAAAAAGGCAGTCACACTCACAGATACAGAGAAAAAGAGAGGGAGACAAAGAGAGATTTGTTATTTCGAATAATGGAGTTTCAGCCTTACCCCCTCATGTTAACGTCTGTTCCTCTGGCTGCCTATAGAGGCCAGTGTTGCTCAACATTGCTGTCACTGTGACTACACTTCCCCTCCACTTTAACGGCATTAAACAAGCCAAGAAAGACCTAACAGCACATTTATCCCTGAGCAAAACCCTGAAGAAAAAAAAATGCTCATCCCCTGCTGTATCACTAAATTCACATGAGCTTTCTTGATTGATGCCATGTGCCTAGTAGCGCGGCCCTCCACCACCTCATGAAAAGAGCAGTCAGTGGCTGACAGTGTGTGTGTGTGTGTGTGTGTGAGAGGTCTTAAGGCGCTCCACCCTAAACCTGCCATGCGTCCATCAAACACACTCTGCCTTCTCTCAGCTCATTTAACATGCTTCTCCCAGCAGTATTCTGGGTTCTGACCTTGTTCCACAACAACAAAACCTTCCTGGCACAAAAAATAAAATAAATAAATACAAAACACATGTTCAAAAAAAAAAGAATCAGTTGGGAAAACAGAGGTCTGCTTTGGGACGCTGGCTGAAATAATACTCACACTCTCAGGTAAACAGGCAATGGGTTGATCATCATGAAAGACAATCAACACCATCAGTGCACACAGAGGCTGAAGGAACTACACTTATGCTTCTCCATTTTTAGGAAAAACAATATTCCCAGGGCATGGTTACATGCGGATGTGCTAATTGTTTTAGCCCATACAGTTCAAAACAGTCAATTTGCAGGAATAGTATTTGCATACAAAAGTCTGTTGTGTGATTTTAGGCACCAGCAATAAACTCAGTCTCAACCACAACTGGCTCTTTTCTTTGATGGAAAATCACACAATAATGAGACATAAAAGAAAACACTTCATAAAGGACATAAAGGAACACTTCAGAAACAAGTGGGGGAATAAATCTAATCTCAGTTTGTTGACTTCAAAAGTTTTTTTTTTTTTTAAACATTAATTCTGAACTAATGCTTTTCTCCCGCGCCTCACCAATGGAAACACGTCTGACTCGATGATGCAGTGGCTTTTCCAGACTTGTTGATGATTACCATTTCAGACAAAATTATCCAAAATCTACTAAATTAAAGAGCTCAGTCAGTTTTTTAATACACCCAAGAGAGGACAATACGTATTACCAGTATCAGTATTTTACAAAAAGTTGAAAGTATTTTTTTATGCAAACATGTCAGAAAATGCTGTTTTTCAGCCTCTCAGAGATGAAAACTACTTGCTTTTCTGTGTTATATTGCATTAAGGTGAATAACTCTGGGTTTTGGACTGACAAAACAAGACATTTGAAGACATCACCTTGGTCGTTGACATTATTCACTATTTTCTGACATTTAATAGACCAAACAACACATCAGCAGATTAATCAATAATGCAAATAATCATTAGTTGCAGCCCTGTTTTATAAACATTCAGATGATTTTCTCCCTCCCAATATAGTGCTATTGATTTAATGCCAAAAAAACAATGTAATGATGATGCATGTAAAGAGGATAAAGCAAAATGCTGTCAAATGTAATGACATGTAATTACATGTAATGCATAAGGCAACACGCTTAAATGTAGGTTACTTGTGATGAACTGAACTTGAAGATCTGGCCATTTGGGACTTACTGCATGTCCTCATGTCCTGCTCACCAACAATGTAGATATAAAAATAGCAGTATATGCAGAGCCTGACAGTCACATGATGCTCTGGGGGATGTCACTGTATGTGCCAAGATTTCATAGAGGGTGAGTCATATGTTCATCAGCATTCCCGTACGTCAGGCGGCGATAAGGAAGCTTATGCATAATAAATGTGCAGATGTGACATGCACATAAGGTAGTATAGAACAGCATAGTTCTCACACAGGACTTCATTCGGGCATTTTCAGAATAATTTTTAATCGCAACACTTATTGCCATTAATTGCATGCATGTGATTATGTGTATTATGTGTGTGCATGATTTTGGTTGATTGTAAAGTTAAAACTATTTTGCATGATGATTTCAGCATTAAGATAAGATAAGATATTCCTTTATTGGTCCCACAGTGGGGAAATTCACAATTGTCGTTATTTACGTATCATTATTTTATAAGTATTGCAGATGGTGCATACTTTTTCACACTTTTGTCTTTGAAACATGAACTAAACGCCACAGACAGATTCTGCAGTGGTTTCGAAAGGCATGTAGCTCATAGGGTCATAGTTTCTAGCTTCATTATACGAATTAAACTGATGTGATGTGCTTAAAGGAGCAATTCGCTGTTTTTCAATCCAGGACTTGTGAAAAAAGTTGTTTCTCATCAGAGCCAAGGTCATGCAAGGCACTTCAGTAGACAATCTCTCTTCTGTACAGTGTATGACCTGGTAAAGTCAGACTATTAGTCTTTCATACAGTCTCACTTCCTGACGGCACCTACTGATGGTAAACTTTTGACACTAGCGTGATGTGAATATTATTCGCCTTTCACGTACGACTTTGTAGTCTGCACTTTAACATCCTTGAGACGTTATTCGCATTATTCCTTTGAGGGTGGCCATGTTCCCTTAGTATGTAAAGGATCATACACAGTGTGATAATGGTTACACAATGGAAAGGCAAAAAAATCTGCATGATAATGGGATGAAAATGACTCCATGCTCCAAGGACGACTGAATATCAACTTATACAGCAATTAAAACAAGAAACACAGCACATTTGCATGTAGCAAAACAGTGATGCAGAGGTGAAAACATGCGTCTCCAGATTGGACTTTTTGATTTCACATCATCTCTCATAATTACGAGTCCACGAGGAAAGCGAAAAGTGAAATTCCAGTTGTCATCAACAGGCTGATTGCTAGCTAGAAGTCTAAGATGCCTGACATCGCTCCATCCAGCCCTCTATCAGCATCACCTGGGGAGAGCAGGTGGGTGTAGCAGGAGTCTGATGGCCTGCCAGGAGCTGACAGATCCTTTTTTATTTTGCCAGAGATCAGACTCTTTATCTGGGCATGAGAAACAGAAATGAACACCTGGGTGAAAACACAGGTGGAACTGTCGCACACCTGCTTTGGCGCTGATTTTGATCCGTTTGCCCCGTTTAGCTCGGTTTGGAACGGTCGGAGCACCTGACATACGGTAGGGACAGGTGCTTTTGAGACAACGTGGGTGAAAAGCATCTGCGCCGGGCTCCTCTTTGCCCCTCTAACAATGCTTGGTTGACATTCAAAAATTCACTCCTGAAATATATTAGTGTTGTCAGTGCTTATGACTCATGAGCTGCTTATGTATCTCACAAACACTGTTAAGCTCCTAGTTCAGTTTTAAATTTCACTAATGGACTAATGGACAAGGAAAGTCAAAGTGAATCCTAAATGTTCTCTGTAGTATACATATAAGCAGAGCTGGCAATTAAGCTCCCGTTACTGCAATTTGTTAACAGCAATGCTGACAAACATGAGAAAATAATTAAAAAATTCTCACCAACATGCAAATTGAATACTTGATCCATGTTTATCAGTTCAGTTTAAAGGACAACGGCATACTTCAAAGAGGCCAGGATTGCTGTAATTAAAGCAGGCATAGGATTCATTATTATGCTCATAAATCTCCCCTTGATTTCCTCTCGCTCAACATAAACTGGCACAGTTGTTGCTCCGCTGCCTCACTGGCAAAGGACTGCTGGCTTAAAGTGGCAGTAAGCACAATGTTTTTGTCGTCACTGGGCAAAAATTCCATATTAACCTTTCAGCATATTGTAATTCAAGTGCTCTGAGAGATGACTAGACTACCGCATCTCCTCATGGCTCTGCTCTCAGGCGTTAGAAAATCTAGCATGTGACAGGAGACTTTGGCCAACCACAGGTCATTTAAGAGAGAGAGCGTTCCTATTGGCTGGTTGTTCAACGGAGGCAGCTGTAAATCACTCGCGAACGCCGACCAAATGGTCAAAATAGGCTGATCAAATATGAATCAATATTTTGTTACTGTAATGCCTATTTGTCACTTCAGATGTTTTCAGAAACATCTTGTAGTTACTGTTTAGCTGTAAAATCAGAAATATTTGCTCCGGCTGGTGGGCGGTGCTTGGTATTTCCTGAAGTGGTCTCAACTTGGTCACTGGGTCGCAAACAGTGTCATTTTACAGCTAAACAGTCACTACAAGACGTTTCTGAAAACATTTTACATGAGAAATAGGGATAACCGTAACAGAATATTGATTCATATTTAATCAGCGCGTCTGCAAGTGATTGACAGCTGCATATAGATGGTAAGACTCCAGTTCGGCTCTGATTGGTTGTTTTCGTCCATTCTGTGAAATCTTGCAGATATCATTAGGAGCACCGGAGGACACGGAGGCACATCATCTTTTTTCAGATTACCTGTCTCATGCAATACTGTCAGGATATAGTGACCGTTTTATAATAATAACTTCTTAAAATCATGTTTACTCCAATTCTACCTACTGCTGCTTTAAATACTGAACCATATATGGTACAACTTTACTCAACTGTTATAGTAATGACTGGAATAATATAGATATTCATACAAGTGGATTTACATCCTGTTGCCCTTGTGCGAACTTGAGACAGTAGGAAACTTGAGATGAGAGGTCACTAAGTAGCTTTCAAGGCAAACAATATTGACATATGAAACTAATCTCAGCTGGAAATATTGACAAGTGTGCCCTGACAAATCATGTTCAAAAAGAAGTGCAGCATTAGCACATTTATAATTGATTCTCAGCCACAAGCATGTAAGCAAAGTTTGTTAGTCAAATTCCCTGTAATACTGTCTTCAGTCCAACCAAGTGTGCTATGCTACTACATCTCTATGATATATAAGTGTTGATGTTACAAAGAAAACACTCGGTCAGCATTTATTCTGGGATTTATGTCCATCTGCTCTATACATTCATCATTTTAAATGTTCGTTCAGTGGCCCGGGCTTTTCTCCTGCATCCTCAGGGCCTGATGGATTGTTGACCTTCATCAGTGACTTTCTGTCACCGCGAACGTCTGCGGCATCCATTCAGCGTGGGACGACTTTCCGAGAGGGGACAGGAGGGTGGCGAGTCATTCAGCCAGTGTAAGCACTGTGTCGCTTGACTGGAAAAGACACAAATATTTGATGAGTCCCCCAAGCTAGCACTGCATTAAAGATGCAGCACAGTGTCCAACACAAACTCGGCAGCAGCTTAAGGAGTAGTTTACTCCGAGCTGACTGTGATCAGTGATGTCAAAAAGAAAAACAAGGAGAGAAGAAGTTGTGCAAACAATTTGTACTCGACCCGAGAGCCGGAAAAGTTCAAGAGTGGGATTGGCTGCTGAACAACGGCCTTAAAGATAAGCAGCAGAAAGTTCAGTAAGTGAAAACTTTATGCATGTGGCATAAACATACACAGTTAATTGACCTGCTGTATGTATAGTATATATATAGAGATGTGAGGCCGAGCAATTTCTTATTTGATAAACTGAGATGTGAAGCAACAAGCCTAAGGCTATGTATGCCAGGAAATATCACAGTCCTAATATCCCTGGACCTAACCTATAGCCTATATGTACAGTAAAGGTTGATTAGTGAGGCATGAAATTGCAGCAGTCATGCAGTAAATCTAGCTGTCTTTACTGGCTTACTCATAGATATTTTACTCTGGGTCTTTAAAATCACACCACGGCTCCAATCACGCTACTGTGTTCTCTGAGGACTGGCCACTCGCCTCTATAGGAGACTCCTGTTACCACATTCATTGTCTCTCACAATCCTGCCTCTGGGTCTGTAGCTGTGTGTGTCTGATATTAGCAGGGTAAAAAATGAAAGTAGAGAAATAACAATTCAAATGCTTAACGTCCCTGTGCTGTAACTAATGGCATATATGCAGTATTTATTTATCGGTGATTTGGGTTAAATCAGGCAATTGCATGGTGGTCTCAGCACGGCCTGCTGAGCCAAAGCTGATACAATAAAGTGTGAAATAATTTAGACTAAGCATTCTAAAAGCATTTTAAGATGCTGTGGGGGGGGGGGGGGGGGGGACTGCTTTGCAAGAAAAAAAAAAAAGAGACGATCAAGACTGCAGCATTAGGACGAGGCAAAGTCCTTATCAGCACACGGGGAGGAGAACAAGGAGAAAAGGAACAAATTCACACCCTTATTCCCAACCTGTGCCCTATTTCATTTCACAAAATTATGCCCAACCATTTGCCTGCAGTTACATTCATTGAAAATCCATCCCTGCGTTAATGGAATTATAAGATGTAGTGCACCTAATCAAATGGAATTGATTCAAGTTGCTTTTTGGCCCAGGGCCCTCGCAGCTCGAGGGCTCTGCCTGTCTTCTGTTCCTCTGACGGTCCCTGGCTTTGGGGAACAGACTGGATAGACTGAGGAATATGTGCGTACCTGCATGTGTGTTAACAACAGAGTTTTGATTGCTATTTCTTTTGCAGTGATGTGCAGTATGCTGTTGGCATTGAGTCTGTGAGTTTAGAACAAACTGTGTGTGTGGATGCTGGGAGGTGTGTTGGCCCAGTGGTGGAAAGAGTGAGCAGAGATGTAAGACACAGAGATGGAAAGCTGACAAATGGCCAAACGACATAGCCAGTGCTTGACGCAGATAGAACCTTTATGCACGTATGCATAGTTTTACTCCTCATGAAGCTTTCTCAATACTAATACAAATAGGAGGAGCACAGTTGCACTATGGCGGTTGTGAGGCTCTACTTGGACACAGCGGTGCTTCGTACTCGTCATGCTAACATGCTGTTGCTAAACAGGTATAATGTTTACCATGTTCACTTTGTTTAGTGTGTTACCATGCTAACATTTTCTAATTAGCACTAAATACAAAGTACAGCTGAGGCTGATGGGAAAGTCATTAGTTTTGCAGGTACTTTGTCATAGACCAAAGTACTGGACTGACTGACATTTTGACCTGATGATGGTGTTTGATGAAATATAAAGTTCATCCTGAGGAGGATATGAATGTCTGTGCCAAATTTCATTGAAATCCATCCAAGACTTGGTGGGAAATTTCTCTCAAAACCACGAATGAAAAGTTAGGAGTTCACCAAATTCATAAGGATTCATTGCCAATAATGTCCATGGCGGTGACAACACTTTTAGTCAGTCCAGCCGGAAGATGTTGAGATTTTTCACAGGATAGGCTATATGAAAAATTTGACAGGTTGAAATAGAGGAAAAAGTCAAGGGATCACCAAAATTATTAGGATTCATCATCTGGGCACCATGGATACCTAATTCACAGCACATTCTCATCCCAAACCTCCACTGCTCTGTCATGCCCCTTGGCGTCACTTTATTTTTTGCAACAAAACCACTATAGTTAGGTTTAGGAAAGAACTACATGGTTTAGCTTAAAACTACTAAACTTGTACAGTGAAAATGAAACTGAACCTTGTGAACATGGGACACGAATGGACAGCTGATTGTAACGTGACACAGAAGATTCAAGATGGATGAAAGCGTATAGTCTTTGGCCCACTTTCTCAGAGTGTTTACTGTAGCCATGCACGGGTTTGCATTGTAGTTAATGGAACACCCAGCATGTCCCAGACTGGCGCTAATGGGTGCCTTGTGCAGTGGTACCGAACGCCGACGGCTGCGACATAGACGTATATTGACAGTCTGGGAATGAAAATGTGCTGGAATTTCTTGGTGGCTCATCCAATAGCTATTGATGTATTTCACGAAAAAAACCCAAAATGTCAGCCTGATGGTGTTGCTAAAGGTAAAGTCATACAATGACCACAGTTAGTGGACTTCATCCTCTGGAGACCACAAAAGTATGGAGCAAATTACATGGCAATCCATAGTTGATGAGGTATTTCAGTCTGGACCAAAGTGGTGGATGGACCAACAAGCTGACAAACATTGCCATCTCTGAGCAATAGTAAGCCTACACAGAGAAATACCTCCTACATAAAGCATATGACTCACACCAGCAGACTGGTTTTTCCCCCCCAGGCTATAAGACTTTCGACAGATAACTATGAAGCTCTCTCTCACAGAAAAAGTGCTATAAACAAGTGCAATACTTAAATCAATGCAATCTGTGCAATATAGGAGAGGAAGCAGTGAGGTTGCATACTATAAAAAACATTGCACAGGTATTTTTTTGTATTTTTTTTTAGATTGCACATATTGCATTGATTTAATTGTATATATAAAAAAACAACAACAACAACAAAAACGTCTCGCCTCTTAGGGTGGTATCCGTGTCCTTCTCAAGCTCGGGTCCTCTACCAGAGGCCTGGGAGTTTGAGGGTTCTGTGCAGTATCTAAACTGTTTTCTAGGACTGCGCTCTTCTGGACTGAGGCTTCAGATGTCGTTCCCGGAATCTGCTGGAGCCACTCTCCCAGTTTGGGGGTCACCGCCCCAAGTGCACCTACTACCACGGGGACCACGTTAGCCTTGATCTTCCACATCTGTTCCAGCTGTTCTCTCAACCCTTGGTACTTCTCAACCTTTTCGTGCTCCTTCTTCCTGATGTTGGCGTCAGCTGGTATCGCCACATCTATCACCACTGCCCTCTTCTGCTCTTTGTCCACCATCACTATGTCCGGTTGGTTAGCCAGCAGCTGTTTGTCAGTCTGGAAGCTGAAGTCCCACAGGATCTTAGCCCTGTTGTTCTCCACCACCTTCAGTGGTAGGTCCCATTGGGATTTGGGTACTTCTAGTCCATACTGGGTGCAGATGTTCCTGTACACTATCCAAGCCACTTGGTTGTGCCTCTCCATGTATGCTGATCCTGCTAGCATCTTACACCCTGCTACTATGTGCTGGACTGTCTCCGGGGCAAATTTACCCAGCCTGCACCTTGGGTCAGATCTACTCTGGTATATTCTGGCCTCTATGGCCCTGGTACTTAGGGCTTGTTCTTGTGCTGCCATGATCAGTGCCTCTGTGCTGTCTGTCAGTCCAGCTTTGTCCAGCCATTGGTAGGTCTTTGTGACATCAGCCACTTCCTGTGTCTGGCGGTGGTACATGCCGTGTAGGGGCTTGTCCCTCCATGTGGTCTCCTCAGCTTCCTCACTCTCTTCAGGTTTCTGCTGTCTGAGGCATTCACTGAGCAGTTTGTCTTTGGGGGCCATCTTCCTGATGTACTCTTGGAGTTTCGATGTTTCATCCTGGACAGTGGCTCTGATGCTCATTAGTCCTCGGCCTCCCTCTTTCCGCTTAGTGTACAGCACTGAGTAGCAGAACTGTGGAGGGAATTAGCAAGCCTTAACCATCAGGTTGCAGGTTATATTCACCACACCGACAAACCTTTTCTGAAACAGTTGCCTGACAACTCTTTCACATGCATGGGCCTCTCTTGTGAAAGAGAACAAGTCAGTTAAAGATGTCCCTGTAAAAAAAAAATGCAAACATGTTTTTCAATTAGAATCTCATTCAGCATGGACACAAGACAGGTGCAGAACTACCTCAAGATTGAATTGAATCAGCAAAGTGTGCAGAGAAGTGAATCAGAATATGTGAATAAGTTGCTGGTGAAGGTGGAGTTGAGCAACAAGAAAAGGCAGACTCAGACAAAATGTGCTGTGAATGGAGGGAAAAGATTTACACGTTTACAAAAGCTCATTCTGCCAAATCTGCGATCAGATTCTCTCTCGAGTCCTCAGTGATGATGCTGTGGAAATCAGATAAAGCACAGACCTCACATGAAAGCACAACCTTTTCCCTCCACTCTCTGAAAGCATGCAGCCAATTGTGTATGACAAATTGAGAGTATTTTGCAATGCCCTTTGCCGTGCTTGTTCAAAATTAGTTTCCCTGCCTCTTTCTCCTGTCTCCCTGTCGTGGACACCCAAGTCTCCCGTTTCCTGCATGCCTTGCAAACACAAAAGGAAAGTAGTGACATTTATTGGGCCCAAGTTTATTTGTATTCCATCTCCTCCTTCCCTACATGTCGGCTTTTATGTGCTCACTCAAGCGAAACATTAAAGAAGCTCATTCTTTATTAATCCTCACAATGACAATTCAAAGCTTCCGACACACCGACTTTACCGTGTGTGCTTGCACTTTCTACTTTGAGAAATCAGGTTACGGTCATTATTTTTTAAACATCCCTTGGTTGTTGGCATATTTAAACTTTTGCACCATTCAGACTTTTCATTTTTGTCAAATGGGACAAATAAGTACAATTACTGCACATAAACAGTTGAAGTATTTTCCACGTGAAATCTTTGATAACCTTGCTCCTCAAAATGTTGCATAACAGTCTGCAATCAGCTGGTGAGTGACTTGACCTTGTTATGTCGGCACTCTAAATCATCTAGCCTCATGTTTATACAAATTCATCAACATGGAATTCATTAACAACAGCAGACGGACCAAGGCTGAAGTTTTTGCGTATTTTAGTAGCGTTTTACCTAAACACAAACAGCTGATCCTATGCTAATTAAGTCACTTTGCATTTTGTAGCTGCTCTGGGCTCAGTTTTACAGTTCAACATCTGTGCTGACCCTGAGGAGCAATAACCAGACATGGCAGATATCCTAGCACTGATGTGCTGGGGGGTGAAATCGACTGAGTTGTCTGACATGCATTCGATTAGACAAGAGGCCATATTCAGATATATTGTACACTGAACACTTGATGTTGTATTTGTAGACTCAATGCTCCAAATCAATACTAGGACAGTGATAAGAGTTTATGTTGTGGAGGATGAGAGAGACAGAGTTTATTCAGTCTCCCTTTTAACATAACACCGTTTTCTCATACATGTAGAATGACAGCAATACACTGATACCACTACACATGAAATGTTTGTAATTTTGTGCACATTCAGTGCAGTTCATCAACAGTGAGCTGGGAGGTTCATCTGACCCTCCACATGGTTTGTTACACAGAACCATCAGAGAAGCCGTCACTGGAGACTGTTTGGAAAAGGGCAGGCACTTTCAAAAAAATACTTGGCAGGTGATTGGATGAACCATTCCCGAATTTCCCTCCGGGGATTAATAAAGGTTCATCTTATCTTATCTTATCAATCTCTTGCCAAAGCAAGTCGGGAGAAGAGCAAAAACAAAAGCGAAAACTTTTTCCATCGAGAAAAACCTTCAGTGCTGTTCAGATTTGGATAGAACTGATGTTATTGCATCTACACTAAACCGCTTCAGGAGCCGCCATTGTTGTTTAGAACAAACAGTTGCCTTTCTGTGTCGCGACAAGCCACGCCCCTAGTTGCCAGTAGCTCCTCACGGGATGCTGATTGGCCTGTGATCTGGCTTGTCAGACACTAATGCATTACTTGAAGCCTGACAAGACGGATTTTTGGGTTTATATGTGATCCTGTGATTCTGGCATTATCTTGTAATACTGCAAGAATCCAGCTGCCGTGCAAGGTAACTGGGAGGCAGGTAGCATACTTATGGGATCTGGTGCAGTTGGGTTACAAAATCAGAGTGCATCTTTAACCATATGAATACTATGACTAGGACACATCTCAACATGCTGAATGTGGCCCGCGCCGCTCCAGGGCTCGGAATTAAGCTTAATTACATCAAGGCACTTAATGCACAAGATTCATTGAAACCCTCAAAAAGCCACAGATCTCTAAAAGATGATACAGATGACGGTCAAATAATGGTCAGAAACAAAGGTCTTCCCCCAAGATTACAACCTTTATTACAATAATAAAACAATGAGTAAAATATACCACATTTAGCCCTACACCTAGGGACGATACAAGCTAGAGCACTACAGGACGGCTGGGTGTAGCTGTAGTCGGGGAGGGAAAAGTTAGGCATGGCCAGAGCACTACCACGCTCCATGCCCAGCACATGCACACGGACAGCAAAAATAACTGAACTGCAAGGAAAACTCAATAAGGTGTGAAGGACGTGCAAAATTACCACTACACATACACACACTTAAGGGGGGGTGGAGCTGGGGTGAGAACCCTGAACACCAATCCCTCCACCGTCCGGGCAGCCACACTATCACCAGTCCCGCAGTACTCATGCAAAGAAAAAGACAAACAAGAAATATGTTAAAAACACAAGACTGTTACAAAAGTCTATAATAAATATCTTGGGGGAAGGGAATCAAGGCCCCAGAGGTCTAGGACATAGGCCTGAGGACAAACAATTAAAAAGGGCCAACTAATACATTAAAAGGAAAAATAATACTAACTAACCAAGAACCAAAACTTCTGCTTAAACAATGAAACCAACTAAATGAAAAGAAATAAAATACAAACAATCAAAACAAAACAGCAGTGGCAGTCTGTCTATAATAAATGAAAGAAAACAAGTTAAATGAGTAACCATTCTGCCAAAGAAAATATAACTTAAGGACAAAAGAAGTAGCCCAACTACACACAAAACCATAAAACGTACTAACAGATAAAAAACACCTTACCACAGCACATGTGGCAATCTATGCTGACCACAACCAAGGGGGGGACAGCAGCAGCAGCAGCAAAGGGAAAGCAAACACTCTGTCTGCCATCTTATATCAATTTGGTGACTGAGTAGTGGGAGGGGCTAACTGCAGCCAAACCCTACAGTGGCCCAGGAGGGACATTCACCACCGGTCACATATACATACATAAATGTGTGTGTGGGTGTGTGTGTGTGTGCACAACCCCATCTCCATAAAGGTCCAGTGTAGGATCTGGTGGTATCTAGCGTTGTGGTGAGGAGACTGCAACCAGCTGAAGCTCCTGCCGTGTGCCAGGCGTGTTGGAGAACTATGGTGGCTGGTGCAAAAATGTGAATGGCTGA
Organism: Pterois miles; assembly: GCA_947000775.1. Taxonomy (NCBI): domain Eukaryota; kingdom Metazoa; phylum Chordata; class Actinopteri; order Perciformes; family Scorpaenidae; genus Pterois; species Pterois miles. The sequence goes on along the minus strand of CAMQGK010000334.1, from coordinate 6,926,123 downwards.
AGAGTGTGTGTACGTGGGAAGTGAGTGGTAGAGCAGAGCAGTGGCGACGGGAGCAAGTAACGTTATCGACTCTGGCACAAGCAGGAAAAGTTAACAGAGTTTGGTTTGTCCATTCTGATTCTTACTGAAACCCAGCGGAGTCCGTGGAGAGGACCCACTCCCTGTGTAGATATAAACAGCTCATTCTAAGCCAACCAAAACACAACGATTCATATTATCAGGTGAATATACACTAAAGAAAACAGACTTGTATTATACTCCATTTCTGCAAATAGACCCCCCTGATTGTTACACACAGGGGCAAAAAAGAGATGTGACAAATACACTAAACATAGCCACCAGATCTACAGTATCATCAGTTTCATTATAGTCAAACCACAACAAACTTAAACACTTTTCAAAGAAATCTGCAGTCTTTGAATCTATAATCACAGTGTTAGAGCTGGAAAAGTGTTGGCAGCAGTGAGCCAAGTGTTTGCTGTGTGTTGGTTGTATCTTTGGCTGATGACTGAGGAGGACTTTAAAGAAATTAGGACTGAGGCTACAATTTAGTCTTAAATTGTGCTGAGGGAACATTAGGCTGAGGAAAAACAGAGGTGTTATTATTGTAGGGAAATCAATACTCCTTTGTAATTGTAACTTGAGCAAAACAACAATCTCTTTTTATTAAATGTGCACATCCTGGGCAATCAGATAATGCTTTGTCGAATGTTTGCTTCTGATTTTTTTTTTCAGCTTTATCAAACAACAGCCCAATTTAATGCTTGAAGTTTAGAAGTTACTGACGCCTTCTGATCTACAAATCAAATACTTGTCAATCATATTTGATTATTTTGTGATTACCAGAGGCTTTCAACACATTGCATTATAGTGTCATTGCTAAGGATCAAATCTGTGTGGGTCAAATAAGACTCCACGCTGAAAGGTTGGCGGGGGGCGACAGCAGACAGATAAAGGGTTTTAAAATAGGAACAAACATGAAAATAACACAAGAAAGGAAAAAGAGAAACATTCAGTCTTCAGAGAAACAAGAAGGAAGGGGACTTATGTAGATAACATGATAACATCAATAATGAAAATACTCTTTAAAGAGTTCAAAAACTGTTGTTTTGTTGTAGTATATTGATTCAAACACGGGGAGGACAGTAGTGATAGCAAAATATTCATAGCATTTTAAAGCCATTCAGGAAAGTTTCAGCGATAGCTAATGATGCCATCAGTGACTCTGCTACTTTTAATGTTTCAATAAAGTTCAGTGATAATTCAATACGCTCAGAACGGGGTGGGAGGAGAGGGCTGAGACGTTGGGGTAGCCTCTACAAGACATAATGATGGATTATGACCAAACCAGACTGCGTGCGGAAGTGCACAATCAGCTAAATGTGAGCCAGAGGCTGAGATTTTCATAAATATGTATGGCATCTTACATATTGTTAAGAACCCGCAGTGAATTACAGATCAGCATTATCAATTCAGAGATACATAATTCGGCCGAGGTACATTTCAAAAGCGGCTTACTTCGTCAGATGCAAATATGACAAAATAGTTCCAAAGAGCAGAAGAACCCTAAATGCCTCGCTTGATGTTCAGGTGCATACAGAATGAGTTCAAGTGGCATTTTGTTCCAGTAGTTTCCACCGATCAAGTACATTTTTAAAAATCCTCCCCCAAGGAGACTTCATTATGAGAAACTTGCAGAAGAAAGTTTGCAAAGTCCAGACTTGATGGGGGGCATGGGGCAAGAACTCTGAAACAATATCTGCAGCGGTCTCTCTCACAATCTCGTTTTCAGCTTCTGAAGCAATGACGGGCCAGCAGAGCACAACTGTACCGCAATTAAGCTGTCTGTGATTTTTAATTAAAACTAAGAGGCGTGATCCGTCTAAAACTTTGTTTGCCTTTCAGGCAACACAAGTTATCATCCTCATAATGGATACGATTATAATGTTGCATGAAAAATGATCACATTACCATTCTGAAATAATAAAGGGCAGGCAGAGAGAGAGAAAATAAGTTCCCCTTCCTCCCTTGCAGTTTGCGATCCAAACATTGTTACAATTAGGACAATAATTATGATAGAGACATGAATTATTCAAAGGTGTGGAGCAGTTTCAGCTGTAGCTGGTAGGCACAATCAATACGCCATCTGACGCCTTCACCAAGGCAAAGTCCATTACAAGTTCTAATGCATTGGAGTAGCTTCTGAACCAAAAAGCAATTTAATGTTGATATCTCCAGGGACTGCGACGGGGAACTTGAGAGGGACAAACAAACAAGAGCAGCACAGTGGCGAGCACACACAGCCTTGAGGGATACAAGCCTTTACTGTACAAAACTGTTGACTCTGACTTTTTATTGACAACCTGAACATCAAAACTGTTGCTCTTTTGAGGTCTAGTCGCAGAATGAAAGAGCAGCTGAGACAAGAGACAAGATATACACAAGAGTGCAGACACACTAAACCCTGGCAGAAAAACATACTTTGTTCATTGTGCTGCTTCTTCTTCAGTTTGCCTCATCTTTCATATTTAGTGAGGTCTTTATTTAGACACTTTGGTGCTAATTTATGTGGAGAGGCCAGTCTGGGTGGAAAAATCAACCGGAGAGGAATAATGAGAAGAGAAACCAGCACATTCTCATATCTTATTAATTAAAAACTTATTCCTCCTTATTCATTTGTTTTCCTAAGAACAGGTGTCAATTTCCACTCATTACATGCATACTTTCTTCAAAATAAACTTTCATCTTCACAGAAAACAACGTCCTTAGGTTAAGGCAACAAAACTATATGAAAATAGTATTTTATTTACGTGACAAATAAGTCAACGCTGACTTCTGGTTTCACACGGGACATGAACACCTCCTCCCTATGCTTCCTTCGCTGCTCTTTATATTTCCTGGTTCATGATTAAATACAAATTGATTTCATGTGACATACACAAATTACAGTGCACTATTTTTCATAAGTAGCTACGAACAGGAGACCTCATCGCAACTCATCACATACTGATGCTTTGTCAGACCCCTCTAGTCACTTTTTGGTCGCAGTAAAGACATGCAAAATATTGTGAAATAAACAAAAACACTTGCTCAGGATTAGGCAACAAAATCACTTAGGTTTAGGAAAAACAACATGGCTGGGCTTAAAATTACTACATTTTTACTGTGCCAATGTGACTTGATGTTGTGAATATGGGACATGAACAAACAGGTGATTGTAAAGTGAAAGTGAACATAAAGCACAGGACGCAAACAGCGATCTCCTGGATGAAAGCCTTGTGTCAGCTGGACCCATCCGCCTCCCCTCCCTTTGCTCTCTATAATATGTCACCACTTCTCTTTCCCCGGGGGGTTCACTGTTGTTGCAAATGGTTTTACATTGTAGTTAATGGAAAGCCTGGCACATCTCTACGGCCAAAGGGTGCCTTGTGTGTCGGTATCAAACATGACGGCCGTGACAAAGCGCCAGTATTTGATGCCCTGGGAATGAGAATGGGCTGGAGAAAAAAATAGTATTTCAGTTATTTTTCCTGATACTAAAACTAAAACATACTGCTACATCAGTAATTATTACCTCTGTCGGGAAATCCATAAGCAATCAGTCTCTGTGAGGCTCTATGTGTTATTATTTTCTCTTTATTATCTACAAACAGATGTTGAGGGGTATAAGTTTGACAGTAAGTGGCAGAAAGCTAAAGTGCTTCTTCTTATACTCACACAAGTCAATTTAAACTTTGTATTGCATTGATTTTTTAAAATATTTTGTATCAAGGACTGGCAGGACTGATCACTATTGTTAAGTATATTATATGTGATAATATGAGGCTACATGAAGGCTAAACAGCATATAGTACAGAGAGCAGTTTGATTTGACAACATCCTGAGGCACTACATTGCCATCACTCATACAGGTGCAACACAAATCCTCTCCTCCCTACAAAATGAAACTCAAACCTTTCCAGTTTTGTTTTGTTTTGTTTTTTTACCTGATGGAACCAAGGTGCTGTCTTTTTTCCTCCAGGTCTATTTGGTCGGCTTCACCGGCTGAAACCAGTGTCTATAGGGAAAAACAAAAACAAACAGAAAAATGTGTAATCCTGTTCCTCTACAAGGAAAGTCTGATAGCCTCGGGGGTTTGGTGCTGATGGGTTGCTGCTGCTCCATTGGGTAAGAGAGGTGTAGCAGAGCACATAGAAACTGACCGTGGAGGCAGACGGCCCACATTTCCACACAGACCTATGCTGCTCCTGGCTCAATAAATACAGTTTTATTTACTGTATAACTGTATGAAATATTGTGGACATTTATGCATCTGCGTCTCTGTACCAGACCGCTCCCGGCTATTGTATTCTGTAGGTGATGACCTCAGTAGTTTATCTAGACAATGCCCTATGGTTTGTGTTGATATTTACAGTGGACTTTCATTATGACTGATTTCTCACTACAGTCGCAAATCAGCAACACATTCAATGCAGTTTGCATTAGCTTATGTCAGCAAATGACTTCCATTTGCTCCAAAACACCTCAGATCGATTTACTCCGTGAAGAGGAATAGCCCTATTTGAAATATTGTAATGTAAGTTCTGCCCTGGAGTTGAAACAATCAAACAGATGTATTAGTCTTTCTGTTCCTGATAGTTGGAATATATGTCACCCTTATTATTTCCTTTTAATTCTGCAGGACTTTTTGCTCTTCTCGGGCCTTTAGTTTTAGTCCGCTGCGGGCATTAGGAACATGTTTAACAGAGAGATGAAACACCATTCATCAGGGCTGACACCAAATCTCCAAAATGACAAGGCAGGATCTCAGACTTTATTGGCCAGGAGATGAATGGACCTGAGGAGTAATTCAAAGTGAAAAATCAGTCCCCTGAGAAATAGATCCCCTTTATTCCAGGCACGGTGAAAAATTCCTATTAGAAACTGGAGCACTTTTTCTTCACCACCCTAATTTACAGTTGGCAGTTAGGCGACACACTATACCTTAACTGTGCAATCCAATTGCTCGGAACCTGATTGATTTTGAAGGTAGAAAATAACAATGATAATTCCTTCACTGTCGAGGCAAGTGTTGGGTTTACTCAACACTCTGGACATTTTTAACTTGTGTTCGATTCTTTGTCTGTGACATTTTAAGTCATCGCTAAGTTATTTCCTTGCAACCAATTATTTGAAAACATAATTCACATGACTAAGGCCCAAGACAAATGTAGATAAACTTAAACTTTGACTGAAGAGGTACTCAAATAAAAAACTATTTAGAAAAGTGCTCATTTAATCACGCCCAGTTGAAAGCATATAATCAGTTACAGCAAATACTTGATGATCTTTCAAGATGCTTTTAAGCCTGGAAACATTTAGTGGATAAATTAAAATATTTTTACTATTACTATTACTATATTTCTTTACTTTTCCTTAAGATACTTATTGAATAATGAAAGTGAATATATTCAAATTGTACTTCAGGGAGTAATGTTTTAATTTACATGTCTCTAACTTCTCTGCCTGGTCTGATTCATTCAGCAACTTTATAGAATCCTTCTTCTACATGACTAAAGTAGTGATTTTGGACATCTGCCGGTCATAACAAATAGTACATGATTTTCTATTTTATTTCAAACTCCATCATCACTACGTGTTTCTACAGCTAGGTAGAATGTGTGTCTATCATGCTCCATCATATGTAATCCTTCGGTAATGCAGCTGCAGCTGCTTTACTATCAGAAATTTTATTTGTGTTTTATTGGCAACATAGAAAGAAGATTTATTTGTTATGATAGCAAAAGAATCACTTCTCAGTGAGGCTCTGGGCTCTTAAATAAAGGCTGAAACTGAATGTCTGACCCCATGGGAGCTATGGGGTGTGACATGTGAGCAATGTAACTGGAGCAGTGATGTTACAGCAGACAGTGCAAGAAATAAAGGGATGGTGTCCAAACTTTTTGGGGCGAAAACTAGACCTCAGTTTTGTTGCATATTAACATTAATTTTTAGCAAGTTTATGAAAGGTTAGTCCCCAAGTCTCCTGTCTCACACTATTAAGCCTAACAACTCGGGTTAGGGGCAGGTTAATTTAATGACACGGCCCGTGTTCCTCTGTCTTTATTTTTTGTGTAAAATATATTCCGACACAAGGCTGATTGCATGAAAATGAATTAATCATCCCCATGTTATATGGTGGTGTGCCAGCTATGTAGCTTTTCAGAAAAAAATTATCACTGTGTACCCTGATGATATGACGCCATGACTTCAAGAAATGGAGTGGTGATAAATGATGGAAAGTACTGTGTGAGAGGAGCTCTGATATTGTGGTGAGGTCAGTAATGAATTTCCACTTTGCCCTGTTGTGCGTGTAACAGAGGTTTTCATTCCTCCACAATGGAAAGCGTCGACTCTAATGCATCTGATCATTAGACCATTGAGTCTACGCTATGCATTAGACTCTAATGCACCTGATTATTGCATTTATCCTGGCTCTACAGCTGTCCTGAGGGATCAACGCTCTGCAAATTAACACCAACACACAAAGCTCTGAATAGAGAAAACTCAACCAAGTACAGAAATGCACTGCAAGAAGCTCACACTACAACAGAATCAGTTTCCAGGGGACTCCAAATAATGAAGCACACAGATGTAATTAACCCAACATTTGCCTTTTACTGAATATTAGCCTGCCAATTCAAATAATCTGAAAAAAATACACACAATTCATTGTGAACCAGGCTAATGTTAGCTGGTTCAATGGTAATAGTTTTGTTCAGAACCCATAATAGGGGACACATTAAACTTACTTTTATTTTTTTCTTCCATTCTGTAATTGGTTGCTGCCAGTATGGTCTTATCACCTGCACATTGAACAATTTCATATCATATTTCCTTTTTAGCAGAATAAATACTGTGTAGTGAATAGTGTAATGTTGTCACAGACCAGAGCTGATATTCTTCATCAGTGGTTATATAAGATTATGCAAAAAAAAAAAAAAAAAAAAAAAATAATTTCTGTTATCACCATGGCATTATCTAAAACTGGTCATCATGCAATCATCATTGAGCATAAATTCAACATCCATGGAGCGTCAGGCCATCCAAAGGCAAATCAAGAGCGGATGAAACATTCTTAGTGTCTCTTGGTGCTTCATTAACATGTTCGCTGCCTATTTTTATGCAACAAGGAATCAGAGGAATAAATGATTATAGTCGGCTCTTATTACTCTGTGGCATTTGGGAAACAGGAGGACATTATCTTCATATGCTGCGTCTCCTTGTAATCACCTTTCCCCCCAAGATTAATGACAGGAAATGGGTCTTTAGGCGGGGATGAGTCACCCGGTGCGGGAAGGCCATGTGGTAGAACATGACAGCATTTTTTTTTACAGACTGGAGATCATAGCAGTCATATGCTGCATGCATGTGTTTCTATTTTCAAAGAGAGCAGAGGGTTGTAAAAAGCCTGCGTTCTTCAGTGTTCCTGTTAAATAGCAGGTACTGTATATGTTGCCTGCAGTGGGGATACAGTGAAGCTCGTAATCCTGCTGATGTGACCTGCTTGTCCTCTGGGATGCCTCCATTTTCTCAGTGGTTTTTAACTCTAACAGCGATATATACTTTCTATAACTGGAAAGAAAACCAGTTAGTGGGATTAGTTACAACCACTTGAGAGTGAGAGGAAAAGTTTGTTTATTGATAGAGATTTTGTGCTAACATTATTTATATAAATAGGTGGATAGTTTAAAGTGAAGTGGACAAACGCCTCCTTTTCATATTACTTTTTTATTGAACGGGTCATACTGTGGCCTTGACAGTATTGCAGAAAAAACAAATTTTCTCTTTCCACTCCCGAATGTGACAGACTTTCACGAAAACACAAGATGAATGCAGAGCTCCTCACATGTGGAACACAATTTTCATTTTCAATTTTCCATTTGATTTCATACAATGCAACTGTCAAAAGTTGGTGTCAAACCCTACTGGTTAACAAACTGAGAGAGAAGATCAAGATCAGCCTGCAGGGAGCTGATGAGCGTGATATGGTCTCTTTATGTTTTTTGGTCCAATGAGACCGACCTGTGACAGACGCAGTCGCTTTGCATTTTGTTTCATCTTTTTCTCTCAAGCAAAATGTATTAAAAACCAGCAGAGTGCTGTCTGCATATGTCTTGCCATATTGGCAATATGCCCGTGGTGAAAAGTCTCCCCTGTAACATGTCGCCTGTCACAAGTCTCTCACGTATCTGTCTGAGTGAAAAAGAACCTGCCTAGTTCATGAGCAGTTCAGCGTCTTTGTGAATTAATATCAAACTGCTTTGTCTCTTTATCACTGATTCTTCAGAGGACCATCATACAACATCTAGATGACTCTTACTGTAATCACCGCTGCCACACTCACTGGTTTGCTCTGAAGACGTGATGGTAGAGAACCCAAAGCGACTGCCCCGGGAGACTGAAGGTCAAAATGACTCTGCTCTCCATTTTATTCTGGATTTCTACACTTTCCTTTCACATTACAAGGTTGATTTACCTCAATCTCCAAGGGGCTTAAAACTATTATCCTCTGATCTTAACGAACAACTCAAAGCCAAAGATTGCAAACTGCTTATGGAGCCTGGTAAATGCTCTTTTAACCACATGCCATTTTCAGTTTGGAGGGAAACCATAAGATATTGTATAAGTCCATTTGTACTTTTTGAGACTTCTTATCCAATCACATACAATAACACTGAATTCATTTCAAATTGTGTGTGGTGAGATTACATTTTTCCTGTGTGTGTTCTGCGTTGTGATACATGCGTTGCTTTTACACTGTAGCATTTAATGTAAGCATTACAGTACCACTTCAGTGATTTCTTGTAAAAATCAATCGAGGTTAGCATTGTTCCCGACCTCTAAACTGCAGCCTACATCACCTTCTTGTTCAGTGATTCAAAGGTCATCAGCCTGGATGGGTAGAGCAGGTCGTCCATTGATCGCAGAGAAGGATATTTGCAGGTATTGATATGTGAAGGGATGCTGTACTGATACGAGTATACCTCTACTTTGAAAACAAAAACAGCAATTTGTGTGATCAGTTCGCACGTCAGTATATCTTTTTAAACTCTTATTATTGTCATGAGTATTTTCACACAGAACACAAATATTACGTGGCAAAAAAGCAACATGATTTCATAACAAGGTCAATTTTCTCAGCTCTGGCACCACAAATAAAGTCATCAATCAATCACGACAGAGCCACTCCTTCTGTTCTTACCTTTCACAGTAAAAGCCCTTGACATGCAGCATTTGCAGGCGAGTATTTCACATTTTCACATCATTTATTCATCATGCCCCCGGTGTGTAAAGGCGTTATTATGGTGCCAGATCATCAAGCTCTGGTGCAATGTTTAGCTGTGTGTTTGTGGTTTTACAGTAAATGTCTGAAGGCATGTATAGTAGGTGTGAGATCCTGTGCTCACACATGTTCCGTCACCTTCACCTGTATATAAGAGCTCATGTCGTTGTGTTGCTACAACTGTAGTAATGGGCTTGTCACCCAGTTATTCATTCAATTTTTTACATAAAAGATGCATCAGAATCACATCAGGTTCTGTGCGGAGGTGAAGAAGTGCCAACTCTAACAAAGCGTCTCAGTCAGAGCCCTTCTGAACCGTCAGTCAGCATCATACCTTGACGATGTGTGACTCTGAATGGATGTAAAACTAGGCAACACTACTAGTAGAGTGGAAAATAATTACTAGTATTACTGTTATTAGTTTATTATAGTAATTTTGTTAAAAACAGAAAAAAGTTGGTAGAAAATTACTGCAAAAAGGGAAAAAATATTTGAATATGAATCAAGATTCTCAGACTGTACATTAGTTCATGCTTTTGAAAAAAAATCTACTTGTGTTTTTTCTTTATTGTTAAAGGTGCAGTGTGTAGGATCTGGTGACATCTAGTGGTTTCAGATTGCAAACAAGTGAAACTTCTTCCATGTAGAAGTTTCAGTACTGTAGAAACAGAGCAGCCAGCTGCATGAAGAGGACAAGCAACTTGTGTTTTTTTGTAGACTTTTATTTTCAGGTGATTATATGCTACATAAAACATCCATCCATCCATCGTCAACTGCTTATCCCGTTAGGGAAAAGCATCTGGTGACCTGGTTGACAATAGTTATTTCAGACATTTACATAGTACTTTTTCCTTCCTCCATAGTTTCATCCATTCATCCGCAATCGCTTTTCCCGTTAGGGGTCACGGGGGGGCTGGAGCCGATCCCAGCTGGCATTGGGCGAAGGCGGGGTTCACCCATAGAGACAGACAACATATAGACCCGGAGAAAACCCACGCTTACACAGGGAGAACATGCAAACTCCACACAGAAGAGTGCCAAGCCGGATTCTAACCAGCAACCCTCTTGCTGTGAGGCAAGAGTGCTAACTACTGCACCACCGTGCAGCCCGCTACATAAAACATACATAATAATATAATACTTCATTTTTGCCAGCAGATCACTGTAAATGTTAAACACCGTTCCTTCAAGCTTAGATAGATAGATAGATAGATAGATAGATGGATAGATAGCTAGATAGATAGATAGATAGATAGATAGATAGATGGATAGATGGATAGATAGATAGATGGATAGATGGATAGACAGATAGATAGATAGATAGATAGATAGAAAGATAAATAGATAGATAAATAGATAGCAGACTAGTCATAATGAGTTCATGCAAAGCAAGCTCACACACATTCTGAAAATGATACATATCTACGTACACAAAACACTATGTTTAAATAAAGTTCATCGCCTTCGTGTCACTTTTCTGTCAACATAACAGCAAAAGGACGAGAGCGAAAACAAGGGATGCTTCGTACACACATGTCTGCACATCCCAGGTGGGCGTCCACATGCTTTGCTGTGGGACTGTGGATCATTAGTCCTATTTCTCTGACATCTTGAGTGTCGGGGTGGTGAGTCACTTGGCAGTTATAGTGAATCTGACTTACTCGGGAGCAGCGCAGGCAATGGCAGCTTTTGACTTAGCGTGCCAAATGTCTCAACATGCTGTTGTGACACTGGTGTTCTGTGAATGAAGAGGATTGCTACTTGAAAAAACAGTGGCAAAAAGGGTTAGTTCCTGAACAGAAAACATTGTGAAAACTGTGAATTAATGAAGTCCAGTGAAGCGCCATTTGCTGTCACTGCAGCAATTGCCTAGCATTTGCTCTTAAACATTACTCTGTGTGAAAATACATCATATTTGTCACCAAATAATAATAGATAATCACAAAGTCTTATGTAGTCTGGCTACATTAATAAGGGAAATATGTTAATACCATATCCAACAAATAAAATAAGACTCTGTTAAGCAGAGGACATGCTGCAACATTCAGGACTTGCTCGTTCATCTGACCAGTCAGTTTCCTCATCCAGCATGAAAACCAACCAGCTTAACCTGCACTGGCGTCTTTCCTTTTCTTGTTTCAGACCAAACCAATAATATTCTGCTTGCTCTCTCAGATGGCAGGTGAAACATTGGTGCAGAGAGACTCCCCGCTGAACACGTAATCCCTTTTTTAAAACTAGAAGGCATTTCCAAGAATAGCATGTCAAACAGACATACCACATGTAGAGATGCACAGCCAATGAAGCTGAGCAGATCAGGCGCAGTGGTGCCTTCCCCGCTGCTGTGAACAGGCAGATGACAAGGATTATTGATGGTGTTCTTATAGCGCAGTAAAAACTCTAAATGAACATTGAGCACTGGCTCGCAAAAGAGGAACTGCCCTTCAATTAATTTGGCTCACTCCTCACTCTATAAAAAAGAATGGCTGCAATGTGAGGCCAATTTGACAGAAATGCTGCCAGATCACCTCAGGACAGATCAGTATGTGTGGTGGTAAATTCTCCATCACATCATCAGAGTTATGGATTTCATCTAATATTTTACACTGCACTGAATTTTATTTTCCAGTGCTGCAGCCTGAAAGAATAAACATACAAACATGATAACAATGTTGATGCCTCAGTCAATTATAAACACCAAAACCGTTTTCTACATATGCTGTATCACATATTGCACAAACTCAGGGGATACGTGTTGGCAGCATAATAAGTGAATTAAAATCCCAGTCTGCCAGAGTTGTAACTTTGTTTGTCAGTAAACATTTAAGGTGAAAGACTTTGCGGTGGGAATAAGTGATAACAAACAAAGATGGCCACATTATCCCTTATCTTAGCGACAGGCATCCCCGCAGACTCCAGAAGTGCACTTTTTGTCATATCTCTCAGGTGCTTTATTCTGTTGTTACATTTTTTCAATCAGTTTGTATCAGGGCTGAACACGGACTCAGGTGGAACTCAAACGCAGATTCAGAGGCAGGGTGTCAGGCAAAAATCAAAGTCTTTATTACAAGCAGGAGGTCGTTACACGAAAAGGCAGTCAGCGAGGCAAACAGAGTTAAATCGGCAGGCTAAAGGCGAAGTCAAAAATACAAGCTAAGGTCAAAACACTAGGAGACAAAAAACACTGGGAGCTGGCGGGTACGCTTTACTAAACAGTTAAAGACGAACTGGCACAGGAGGAAAAGGGAGGACACATTATATACTGGTGAGGGAGGTGGATAACTATACACAGGTGAACACAATCAGGGCAGGGGATGACGATCAGACGCAGGTGACTAGTGATGATAATCATGACGGGAGGAGGTGCTCTAACGTGAAGGCAGGAGACATGCAGGGCAGGGAGTGAAGTGAACTGCAACGAGAGGAGAGGTTAGAATGCAAACAAAACAGGAAGTGCGCCAAAATAAAAGCATGCAACCGGAAACTATAAGATTAACATTTATACTTCCTGACAGTTTGTTGTGTTAATTTGTGTTTTTTAAAAAGACCAATGTAGCAGGGTCCCAGTCAAAAGCACCCAATTCTGTCTATGAAGTTTTAATAGATTATTTAATGAGTTCATGTTTTCCATGGGTCCTAATTATCATACACTATCATGGGGTATGGGGTCATGTCTAAAAGGTAACCCTCAAATTGCAAAAATGTGCTAAAACTCACGTCACAGTGCCCGACGACCTGTCCAGCCCTTAATCATTCAAGGTCAATGCCTAAATTTAATCATTCAAGGTCAATGCCTAACCTAACTAATTGGGTTAAATGCTTATCGTTAACCATCTTGCGAGAGTTTCGCAATTTGTGTGTCACCCTGTTGACACGACCGAAGTTGAGGTAGTTTGTCAGTCATTTTGAAGGAGACAGACACAGATGCATCATGTTACACAATATGCCATTTAACTGTAACTTTCCTAAAATAATTTATACATTAATTACATAACTAATAATGTTTTGAGAAGAAATAAGTTAACATTTTGCTGTGATGGTTATTTCTTACATTATATTATTTGGTCCCCTGGGACCCCAGTCGGTATGTTAAATAGGTTGGTACAGGATGATGGCTGAAGGATTCAAACACAGTAATTACAGCACATTAGCCACAGGCAGTACAGTATTTTCTTTCTTGTCTTGGTTTTCACCACCAACAAATGACATAAAAGACGTTTTTTCTTTATTGGTTTTGTTTGTGCCCTCTCCCGTTTTCCTCCCCCACTGACATGTATATGCTGCACATGAACACGTGTGTGCTGCTGACCATGCGTGGTCGGGCAGCGGTACAAACAAGAGACCGTGACAGAAAATGTCACCATGCGACTCCTATTATGCTCCTCACAGCATGACTGCTTTTTAGATCAGTTTATTTTTGAAGCCAATTAGCTCAAGCAAACCAACTCAATGCCCGTTGCCATGGAAACAATCTGAAATACAAAAAAAGGATGGTCAACTGATGATGATGATGCCTCACGGTTAGGAGGTTTTAACAAGACTAGTTCAGGGGCAGCCGGACAGTCACCTCAGATGACTTAACACTGTTCATGGTTACAGCACATTTTGCAAAAAAAATTGATGGTTTCCTTACAGGTTGATCGCTTGTGTCGATGTTATAATATGATAGAAACCTCTGAAAGAAAAACAGCATTACCTTCATTCATGAACTAACCCTAAATTTCCCAGCTATAACACCAACATACAGCAGACTTCAGTAAATCAGATTATATTAAATATTATTTTAATTTCAGACAGAATGAACAGAGCATCAAGGAATCATACAAAACATACAAATACATGAAGGCTACACTGAATGTCTTCGTCTCATCTCTTTGTCAAATAACAGATGCAACAAAATATGTGTTGATCTGAGGAAATAAGTTAAAAGGACATTATTAAGGTTTTTTATTTTCTGTTAGATTTCTCCTTGGTCCTATTTTTGAATTAACATTAATTAACATGCTTTAATGATGATTAAATCTATTTACACACACACCACTGGAGATTTTGCTTTTGAAAAAAAAAAATCATAAATTGTGCTCTTTAGTGCAAAATGAATAATTGTTGGATCTAAAATATTGAAACTACAGTGGATGGCAAATATACTGTATAATGTAAACACCTGGTATTTATCTCATAATTGATTTTTGGATCACCGGCTACCACCGGTAAGTCACTGGCTTTAACAAAATGGTTAATTTTATATTAAAACCTTAACGTAATAAATGTTCAAATGAATATCCATTTTTACAGCATGCACTCATTTGTTTCAAGAGGAAATATTCATGTCAGCTTTTCCCATAAAATGGGCTGTACATTCTGCTCCTGAAATCCAGCTCTATCACATCATTTAATCAGCCGATCCATCTGCACTGGCATTAATTACATTCCTAATGAAAAAAGAGAGAAAAGTGGCCTCCAACGTTTCTCCGTCTCCTCTCTCCTGAAATAGCATATTCTGATTTAGTGTAACGTGAATTCCAGGGAAATATATGGGCAGACATGATGGATTTAAGTGTTTTATGTTATGTTTTGGCACAGTTTAGCATAACTTGGTGCAATCCATGAAGGTAAATGGCTGTTTGCTAAAAGCCCCAGGGCAGATTAGACCTTTGTGTTAAACATTGCTCTGGAAATAATCTGCATCTTGTACTCATTTTTAAATCTGTTATGTGAAAGCCAAGAAATATGTTTTTTTTTTTTTTTTAAACTTTTCAATTTAACACTTAAAGTAACACTTTTCTAAGTCATTTTGTGAGGTCAATAAACTTTAGGTATTAAGCTGAATAACTGTGTTTTACATGTCCTCAGCTGCAGAGCAGTGATCAGAAAATAAAAACAGACTTTTATTGCAACAGAATCCATTCATCCCTCCATTTTCATAAGCACAGACAAACAATGGGACACAGCATTAAATCTACAGTGCTTGCTGACATTGATTTTGGATACCCCAGTACGGTGCTACCGTACTGTACCTCAGGACAGAACTTCACTTTTCCATTCAGCAAACCTCCATGTTATCTTACTGTCAATCCACAATATTTTGCAGTCATAGTGATGCCCGTAGTAAGAAGTTTTTGAAGTTTATTTTGTTCCAGTGTACGTACAGTTTGCATTAATAAGGGACAAAAGAGGTCCTGCACAACTGCACAACACAGAAGGGTTTATTTCAAAGGAAACACAAAAATAAACCAGATATGAGGCAGAACAGTGTGGGACCACGTTTATAAAGTTGTAAGATGATAGTTATGTTCTGCAGTTTCTCTTCGTGCAGGATTAAAAATGGCAGATATGTCTCCTATTTTGGGAAGATGTTTTTACATATGGAGATGATCTGGTCAGACCTTTTCTTTTTTGTTACTGTTGAAACGAACATTTAATAAAAAAAAAATTTGGTGAGCAATGGAAAGAAACATTACTGTTAGGGTTGTCAATTGATTAAAATATTAATCACGCATTTTTTATCTCTTCAAATTACACCTTCAGGGAGATAAATATTTGGTGCTTTTATCAACTTGAGAGTGGACCTTGCTTTATGCAAATGTATGCTCATATTTATTATTTGATATCAGTTAACAACACAAAACAATGACATTATTGTACTAAAGGTACTGCATTGAGAACAGACAAATATGCTCAAATCATAACATGACAAACTGCAGCCCAACAGGCAACAACAGCTGTCAGTGTGTCAGTGTGCTGACTTGACTATGACTTGCCCCAAACTGCATGTGATTATAATAAAGTGGGCATGTCTGTAAAGGGGAGACTTGTGGGTACCCATAGGACCCATTTACATTCACATATCTTGAGGTCAGAGGTCAAGTGACCCCTTTAAAAATGGTCGTGCCAGTTTATACCTGTCAAAATTTAGCATAAATTTGGAGGTTTATTTAACCTTTGACCAGCTAGTATGACATGGTTGGTACCGATGGATTCCTTATGCTTTTCTAGTTTCATATGATACCAGTATCTTCATTTTAGCTTTATAACTGAGCCCACTACCACCCCTGGAAGATCGATTGCGTTAATGCATTAATGAAATTAGTGCTGTTAAAATTAATTAAAGATAATTATCATGTTTATCATTATTATTATCATGTTATCTTTGATAGCCTTAATTACTATAAATGCTAAAATGCTTGACGATATGCCTACAGATGTTATTTGTGTGTTTTTGGTGTGTTTACGGGTGTGAGTTTCGATTAACATTTTTTAAACAGCCATAATGTCTAACCTTAGACACAACTGGTGCCCCAAACCTGTTCTCAACTCCTTTTGTGAAATTCAAGTGAACCCATTCAATCAGTGAGGATAAGTCTGAGATTGAAGGCCTAACTTTCCTGTCAATCACAGCCGAGCAATTACACTGAAAGTTGGAGCTGTTGGGAGAGAGGAGGTGCGTCATCCTATGTGTCAGCTTGACTTCTGGAGATGTGATCTCCGTTCTCCTAAACTTACCTGCAGCTAGTTAGGAGGAGGTGGGGAGCAGGCATGCATCTTACGAATGGGCTTGGAGGTTATTAACTTAACCATTGATTTTTTTACCCATAGGGTGGAAAAGGGGTAGAAAATAAATAATTATTCTTGTCTACACACCTAGGGCTTTTCATGAACCAGAGACTTCCTTCTCTCTTGTGCATGTCATGGCACATACTGACAGGTCTGTGTGAGATGACGATCATCCATAGCGCACCCACCCCATGTCTAGTTAGAATGAAAATGTGATATGATTTATAACGAGGGACCCATTTCAAAGTCAAATAAGCCAACATGCTGTTTTTTTTTTAATGAAAGCCGCTCGTGCACAGAACACAACTGTTCCTTCATGTGTCATGTGCAATGCACCTTTCATGTGGTCTGTGCAGGCGGCTGGAACAAGCACGAATTCCTCTTGTTGGCGACTGCGAACTCCCGCTCTGCACTACTTGATTGCTACTAACACATTCTCTGCTGCACTTCTTCTCTCATTAAGGCTCAGTCAGGTTCACAGCAGGTCAACAAAACACTGAACGGGCGAAAACAAAACGGTGCCAGAGGAAAATGCCACTTTGCCGGCGCAGAAACAATGACCTTGGACCATCACGAATGTTGAGTCCCTAATGTGGGCTACTGGAGGAATAGCTGGCAAACTCTGTAGAAGGCTGCGTATCTGAAATGCCATTTGATGTGAGATCACTTTTTAGTGATGCTCTGTGATCCTTTTATCTCATGTGTTTGTAAGGCTGTTACATGTTTTTTTAAGCAGTCTTGCAAGTTGTCCCTTTGGAAGGAAAACAAACCACAGAAGAAAAGGCAAAGAGAAGTAGAACAAAAAG
This sequence comes from Pterois miles, assembly GCA_947000775.1. Lineage (NCBI taxonomy): Eukaryota > Metazoa > Chordata > Actinopteri > Perciformes > Scorpaenidae > Pterois > Pterois miles. The sequence continues at coordinate 6,908,438 of CAMQGK010000334.1, read as the reverse complement.
TTGTCGACGGTAGTGAATGAAACCATTTCAAGAATAAGAGCATTTTTTCACTTTTATTTGGATTTGATAAGTGAAAAGGGAAGAAAATAGTGCAGAGGGTAGACAAAATGAACAAACACAATATCATATTTTTGATAAAGGGGTTAGCCTCTCAGCAGGGAAACCCATGGTTTTATTCAGGGCTGTAAATCTTTCTGTCATAAGATAACATGTGCTTCCTGTTGCTCCTGTTTCTTTCACTTTGTAAAAGCAAAGCGTGGATTAGACTCCCAGTATCTATAAGCATAAAGGTGTATGGACGGGCAACCTGCCCAGTGTGTTGAGAATAAAACCCTTTTCAATGAGGTATTGCAATTTTGGGATATGGTTAAGCCATACATGATGGTATGACAGACTTTTCATGGTTTATTCTTTAAAAGACATTATTTGTTATTAATTATTATATTAATTATATAAACCCGTTTCCCTGTGTTGATTTTTGGCCATTTGGGAGTCATGCAACAAGATTTAATTATGACATTTTCACTTCGTATTTCACAAACTTAGTATAACATATCTTGTTTTTTTTTTATCTGATTTTTTTCATTTAGCTATGACATTCATTTGTCATGTTTCAGGCCACCTGGAAGATGTAAGTCCTTCCTGAGAGCTGAGAGAAAGATCTTGTCTTTGTCTGTCTGCCTTATGGTGCTTCAGGTAGCTTGCAGTTGGTTTTCAGCACATTTTTGTTGTAAACAGCTGCCTGTTGCACTGATGAGAGATTTGAGAGTGAATCAAAATAGTGAAGTTGAGAGCTGTGATAATTCCCTGTGGGTTCATCCCCCCTTTCAAATTACACAGGCATTTGATCCATTACTAAGGTTGAAATAAACTGCAGCTTTAAGTAAGTAAGTGTTGTAAGTGATATCGTTTTATATACTTAAATCACTCCTAGAATAATAAAAACAGTCCAGTATTAAAATAGATACAGTAGATGGACTTGAAGTCTAAATCAGCATGGATATACATCTAAATAAAGGGATTTCTACGATTCTGAAATCCAGATTTTGTAAAGATGTTTTATGCTTATGTCTGACTGATGATGATGGTAGCAACACTGAAAGCAAAAGTGAAGCAGTGTGGTGCAGAGAGGAGAGTCTTTGTTCTTCTCCCTTTGTTTCTCACCTTTACTCAGCAGTCAGTGGCTGTGATTTCATACACACATTTCTTCTGTAATGCCATTCGTTTGTGCCTGATGTCCACATTAAAAACAGACATAATTTGTCAGTTACTTCATGAGATTATTTTGTTGTTATTATTTTTTGTTTACCATCTATTCTTTCACATTCACATAATAAGTGATTTCAGGCTTCTTGTCCGGATGCCAGAGTGTTCAAACGTAGAGTGTTCAAAGTAGATCACGAAATATATTATTAAATACTGCTTACTTTGATCAAAACATTCAAACAAACTCAACAACATGAAGCACAGGGTCAGCAGCGTATTCGTGTACGGTCACTGGTGGCAAGAATCAGCATCACTACTATATTTTGATGAATATTACCCAGTTATAACATTGTGATTACAATATACTGTAGGTTTTATTTAACTATAAAGATCCATATAATCAAAATGATTTGTAATGTGTTTTGAGCTAAGCATGTAAAGTATGAGTGTGTGTGATATTTTGGAGGTACTATATAGTCGATGAGAAATGGTTATGGTCTGTTATCTTAGAACAGCTTACTTGATTCTTGGCTTTGAGTGCACTCCTGTGTCTGAAGATCCAAGAGCTCAGACTCAAGAAAGGCAGAGATAAAAGGTTAATTAATCATCTTTCCCATATGCCTGAGTAGTTTATTGAGTGATTTAAAATAAAACAAATAGAATAGATACAGTGTGATACGAAAGAATTTGATTTTGATATAATTTTTCATTGATTTTGTACAATAAGACATTGAAATGAAAGCGGTCTGAGCTGGAGCAACTGTGTGTCACTCTATTCCTGCTGCTGATGGGAGGGATCTGGTCAGCTTTTCTCTCACCTCCAGCACCGTCCTGGTGGTAGTGGACAGGTTACCACCTGTCAGGACCTGGACCTACTCCAACACAAGCGAATCCAGGGCCATGTCCAGGAAGACACACATGGGCATCACACAGTCAACATTTAATCATCACAATGTGTGAGAAAATGTCCCAACATCAGTGACACTGAAGCAGTCGTTCACATCTACAGCAGCCTGGGGCATGATGGGAAAGTCACCTTTGTAGTTGAACTACAGCCGTGATCATGGTGGGGATCCAGATGATGATGTGCTCCTCATCAATCAAGCTGACACGACTGTCAAACATCAGTCTATCCAGGAACATACTGTGTCATCGATGGCCCTCCAGTCATCCTCCGAGTAATCCAAAATACAGTCCCCAGTAGTCTGTATCATAGAGGGGACAATGCTGTGTAATACTGTCTGTCTCTATGTGCCCTGCAATGGACTGGTGACCTGTCCAGGGTGTACGCTGCCTTCACCCAATGCCAGCTGGGATCGGCTCCAGCCTCCCTGTGACCCCTAATGGGATAAGCGATTGCAGATGGATGGATGAATGGATGAAACTATGGTTTCACAAGGAAAAAGTACTATGTAAATGTCTGAAATAACTATTGTCAGTCAACCAGTTCACCAGATGCTTTTCTTAAGTCTGATTTGCTGTTAATCACACAACATTTGGCCAAAGACATGCTAACTGCTATTTGCAAGGAATCTCAGAGCACTTTCCTGACATAATAGATATTTTCCTCCTATCTGGAAAGGCACTATGCCATTAAGAGATTAGCATGTGACAGCATCTTCAATTCTTTTGTGCTGCAGCTGGCTCTTGGCACATCATGCAATCAGCCCCATTATGTCAACATCTGCAGTCACAGCTGGAGATCTTCATGACCTTCTACCGCAGTTTGTCAAGACAAAAGTGCAATGATGCTCCTTTTCTCACAGTTAGGGCTGATTCTGATTCATGATGCCTCCCGATCTTGATTGGGTTTGATTGCATTCACTATTGGCTTTATTTCAATTTACAATTTAGCCATGTGGCAGAGTGACCCATAATTAGTGCAACCATAAAATTGTAGTTTAAAAAACAAAACAAGTTGCAAAGAAGAATCAAGGAAATGTTTAAGTACATCCCTATTTTATATCAACCACCCATGCAGTATAGCTTTCATTTTTACATGTTATCTGTAGATACTTTTGCACCTTTGATGCAAAGTATTATGGGACAAATCCATGTATCACTCTGGCCATCACAGTAAAGATCATGAGGGTAAAGGTTGTGCACTTGCAGCATGCTGTCCAGTCCTTTAACTTTCTCTGTTAACTCTGCCCCACTAGCAGCTGGTTCGAAACAGAAAACAGCTCTGTCCTATTTTCCAGCACCAATGCTTGGCATATCCAGGCTATGCTGTACCTTGACATCTTGTCTTGTGAGAGCAACTTTTCTTTAGTGGTGTTGTAGCTGTCATCTTGCTGTCATAGTGGACGAGGAGAAACGCAGCCCGAGGAGCATGTTTCTACTTTTTGGAAAAACAACGACTAATGAAGCACAATTTAAGTAGGTTGGGAATCAGCTCTTTGCTTCTTTTATAGTATAACTCATTAACGGTTTTCCCCCTTTTTAGCTGGTTTAGTACATAAGGGCCTCAAAATGTTCTTTGTTCATCTTTCATCTGCACCTGGTAGAGCATCTGTTCTTTTCCTGGGTTAAAGGTACAGTGTGTAACATTTCAGGGGATCAATTAGCAGATATCAAATGTAATATTCATAACTATGTTTTCATAAGTGTATAATCACCTGAAACTAAGAACCGTTGTGTTTTTGTTTGCTTAGAGAGAGCGGGTCCTCCAACATGCTGCTGCACCGTGTTTCCACAGTAGCACAGAACAGACAATCCAAACACTGGCTCTAGAGTGCGCCTTTTGTATTATTACATTACCTGAAGGCCACCACCCACTCCTTGTCATTCAGTCATATTCATCACAGAAACAAATACTTTGTGGTTAAAGATACAGAAATACAGATATTTGGCCCTACAAACTGTGGGTGCAAACAACTGGTGCTTCATTTATCTGCGGATATTGCTCAGTATGACTCTGAAATTGGTTATTGACCATTTACCACCATGGTGCAAACCCAATAAACAATTACAAGCTGCCATGAAACATATCCTTAAATCAACCCAGAATTAGGAAAGGGTACCCCTGAGGACCACCATACTAAATAAGTGATTGTGATTCTCTCCAAGTACAACATAACAGGTGTGGAACAAGAGGTAGAAGTACACAACAGAGTCTGTACACTTAAATAAATCTGTAGTTAAGAGACAATTATGTGTCATATCAGGCTTAATTTAACAAGTGAACAGGCTGCATTTCATGTTAACATTTCTTTCTGGTAAAAGGCTCTTGTTTTGATGCGAAAGAAATGCATAGACTCTCATAGACCAGTTTCTGTCCTTTTTAGGAGGGGACAGGGGATCTCTGAGGGGACAGCAGGTTAACAGTATATGTCACATAGAAGTGTTGTACATCATCTGAAAGCTGGGAACTTGAAGAATAATCTGTGTCAAGTTGTTCAGGTCATAAATCAGAAATAAGCATAAATTAATTGATTAAAATAAATTTTAAATGAGAGAATAATATGATGGCTATTCCCATGCGTTATTATGTCTTGGAAGTTGTTGCAACATTTTTTGAGTTGATACCATGTGGTGCTAAATCTAATCAGTTTTTACCACTACATTGCTGATGATCAATTATCCCTCCGACCAATAACGATCTTAATGTCAGTCTACCTTGGAAATCCATAAATCCTGTGAATGCCCTAGGTCTCCAGATTGTGGTTGTAAAGTTGCATGAGGCTGTGATTATCCTAGAGGTCACAAAAGGTCATTTTATACAGCGAATTTTGAAAAAGTGGTCTCGCAACAGCTGCTTAAAGACAGTAATGTCGGTCAGGTTTCAGAGGGTTAAACACAAAAAAAAAGGTTTGTTATATTTTCTCAAGTGACATCACCTACCAAAGATCAGTCAATAGGAGAGGGCCAATTCAGTTTTGCGAGTCTTCTTTGGGAATGTTAATCCACAAATAATTATTGGACACTTTTGAACCATGCAGGGAGTTTTGGCTACATGTTTTCATCCATGTTCATGCATTGGCTACTCACCAACTATCACTAGATTGAAATATTATCATTGTACATGCTGACTTAGAAATACATAAGTTGTGGTTGTGGAGCACGACCACATCCTAAACACTCTCCTTATTAAGTCCTGTTGGGCCCCATTATAAATGGATGGAGGCAAAGACAGTGAACTACGCTTCCCATGATCACATGACCTTTGAGCCTTACCTTCATCCATGGACTCAGTAGCCATTGGTTACTGTATTCTATGATTCATTCACGCACATGAAATTACCAGGACAGCATATTATAGGTGGTTTGAAAGGGGCGTGAAATGGGCCATCTATGTCAAAGTAGAGAAGTCATCACTCAGCAGAGGAGGAGGCAGCACCTGTCTTCCACCTACAATGCCATCCTGGCATCCCTTCCCAGGAGATAAAACCACCATTCACACCTGACATCAACTGGCTCTAACGCCTCCAACGACTCACAGGGCAGTCGTCCACACTGGACATCAGCTGACTCTAAGGACCCATAACTACAGCGTTACACTTACCAGCACCAGTATACTGAGTTATTTTCCTGCCAACAACCAACAGAGGTTAAATACCTGGGTTGCCAGTTAGTCAGACCTGAAGAAGTTTCTTGGATGAGAAGTGAAACGCCTTCAAGAGTCTAAACCAAGTCCAGTTGCTGCTGATTTAACCCTTACTAGGACACCATGACCTGAATGACTGAGAACCTTCACAAACACGTTTCAACCATTCTTATTATGTAAATGATTATTTTGGAAATATATATGCTGGTCTCTTTACTGTTGTACAAGAGTGAATAATGCCAACCTCTGATAAATCAAGAACTCCAAAATCCTTCAATCTTTACTATGTTTTGATGTGGTAATTTTGGTCATAGTTATGAATTTAATTACTATCAAAGTTCCATATTGATAGTTAAGTATTTTTAAATGAGACTTATTCATGAGACTGTATTAAATCATTTTGTTTCAGAGCAGTGCCCTGAGGATGATGTAATATAATTTCAATCATATTATTTAATATAATTGCTAATTATTTTATTAATTATTAATTCCTTTTGATAGCATTTTAATGTCTTTTTGAGCTTATCACCAGCATAATTTGATGCCCTATTATTAATATACATTGTTAATATATTAATATTAATTTTATTAATACTGATAATTATCTTTAATATTTTATAATAACTAGACCAGCTACTATCTGCGTCCCCACCACTCCTCACATTGTCCATTTATATTGGACTTATTTAATGATGGTCCGACCAGTGTAAGGTCAGCTTCCCTCTTCTCCAGGCGTGATTTACCACACAAATGTGGAGGCTCATATACTGTAATTTACAGCCCAAAATGAACTGCAGTCACTCCCTGAAACTCAGCTATGAATTGGCAAGAAAGCAGCCTTTGTGATCTTTAAACCCTTTTCATGAAATGACCTACATGAAGACTTGGAACCTCTGGAACTAGTCCCTCTCGCTCTGTGGCTTCAAAGCCTTCGTTAAGGTGCTGGAAGATGAAACTACTGGGAATTGCTATTACTTTGAATAAGTTGCTTCTTACTTTCTGTGCTCCACTGTGGCTGCTGAACCCACACCCACAATTTCTCCTCGCGTGTGTGTCTGTCTGTCTCTGCTCTCCCTCGGCAGCTGGATTATAGGACAGTGGAAAAACTTTTCATAAATGTGAAGCCTCCGGGGGTTTAGCGTGGCATTTTCATCATTTATTTTGGTTTTCATGGGTTTTGGTTCTGCACAGTAGGATTTTTAGATACAGTAGACAGTAATGGGTAGTTGCAAAATTGCTTTTAGTACTTTACTACTACTATTGATACCTTTAGTGCTGCTACAGCTGCTAATACTGGTGTTGCTACTACTATTATTGTACAACATACTTTTGGTACAACCTAGAAAACTAATTCAGCGTTCGGCTATTCAGTAATTTGACAAAACATCTAAGCTCAAAATCCACTCACTATAGAAATTTTCTGGAGGTTTCGACTACAACTCGTGGTGTCACTTAGAGAAGAGAGGTGGCTGAAATTTCTGAAAGTGGAGCTTGGGCAAGGATCTCCATCAGATATTTCAGTCAATAATCAACCTTCAGACTCAACTAATCAGCAAACACTTCTCTTCAAGTGGTAAGAAAGGACTCACAGACATCACCTGCCATATTTTTTTTTTTTTTGAAAGAAAAGCTTTTATCCTCCACATAACATGCTCTATTTGTATGGTCTTATTGCAGCCACGTATTCCCTGGTTTTCACGGAGGTTTTTCAGTTGCAGTGTGTGTATTTGTCATTTTGTTGAAGATTGTGAACAGACAGACATTCAGCCGGTATTATACAGTATATTCTTACACAAATATGGACTCCAGAATGAATTAAAGTAAATAAATTACATTAAATATAAGAAATAAGGTATCTAACATAATGAATAAACAATAACATAAAAAGTAAAAATACCTTAATAAGGGGCTACAGAAAATAAGCCTTTAAAATATAATATATATAATATAAATATAATGCTATCTTTATTGAACGCATGCTCATTGAAAGAGGTACAAACAGATACACAGGCAACTGAGAAAAGACAAAAAAAGACAAAACAAAAATAATTACATATACAGTACATTTCATAATGCTAGAGTTTATGTTCTATACAATATTATTATATTCATTTTATGATATAAAAGTCAGGAATGTTGGCTTGGTTCCTGACCACTGTTTTCCTCTGAATACGGCATGTTATGTTCAATCTGATCGTGACACTTTTATTTTTTTTTGAGATAATTTTATTTTCAACAACAGAGACATATACAAAAGTATAGGGAAAACACAGAAACAGTTTGAAACAAACAAACAAATGTCCATTCATTTTAAGTCTTTTCAGCATTCAAGAAAATGCACTTCCTTCCAAAATATTGAGAAACTTTACAGCTTTTTGGCATGTTCAAGTACATGCTGCTTGACTTCAACAAGAAACTGACGAAAGCAGGGTTTGGAGTCACACCATTTTGATAATCAGAAGCTGAACTATATAAGTAACATTGCTATCCATCCCATAAAACACAAAATATAACATCACATCAAATACGTTAATCTGTGTATTACTACTCATTTTCATAGTACTCATATATTAAATTTAGTGTATCAGTCCATAATAAAGTTGAATGATTACAGTGAAAAAACAAATGAAATATTGTTTGATAAAGACAATATTGCTTTGAAAGCAATTTTTTTTTTTTATTGCTCCAAAGATGTAGAATCTATTTATTTAATTGTTTTCTAATACTTCGTTAACAGGGTAAATCCTGTGTAAAATCGTGAAGGATACTTTTATCTTGAGCTTATTTGGCGGATGACGCTATCAAAATGACGTGTTTACGCAGTGACGTTGTCAAGGCAACGCCAGGTGAAAAAAATAAAAGACATAAGGGGGACGGCAGGTGAGGATGACGTCGCTTATTATGCAGGAAATGTAGACGGGAAGACAACAAGACACGATGATCAAGAGACCTAAAGAGACAGTGTTCAGGGGAGCTGCTGGTTATTTATTTTTATAAGGAGGACTGGACTGAAAAAAAACGTCTTTAAAATACTGAGAAGGAATAAAAGCTGAAGGTGGTAATAACTTAAACACAGTGAACGCCAGCTGTCATAAAAGTGCAAATTGGAGAAAATTACTTGAGGGAAGCTACTGTGTCTCTTCACACCTGTGAAACCAGCAAAGTTAGCAGTGCTACTCAGAAGCAAAACCAACTAGCTGCCTACCTTGTTATGTTTTTCTGCTTGACTGTTGATCCAGCAGCAACAGAGGCTTGATTATTTGGATTCTGGTGAGAAGACAACTGCACAAACTGTTGGACTGGAAAAGGAAGGTTAATGTGAGGCCATTGAACCCGGACCTGAACCCTGGTAGAAAAAAGGAGACGGAGTCAGGAGAGAGTTGGACAGCTCAAGTTCAGCAACACTTTGCCAAATGACGGTGATCTTCAAATACAGGTAGGTGAAGTGATCTACTTCCTCTAATCTCTGCTCACTGTGTTGCTTTCCTGATGGAAGTGAAGTGTCCTGCTGTGGCTCTGTGCTGAATTACTGTGCTGTTCTTATTGCAGCTGTATTGTGTGGAGCCTACTGTTTACCTGATTGTAGCTGTTTGTGTTATATTATTTTAGGATGCTGGAGTTTACCATAACTTGCTGTGCACAGACGGCACAGTGGATGGGGCCTGCTGGGCCTCTTTACATTTAATTCGCCTGGCTTTGTGTAATGAGAGTTTGCAGGCTGTACAGAGGTCTGGTGGTTTCTTGTAAGTTTTGAATAATTTGTGGCTTTTATTTGGGCAACATGATGATCATTTTTTAAGAAGAAGAAGAAGAAGAAGAAGAAGATATTCCTTTATTAGTCCCACTAGGGTAAATTCAATTTTTTCACGCTGTTAACTTATACACACACATAAAAAAGCTTGAGAAGGGACTCTGTATGTTGCCTGTGTATGTCATGTATTTGATAGATGCACACGTTTTGATATGTCAGTGTATTTTGTGGTAAATAATATTTTGCTGCTTATCAGTGTTTTTTTTTTTTTTTTTAAATGTGTAGAGGATAGATAGTATGATGGACAGTTATAAGTGTCATTACAACAGGATGGAGAGTATAATCAGTCTGATCTAGATGGTAGTTTTCACTGACTTGGTCATCATCAACATCACCAATCAACAGGTAGAGTTCATGGTATAGCCTAGTTTTTTTCCTCAACAAATTTAGGGTTTAAGTTGGAATTAACAGTGGTTTGTTTTAATTAGGTCCCAAACAATTTTAGATTGACAGCAATTTAAATCAGTTTTCCCATTAGCGTCCATTTACAAAAATAGCCTAAATGGGCAACAACAATAGTTTTGTTTTTGTTTGGAACAGTGCACACATGCAGAGCTGCTGACTCTCATCTCATCTTGTGATGAATTTGACAAATCCTTGACAGTATTATTGTTATTTGACAAGAACTGGGGTCACTTCAGGCCGTCTTTGACAAAGTGTTTTGTTTAGTTGACTTTTAGATTTAATACAGGAGCACCCAGGCAGGTACTACACTCACACTGCTGTGTAAAATAAGGGCATTTTAATTTTGCACAAACCCGACATTGCACGTTTAATTATTTCATTTTATACTTTTTTGAGACCATATTCCAATGAATCCTTCATAAGATTTACTAAGCACAGTACACCTGGAGGACCTACAGAGCACCTGTGTGTGATTACCACAAAGATCCAGCAGCACTTCTACTCCGTTGTCTTCACACTCATTTTAACTAGTTGCCACAGGTAAAAGGGAATGTCCAACATAATGTGTTGTGTATTTATTCGTTTTATATATTTATATTGTATTAAGAACAAGGCTAAGATACAAGGATTTTTTTATTCTTCCACATAACAATTTAAAAGCAGCTGACACAGGATTTCTTCTAATAATTAGGTTTTACAACCCAGGAACATTACTGCAAACCCAACAGAGTTTTTCCAGGTTTTAAATTTCAGATATTGTTTGTATGTGTTGTACATTTTGTCCCCAGGTAGCCATAATATACAGGAATCAGTGGCTTCAATACACAATTTCCACATGAGGGGGATTTGTGTGTTAGATTTATGTAATCCTCTAAACACCTACTGCAAACAAGTCAAACACTGAAAATAAAATGAATGTACTGGTGTTGATTCAGCTGCAGAGCATTCACGCCTGGCATGCTCCACTGAAGTGTTTGTAGAGTTTTAAATTAAAAAGGTGCTATATGCACACATGCACACGCTCATGAGTGTGTACACTGGGGAGTTGTCAGATTGTTGATGGGACGTGAGGAAAGAAGTGAGAGATGACCTCTGAGGATATTGTGGCTGCGTGATGTGATTGTATGTGGTCGTGTGGCCTGATTGCCCTGAAACAAGATGCAATTTAGCAACAACTCCGCTCCAGTTCAGTACTTTCAAAAGAATCACTGTGTTTCGTGTTTGGTGTGTATATGCTCTACCCCTGAGGAATAGAAATAATTAAGAAAGTAGTAATCGATTTAACTAATTAAAATGGAACGCCATCTATTGTCCATACTGCTCTTGCAGGTCGCATGACGACCTTGTACAAGGTATGCAATCTACACTTCACATTGTCTTCTTCATGGCTGTCTTCTTCTTCTTCATTAGTGAATAGGTCTAATTACATTGTGTACTATAATGAAATACAGTATTCGTCATAGTATTGTGAAATAGTGACATACCTGTGATATGTTGCCAGATTCCTGTGCATATCCTTGTAGTGGATGTGTGTTAATGGCATTTTAAATCCATTTCATAAAAGTACCTGCCATTCATGTGCAAACAGTGGAAAAAGAAAAAAGGACTGTCTTGGAAAATTCAGCTCTCTCAAATCTGACATCTTGTACTTGTGACATTTTAAGCCTTGGCTCCTCTTGTCTTCCTCTTCCAGCCTTGCTGATTTGTCAGGTACAGCGACATGGTTTCACGTCTGTATACCTGGCAGGGAGAGTAGTGCCGTGTAGGGCTGCAACTAATAATTGTTTTCACTGTGGATTTAATCTGTTGATTATTTTCTTGATTAATCGATTAGTTGTTGTGTGTTGTGGTGAAGAATGTTGATCAGTGTTTCCCAAAGCTCAAGATGACATCCTCAAATGTCTGGGTTTGCCCACAACTCAAAGATATTCAGTTTAATGTGATTGAGGAGTGAAGAAACTATAAAATATTCACAATTGAGAAGATGAAGTCAGAATTGCTCAAACCAATTAATCGATTATTAAAATAGATGACGATTCATTTAATAGTAGCTAATCAATTAATAGAATAACTAATTGATTAATCATTGCAGCTCAAGTGCAGTGTGTTGTTTTCAGTTGTTTCACACTGCATGACCACAGCTTTTCAAAAATTCATATGTGTATATGAATATTCATTCACCATTCAACTTGACTTCAGTTCGATCTATGTGTGAATGGGCACCGCTGTTGTTAACGCTTGCTTTGAACATTGAAAAGGGTAACTATATGAGTGAAAAGCATCCTGCTCCTGTAATGTCCCTATGCAGGCTGGAATCTCATAAAATCTTTCACTAGGCCAAATGAATAAGAAAATTACTTTAATTCAGGAAAGGAGAGGAGGCAAAAGAACAGAGGTGTGGAGTGAGTTATCCCAAGAGGGTTTCTCAGAGCTCATCAAATCTCTTTCCATAGTTGCCGGCACTGTAATTGGGCAAGTCTGGGATGAATTACGAAAATGAGGCACAATGTACAGGTTCTAAATGAAAGTAATGGGGGGAAAATCCAGTCGTTTTCCTTATAGCCTTAAATGTGTCTGGCCAAGTTTCTTCCAGGAAATGATCGCTCAGCACATAATAGATAGTCTCTCGGCATTGTGATGTTTTATTGTGAGAGTAAAGCTCCAGTCTGCCTTTGGGGTTGTGCTGCCAACTGTGTCTGATATTGGGGAAAATATTAAGTATGGTAATTACCCACTCTGGTAGAGATAGGCCCTTGCACCTATTTTTTCCCCCACTTTAATTGCTTCCTTTGGGATAATTAGTAATCGTTAAGAGATAGTCAAATGGGCATTAATGCACCATCACTGTGTACTGTACCAGACGTCCAAACATTAAGTGGTGCATCATTAGCCGAGAGGTCAACACAGTGGTGCTGTTCATACTAGCGCCCGTGAAGAGGAGGGGAGGAGCGGTTTGTCACTAAAATGAGAATAGCTGGTCCGCCTTGACGGTCAGCCCACCTTAAGCGAGTGAGACTGAGCTGTTGTTCTCGCTAACTTCAAGGCTAACCCCTTTCACTTTACTCTGCAAGTGACAAGCAAGACACGGGAGCTTGGAGTGGGAGTTGTAGCATTTATTAACTGGCAGCTTAAACTGTACACATCCTGCACTGCAACATTCACAGCTATAACATTATTGTTAGCTTCTCTCTCGACCGTACACATCCATGCTAACTAATGTTAACAACGATGATTTACCAAGACGATGCAGCACAAGCTCTGCCAATGGTTTGAAATGATACACACTTCATGTCTCATAAGTGGGTGTGGCATGTTTGCTTCTCCCCCCATCCTCCCACCCGGCTGGGAAGTGCTGTGAATTATATTTGCATAATGTATTTATATTTTCTTGCGCTAACATTAGATATGTACACAACTAACAGCCATATTTAGTGTTAGGAAAATGAGTTAGCTCAGGCGTTCGTGAACGTTAGTTGCCAGATCTCGCGCGAATGTGTTGCCGACCAAAGAGGTCTCGAACAAAGATAAGTTTTTCCTGAAATGTCTCTGAAAAATGGGTCCTCTTTTTACTTTGGGTGACTCTGGTGTTCATGTTAACTTCTCCCATTGGAGTTAATAGACTCAGGACATGGTGCTAGTCTCCCTAAAGGTCTCCTTCCTGAACTGTCTGATGTTAAACACACAACCTAGGCTGTGAATTATTCCTTTAAAGGGATTTGCTACCTGGATAACACATTTTAGTTTAAACTGTGTTATACATAAAAATACATAAATGCCAGATGATTAGGCTTGGTGGGGAGTCAACGTAGGCCGGGCAGACCACCAGGCTTGCAATACACTGGCAGAAACCCTGGTATGTACATGTTGCAGTCATAAACTAATTATATTATCATATTTCCATGTGTGTGTTCTCACCTACATTGTCTGGGTGTCATGTTGAAATTAGTAATGTGATTATTCCTCTTGCTTCCCAATTTCCTTCCCTCTGATCTGCCAAATCAGATTAAGCCAGCAGCTGGAAGGGTTTTTGTTCTGTGGATTTGTTTGCACCCCTATTTGGGAAACAGTATCATGGTCCATTTAGTCATGTCTGTGTTGATTAATTTAAGTGCAGTGCTCCAAGCGTCAGCAAACTTAATCGTTAGCAAGATATTTTAACTGTGGTAGATATACCATTAGAGGTGGTACTGGATGTAATGATGTCTGTACCTTGTAGTTTACCCTGAGAAAGGTCACTTGACTGCAGTAGTCACCGTACTTAACACTGGGGAAATAGTGAAAGTTTGCACATCCCTACTAGAACTACTACATGCACAATGAGGTATTCTTGTACACAACAGCATGTTAACACTCCCTACATACTGCTAAGATAATTTACGCACAATATAACATAATTTCTACAGTAAATTATATGCAAGTGAAGTTCCCTGCTTATGGGATGATAGAACTCATTTATGTCTTTACTTTATCCAACCATTAACATTGTAATGTAAGGATGAAGGTTGAGGTTAATGCGAAGCAAAGTGTCTGCATCAATATCTGCCAGGAGGAAATGGCTGTAGAGCAAAGTACCTCACCCTCTGCACTGGATCATATGCCGGCTCATTATGTAATGATATAGTCAAGAAGCTGGCAAGAGCAAGGAGAGGAGAACGTGATTCAAGTCCAATGAAACATTAAGAGGATCCAATCATGTGAGTCCGTTAACAGGCATAATTGTTACTGGAAGTTCACCAGATGTGAAACAGGTGAGGCCTGCATAAGACAGTTAACCTTGTCAGTGTTTTCCATACAAGCACAGCTCTAGTGCCACTTGGAAATCTTTTTTGCAATCCTCACACACCTAGCACTAAAATTGTGGTTCTGAAAGTATTTGCATGCGATATCCCTGCAAATGGAAGGCAATTGCACCAGGGAGATTGTGTGGGACCCGAGGGAGCCTGCCCTGGGATTCGTGAAGTTGCTGTAATGTTATGATCTAAACTACTGCCTGCAGCAATTCTACATCTACACTACTGCCCCTTCTCATCGTCCTCTGCTGTCACTCAGAGGACCAGAGGGCCTCTGGCAAATTGTGTCTGTGTGCATTTTGCAGGTATGTGTTTTTAAATGCACAGCAGTGAGTGCAGAGAGGGGTCTATATGTCATCCCCGCTGCTGTAAGGGAACTTACATGTTCATTCAGTCAGCATAAAAACCTCACTAACACCAGCAAGTGGGCGTGCCTCCGGAAGCCCGAGGGGATGAAGAAACCTGAATCCATTCAATAAAAATAACAGATAAGACACCCGAGCTACTGCGGCTAAAATGCAAGCAAAGCAGGAGCCGTGTGATCCTGCCAGCTCTCCTGAGGTCATGATCTGAAATAAAGGAAGATCAGATGCCTCAGGGGTTTGGAGGTGGCAGTGTGAGAAGAGGAGGCCTAGAAGATAGACTATTTTATTTAACCACTATAAATTTAGGTGTTAAAATGGCCACCCTCATACATTGTCAATGTCACTGAAACATTGCGATTTAAACTTTTTGTCTTCTTATCCTTTAATGATCCTTTTATGAAGTGTCCCCACAGAAGCAGAAAAAGTGAGTGCTTAGATAACTTAGACAATCATTTGCTCAGTGTGTTTGGTTTAAGGCTAAAGGCAAAACATTTTTTGCGCATTATGTTCATGACACTGTGTCCCAACTGGCTGCGAGCGACACATCGCTGTGCAGTGAGAGTTTCGAACTGACACTATTTACTCCTCTCCTTTGAAAGCGTTGCAATGGACGAGGAATGGCTGATTTTTGAAGATGAAATGAGGAGTTATCTATACCACTGGTTCCCAACCTGAGGGTCCTGACCCCCACTAGGGGTTGCCAAAGCTTCACAGGAGTCATCAGGCCTTTTTGATTTAAAAGTAAGAGGTGTAGGCAATAGATATCTCTCTCTATCTCTCTCTCTCTCTCTCTCTCTCTCTCTCTCTCTCTCTCTCTCTCTCTCTCTCTCTCTCTCTCTCTCTCTCTCTCTATATATATATATATATATATATATATATATATATATATATATATATATATATATATATATATATACACACACAATTAGCCTATATCTCAACATTTCATAGATTTCTGTGAAGAAAATTGATACTTTTAAATTTTGGATAATAATATAGTATAATATGAAATATCCATAAAATTTGTCACTTTGTCAGGGGTTGTCAGTTTAGTCAACGATAGAAAAGGGATCGTTCATGAAAAATGTTGGGAACCACTGATCTGTATGATAGATCCTCATTTTACTACAACAACATAAGGTGGAAGCAGGCTGGAGGGAGATTTCCAGGGAGCTGAAAGTTTCCAGTAAATATCACAATATAAAACTTGGAAGATGGGAAGTACTACTCACCCATCTTTTCAAGTGGTTACATCTCCAGTCTGATCTCGAGCATGCAGCTGATAGGCACCCGGTTTGTTTACATGACGTAACGTAACGCTTGCTGTGAGGACATGGTGTCACTATCTGCAGCAGAGCAGCTCCTCATTCAGCTTGACCTACTGTTCAATTTCATTTTCAGTTAATGACAGTGAACATCACTGTGACTCCCGTCATGTGGTGCATTCAGACAGCCGTGGTAGTTCTGTTTTTTTCACAATCCAATATAAATTTTCATATTTGAATATCTGTTTATTTGAATATACTTTTGTATTTTGAATAGTCGTTGACAGCCCTAGTTTGGTTCCTTAAGTATAAAATCCTATAGGAAGTGTGTGTGTTTAAGGTTGAAAGCCTGTGTATGCAGGTAAAAGGACGTGTACTGATGAAGGCTTTTCCGAAGACATCAGAGTGTAGAGATGGAGGCAATTTCATGGTCTTCATTAAAGGAAAAGTCAGACTCTAACATCCGAATCATTTTAGCCTCAGACAAGATCTGCTCTCAGTAATGGCTCCATTATGACGTTGAGCTCCCTGTTGGTTTTCCATTATCCAGATGATAAGAAGCAGTAGTGGTTTCCCTCCCTGTCATCTCTGAGGTAAATAGCTGCGAAAAATCTCAAAAAAACATTTATATCCCTTGTGACCTTGGGGACCATAGACAACATGATATGAGTTCTTTTCTGCCCATATCGTGAAAAGTTCATGAGATCAGAATTGAAAAAAATAGGCATCTTATTGTTTTTAGGCTTACAGGAAGACTAGAGCAGGGTGTGCACTAGACCCTTTTTTTTGTTTTTACATTCAATATGGCGTTAATATTACATAATTACGGCCATGTAGAACAACTGCTAGCCATATGTTTTCAATATAACAGCCTACATGTAACATAACTTGAAAATAAGTAAAATGAAGAAGCGGTTTAAAAAAATAAAGTTAGGCTTGTTGATCTGAACTCTCTTAGTCAAATTCAATGTTATGGCTCGGAGGGCTGCCGAACAGTTTGAAGCTTCATTCATAATGTTGACATTCAAATTACTCTTAATAATACCTTACTGATATATTGCATGTAGTCTACCTTATCTTCCTCTCTCTGTCTCTCATTCAAGTACACACACTCCCAATGAGCATGGTCATCATTGTCTTAGTCTGAAGTCCAAAAGTCCAAATTTATTGACGAAACATACATGTAGTCATCAGTTATATCATCGTTATAGTGGTTTGGTATGAGACACTTTGTTTCGCATTTACAGTCAGCTGGCTGTGTATGAAGACCAGCGTTTCACAAAACCAGACTGTGAATTTGACAAAAAGAGTGTTTGAAGTTTATATTTAAGTTGTCTTGGCAACATATCTTACAATATTAGGATAAGTTTATTTTTTGGCATATTTTCCAACAGACATTTTGGCCATTGATCATTCAATCTGCTGGACAACTACAAGTGATACCAGTAAAATGCTGGCTAATTTAAACCGTGGACCAGAGTGATACAGCACATACAAAAATATCAGGGTTATAACTCGTGGTGTTGCTTATAAATGCTACGGTAAGTGATAGGACCGCAGTGATAGGACGCATCACTGGCAGGGAGGAGGCGGCTTACAGGTCTGGTGTCATGGTGTGAGGACAACAACCTCACCCTCAACACAGACAAGATGAAGGGAAGGATACTGGACATGAGGAAGGAGAGGAGACCTCATCGGCCACTGTTCATCCGGGAGCTTGAAGTGGAGGGGATGAGCAGCTTTAAATACCTGGGTGTCCAGGTAAGGTGAGGACCTTACCTGGACATTTAACACCACACAGCTGGTGAAGAGGGCTCAACAGCGGCTGTACTTCATGAGGAGACTAAGGAAGTTTGGCATGTCACCTAAGATCCTCAGCAACTTCTACAGCTGCATTGCTGAGAGCATCTTGACCAGCTGCATCACCGCGTGGTACGGCAGCACAACTGCTATGGACTGCAAATGCCTGCAGAGTGGTGAAGATCACCGGGACTCCACTGCCCTCCCTGCAGAGCATCTACCATCCAGAGCAGAGCTGCCTCCATCCTCGGGGACCCCACCCACCCCCGGCATGGACCGTTCACACGTCTGCCCTCAGGCCGGAGGTACAGAGGTGTGAAATACAAGACTTCCAGACTAAAGAACTCCTTCTGTTTGACTTCCATCAGACTCCTTAACATCATGGACTACCTCATATAAATAGATTGCACACATACAGTTTTCATTCTTCATTACAGCATTGCACACTTTGCTGACAGCTACACATAGCTGACCTTTGTTGCACATTTGTTTATACATTGCACATACATTGTACATATATTCTTTTTTTATACATATATTTGTCACGCCCTTCTGCATAGTTTATAGTTCTGTATTTCCCACATGCTGCTCTGTTTATTATTATTGTTATTATTCTTTACGTCACATGCGGCTCTTTGTTAGATTATATCTTCGTCAGAGTTGTTTTTTGTTTTTTTTTTCTCTTTTTTACTATCATTATTCTTTATTGTATTTTCTGTAAAGTAACAGTTTCATCGGACAGGGAACCTTGTTTCTTTATGTGCACATGACAATAAATACTTTGAATCTTGAATCTTGAAAGAGTCAGTGACGTAGTATAAAAAGTGAGACAGACCACTCGGATGGCTCAACAGACATCAGACTTTTTACCCGGAGACCTGAGTTCGAGACCAGTGTTTTGTTTTGTAAGTTAGTGAGGAACGTCACATTTTACTTATGTTAAACCCAATCATATTGTTTTCCTTTACCCTAAGTGGTTTTCTTGCCTGAACCTAAGATTATTGTTTTTTTTAACATTTGCATGATGTACAAATGACGCATGAATAGTGGCGTGAAAACGGTAAAATGCTTACTCATTACACGCAGAATGTTCGTGTAATGACATGGTATTTATAACCCTTCCCATGAGACCAGGTTGCTTTAACTCTCTTGTCTGAAGTTAGTTCATCGGATCAAATTTAACTCCAGGTCTTCGAACACAAAATCCAAGGATCTGAGGGATTTCTACATCTATGGCAGCTATACTCCTGCCATACTCTGAACCAAAAGCCATTTCAAATAGCAGAGTAATAGGTAGCTATTTTTGTCTTCATGCTTTTTGTACATCACTGAAGAAACATAAGTTCTCCTGAAAACATCAGCAATTGCCGATTGAGGGGTTGAGACCGGAGAGGAGGGGAGTCTTTATATATTTCTGAAATATATGTCACTAGTTTTTGCAAAGCTGGTCTCTATTTGAAACCCAGAGAGCTCTGAACTGCAGATGAGTTTTGCATCTTTGATCTAAGAGGGTGATCTTTGATCATGTTATTCAGTGGCAACCTTTCCTTCCTGGTTGGTGTGTTTTCCTTATGAATGCTTCTTACCCCCAACCCACCGATGCACAAACACACATACTGTGTGTATTCACACTGTGCATTCCCAGGCTAGCATAGGAATAGGCACATGGGGAAATGTGACAGTTTTATTGCAAGTATTTCATTTTGTCAGGGCGAGGGTGTGGATCTGCTCCTCACATAGGCAGGTAACGACAGCCATCACAGAGGTACTTGTGTTTAATTGCACCAAGTATAAGAGAGACCAGGGGGAAGAAGTGAGGGATGGTGAAAAACAAATGGTGAAAAAAATAGGGTATGAGTGGGAGTTTGAGACAGAAAAGGGATGAGAGGTAGATTTAACCAAGTCAAGTTTGACTGTGAGGAACTGAGAGAAAATACCTGAGAGAATAACATGATAACCAGGTGTGATATTTCTTTTCCCACATTTTATTTCTTCAGTGACATGCTATTCCCTGAAAACTTTTCATTGCTTTCCCTTTGCTTGTTATAAGGCAGCATGAACATTGAATTAGGCATGTGCCTCGGAAGTAGGCCAAGACCTCCAGTGCACCTGTCCTTTTGATTGACTTCGAAAAGTACAGTGATCCATGAATAAATGTGCACACCTACATACGCACACGCAAAAACAAAACAACAAAAAAATGACACACGGAGGAAATAATGGATTTGCTGCCAGAACATAAATGAATACTTGCCCTTTGATACTGTTGTAGCTGTCAGAAGCCAGGCAGCATCATTGATGCAATGGAGAGAAATCCCAGCAGTTTGATGTTTATTTGTTGCGGAGCTGGTGACAGCACAAACCCAAGAAATTAATTTATTTCATCAGAGAATGGATCTAATTCAAAGCACAGCTGCCACCATTTACGTTTTTTTCATCATGCCCCTGTGAACAGGACATCACTTTAAAGAACACAATTCACTTAATTGAAACGCTTGTAAACGGAACAGTAAAGAAAATAGAAGAAGTCAACTCCTAAATGTCAGGTCGTACACTGAAGTCCAGTGCTATGAGTTTGTCAAAGTAAGAAAATTGATTTGAACTTTCTCTCTCTCTCTCTCTCTCTCTCTCTCTCTCTCTCTCTCTCTCTCTCTCTGTTACACCAGCGCACACACATACACACACATTTCCACACAAAAGTGCAGCCCACTTGCTCCTGGGCTGAAGCTTGTGCCTGACACTGTGGGCCATTCTGGAAAAAGGGTAATCTGAACCATTAAATCATCATTGACAGAGCAAGCGGGAGGCAGATACACTCGAAAGGTTACAGGACACTGAAGGCACATTTTAGTCATATCACACACCTTTGAGCTCTCTGGGCCATTTGTACAATCAATAACTGGATTTGAGACCTCAGGGGGAAAGCTTTTTGTTTGAGATAACGGCTAGATGAACTGCTTTTATAGCAATAGTATTTATAGCATTAATATATTCCACATGACGTCTCATAACTACTGCAGGCAGCAGTAAAGTAGTAAAATTCTATTAACTTTTTAAGGTGCAGAGGTTTACATATAAACTTTAATAAACAGCTACTCTGCATTTTCATATGGACTGTATTCATGAATACACACATACCTGATTTGAAAACTTTGTTGTGATAGTTCTTAGTAATTCATGGTAGGATTTACAACCTAGAAATGGCGAGGTCTTACTTTACAACTAATTTGGCTTTATTAAAATGCCAATGTGTGGACTTTTTATATGATCGGCGTGTCTTTCAAATGATCTGCTTTGTTTGTAGAAAGGTGAGACAGTCCTGATGAAAACTGGTCTCTCAGCGGTCCGTTGCAGTGCGTTACAATTATATTTCATCCACCAATTGCTGACTTCTTGGCTTGTGGTGACGATGCCTGTCCAGTGGTTCACAGTGTTGCCCTAGATACAGAAAAATAGTAATTAGTTAAAGTTACTAATTACCTTATAAAAAACAGAGGAAGGAAATAACTTGGCTGTTAATGCGTTTTACAACTTTTAGGACATAATGATATAAATAAGGGCTATTAGAGTGTTCGTGGAGCTGATTCACCTCAAAGAATACTATCCGCTGAGTTACAGATGTCTCTCTGTCAGTGTATAAGAAAAATAAGAAAAAGTCTTTTTGGGCCCAGTGGCATCACATGGTGGACACAGAAGTTGCAGTACCACTATTGGCCGCTATGACCATGATGGGATCAACGACCGGCACTCCTCCTGGGGGCTTGGGTACAACTCCTCCGCTCGAGACGGGAGCCAGCTTCCTGTATCTGTGCCGGCTCAGTCTATTTTAAGATGGGCTCTTAAGGTGGACCAGGATTCAGATTTTCACTATATATCTCTTTTCATTAGCAGTAAATGTGACAGAGATATTGCTGGATTAAGTCTATTCACAGGTGGCATGGGAACTTTTTAGACTGGGTAGGTGCTTCAGGTTCATACGACAATGTTTTATTTTTGAAGTGGCCTTCAGTGGCCTATCATTGTTTTGCTTTCTGCATAAGTTGACTATGAATCCTCTTATATAACATGCATCATCCACATTTCTGTATAATTAATACTGGAGTTGAAAACTGGGCGGGATGATGGTGCAGTGGTTATTAATATAATTAAAATGTGAGTTGTTCTAACATAACCCTTGGATGGTCTGGATGCTCACCGTAGAAAAACATGCTGACAATAAGACCAGTGGTTTGATTTATGCTTTACTGTTCATATGTTCAAATAGTGTATTTTACTGTTACAAGGAAGGTTTTGAGGATGAGAAATGGCCGATGAGTCTAATGCAAGTTTGACTGTAGTTGCTGGAGAGATTTCCCCAACCAAATAAAGAGCTGAGCTTCTACCATTACTCTGAGCTTCAAGAAAAGAGTTATTTTCAATTTCAGTCCAGCCAAGTGAATGAACTTTCCCACGTGGTTTTGTTCTTCACTGTCATCCCTGACGCTTCATCCTGCGCGGCTGCTGGTGGATTATCAATCATAAATATATGATATACTGTAGGGCCATAAAGAACAAAAAAGGGGCAAAAGGAGGATGTGTGTTGAAGAGGGACAAAAAGGGAGACATAAATACTTAAGTATGTATGAGTGATTGTGTGTGTTTATGTTACTGTCCACGTGTGCAGTCAAGCATGCATGGTCATGTGTATGTGTGTTAGCAAGCGGCACACCTGCACCCTGTGATGGAACGGCCTGAAGGCAGGAGGTAGACGGTGTGACAGGAAAGGGAAAAGAAGAGGAGGGAAGGGGGATGAGAGAGGGTTATAAGGGTAGTCAGATCAGTGACAGGCAGGAGCTCCCTCCCCAGAGAGAGGCCATTACAGAGGGGGTGAAGGGGGGACATGTTGGCGGGGCCTGCCACCGAGCTTATTGGCAATCTGTTAGCAAGGCCGCCGGCAGGAGGGGGAATAACCGGTCCAGGGACAGAAGAGTGCCTGTGAGAAAAGAAAAATCTACTCTCCGCAGGATTCCTGGCAATGTGAGAGAGAGATATGTGGAGTGGGTGGTGGCGAGGGGGTCAACAGTCAACAGGATCAGAGGAGGACAGGAGGGGTGAGAGTGGGGCAGAATATATAGTGGCATTTTGTTACTGTGGAGGCCGGTTGGGAATGTCCCAACACTGGGATTGGCATTTGAATTTAGTGCAATACGAGGGAGAGGTGAGAGAGGTGATTTCGTGTCTGGAAAGGGATTGTGAGCACAGAGCATGAAGATGAATTACAAAGCGAGGCATTAGAATGGAAGGGAAATAAATCAAAAGGTGTGATTGTGTGTCCAGTGAAAAGTAAATTACCCTCTTAGACAGAACAACAAAACAGATCCCATTTTCACGGTGTGTTACATACAGTTACTGACCTGTTGCTGCTCACAGTGTCAGACATTTGGCACATGTGTAACAACTAGAGCTGTCCCGAATACCATTTGTTTGGGCTGCAAAGCTTCGGTGAGAAATATTTGAAAGTATTTAAAGCTTTGCGACGTGGCAGGCTGACATGTTCTTCTGTCTGCCCCTCTACATCTTCCCCATTTCAGTGTCCGTGACAGTGCCGCTGCTGCACTACCACACATGCAACAAACAGTGAAATCTGTCAAAGAATACCTAATAATAATCAGTGCTGAATATGAATTATGGATAATATTGTGGTATTATTCCTTATCTCATGGGGTATTTTGGTATTTCTACATTACTATTTTATATGTGTGTGTGTAAATTATAAAACAAAACATTTGAATGCTGATTTGGAGGTTGAATTCCATGGCAACTGTTGCAGCTTTGCAGCATTCACGTCAGCCCTAGTAGCAACGCTTTTAAGGCATGTGAACAAGACAGAATCCAGTTTTTGATACAGTCTGACATTTGGGGTTGAAACAAGCAAAGGACTGAAAATGTCCACCCTTAAGAACCTTTAAGCTATGCGGGGTCAATATGTGAAAAATACTGAAAATAAAGGATGATCTCTTACTTTACTTTCTTTTCAAAGTTTCTCTTTTTTATTGTTTTCTAGTTTTGCCTCCAAGGCCTTTAAGAGCAGTGCAGTCTGACACAAGCCTCAGGGTCTTTGTGTAAGCGAATACATCACTGTATAATACACACATAAAAAAATAGATTTTGCATTCATTTTATCTGCTCTCCAGTTGATGTACTGTAACGTAGGTGTGATTTGGATCCTCTGCACACTTCTTCATGACACACTGTGACGATATAAGACTGATGAAGTGTGTCTGAGTACAGTGTGTCACTAG
The DNA here is from genome assembly GCA_947000775.1 of Pterois miles. Lineage (NCBI taxonomy): Eukaryota > Metazoa > Chordata > Actinopteri > Perciformes > Scorpaenidae > Pterois > Pterois miles. Next base: position 6,883,969 of record CAMQGK010000334.1, on the reverse strand, counting down.
AGGAGGAGTGAGAAGAACCAGTCGATGACAAAATGCAGGGTGAATCCTGAAATCTAAGCCAGGTTTATTTGCTCATGACATATCTAAACCTGGCAATAAAAGTGCCGCTGCCTTGTCATCATATATATGTAGATACGGTGCTGGGAAAGTAGCAATAAGAAGGCTGTGTTGGTAATGCGATGAAATATAGACAGATAGGGGAAATTGGTGAAATAGCCAGGAGTTAGGAAAAGCAGGATAACATCTCTCATAGCCATTCAAAAGAGGCACATTATTGCTGCCTATTTTCACACAGTTTGATATACAGTCAGATACTGCGCTGCTTTGCGCAGATACTGCGCTGCTTTGCGCAGCCTTTCATGCTATTGTTTCCAGCGTCTGTAACAATTTCACTCTCCGAGATGAAGTTAATGATGTCCAAGGGGAGGATGAGAGACATCAATCAACAGTTGAGGTGACAGGCACCCTTATAGGTGAATTACAGTAGGTAATGTCACATTACCACAACGTCTCTGGTGAACCTCCTCCTTAGAGCCACCTAGTAGCAGCCAAGTCTGGTCTTAAGAGCCATCCAGGAAACCAAGGTTTCACAGAGAATTATTGATTCTGTCACATAACCCAATTTTTCAAAGACCTTGCTCCATGGGGAGGGAAGAAAAGGGGAGAAAAGAGACGCCACCCTATGCCGCCAACAAGGAGTAATTTTTCTCTCTAACGGATGAGGAAGGAGCATATTTCCATTCCAAATGGGCTTGGAGTTATTAGTCTGGTTGGTGGGTATTTTATCACTGTCATATGCACAGCAAGAATTAATTGTTGAAATGGTGCCCCATGAGCCACCTTGCAGATGACATTTTCTTAACCTAAGGACCTTAATCAAAAGCAACGAGGTGGAGCTCACCTACAAAGAGCGTGTAAGCAGTGCCAACAGGTGCAGGCTGACACCAGTTTAGAAAGTCAGCATGCATGTTCATGATTAACCATTTGTGTCCTTTAGCAAACAACCAAAGTTAAGTCTGAAAACCCTAGAAAGTGTAGGTACATTCAAAATAACAGTGCTTGTATGTTTTGTGCCGCAGAAATACTGTGTAGAAATTTTTTTTAATTTTTAAAATGATACATCAAATTAATATAATCAAAAACACAACAGGTGTTGACTTAAGAGTGTGGGTGGAACATTTTATATTGCCCTTTTGCTCACAAGTCACTTGAAATTTAATCATGTGCTTAATTAACAATTGTAAACACTTAATTGCCAATATTAGTTCAGCGCCTGTGCCTGAATGACTTTCACACTTGATAAATAGTTGTGTGAAATACGATAAGTTGTGTGAAGTGGAATATAAAATAACTAATTTGATGCTTGTGAATACAATCCAATTAACCTCCTTGAGGCTTTTTATATTTACAGCAGGGGAGAAATATTACGATTCAAGACCTCAGGGGGAAAAAAAAGCAATGACTAAAAGCAGACAGGCTGAAATCAGCAAGCCCTGCAGAAAGCTGCTGTGTAATTTACTTCTCTAAAAGCCCTTTTGTAGAAGTCAATGTACCGATTATAGGCATTTGTAAAGATTAAAAAAAACAACAAATGTACTTATTGATATACTACAAAAAGTATAATCTTCAAAGTGTTGTCTTATTGTTGTAACTTCCTGCCTCTGTCATAACTGAAACTGTACTCTTATTTCAGTAGTAGCATCTTTACTGAATGTTCATGCTCAGTGATCCTAATTTACCCCTTGTAATACTCTATAAACCTTCCTCTCTGTCTCTCTCCACATCTTTTTCTTTCTACTTTCATTTCCTTCCTTCCTTCCTTGTGCCTCTATCACTGGCCTTGTCTGGAGGGGTAAATAATTGATGCCCCTCTACTCGCATTGTGAGAAATTTATGAATAGAATGAGCCGGGGGATGGTTGTATTTTTCTCCCTAACTTCTCAGTAGCCCCTCTCGGACTTATCTATGTAACCGTACCAAGGTCAAAATAAGTGTATATTTTATAAAGATGGATCACTGGAGCAAAACTCTCGCATTCAGACCTGGCCAGCAATATCCATGCCAAGATGCTTTCTGGCCTCACCCAGCCCCAGGACACCCATTTCTCACTGTGCATACTTGTGTGTTTGTGTTTGTGTGTGCAGACATGTCTTTGACTACAAAATATGGAGCATCAACACCTGATTTATGCTCTAAGCCTCCCAAATCAACATATTTTACCCAAGTACTAAGAAGGCATGTAGGTATAAATACAGATACACTGCTCAAAAAAAAAAAAAAAAATTACAGGGAACACTTAATCATCACAGTGTAGCACCAAGTCAGTTAAACTTCAGGGATATCAATCTATCCATTTAGGAAGCACAAGTGATTAGAAATCACTTTCACCTTCTTTGGTGCAAATGAAAGTGACAACAGATGCAATGGAGAGGCAACAGCAAGACAACCCCCAAAAAGGGACTGGTTTTGCATGTGGTGGCCACAGAGAGTTACTCTCTCCTTATAGTTACTGCCTGATTTGTCTACTGTCTCATGTCCTCATCACTACTTGTAGCATGATGTGGCACCTGCAGCCCAATCAGGTTTCACGGTTAGTCCAGCTCCTCCAGGATGGCACATTGATGCCATCCGTGTGGCCGCAAGAAGGTTTGCTGTGTCTCCCAGTACAGTGCATGGAGGAGATACCAGGAGACCAGCTGTTACACAAGGAAGGCTGGGCAGTGCTGTAAAAAGGCATCAACCCAGCAGCAGGACTGGTATCTGCTCCTTTGAAGAAGAAGAAGAAGAAGATATTCCTTTATTTGTCCCACAATGGGGAAATTCAATTTTTACACTCTGTTGTTTTTACTTATACACGGTACATGCAGACCCGAGACACACACATGCACAAACAGGACCCATATACATGCATCAAATAGAGAGATGTCAGAGTGAGGGGGCTGCTCCTGACAAGCGCCCCGAGCAGTTGGGGGTTTGGTGCCTTGCTCAGGGGCACCTCGGCAGTGCCCAAGAGGTAAACTGGCACCTCTCCAGCTACCAGTTCACACTCAGTTCTTGGTCATGTCGGGACTTGAACCGGTGACCCTCCGGTTCCCAAGCCAACTCCCTACAGACTGAGCTACTGCCGCCCCTTTGTAGGAGGAGGAACAGGAGAAAAATGACCTCAGGCAGGCTACTGGTGTACGTGCTTCTGACCAAACTGTCAGACTCCATGAGGGTTGCATGAGTGCCCGATGTCCTCTAGTGGGACCTGTGCTCACAGCCCAGCACCTTGCAGCTCGATTGGCATTCACCATAGAACACCAGAATTGGCAGGTCTGCCACTGGTGCCCCCATCTCTTCATTGATGAGAGCAGGTTCACGCTGTGCGCATGACAGGAGTGAAAGAGTCTGGAGATGCCATGGTGAACATTATGCTACCTGTAACATCATCCAGTATGACCGGTTTGGCAGTAGGTCAGTGATGGTCGGGGAGGCATGTCCTTGGAGGGTTTCACAGACCTCCATATCAATGCCAACGGTACCCTGACTGCTGTTAGGTACCAGATTGAAATCCTCAGAGCGACTGTCAGACCCTACATTGGTGCAGTAAGCCCTGGGTTCCTCCTGGTGCAGGACAATGTCCATGTGGCCAGAGTTTCTGGATGATGAAGGCACTGATGCCTCACTCTCACTTGATCCTGACCTAAAACCAACTGAGCACCTATGGGACATTATGTATTAGTGCATTCGATGCCACCAAGAACCACCGTCTGACTGCCACCGCTCCTACAGTGGTGTTATTATGGTAAGGATGGCCTCTGAGCAAATGAGGTGAATGGCGTTACCACGGTTGTGCTCTTGGCGGCTCACATTACTGCAGCTCATTTGCTTGCAATCTGCAACCACACCGCTAGATGCCACCACACTGAACCTTTTAAAAGAGTGTACACTGTCTACAGCCAACAAATGTGAAGTATTGTGAAATAATAAATAAAAGTAAGTTCTCACAGCATCTTCCAAAAATATATTTTTAAGGAAGGCCCCCATGAACTGTACCATGGCACGGTCTTCAATCACACTTAGCAGATAGCAGTGGGGGATATCTATAATTCCCTGTCTGTCGCAAACATCTGTCAGCTCATGGGTGTATTTCAGGCTAGCTGTACAAAGTCAACTTGACAAAAAATCTACAGTGCAAATATCCCCAGTGAGACTCAAAATAGAGAGACCTCGAGCCAGTCTTAATCCCAATGCTTCACGGATCATTTCTGTTGTTCAGAAATTAAAGTTAAAGTGTGAAATGTACTTTGTAGTTGCTGAATTTTAAGAGCTGTGTGTAGGACTGTGGACTTTTGAAGAGTGGTTAATAAATTTAACTCCAAGTAAAGCAGATGCTCCTAAATAAATTTCAGCAGCAGAGTCTTTCACTGTGTTGCATAATTTCAAGAGTACACTCCAGCTAGAGAAAACAACAACAAAACAAATGTTGACCAAAGCACTTCAGAGAGAAATGAAAATACAATTAGGTACATATGTAATGTTATAAGTGCAATTCTGAAAACAGAATAAAATGAACCATTTAGCCAGATGATAATCATGGAGACTCAAAGACCCCAGGGAGAAGAATGCCTGATTTCAGTGCCATTTTGTTTTAGCTGCCATTATCACAGAGGACAGATGCTATTTCCACGGACAGCCCACTGATATGATTGCAGTGTGAGGCATCTTGGAGAGATTTGCGATGTACTTATGTATTTACACCATTTCAAACCATCTCCCTTGGTAGTTTGAACAATACGATTCTTGTTTTTTGATATTGGACCAGTGGGCAGCCTCTGGGTCTGAAAAGTGAAGCCAATACGAAAATGCCTTGAACTTGCGTTCTTTCTAATAGCCAACAGGAGGGCAACTCCTCTGGTTGCAGAAGATTTTGTAAATTATGGTCACATTTAGAGCCTACCATGGCGTTGTCCGCTCTGGGAGTTGTCTGTGTTTTTTACAACTTTAACTCTTTCACAGTATGTTTTCAGTTCATCAGAGTTGATTGTAACCTTTTTGGTCACCTGAAAATGTCTTATTTGGCATTTGGTTGTGCTTAGCTCCACCCTGTCGTGTCACTTCTGGTTGCAAAAAGCCAACATGGCGATGGCCAAAAACCAAGATGGCGGTGGCCAAAATGCTGAACTCAAGACTTCAGTACAACAGTCCACAAATCAATGGGCGACGCCAACATCACATCGACTACATCCACTTCTTATATACAGTCTGGCCATCCGATATGCCCACGACACTGTTTAAGTGTAACTGAGGACAAAAACAGAGGTAAAAATATGGGTCTTGAGATTTTATTAAAAGGTGAGACTGAATAGGGGAGATCTGTCAGTGAGGGGTAAATAAAATTTCAATAATTAATCAAATTCTCAGAAGCACACCAAACACTTGTAGAAATCGTGAAGTTATGTTTTGTTTTCCACCTCAATGTACAAATGAAGTTAATTTTAGCTCTCAATCACTGTTAAAGGCCCAAATGGCTCCATGCCCACATCAAGAAGTAAATGAAAATAAATCACGATGTTAGGGAAGTAAACACAGGTGTTTCATTCAGAATATACCCTATCTTGGCCACATCAATATATAGGGCTGCAGCTCACAAAAATTTCCAACCCTTTCTGTATTTATTTGATTAATTGACCAATCATATAGCCTATATGTCAGCCAGTACTGAAAAACCAAATGTTCTCAGAGCCCAAGATGATACTGTGCATTCAGATGACGTATTTTGTAAATATTTAATTTACAATTACTGAAGAAAAACAACATATTCTCACATTTGAGAGGCTGTAACAAGTGAATATTTGGCATTTTTGCTTGATAAATGTCAGTGAGTAATTGCTTATCAAAATAGTTGGCTGTTAACTTTAGTTGAGTCAGTCGGCACTAATATACAGTATAGCGTAAACTGCAGTGTCAACGAAGGCAAACTGTAATGAATGTCAGAATTAATTCAATACACAACACGAGAACAAGATGAAAATCCTCTCATTTCCCTCAAATCCCTATTTCTCACTCCCTTTCTCCTGCTAAAGATTAAAATGAACGAACCCATCAGCAGCCTGATTTGTTTTCCTAGTTATGTTGTAAAACTTTCCACATTTTTTTGCTTTACATCACATCACAGAACACTATTAGATAAATTAATTAAAGAGGCTCATCCTCTCCACAAATCCTCCACCCACTCCTTCCCTTTCTTGTCATCCACAACTAATTCACCTGGCAGCTGAGTGTATTGGCCCTAAGTTGTATATTGGTTAATGAAGCATGTAACCTGCATTTCTCCTGCCTCCACTTCCTGCCCTGGGTGACATGTGCTGCTCTTCTGCGCTCTTCACTCCGCTCAGCATCAAGGGCAGCAGCACTGGGAGGCGGCTTAGTGCTCTCCTCCTTTTGCAGCCACTCTTTTCAAGCCCTGCCAAAATACTCCCTGGGTGCTGTATGCAACGCTGCTCACCGGCCAAACACAGTTTATGGAGGGCACAATCACACTAACGCACTGTCTGTCAGCACAGCTCCACTTTGTCATGCAGGTGCAGTGTTTCTGTAAGAGTGATGTGTCAATTCACAGCTCAGTCATCCTTTCTGATGAATATAATATATGAATATATATGAGTGAACACATTGAAGCATTTGAGAACAGACGTTAATCTAAATTGGCTCAGTGAGCAGACATCCCAGTGAGCAAATGTGTTTCCATAAAAAAAAAAAAAAAAAAAAAAAAGCATCAGGGACAAAAATCATTGTCTTCATTTCTTGGCATTGGCTTCGCTGCTTGTTGACATCTTATAATGTGTAAACAAAGGAGACCTAATCGACCACAGTCCCATGTCTAAAATCTTATAAACCTGTCATTTTTGGACAAAAAAAACCCCAACTTACTTTTCTTCAAACTTGTTAAGTAAGTATGAAGGAAATAACTCCATAAATATAATTATTTCTGTCCTATTAATCCTGCATTACTGCTGCCATTCTTGTAATTGTGTTCGGCCTTTCTTACAATGACATGTTTATGTTGAGGTGTTAAAGCTGTCAACCTGGGGCACATAATTAATCCCTCTGGATTCCACTGCAAACAAATGGATTTCATGTTGTTTGAGTTGTAAACAGACACACTCACACACACACACACACACACACACACACACACACACACACACACACACAGACACCTTTGATGAAGCCTGTAACACACACACTCAAAAATAGCACTGAAATCAACCAGAAATAATTGACATCACTGGTGTCCCTGGAATGATGAAAGCACAAATACCCCACATACATATTATTCATTAATACATATGTATTTATAATACTATAAAGATAAGCGTAAACAGTGCTTGAAGTGGAAAAAAATAGTACTGTACTCTCGTTATTCACCTGTTGCTGTGTGTTTTGGCCGATATCAACCGTCATTATTACATTCTGAATTTCTACAGTGAATTAAAAAATAGGCTGCTAGGAGATGTTGGATTTAGGGGTCCTCCCCCAAGAAAATTTGAAGGTTTTAGCTTTAAAATACACAATTATACATAATTTTGACCGTTGGATTAGATTAATATAATCTATAATATTAATATAGATAGACTATAGATAACGACCAAAATGCTTAAAGAGAAAACTTGCTGTAGTGAAACAATTGTTTTCATAATTTATACATATCACCGCCTTCATCTGAACATATTTGGAAATATTTGCCCTGTAAAATTGTATTCTGTAAATAAAAAGAGCAGATTCAGAAAAGTTTTAAATATTTAATTAATCATATTTATACTAGGGCTCTCAGAGTTAACATGAAAATAATGCATTAATGCAAATTTGTTTTAATGCCACTAACGCATTAACACAACAGGAAACCATTGGCATCAGCCATGTTATACTTGCACTAAATTTTGACGTGGAGAAACTGTCATGTCCAATTTCAAAGGGGTCCCTTGTCCTCTGACCTCAAGATATGTGAATGTAAATGGGTTCTATGGGTACCCACGAGTCTCCCCTTTACAGACATGACCACTTTATGATAATCACATACAGTTTGGGGCAAGTTATAGTCAAGTCAGCACTCTGACAGCTGTTGCCACATTATGATTTGAGCCTATTTTTTATGCTAAATGCAGTACTTGTGAGGGTTTCTGGACAATATTTGTCATTGTTTTGTGTTGTTAAATGATTTCCAATAATAAATATATAGGCTACATACATTTACATAAATCAAGCATATTTGCCCACGCGATAAATTGTGATTAATTTGGACAATCGTGATTAATCAGGATTAAATATTTTTATTCACTGACAGCCCTAATTGAGTCACAAATAAAAAAAAAAAACTTCTGTCAAATGACAATGACAGTTATGACTGTTTGAAAGGTAGCACACAGCTTTTGTAAATGTATTCATGCTGTTCTCATCAGCACACGCTTTTATTGACATGTTTAGTGTGTCGACGTCCCCATTTGCTTAAAGGTCAGTGTGCAGTGTGTTGTCAGTTGACAACCCCACTCATCACTCAGGCATAATTTCAGATCAGAGCCCGTGCATTGTATTCACACCATTGTTTCAACTATTCTGGCTAAGAAATGAGTCATATCACATATATTGTGTGTGTCCACACAAATGTGGATATAATTTGAACAGTTGTGCCTTCAGCAGCAGCTGAGATCAGTGAAGCATTTCCTATAACTGACATATTGACCATAAAGAAGGGTGATGGATTTGTCCTTTTCTGTGCTTTGAGTGTGTTTAGTGTTAGCTGTATACACATATATTGTAAGGACAGGCTCTGTTGGCTCGGGTAGCTATTTCTCCCAAAGCATGACCCGCTGATCACTTGATCTGTTTTTTGAGCTGAACTTGAAATTCAATTACTGCTTTTATGTTTTATTTTCAACATTAGAAGTCAAAGTCAAGCCTAGTCATTTCAATTAAACTCTGGCTTATTGAACTATAACTGCATTCTATTAACTTTATCTTAATTACTTCTCGGTGTCCGCTGTAACCTTGGGGTTGGCAATGCAGTCCCATGGCTATGAAGTGTTAAAGGTATAGGTTTACAAGAAATCACTGCTTAAATGCATTTATTTACACAAAAATCTATTTAGTCTGCGACAGCAATTAAATAATCAAGTTAATATTTTTTGATGCAGGTCGCCGTGGGGAATATTGATTAGTATATGGACTTTTCTGTCCTTGGCTGGGTTAGTGCAGTTTTTAAGTCAAGGCCGAGCATTATAGTCGAGCTGAGGTGACACACACAAACTGCAACAGCTTATTGATCTGAAGGCAGCAGACATCAGCACTGTGGCTTTCTTTGCTCTGGTGATGAACACGTCGTGACCTTATGACCTTGTGACCTTGTGATCTTGTGCAGTGTCAGGCTTTCTGGGTTTAATCCTTGTGAATCTTTCAGGGTCATAAATGATGCTGGGTTAGCAGTTTCAGTGTTACAATACTCTATATATTAGGATTGTTTTTAGTCTTAACGAAGAGGGACTATAACACAATAACTTTCAATAACGTTTTATTTTTAAACTGTGAGCAACGGCTCCTTTTATCAAGGTTACAGAGCTGTTTTGCATTATGAAATAGAAAGATACCCTTTAATTAATTTTCATTTATCTTTCCTGACTGCTTGATTTGGCTTGAGATGTCCATATTGTTTATGGGCCTCTCCAAGTTTGATCTCATGCTGCTTTTTGCTGATCTGTTTTTGTTAAACGACTTATTGAATTATTAATTTTGTAGATCTGTATGTGCAGTGCCCTTTCAAAACGTGCCTTGGGTCCTGAGCAATACATAAGCCATGATGTAGCTGCATCCTCTAGCAATACTAGAGTATATGTGTTATTTTCTAACAGACAGCTGTTTAGGACCAGACTATTTCCAGGAACATTGTGGACACTTGATAATATTGTAACCTCTCCGATCTGTCATTCTTCATCTGTTCTTGAATTTACCGTGGCAAGTGACAGAGAGCAAGCTGTACCCAGCATGCAGTTAGGCGGTGTAACAGTGAATGGTGGTCCCCTCTCAGTGCACTACAGTGTGTACATAATGCACTACTAATAAATATTTCCTATAGATCTGAAGAGCTCACACTCGATACTGCGCTTCCTTGGGTCTTCAGCAGTAAGCCCGCCAAGTGTGAATTTGATTGACTGAACAGTTGTCATATATGCTGTATATATGTATTTTCAAAAATATTAAAGTATCAGTACTGGATATTTTCCACACAATACACAGATACCAGCTACACTTTCAGCTTTCTCTTCTCTCCGACAGCGAGGTGACACACACACCAATATTTATCTTTTAATAAAAACCTAAAATTTTATAACCTTTATGTTATTTTTTTCTCTGTTATCAAAAATAGTATTGAATATCAATGTTTTAGTTATAAATTCCAGTATCGTGACAAAACTACATACGTACACAGAGACTGAGACTCCCTCCATTTTAGTTGGATATTGAGTCTTGCTATTTTAAACAAAGGTGTCAGGGTTCATATCAACTACTGTCTACTGAAAGATCAGTCACAATTCACATTGTAGCTGACGGCTGAAACGTTGTCTTCACCTGTATAGACTGGAGCTTTATACACCAATTTCCTGAATTTTGATTATTCCTTTGGAGAAGTTTGTTTCATCAATTATTCATCCCCTCACTCTATCTCTATCTCCCTCTCCCTCTTGCTGTCTACCTGAGTAAGCACGCTGTCATTCATAACACACCCAGTCCGGGCACAGATAAATAAATAAACCAGGCACACACATGCCTCATTTCATATGCCATTTCCATTTTCTTATCAATCATTTCCCTGCCTCTTTGGTGGACTATCATTCAATTAAACACCATTATCTGCTGGTATGCTTGGAGAATTTTGCACACCTAAGCTGCCCTGTGCACCTCAACTTTTAATCTAAAGAAAAAGACAATTAATCAACAGGAATCTGTATTATTGAAACCAAACCAGCAGGGATTGACATTATCAAATGTTCTTTAATTAAGCAAATTACTTGAAGGGAATGTGATGTAATTTGCAATTTACAAAAACAGCACTGAGGTAGCGGAGAGTGGAGCGGCTTTCAAACATCACTGAGAGGCGTCAAGCAACTTGGTTTAGCTTTGAGTGTTTTGATGAGGCTTTCATTTAAAAGAGATCAGATGACATATTTGCGCTGCTGTTTTTTTTTTTTTTTTTTTTTTTTTTTTATCCCCACAGGGCTTTTAAAGAAATTATTGCAACTCTTATAAATAATTCCTGGGTTTGCCTCATATTTGACTTTAATTTTATCAAAAGCAATAACAAATGAAAGCTTCTCATGGCCTGTCTTTTGTAATGTATTCATTAATGGAGTTATGGCATAAAGGAGGCATGTTAAGTGTGTCACAATCAGTTTGTCTGATCTGTGTTTAATCTAGTTTCGTACAAAATTGCTTATATATTGTGCAAGATTTCTTACAGTGTACTGCCCGTATATTATCACATAGCTGTCTACCTGTTTTTTTTTTTTTTTTGCAGACACATTTCCATCTTCTTCCAGATCAAGCAGCCTTTAATATTTCCCCCTTGTGGCTTCATCACCACATTCAAATCTTACAGCTTCCTTGAAAGCAGTTCATCTCAGAAAGTGATGTGTGATAATTATTTTATGTAATCAGACTCCTGGTTAAAACGAGGGGCGGGACGTGCAGGGGTTCAAACTGAGAACATCCAGCTGTGGCTGTTTCTGCTGGTAGGAATCACTTGTTCCTCCTGCACTGCTTTGCAAAACAATAATTAACTTGGGGTTGTTCGACAGTTTTCAAATTGTTCAGTGAAAGGCGGCTGCAATTTTGTCAAAAACAGCATCGGAATTGGGCTTTCTGAAACTTTGCAAAGCATAATTGTTGACCATCATAATTGTCAATGTAAAATCTGCACTTAACTCGAATTCCCTTAAATACTCACACATCTATAATCCAGAAATATTTCAGAAACACCTGCACTGTGATGTACAGTATAGTTTTCACAGACAGATGTGACGGTTAACTTCTTCATAGTGTTGTACACAATTTATTATTGATTAGGATATTTGTAATTCACAGTCATAGCATTCAGAGTTAATGATTAAAATACATTTTTAATGTATTGAAATTGTATTACACGCTGCACCAATTAAGGTTTAACTCAGAAGTCTAAAGCAAAGCTACTGTGTTTGTGTTAATTTAAAACAGCAGGATTTGTTATACAGTCACAAAATCAGTTTTAAGAAATCACAGGAGATACAATATTTGTTAGAGGTGAAATGTGTGTCAATATAATTTTCATGCTGCAGAGATGTCCTGGCCAAATTATCATACCTTAATAATTTTAATGGTTCTCAGTGCAAATGAGAATAACAATGTAAAAATGATTATTGCCTCTAATATTGGAAATCATATCTTAATTACAAAATCAGTCAAAATAATCACAATTATATTTTTTCAAAATCTTGCAACCCTAGTATGAAATCTGTATAATAAGCCACTGCAGGTAGCGTTTGGTTATTCCATAGTGAAGCAGGTATCGTTAGCTCATGCTAGCACAGCTGACTGGCCTAAACCTATAAGGCTGTGGTCCATCAAATGCATATGACTACATATTTTCATATCTCAAGGGTGCTGACACTGGCTGACCGGCTGGCCCCAAAAACAACCAAGAAATGAATCCAAATCTCACTTTACATGCACAACTTGCTCTTTAAAGTGTGATATGAGTAATATATCTGAGTATCGGCAGTGCTGTTATATTCACCTGGCCAAATACAGTGTTGTCCATTTTCCAGGCTCAACTGAAGAGTGTTGTGAGCGATCAGTGCTTATATCAGATACTGTAGTGATGCCAAAGCCTTTAGGGTACAAATGAAAAATCTTGCTAAACAAAACACGTATAAAAAGAGGAACATGTCCACTTGAAGCAGGAGGTTTGGTGGAAGTCTGCTCACCATATTTAGGCCGAAACAACAAAACTTCACCTTGCTGTGAATAATCTGATCAGAAGTGTTTGATCTGTATTAAGCGTGGAGAACCACAAAGTCAAAAATCATACACAACAGGTCAGTTTGACATTTGGTGTCTAACCTGAAGAAGTTTTCTTCTCCAGCAATGATTATTGTTTTATGTAATGATCTTAACATTGATTTAACAAAGAATATTTGACTGTAGTATTTTTTTTTTTTTAGATATCAGAATGAGTTTGACTTCCTCTTGGGAGGACAAGAAGGAGTAGGGGTCATTCTGTGATCAGAAATTCAAAGTTAACTTATGCACACACATAAGGGACAAAGGTGTCTATGTAACCTTTGGCTCTAAAATATTTAACCTTACTTTAAAGGTACAACATCCTATATTAATTAATGATTTCATCACGAAGGCTCATCTAACATTCTACCTCATTTAAACTAAAAGGAAAAGAGATTAAATATTTAACTTGTTCTTATGACACATAAAAGGTCACCAGCATTCACGTGCTATCAATTGAACTGCCGCCATCAATCACTTAAAATTGCTTTTGGAATAAAATTTTGAGATTTTATCTTCAAAAACTGTCAGAAAGTCCTGTGTTGATGGCTGGCTTTTCATCCCCTTTTCCTCGGTCATGCATATTTTACCGTACCTACACCAGAAAATAGACATTTATCAAAATGATTCAATTGAACTGATGTTTTTGCTGCATTAATTATTATTTTTGTAACTTTGCTGAATATTTGCTAGTGAATATTGCATTGTGTTTTTGACGGTGGGGATAGCTGAGGAGAGTGATGGAAAATAAAGGAAGATTGTGAAGAGATATTTTTGATATGCAAATCTATATAACTTTTCCAATTTTAACTCGGTGAAGGTGTTGCTTTGCTTTGAAATAATTTGCTTTATATACCCAGTGCGACTTGCTGTTGGTGAGAAGAGCAGAATGAGCTCATATTTTCTGATCACTTAAAACGCAGCACAAACAACTGACATACAAATGTCAGAGCCACTGTGCCCTGACAGTTTTTGCAGAAACTTTAATGAGACCAAAGGGAAATTGGGTCTTCATCCTAGCAGAGAATGGGATAAAGATATGAATCTGACAAATAGTGCCAACATATTGGAATAATGCTGTAAATAAAAATTTGCAAAAAGATAAAGCAGATTTATATCCGATTGAGGCCATGTAATGATAATGTAGACGAGAAATGCACAGAAAAACATCTCAATAGAAGGGATATTATTTGTGCTCAATTCAGAGTTAGTAGAGTAGATATCATGGGAAGGTGACACAACTCAAGTTTTCCATATACATTCACAGAATAGGTTGAAGCACGTCACCCAGTACAGGTCGATTAAGGCCTTTAGATTGTTAAATTCCTCAATTATCAAAATCTATATTGCATTTATGTCTCGAAAATGTGTAGTTTCTAAAGATGAATAGAAAATAAAGAAAGAAAAAACATTGGAGTCTCCCATATTGTGAGCTCACTTCATCTCACAGATCCCCCAGTTTAACTGAATGCCATCTACTTAAAAACAAAAACAAGTGGGAAGGTTTTCCCTCCCAATTACTGGCAGCAATAGATAGACAGTGCACGATAAACCTCTGCTGAGGCTTTTGGAGTTTATGGATTAAGAAAAGTCCCATGGATGGATCATGGCAAGAGGCTGGTCTGCTTGGAAACAGGATTTAGGACTGAATTTGTGAAGACAAGAGGGACTTTAAGCCATGTGTCACAGGGCCTACAAGAGGAAGCAATCAGTGACTTAGTTTGAGGGTTAGAGGGTCGCTGGGAGAATGAGCCTCAGGTGTAATCAATCTCTTTCCGGGAAGGAGGTCTGGTAACATAGAAAAGTTTCTGGGGGGTTTAAAGGAGTGTTTTAAAAGGTTGCTTTAGTTAAGGAAGTCAAACCAGTCTTTTGCCACTGTGTCTCAGATGCTCGAGGTCTAGTCAAATGTTGCTGCTTCCACAGTAGGGATGCTGGTAATTAAGTGTTAACTGTTAAGCATTTTAACAGTTTAACGCTATCGGATAAAACGGTTAAAAGAAATAAATATCAATAATTAATTGGCAAGGAGTGGCTTGTCAATTTAAGTAGAAAAGCTGGTCCTCCTTTACAGACCACCATAAGAGAGTCTGAGGCGGCGTTGCAGGATACAGGAAGTTGGCTCCGGTCTCTTGAGCGGAGCATTTATTCAGCGTCTAACAAACTGTACACACTGTCTGCTACACCTACTTTCACAACTATAATGCTACCGACAAACCCACACTCCCTGCCGCCATACACACGGACAAGTGCTAAAGTTAAGCCGGACGACAGAGTGTCATTACACCGGGCAGACGCACAGCTGACAACCTGCTAAATTAAATGATGCGGCGGTTCTGGCGGACTTCTACTGGGATTGTGGCTGCTACAGTAGCTCTCCTGATGGATGAACTGGTGACTCAGTTGTCTGTTGTTCTGCAGCTGGCACACTGCTGCATGAGACGCATTAATCATGTTGGTAAATAGTTAATTGGTTAAGGAGGGTCAGTAATTGGTTATTTTTTTTTTTTTTTTCAAAGTTACCATTCCTATTCCACAAATTGTCTCTGACCTGAGCACAACTTACATTTTAATATTTTTTTTCTTTTTTACATAACATAAATTCAGAAACAGTCTATTTGTACTTGTCAAGATATCCGGCAATATTTTACCTTGACTTACATTCTTGCCTTCTGGAAACAAAGCAGAGGCTGTGGCATGTTCTGACAGCAAAAAGGGCAGTGAGAAATGGCATAATATGTTTTTTATTAGTTGGCACAGGTTTGTAATTCAATGTGTCGTAGCATAATTCTGTTTATCTACTGTATGTGTAACACAGGGATGTAATCTCCACCAGGCCAGTCACTGCTTGTACATTCATTTCTGAATAGCGATGTTGGGACAACCAATACTTTGGTACCAAGTCGATGCCAAAATTATGAAACTTGGCGGTACTTGTTTGTCTACTGTACCACAAGGTACTGTCAGGACGAGACTAACGTTGTCCCGGAGACAAAAGAAAATGTGTTTGGGATGCAGTAAACTAGCGACATGTCCAGGGGACAGACCCTATTTTTTCCCAGGTAATTGTGAGCAAGCGATCTGTGTTGAAATCGGCAGGGCGAGAATTAGTTAATTAGCTCCATGCAGGAATGTACTGCTTATCAGCCACTAACAGCTAATGTTAACTAGTTATCGTCTTGCCAATTTCAACATCGGAGGTGCTACATTATGATTCACTGAGGCTCTGTTCAGTAAAAAATTGGACTGGGTGAAGATAAATTCAATGTTATCATGATGTGGTCAAATGTAATCTTGTAAAATGTAATTTGTGGTGTGTATGTTGATGTATAGGAGATTTATCGTTTTACTTTTGTTTTTTTACTGTGTTATCGCATTGGTATCGAGAATCATTGAATTTCACTAATTAGTATCAACTACTAAATTTCTGGTATCATAACATATACCCTATATACATATACCCTTATCTTAAGGATGACTGTCTGGTCGTATTGAGTGTGAGGTAGTTGTACCTTCACCAACATGCTGATTACTGATAATGCTGATTAAACAAGGGGTGTAGCTCTATCTCTGCACATACTGTAATGAAACAATAGTCTTAGTATACTCTTTTCTAAACTTTTTAATGTAAAAGAAATGATCAAATTCAATCAAAAGCAGTGAACGCAGCAAACAATGCAATCACTCTGCAGGTGGGAAACACAAAGGCATCCCAAAGCCTTTAGAGACCATTAACAATAGGAGCTATTAGGATATTGCTGCACAATATATTAAAAAATAAAAACAAAAGAAAACAAAACAGAGCAGGTGATTGTAAATCTACAATAACAACACTTCTTATCCAGCTCCCCTTTTTCACTTTTTAGAGCATCCCCCCTTCTCGTAGGCTGGCGTTGCCTTTGGTGGCATCATCCATTGCTGCAAACCAAGTTTGAATAAATTATTTGATACACCTCAGGAAAAATGTTGATTGACTGAAAAGTGCACAGGCAACACAGAAATGAAACCCAGTTTAAGAATAATGCCATGCATCCTAAAGAAGGAGAATCATTACAGATTTAAGAAAAGAAACAGACACTGAAATGTGTCTGACAAGGTTGACTTAATAATTTGAAGATAATAAGACGTTAACATTTCATTTCATGCTCATGTTGCTCTCACAAGGACAAGGCTTTTGTGAGTTTTTTGTCAGCATGGAGAAAAGAGTGTGAATATAAAGGAAAACGCTAGAGGATAGAAACCCAACCCAGCACAGAACAAAGTACAAAACATAATGAAACAATTAGTGAACAATCCCAGATAATTATCAGCCAGAGACACACTACTATTTCATGGTCATATAGGAGAACACAACCACAATAAAGTCTTCCACCCTGCCCTCCCCTCATTCTCCCTCCTCTCCCCCAAATTTATTAAATGCTTTTCTCCATTTTTTTTTCCTTTTTTATGTTTGTATGGGAAAATATTCAGTTAATTAGCTAATTGGTGATACGCTGTACTAAAAAAATAGCATCTGGGCTAAAGCTCTTCTAGTAAATTGCTATCAGAAACTTTATGGATTTACTTTAATTTGTTTATTTAGATGAGATACAACTGCAAGTCCTGCAGCAGTAGACAGTGAAGCCTGTAACCAATTTCACTGTAAAATAACAGAAAATGCTACACCAGCTTTTTTATTGTTATATTACGGTGCAGCTACTGTCATTTATTTAACAGTATATTACTGTATATTGGATTACAGTATGCAATAGTAGGATAACTGGATTTTATGGTAATTTTATAGTATATGCCAGCATATTACTGTTTATTTACAAAAGGTAATAAAATCTGCTACTTTTGCATTTAATTCCCCACAAATTAAAAAAACAAAAAAAACAAAAAAACAAAAACAAAAAAAAACATGAGAATACACATTCAATTCATTTTGCTGTAGTTTATTACAAGGTCTCAATGATTTGTACAGCCGGCTTCGTAAAACAAACATCATTCGGAACACTTTCAGAATTGACAAGGCACTGCATGTTTAGTAGAAACTATCTCCAATAAAATCATTAATGACAGGCTTTACTGAGCTCATGTGCATAACCTCAGATGCTGAATTAAAATAGCATCAAGAACAGTGAAACAACTGTTTTATAGTCTAACTTGAAAACAAATCTTTTGCTCATGTAAATGTGAACACATGAACTTCATCACAGTGAGGAGAGAGAGAGTGAACAGGAGAGGACTCTGCTGCAGCGTTTGGCTGTTCAGTCACTATCTATAATGATGGGTGCCTGTAAAACAAGCATTAAAGAAATTCATCAACACAATGGTTCTGGTAAATTAAAAAAGTGAAACAGACACATGGAGGAAGAGAAATGGGCCCAGAACAATGCGATGTGTTAGGGAAAGACAGACAACTACAAATGAATGAACAGCAAGAGACAGAAAGGAGAGAGGCTGGTTAGTTGGTTGTTAGTTTAATGATACAGTTTAAATGAACAGACTTGTGATGAACTGTTTCAGTGAAGTGAAGGAAGCTGAACTTTCTTTCACTTATGAATGACTAATACATAAAGACAGAGTTTAATCTGGTTTTAATGTTGCTTCTGAGAATAGCAAACACATGTACATTAACATTACCGTACTATCGCCATCATCTGAGAGACTAATTTAACTCTTCCAGGTCTCTGATCTTTTATGAAAAGCTCCCCGTTCCTTCCCGGAACGGTTGAGCCTGAGCTAGCTAATGTTACAGAGCTTGCTTTGGCAGTTTTAACCAACCTAATGAAGCAGACCTGATGAAACATTATCTGAGATTTCAACAGTTCATAACCATGCGCACAAAAAAATACTGGACACTTAAAAATTCAAGAGATAAGTGCAACACATGGACTGCTGCTGCTCTCTCGAATGATGACGTAGACTACCGAAGCTGTGCTGTCCAAATGTCTCGTCAAAAATGGGTAGTAGGCTGTGAGCAGTTTGATTAATAAAAAAAGTCATCATAACAGAAACATCAGCAGCAATCATCAGTACAATGTTGATTGATTCTGACTCTTTGATTATACAAAGGGACTTATTTCCTCCTCTTCACAGAAAATATTGTATTATGCCGATAAATAACAGTTAACTGCTGCTATGGTTTACCGATGGTATTAACTGTTAATTTACATGTGAACAATGAATATTTAACATAATCTTACAATAGTTATGAAATACTGTACGATACTGTAGTAAATCCACCATACTTTTACAGAAATGCATTACAGTGTACAGGTAACACTCTGTTATCAGCCTTGGCTTCAAGCCTTATAAATCTAAGCTGTGGTTTGTCATTCTCAGATGTTATTATGCTCAGCTGTCTTTGTATCTACTGATACCAACATTTTGAGAGAGGTTGGGATATTGAGAATTGAAAAAAGTAGATGTTTTTTGTCAGAAAAGCATAACAAACATTTGATATAATATGTAGGTTTGACCAAGATGAGTGCATCCTCTAGTGTTTGGTATTCCTGTTCTATAGTATCATGTCACTTAAAGGTATACATTATATGGCCGATGATAATATATTGATAAGTGAATATCAGCCAAGTGAGAAATCTGATTTGCTGATGGGGCTAATGAAAAGTCAGGGGATCACCAAAGCCCTTAGGATTCATCCACTAGCGACTTGAGCATCTGTGCTGCATTTCATGGCAAATCCTCCCAATAGTTGTACAGAAATTTCGCTCTCAACCATGGCAGGAATTTCACTGGAGGCCATGGCCAGCGTGGCCTCTCTGACTGGCCTCGATGCCCTTCTGAAAATCGTATGCCCTGCAGCCACAGTGGCCTTGATGCCCCACCCACCCACACTGCCTGATTTCACCATTTTCTGCTCTTCTTCTTTCCTGTCAACGCAGGTTTTAGACACCTGTGTCTTTTACTGGGCAACATCAAGTGAAATGCTGCTCACATAACCTGTGATGGGTTCGATTTCCAGCCTGCTATGAACTGCTGAAAAACCGGAGTATTGATAACAGTATTTTGATGCTGAGCTTCTCCATCGCTGGTTGAGGGGTTGCACCCAAAACCGGCTCCTTCTCCTTCTGCCTCCACTGTCGTCTTTGAAGAAGAAGAAGAAGAAGAAGAAGAAGAAGATCTACCTTTATTAGTCCCACAAAGGGGAAATTCAGTTTACACTCTGTTAAACTCATGCATGGTACATGCAGACCTGAAACACACATACATGCATTAATGGAGAGATGTCAGAGTGAGGGGGCTGCTCCTGACAAGCGCCCTGAGCAGTTGGGGGTTTGGTGCCTTGCTCAGGGGCACCTCGGCAGTGTCCAAGAGGTAAACTGGCACCTCTCCAGCTACCAGTTCACAGTTCACACTCACTTTTTTGATCCATGTCGGGACTTGAACCGGTGACCTTCCGGTTCCCAAGCCAACTCCCTACAGACTGAGCTACTGCCGCCCAAAGTGGGAGAAGAAATGTAAGCATTCGCCTGCTAACAGACACTGTATGTGAAATATACACTGTAGATACCAAAAACGGCTTCAGCACAACAAAGTAGTTAATAACAACAATAATCAACTTACAAATATTGGTAATTTACCATTAAATTATTTTGTGAAATAAACAGTTTTTTTTTTTTTTTTTTTAAATTCACTGACAGTTAAATTATGTATTAAAAAGCATAACCCTTACGTTAAATTAATTATTTGCATGGACTTTACATCATTGTTTGATTTGATGGTCTTGCTGCACCTTTTTGAGGTGACAAAGGCCGAGGGCCTTTTCCCTAAACTTATGAAATTCCAGGCCTGCTCTGGACTAAAGCATTGTATTAATAGACTAGCCAACCAACATTGCCAACTACAACTCTCATTTGGCTGAAAAAACATAAAAATCAAGAATGTTAAGTTGGCTAATATTCAGATTCAGGAAATCAAAACAAACTAACCCAAACCTTGCCAGTTACTGTATAACTAAATCTGTTCACTTTGACACTGCCAACACAGTTTTCTCTTCCCTCCGTATAAAGACAACTAACCAGCAGCAGTTTCAGTTACCACAGTTTAGAAATTAAACTCAGTTTTATCATGAAATAGTGAGTCACAGGCTCAAGCTTATTTGATTTAAAAGTGTGAGGCATTCATTTCAAGCATCTGAGATAATTACTGTTTTATCTCTTCTTATACCTTTGCTTTAGAGTTATTGTATCTCAACACCCTGCACTGTGAAAAGAGAAGGTGTTATCACACACACAGGATTTCAAACCTCTAGAGTTATCAGTTTGACTGCACAAAGTGTTTTGGTGCTGCCCCTTCTAAGCTCCTCTGATCCCATTTAAATTGCTAAGTGGGTTTTCAGACTGTTGCAGACAGATTCAAACTGCTGCGTAGCTGTCCTCATGTGTTTACTCAGATAAAAATGTTTGAAATGACTGGAAAACAAATACATATTTATTACATTGCCAAGGTTTGGTTATTAAAGCTATAAAGCACATAGCTCTGAATTATGTAGTTGTAGTGTTGAAGTATTTGTTGAGGTATGTTTTGAACCCACGTGAAATTTTTTGCATCTTTTTAAGTATTGTTAGGGAACTTAACATATGGAGCTGTGAACATACATCTACTGATACCTCTGGACACCTCAACAATGATGTTTCTGGAATCATCGGGTGTTTCGGGTCTTTGAACATCATACACCCTCCTCCAGGAGACCCAGCTGGGGCTGATCGGACCCCAGCTTGTGTCCAGATGGGTAGCTACTCTGACACCATGGCTCTCCTCCTTTGAGCCACAGCCATCTTGAGGCCCCCTCTGTCACATTAGTGGTACTGCAGATGGCTCTTCTCTTCCTCTTTCCTTTGATGCCCAAACTACTCAAGGCTCTGGTCTGGGAATGGGCTGTAAATCCCATTGCATTCACCTGGGAGACACCTTGCTCTCCATCTCCATTCTGACAGCTGCAGACCGGTCCTGCGTACTTGGAGAGTTTCCTTTCAAAAGCTTCTTCCAGGTGATCTTCCCATGTGACTGTTGGCTCCAGCAGCACAGTTTTCTCAATGGACTTAGACACAAGGACAATGTCTGGAGGCAGGATGGTGACTGCATTGTGGCTAGGGAACATAAGCTGCTTCTCGAGGTCCACCAACAGCTGCCAGCCCCTTGCCAAGGTCAGGATGCCTGCAGGTGTTCTTTTGGTGGGGTTTGGCAGCTCCCCACCTCTGGCAAAGGCAATGGTCTACTTGGAGGGTCGGGACCACTTTACCCACTCAAGTCCTGCGCTGATGGCTTCAGCAATGGTCTTCAGGCCCTGATCATGCCTCCATCAGTGCTATACATCTCAAAGTGCCTCTGTACAGCAGCTGAGGATGTGCTCCAGGGTTCCTTGCTTGGAACACAATGGGCATGCTGGTGTCCCTGCTATGCACCATGTGTGCAGATTTGATGGGCTTGGAAGCACACTATACACTGCCTGAATGAGAAAATTGATGCGGTGAGACTCGGCTTTCCAGAGCTACGCCCAGGTCACTTTCCTCTCGACCACATCCTCCCATCTTGTCCAAGCTCCCTGTTGCTTCATTCCCACTGCCTTGCAGGTTCTCAACTCCTCCACTGCTGCTCTCACCTCATTGGATCATGTTCTTTGATTTCTCCAGTGCATTCAACACCATCCAGCCGACACTTCTGAGGGACAAACTGGAGACTGCAGGGGTAGATCAACATCTTACATCCTGGGTACTGGACTACCTCACAAACCGCCCACAGTATGTGAGGACACAGGACTTCATTTCAGACACGGTGGTCTGCAGTGTGGGGGCCCCGCAGGGAACAGTTCTGGCTCCGTTCCTCTTCACGCTCTACACTGCAGACTTCACTTACAACTCACCAACCTGTCACCTGCAGAAGTTCTCTGACGACTCTGCTATCGTCGGCCTCATCACTGATGGGGACGATGGGGAGTACAGAGAACTTTCCCAGGACTTCGTGGACTGGTGCCTGCGGAACCACCTCCAGATCAACGCGGGGAAAACTAAAGAGCTGGTGGTGGATTTCTGCAGGCAAACTCATCCCCCTCCAACACCAGTGAACATCCAGGGATTAGACATTGAGATGGTGACATCTTGTAAATACCTGGGTGTTCACCTGAACAATAAACTGGAGTGGACCACAAATTCCTCTGAACTCCATAAAAAAGGCCAGAGCAGGCTGTATCTGCTCAGGAGACTGAGGTCTTTTGGAGTGCAGGGGACACTCCTGAAAACATTTTATGACACCGTGGTGGCATCAGCCATATTTTATGGAGTGGTTTGCTGGGGCAGCAGCATCACAGCTGCAGACAAGGAAGAGGCTGGATAAGATTATCAAAAGGGCCAGCTCTGTCCTGGGATGCTCTCTGGACTCAGTGCAGGTGGTGGGAGAGAGGGAGGATGACGGCTAAGCTGTCATCCATGATGGAGAAGGACTCCCACCCCATGAGAGACACCATCAGAGCTCTGGAGAGCTCCTTCAGTGACAGGCTGCTACACCCTAAGTGTACGAAGGAGCGTTACAGAAGGTCCTTCCTGTCTGCAGCTGTTAGACTCCACAACCAGCACTGCTCCCAGTAAACCACAATCACAGTCACATTCACAACAAACTCACCGGTCATAGGTGAAATAAGGACTCATATGTACAATTATATCATCTGCTCAAATTATAGGAACTGGACAATTATCTATTGATATAATGGACATACTTCTGGCTTTACTTTTTCTATTATGTATATACTAATTTATTTTATTTGTATTAATACTGTTTTTAAATCTATGCTTCTTGTCTTTTATTGCACTATCCACTTTGCTGCTGTAATGTGTGAATTTCCCCACTGTGGGACCAATAAAGGAATATCTTATCTTATCTTATCTTATTCTGAACTAGGCAATGCCCTTCCTTCCCTCTGATGGCGGTGATCTGAGGAGTTGGAAAGGATCATAGCCCAACTCTGCCACATGTGACCACTCCCCCCAGCTTCCTGTGACACAGTCTTGCCTCTGCTTCCAGGCTCTTTGGCAGCCCCAGCCATCTCCTGAGGTGGTTGCTGACCCTCCTCTATAAGGTTTCAACTGTTGAGATGGGGACTTGATAGAGGAGGAGGGGCCATAGGATTCTGAGAAGAATGCCATGCTGATAGACTCAGTGCAAAGTGACTGGATGGATGCTGTGTCCCTCACGGTAAAAACTGAAACACAACCCTTTTTTCTCTTTTTTTGGTGTTGTGGTTGGTGTGGGGGGTCGGGCTCCCTTAATTTTAAAACAAATTTTCCCCCCCCCCCCCCTTTTTCCCCACCTCAATATTTTTTTTGGTTGATTTGAAGCCCATTCTCCCCCCCCCTTCTCTCTTTTCAACCCCCTCGGAATCCCCCACCACCCTGATTCTGTGGTGACTGAGAGGTCATCCATGAAAGCCCTCATGGGTGGTTGCCGTTGAGCGGGTTTGATTCTGGGCCCTCTGCACTCTGGTTCAGCGGACTTAGTGAATATGTTCATGGCTAGGGAGAACAGCGTGACAGAGATGGTACATCCTGTGATGATACCGATCTCTGCCCTGTGCCAGATTGATGCTATTGCTCCAGAAAAGATTCTTGAAGTTGCTGCAGTAATCAGCAATGAAGTTTCTGGTCCTGCTGGGTTGCCCTAGTTCTCCCTGGCCTCCCTGATGAGCTGTGTCACCACACCTGTGTGTTCAAGACAGCCTGGCATCCTGACAGTGCCACCCTTCTGGACTGATGTGTCAGTGTAGGTGTTTTTTGACAGCTAGGTGCACAGCTGATTGGAAACAGCACTGAAGAAGACCTTTGCCTTGACACACAGCAGGGAGATGATGTGAAACTGATCTTTTTGGGTGGAGTTCTCCCATTCTTTGGATCCACACTCCTTCAGCCACTCTCCACTGTTCTGGGATGTTTCCTTTTCTCCAGAAGACTCGCTGAAGCAGGAGTTTGGGACAATTTTTCTGCACTTAGTATGAAGTGCCACTTGGTCCGGATCAGAGCTTGCACTTGTTTTGTGGATGACCTTTCTGACTTCCATCAGCTGCAGCACTGAAAGATCAAACTGCACTTCTGCTACAGGGGGGTCTACTAGGATGTTGCACTCTCCCAATGCCTACTCTCTTTCTGGGTCACTGTATGTCTACATCAGATGTTGATCTATTTCTTCCTGCGAGCAGGCCAGTTTCCCCACTACACTTCTGCCCCAGCATATACAGTTGATTAGTTAATAAAAGTATGTTGTGGAAAGTTGAGTACAGACAAATAGACCATGAAAAAACATTACATGTCTTGCAAACTTGTTGAATATTAAATACATGAACACTGTTACTGGACGAAAACAGCTCCTTGCCCACAGTGTTCAATGCAAGTATGCTGGCTCAGCATGTTGTTTTCCCCCGCTGAATTTCTGGACCTGAGTGACCCTTGTGATATGATCTCACTTCTCTGCTCTAAATGCAAATATACATGTAGTAAAATGTGGCTAACACAGTAGGATACAGGGCCGGATATTAGGGCTGGGTGACTTGACGAATAGTCTATCAGTGACTGGCTATGTAGCTTGCCGGTTGTTTTTTGACACCTGCCCACTCACTCACTCGCAGCCCTGGCTCTGAAGCTCAGTGTCAGGGGTACGGAGGTCCCCGGGGACCATTAGTAGACAGTAAGCTTACATTATTATGTTGATAAAATTTACAAATATGTAGGATATCACTACAGACATTCCTGTAATATTATATCGCAATGTCTACTGTGTTAGCCACATTTTACTACATGTATACTTGCATTTAGAGCAGAGAAGTGAGATCATATCACAAGGGTCACTCAGGTCCAGAAATTCAGCGGGGGAAAACAACATGCTGAGCCAGCATACTTGCATTGAACACTGTGGGCAAGGAGCTGTTTTAATGGTCCCCGGTTTACATGTAGTAAAATGTGGCTAACACAGTAACATTCGATATAATAACAGGATTCTGTAGTGATATCCTCCATATTTGTAAATTTTATCAACATAACACTGAAATTTTCTTTCTACTAATTGTCCCCGGAAACCCCCGTACCCCTGACACTGAGCTTCAGAGCCAGGGCTGAGAGTGAGTGAGTGGGCAGGTGTCAAAAAACAACCGGCAAGCTACATAGCCAGTCACTGATAGACTATTCATCAGGTCACCCAGCCCTAATATCCAGCCCTGCTCCAACTTCTCCTTCTGTTGAGTTTTAAGGCAGTATTCTGGCATTGCCATGGCATGTGAGAATAGGCACAAGATGGAAATGTTCCTGAATGTAATGCATGTATGAATAGTGATAGACATGAAATCAGAGATCAGGAAAGGGAAGGAACAACAGAGAGCTGTGAAGTGGTAAGAGTATACGAGGAGAGTGATGAGGAGCTGTGTGGATGTCAAGTTTTTGCACTTGGCTCAGCCTTGGTTAATTCAGCACCTGCAGCCCAGTATAACGCTCCCTTTTCACATATTCATCTCTGACATACAGAAAACCCTGAAGGAGAGAGAGAGAGAGAATGCTCACCAGCCCAGTTTTATTTTAGCCCCCACAAGGCACTGCAGATTTTGTCATATGGAGAAGCTGATTTTTTGACAGCTTCCAGAAAGCTGTGGAGTTGGATTTTACACTCCTGTATTTAAGCCTTTTAGCCCCGTGGTTGTCTGTTTGTGAGCTTTCCTGTGAGACAACATCAGACATCAAAGTGAATGAGAGCAGTGGTATAAAAAGGTGAGCCAATGTTGAGAAGTAACTGTCAGAACTGGATATTTGTGTATAAATGTGGAGTAAAACTGCAATTTTTTTTAAAGATATATTTGTTCTTCATGTTGGCATAAACCTTTGCCCTCATTCAATGTGTATCCTGTTGTAAAAGATTGTCCAATTTAGACATGATACCAAAAAAAGACAACAACAAAAAACTGTAGTTCATACCTTCGCGCTCTCTCTCTCTGATCCCCCTTTTAAAGCAACAGTGGTCTCCAGCCAGCTTATTAGTTATGGACATTTATGATACATTGCACTTTTAAAAAGTACTCCTGTGGTTTAATTTGCTTAGATTGTACTTCAAGTACACATTTGTACAACTCTGTTGCTTCAACTAGGGGCACAGAGTTGTCATTTTTTCACTGAGAAATTTATGTAAATTAAGTCGGGCAGGTGACTTGAGAGTTTGGTATGATTCACTTCTTCCTGCCCTATCCACAGACCTAGGGAAGGAGAATCTTCAACCTCTTTACTTACAATGTAGTCTCTGACTTTGTCACTCTTTGATTTAAACACACCAGCACACAGGGACATGCATAATATATTAACTCAACGCATACCAAACACACCCTCTATCTCACATACATACATCACATTCTAAACACCACATAGGGCTCTCAGGGGAGGCTCTATGGATGTTTGTTATATAAATGCAAATAATGCAGGACACACAGTTCTCTCCTTCATCCTCACAGACGAATGAAAAAGCGAGATAGCACTCATGTTTGCAAAATTATCAGTTTTAATTCTCCTGGAAATATATCCAACCTTTGTGTTCGTATCTCATGTCTTTGCATGCCCACGGTGTCTGGTACGTAATAGAAGGAAGAGAAAGAGGGAGAGTCGATACACTGGTGAGGTCGTTATAGCAGTCAGGCGCTACCATGTGACACACTGTCATTTCTGAAAGGTCACTCCAAGATGGAGCTGCTGCTGGATTAAAGATTCAAGTAGTGTGCTCATAATAATGTTTCATGGAGGTATACTTCTGTTGTTATATGACAAACTCAGATTACAAGCACATCGAGATGACACCAAAACATAATAAAATTCTCAACTTAACATGAGCTCCTCCATTTTAATTATCCACAAAATTGTAATTTTAACAACATGGGGAAATAAACACATTTATTTACATGCCATATACATAATGATTAGTAAAAATCATAAAACACTTAATGGACCAGTGTGGAACAATTAAGGATCTATTGACAGAAATAGAATATATTAATAAGTATGTTTTCTTTAGTGTATAATCACCTGAAAATAAGAATCGTGTTTTCATTACTTCGATAATGAGCCGTTTATATTTACATAGGGAACGGGTCCCCTCTCCACGGAGTCTACCATGTTGCACCACCATGTCTCTACAGTAGCCCAGAACAGACAACCCAAACACTGTTAACTTTTCCTGCTTGGGCCGGAGATGATAATATTACTTGCTCCTATCACCACTACTCTCTCTCTCATGCTTCACCACTCACTTCCCTCATACACACAATCCAAATGACACAGCTGGCTCTAGAGAGGGCTGTGTTTGTGTAGGCCACCATAGTTCTTCTACACACTTGAAACACAGGAGAGCCTTCAGTTTGTTGAAATCTGCAAACTCACCGCCAGATTCTACACACTTTAACACTACTATGAAGAACTTTTGTTTTATGTTGATTTTGACAGAGGTAGTGTTTCTGAGAACCAGAGTCCCTTTACAAAACATCTCATTCTGCTGCAGCAAAGTCAGACCTTCTGCCCCACGTAGTCCTGGTTCTGGTTTTCTCAAGCCTCCCTTCCCTGGGCCTCAAGCAGCGTGGCGTTGGTGTTATCTCCGAGCGGAGGCTGGTGGAGCAGTGAGACGAAGCTCTGCTTCTGGCTGGAGGAGGAGCTGCTGCTGCCGGGTGAGAAGCTCTCCACCTCCCGCCGGAGCTCAGGCTGCAGGTCGAAGGCAGCAGTGAATCTGGATCTGGATCTATCTGAGGCAGGCTGGTCACGACTGAAGGCCCCGCTGGAGTCTGAGCTGAAGGAGGTTCTGGTGAACCTGCATGATTTTGATGAATAGGACCCTGTGGCAGCTATGACAAGCATTAAGAATAACTACAGTGTCTTGCTGATCTTATTTACTTATGTAGGTCACATAGAGTCATCAAATAATGTTAAATTGAGAGTTTCATTACTAGTTAAAAGCTCCTCACAGTAACTTTAACTGTCTTGTATATACAGCACAAATCAAGATGCAAATTCATGATCAATGTGTAGTTAGAAGTGCCACATATGCATATAACTGTATATAACTTTATTATCTATCTAAGCAGCAAGTACCAAACAGTACTTACTATTTACTTGTGAAGACAAATGATACTACAATATTGATACAGATAACACTGTAATGTAAACTGCCAGCATGGCATCAATATCATAATCAGATGTTTGAAAATGTATACACATAATCAGAAGCCTCAATATATGAAGAGCAACTCTCTTCGTATATTTAGGCTTCTGATTATGTGAAACAATTGCAGCCTCTTAAAGCTACTTTGACCACCTATGTTAGTAAGTGCACCTCTGTTCTCAGCCGCATTGTCCGCCACAACTAATTTCACAGAAGACCTCTTTATGGCTCCATTTCACACGATTGTAATGGTATAGCCACTGCAGGTATCTACAGTCTGAAATTACAGGTTGGGCTTGGGTTCCCACTGAAGGTTTTAGAGGATGAAAGCTTTCAGAAGCAGGCGACAGAAAGTCTTGATGATAGTGTTTCAGCTCCATTTCCCCTCAAATTGCCCTGCTGCTTGTCTTTCATATCAGTATATTTTTTTTTTTACCTTGTACTATTTGTATAATGCTGGACTATCAAATGTCATGTTACAGTATTTAATTAAAATCAGTGTAGAGTGGCATGCTGCTTCATGCAATGATGTGACTTGTCTCTCTTCCAACCTGAACAACCCTAAGGAGGAAGTGAGGTCCTGGGGAGCAATAAACTGCACCTACCATGACCAGAAGAGAAATTAATGATCTGAGAGAGAAATGGAAGGAAGCTCTGTATGCTTGACAGAGCGACGCAAATGAGATTTATTCCCATCAAGCCATTCAGCCTACTACTTAAAACAATCATATATAGCCTATATCTGACAAGCGCTCTTGCCAACGTACATATCCCACAATCCATGCCTTATCGGTTATTATACGCCTCTATCAGCCGGGCGAATCATGATGGATATTCTTTGGCCAACTGCCCATGACTTTAACCCCACTAGCAATAATAACTCTGCTGTGTCAAGTTCAGTCTAGGGACATGTGCACTGGCATACTGTATATCTGAGTTCAATTTCAGCTGGACTGTAGTCCTGACTGGAGTGATATAATAGGCCTGGAGCCAGAGGGGTGTGTTGTTCGGGAAAAATGTCATTATATCTAGAGATGCCTCGATCACATGTTTGACCACTGAAACGATTGCCGATTGTCAATGAGCCGTGACTTTTTGTTGTTGTTGTGTTGTTATAACAGCTGCTGCGCAATGCTCCAGATTGAATTTTTTCAGCGCTGTAAAAATAAAAAAAAAATATGTATTTTAACCATCCTGAAGTCGGTGTAGACCATCATCAGTTTTTAAATGTTTTCCTGTTACTTTGTTATTATCATCTACTGTATAGTGACTATTTGCCTAAAATCATACATTTCAAATAAATGATTGTATTTGAATATTTGCTTTGATTAAAATAAATTCTTGGCATTACTTTAATTATGTGTTATAAGCTGCTTAGAGCTGACGCTGGTGTTCGGAAGTTAGTATCCATTTTATATTTCTGTAAAAACATCTTCAAGCCGTATTAAGTTTCTCATTAAAAACTAAATTTTACTGCATTTATTAAAATTTCATGCTAAAAATTAAACAAAAATAGAAAAGACATCTGAACACATCAAGACAACATTAGAATTTACCTTTACCAAATACAAATTTTTACTGAATGAAGGGCATCGTTACACAACTCATTAGGACTGTGCTGCAAACAGCTAACAGCTAACATTAACTAGCTCTCCTCCTGCCGATAATCTGTCTCACACTCTGTAAAGTTCCACATCGCTGACATGTTTTGTTTCTTTTTAGTTGCATGTCAGGTGCCTGAACAACCACATGGAGAGTGCAGCTCCTGCCAATAAAGGCGAGGCACTAACACCACACACACACAAACACACACACATATAGTTGTTGCTCACAGCCGCATTGACTGGAGCGTTTAACCACATCCAGACATGCCCCCCCCCCCCCCCCCCCCAAATCGCTGTGATCGGTGACTACGAAGCATTAATGTCATCTCCTTTGCACCCCCTTACTTTACTCTGGGTCTTTCTTTTTTGCCCAAAAGTCTTTTTTAAATTTTTTTTTAATAATTTAATTTTTTTTTTTTTTTGGTTTCCATTTTTTTTCTTTTAAAAATTTAATTTAAAAACTTTCCCTTTTTTGATTTTTTGCTTTTTTCCCCTTCTTTTTTTTTTTTTATTTTTTTCCAATTTTTGGTGATGTGACATACCTGGTTAACACAATGGACAGGGCACGGACTCAGGAGGACAAAAGGCCACTTGGCTAACTCGGCTACGTGGAGGATACTGGAGTGAGTGTCTCAGTCTTAAGAGAAACACACATCAGTGTAATGTAATGTAATATTTCTGCGTGTAGGCAGCGTGGTCTGGTCTGGTGTTTAATAACTACACTGAGCTGGTGAGGCTAAATCTTATGAGCCTCTACTGAAGAACTTGTGCATCATTTTCTAAATAAGAAAAAGGTTATGACCTCTTCTTAGAGCCAGTGGCTGTGATTTAGTGTAAACATAACAACACTTAAGTGGGATTTGCTGTGTTAGCAACAAGAAGACATAACTTCAAACTGATTGTGATTTCTGGTTGGGCTTGGCTCTTATCAACAGCCACGGGCATCCAGCAGCATTCCTCTTGTGGCATGTTGCTGGCGTGGTCCAACTGCAGTATTCTGCAATAAAGCTCCCACAGGGAATAGGCTTTTGAATTATGAAACAAAAGGCATCTTAAGTAGATGAAGCCATGCTGTCTCAGTCTATGATGAAGTAATTCAGCTGGTCGTTTCGGTTTTCTAATCATAAAGTGCTTTTCTTTCATATTCACAGTTTTTTTTTTTCAATCTCATTGAAATGGATGCTGGTGAAAAGAAAAAATAATTACATAACCAGTTCACATATTAACAAAACCAGATGAACATCTGGCACTAAATAAATCTCCCTTTTGTTTGCAAACCTGAATATGTCTGACAAGACTGATTGAATTGAATCATCTTTTTTTCTACTGAATAGCAAACATGGAGCCTCTTCATCAGCCACAACCTGGTAAATACAGCTCAGTCATACAGTAACTGAATCCTCCTGTTGGTTTTAGTCAGACTTGCACTATAAAGAGCAGCAAGTATTCTGCCCATGAATGGAGGATAATGGTAATTGGGTAGGAATATCTTACAGCATTTGCTCTGTGTATGTATATCATATTGCTTATCAGTAAGGATTGAGCGTTGCGGCGCACCACTAAGTCTGTCTCCAGGGAATGTGAACAATTACAGAAAAATAAATCCTCCTCTGGTTTGAAGGCTGATCCTGCTAGGTACTGATTCTCCTCAACCACGTTTAGAAATTACCTAAAAGCGCTCTTCATTTGTCTGAATACATTTAAAGACAGTAATTCTCAAACACTGATGTGGCTGTAGCTGGACCGCTTGCATACATGAGTAGCCTCAGTATTTCAAAAGCCATTGTTTTACTGCTTCACTTTTTGTCGAACATAACAACGTTCTTGTCGTTGATCTTTCTCTGAGACAGTGTAATACTCCCACACAGCAGACATTTTCTTTCATTTTTATTCGTAAACAAACTGCACAAGCGCACGGAGCCTGTCGTCGTGCCAGAGTCGCGTCGAGCCGTGTCAGCGGTGTCTACTCCGAATCAGCAGCTGGTTACTGTTGTCTGAGACCATCAAATAATAACACATAACATTTAGCCAGGGCAAAACTGATATAGCACAACTACAGATGTGAGGGTGAGGAAATTTACCCACGGGTTAATAAAGTTGTGACCGCACCGATGCTACCAATTGCACAAAGATAATGCTCAATATATGCAGAGTGCATACTCTGATCTTTATTTGCTGTGTATTGAGCCTTTCTGGGTTCCACCTGATGTTGCTGTGCTGCGCACACCGGCTGTGACCGCTCTGTCCTTACACCAATTGCCTCATTAATGTTATAGTTTCCTTA
The DNA here is from genome assembly GCA_947000775.1 of Pterois miles. Lineage (NCBI taxonomy): Eukaryota > Metazoa > Chordata > Actinopteri > Perciformes > Scorpaenidae > Pterois > Pterois miles. Next base: position 6,850,846 of record CAMQGK010000334.1, on the reverse strand, counting down.
TAGCATTGGGTTTAAATCCAAATTTTGCCAAATAGCAGCTTTTGCTTTTCGGTTTGACACCAAATCCTCCGCCACTGGTTTGTCTGTCAACTCTCTCTCGTCCCGTGTGAAGTCTGACTCCTGCTACTCTCGGCTGACTCTGTACGGAGCGGACAATTTCATTTTCAGTTTGTAACGTCTGTCGTCCAACTATGTCTTGATGACGCTGTTTTGCGAAAACTAGCAAAATGGGTTTTATTTCTTAAAAAAAAAAAAAAACTGTGGAGGTGGTGGACAAGTAACGTAATCAGTGTATGCCCAAGCACAACACTGGTATCACTGACTACTGCGGCAAACCTAAACAGAACTGATAAGCCCCAGCCACTGCCATCTGTGAATGCCGTCTTATTTGCAGATAGACCAACAGCAATAAACAATGCAAATATCGTCCAATTCAGATGATCAGTGCATCCAAATCAGAGCTTAAAATGAGTGTTCTCTCCAATATCTGACGTGCTTGTTACACAACTTCATCATTTTGGGGTTTTTCACTTTCTCACAAAATACCAAATCCTAGTTTGATTCAGTGCCACCATAGCTTTTATATGCTGGTGGTGTATTTTGTGCAGTTTTTATTATTTATTGTTGTTTCTATTATTCATTGTTGATGTATGCCTCTGTAGCCTGTTTTTGTGGAGATGTTTTCTTCTGTGTGAAGTTCACTGGTTATCATATACTGTACTCTTGATGCCTAACTTTGTGTAAATCACGTCCTATTACATTTTTGACGGTTTTCACAACAACTATGCTTAAAATGCTATCTGAATTGAACTGGAAAGCATTACTTAATGAGGGGGATGAAAAGGGGATTTGTTTGCTGAATATTTTGCCTTTAAAGTGTCCCGTTCCATGAGGAAGAAAGCTGAATGTTTGAAATGCCATCCCATACTGCGGTTGGTGGGATGGCAACGCAGCCTTCACAGTGTGCAATATCAACACAGTCAACTCTCTCCCTCTCTTACATCTACATGGTGAATTCTTGTCCTCATTTGCACATCAGTATCTGTTTGATCTCCATCAGCTGCGCAAGTTAAAAGTGAAAGCCTTGCATTTGGGCCTGGCATGAAGAGACATGGATGTTTTAAGCATATCCAGCCATACATCATTATTCTGTCCCCTTCCTTCTAATTAGTTAATTGAAAGGACATCTGTGTAACATCTACAACACATTAGTGTTCCCCCGTGGATTTGCTCTGGTACTAGTGCCAGCATAACTGCCACATCAGTTCATTATAGCATCTTTTGAACAATTACAGCAAATTCTGTTTTATCTTGGCCTTTAATTTCACAACACAAATAAATTCTCAGCCCTACTGCATCTATTAATATTAACTAAAAATTGTGGTTATTATTGGTACGGCATATTATAAGATGTGGCACAGCTTCTGTGTTAATGTTAGTTATACACTGGGGATATTCACATTTAGGCACCCAGTAAAGCAGCTGTATCTAAACGATTCTTTTAACTTCTCATCTCACACCAGGTCATTGAATTTCTTTTCCCTTGCTCTCCTTTTAATACCTCGATGTATTTCATATAGATTTTGTCATAAGCCCCAATCAATACCTCCATGTGAGATTTGTGTTTGCTGCTGAAGCCAAGCAATAGGCTAAGCAAGTAGAAAAGCTAGGGCTGCAGGACAGCCATGACAAACAACTAACATTTAGTATGCTGAAACATTCATTCAAATTTAGCATAAAATCTACCTCTAAGGAAGACGCCATAATTTTGACTTAAAATAACATAGTTTTGATGGTGTTTGCCATCAAAATGAAGGTATGTAAAATACAAAATGTGTGTATGTAATGTCAGATATCTCAATTTATTTGCTAGTAATGTATCAAGGCAAACAGAGCATCTCATTATTGAAGGATTACTTTTGTTTTTGCTTCTCTCTCCTTTTGTCTGTCCACATTCTTCTCTCTCCCACTGTCTCTTATTCACTATACTGGCAGGAAGGCGCTACGCTAGCTAACAGCCAAAAGGTATGATGGCAGGAAATGCATTCTGGGACTTGGACACACTGACACCCCAATTACCTGCTGGTAACGGCAGGGTTAGCTCCTTGTAGTGTCCTTGGGTTGTGACATTTTCCCTTTCAGCTCCCCCTCAGATTTACTGGAATGAGCGGGGTTGCTGAGCAGGGCACTTTATAAATACATCTCCTCTCGATTACTGTGACCACCGGCCCTGAGCAGCTGAGTGGAGCTGGTATGGCTTCATCCCTTGAGATCCGATGCCGTAGATCAAGGCCCCAAATGGCCGTCCTAACTCTACTATCAATCTCTGTTATTGCCTGCTGCTGATGCCAGCGTAAGGGACACACACAATGTGCTGCCATCTAATCAGTGTGGTGCAGATCGCCGGGTGGTAAGCATGAAACAGGAGCTCTTGTGTCCCTTGCTACAGGTTGTGTACAGACAGAAGGGTGTCATTTGTGATCACTGATGAAAAACAGTCTTATATTTTCATTCTATGAACCTACGTGCTCATTAAGCACGAAAACACATTTGTGAACATTTACACTGCAACTGCATGTACAAAATGCTCAAACAAATTCATCTCGCCATCACATTCAAAGTTGTATCTTGACATACTCTATGATATACTGTACATTAAAATATACACTGGAACAACACTAACAGGGTAAGTTTGGCTCAAAATGAGGTACAACCAGGATTTAAATGGGATTGTCTTGGGTGGACCTTGGACCCTCTAGGGGGATCTGGGGGCATGTACATTTTATAGTTGAATGCATTAATCTGGTGCACTTTGAGGATAAAATTAAGAAGTTAGATCTATTAAAATCTAATGTGCACTTGTAAACAGTGTTGTGCTCTAGCAGTGGTGGAATATATTATATTATATAGTATATTTATGCTAGCACTGTACTTATAATAAATGTGAGGTACTTTACGTGAGTATTTCCATTTTATGTAATTTTATAGCCCACTTCTACACCACTACATCTCAGTTACTAGCTACCTTGCAGATTCAGATTCTTAATGCAAAATATACAGTAAATCAACAAATATAATTGTGATGTATACAGTATAAAGTCATTAAAATGAACTTCACCTTTACCAGCTGCAACATTAAAGTGATGAACACATTAATGCATCAATAATTTTAATCCAACAATATATATTATTATGTAATGCACCACTGCATAATGAGTGGCTTACTTAACTTTTGGTACTTTATGTATACTTTGATGCTAGTACTTTTGTATGTTTACTCAAGTGACATTTTGAGTGCAGTACTTATACTTGTAGCAGATTATTTTCGCACTGTGGTATTATTGTTTTTACTACTCTAGTCCTTCCCCTGCTGTGCTCTAGTAAACAATTTGATTATAAACACATTGGTTGTATACGTTTAGATATTAATGGTGATGACATGGTAAAAAGTCACTCACAAAGCATGGTAAAAGAGATGGGGCCCTGAGTCCTGAGCCTTTCTGAGCTAAACTAGAGCTGGTTGCTACGTAGTGTGCACACCGTCGTGGAGGAAATATGCCCGGTGAGAGCCAGCCAGCCCACACGTTGAGGAGTATAAGCTTATTTTAGTTTCATTATGAAACTGTTTAGGCACACGTAGAGGCACAAGGAGCATCTTTCACAAACGGCAGCTGCGTCAATGGCAGGAAAAGGTTTTGGTGTCTTTAGTGATTTTTCTTTTGCTGAAGTGGCTAAGACGTTGCTATTGGAAACACTGTTGCACACAAGCCCCCAGGACGAGCGCCGGGCTTTGATGCAAATTTCTGTAGTAGCCAAATAGCGGTATTACAACGTCTGTGTCTGTCACATGATGCCATTGGGCTCAAAGACTGTCCCATAGACTTGTGTTGAGAAAGAGACATCTGTAACTCGGTGTACATTTATTTTTTAGGTAAATCAGCTTCGCAGTACGAACACTTCAGTAGCCCTTATTTAAATTACTAGGTCTTAAAAGTTGTAAAATGCACTAATAACCAAATCAAATAAACAGGAGCCGTCCTACAACGCTGCGAAGGCAGATGGCTTTTTTTCTTCCTCTTTGGCAATTTTGGCAGTACGTTTCCTGGTCCACTGTGCTGATTCCAGTACAGCGCCACTACACTGGCGTAATGCTGCAATTGTAGTTACAAATGACAGACATACACCAAGTGCTACGTTGGTTAGAAATAGTGTTTTCTATGAAGACACCCATCAGAGTTTTGTCCAGCGCTGGAGGCAGGGTGAAATTTGACAGAGGCAGCCGCCTCGTAATTCTCTATGCAGCAAAAAGCCTGACTAAGAGAAACTGAAAATGCACTGAAACAAGTTATCGTTTGTCCACTCACCTAGGACAATGAAGCAGAGATCAATAGGTATTCAGTATGAACTATCAAAGATAAATGCCATTAAATGTGTCTGGCATGGGCAAAAGAGGGATATGATTAGTGCAATAATCTACAGGGAAAACAGAGCACAGTGAAGCATTATACAATACAATATACAATGCATGCATATTTTAAGTGTATGTGAGTAAAAACAGAAAACATTTCTGAGTTCATTATATTTATCAGTCTCCCCTTAAGCTAGACAAACCCACTTCTACGTCAATAGAAAGTGAAAGGTTCTTCACACCCACATACAGTATGTTTCCAGTTATTCTGGCTGATCAGACCTCTTTTAAGGTTGAAGTTTGGCAGAACTATGCTGGGACTTTGCTGAGGTCATTGTCTGATTCTGTATAGTGCAGCAGTTCTCAAACTTTTTCTGTCATTCCCCCTTTGGAGGAGGAAAAATGTTCATGGCCTCCGCATTTACTGTGAACCCAAGAGCAAGATAGGCTTTGTCACATTTTCTTTTGACTACTGTCAGTTGAGCATGTTGTCTTGTTCGTCTCAGAAACGTCTGTTTTTCCCTTTTGTCTCTGTCTAGTATCAGTCCATTCTGTAAAGCAACAGACTGTCTGAATGAACACATATTGCTATTGTGATAGCATCATTTGTTTACTGTTCTGCAGAGAAAAAGACTCAATCATCAAAACTTCAGTTCCACATCACATTTTCTCCCCTTTCACGTGCGCCCCACCTGTCATACTTGAGAACCACTGGTATAGTGGAAGAAATTATACATGTGTACGTGTTGTCCAACAGTTATAACAAAGCTAACAGAGAAGTCAGAACATGGTCTGCAAAAACTCAAGCTGTCTCAAGAACAGGTCTAGTCAGCCAGTAAGTGAAAACACTGGTATGCATGCACTGTACTATAGGATGGTCAGAATTTTAACTTGCATTTCTATTCACAACTTTGCATTGGGAAATATAAATAATATTGAAAAAATTTTGGGGAAAAATACAAATTCTACCATGCAGTTTTTGTGCTTCCAACTTTCATGCATTTTCTTCCTTTTTAAAGTTTTTCTGAAAAGTGGTTGAAGCTCCAGCACATAAAGGGGTTCTGAGCTGATAATTGCTCTTGTAAACACAAGTTTTGCTGCTACTGCACCTATGCATTATTTACGCAGCTACGCGGCAATAGAATGTTAAATACTGGCTGAGTCTGCTTTGGCCTCCAGGCTTTTTACATTCACACCAGCAAAAGATGCAATCTGGCAGCATACCCAGGGTGTATTTGAACTACAAAGATGAAAGGAAAGACGTCTGGAGATTGTGAATTTAACACAACAAATAGAGGGTTTCTTGTCTTTCACAAGTTAATTACATTTTACTTTACATTGTTTTGAGTGATTATATGCCCCAGTTTAAACACGCGTACACATAATTTCAATACCACAGTAAGAAACACAAGTAAAACAATAGATCCCATGTACTTCAACATACACAGGTCATAATTCCCTCTTTATTATCTATTTTATATTGCTGTGAAAACAGCTTCTTGAAACAACTGGATTTATTCAAGTTTCTCATCAAAAACTAGATTTAACAAAATCACATTTGTGCACATCATAATTAACGTTAGAATTAACCTTCAACAAAACCCATTTTTACTGAACAGAAAGTAAATCAGTGGCACCTCCCATGCTGAAATCTGCAGAATGAGAGGTAGGTAATGGTAGCTGTTAGCTGTCAGCTGACTATGCAGCTGGTAAGCAGCAGAGTCCTGCATGGCTTTTACAGCTCTCATCCTTCCGATTTCAACATCGATTTATTTTTCACAGTGTAACATTGTCAGGGAAGGTCTCGGGCGGGCCTTGCTGCCTCAGCTGTTCGGACTGGACCCATGGCGAGACTACAGTGCGGCGGTCCAACATACTGCTGCGCTCCCCTCACCTGGGACTGGATCCCGTTATGGACGACGGACCGCTGACAGGCTGCACGTCGGGGAGGATGTTTCCACTATACCTGACAGGCTTCTAGCAACACATTATGCACACATAAGGTTCATTCCCATCCAGACCGCAGTGACTGTTTTTAAGAAATCTTGTTGGTAGTGAGTTTACTGCATTCCAAACACATTTGCTCTGGGGACACTATCATGTTTTCAGAATTTTGGCATTGACTTTGTATTTGAGTATTGGTTCTCGTAACGTCCTTATGAGTCAAACTCTGACACGGAGAGCAGAGGAGTGTGTCTGTAAATTACACAGAAATAAAGTAAAGACTTTCAGTGTTATCATCAGAGCCACGTTTGATGTTCTTCCCACACCCATGAAGCTACAGCAATGGGTTGGAGAAAATCCATCATGTCCTCTCTGCCAAACCCCAGCAACATTAAGACACATTCACACCAGCTGCAAAACCAGTCTGTCCCAAGACCGCTATACCTGGAGGCACAACCAGGTTTTAAAACAGTTGGCGAGTACCCTGGAATGAAGGAGATCTACCACCAATGCCCTCCCTCCCCCGACGACTGGATTCTCGAACACCATCCCCTTCATAGGAGCAGGACAACCTCCAGTGAAGCCATCTACAGGAATAGAATTGACCCTCCTGGACACTGCAAGGACTGGAAAATAAAGGTTGATCAAAATCAGAAGCTCATCCTTCTACCAGAGATTATCATAACTAGTCTCAGGCTAGACCTGATTTTGTGGCCAAGTCCTTGTTCATTGCAGAGTTAACTGTGCCATTGGGGGCAGCAGTTGATGAAGCATATGAACACAAAAGTCTGAGTTATGCAAACATAGTAGCCGAGGCTGAACAACGTGGCTGGGGTACTCAGGTGCTCCCGGTAGAGGTAGGTTGTCGAGGGTTTGTAGCCATGTCGACAATCAGGCTTCTGAGGAGGATGGGAGTACGAGTACAGGTCTTCCGACAAGCTGTCAGATCATTATCAGAAGCTGCAGAGCGAAGCAGCAACTGGATTTGGCTGAAGAGAGAGGATCCCAACTGGGCTGCAGAATGACAAGCAAAGCGATAAAAGTGGAGGGGAGCACACCTGGGATGTAGGCCCATCAACAAAACACCAATGAAGGAGGGTGCAAAACTGATGACCCAGATGAAATGATTACCCCCTCAAGACATTAAGAAAGTGTAGATTAAACTTGGGATTGTCATATCAAGTCCTACGAGCTCAACTATCCATATAGCAGTACTTCACCTATTTAGCATTGTGCTCCTACAACACTGTCAGACTCACGATGGATAGTTTTAAAAAAACTGAACAAAATAGGTGCAGCCGAAGTGTCTTGTGCTTCATTGTAAACTGTATAGTCCAAAGATGTTGATTCTTATTTTTATCTGCAGGTTACACAACCTTAACAGACCAAGAGAAGTCTTCATCCAGTATAGCCTCCATTCAGTTATCTCATCTTACTATTCCTTTTTCCTTTTCTTTCTCAACTTTAATCTTTATTTCATGGCTTGTAGCATATTTCCAACCCAATCAGTGCTTGTGATTATAGTTCATCATAATTACGTTTTCAGTGTAGTTATGGTTTGCTGAGTGCTCAGTGTTGTGATAAAGTCATCAGATTTCCTTTCTTGTGTTGTTTGTCAGAATCTGAGACTCATTGGAAAAATAGCTTCCACATTTCAAATCCAACCCAAATGAGCTCATTAAGTTAAATGAGTCATGTTGTAAAAAAGAAAAAGAAAAAGTAAAAGGTCATGTATCTGTCATTAGCTTCCATTTTTCATAAAGGAAAATACTTCATAATTTCCATCGAAGAAAACCAGCATAACCTCTGATTTATGAAAGCCAAGGTGGCAGATGGCAGCTATTCGATATTTTGGAGGTAATCTCTTTTCTCTGTAGGTACAGCAGACACAGAGGATGCCATGTCATCAACATACAATGCTACCCCAGTCCCAACTCTGTGAGCTAGTCCAGTTTAAATTTATCTTAGACCTTCATATGGTACATCCCAATTGTGATCCCAAATTGACTCTACCTTTGGAAGCAGACGAGGCACCCATGGTGTTCAGGTGGCTCAATATTGTAAAGCCAGTTTATCCTAACAATGAATACACACCTATCGCTTTATTTTTAGCTATGCTGGCAAAGTGGCTCAAGAGATGGCAGTATTGGTCTTTGTCAGCCCAATTGTTTGGTTTGGAGTGATTGCCATGACATTTCGTACAGATTTTCAGTGACTTTCAGTGACAGTGACTTTCGACCTTTTCATCTAGTTCCTCTATAGCATAAAATTTCTGTTTGTTGACGTCAATTCATGACAGGATTCCATCAATCCATCCATCCGTTTTTTAAAATCCATATAACCTGGTCGTGGTCGTGGGCCTAACCTTCATGTCGTTAGACCGGTGCAGGAAACCAACGCATGCGGAGAATGTGAAAACTCCCCTCAGAAAGGCCCGCCAATTCATACCCATGACCATCACAGCAGAACTAACTTGAGCCACTGTGTCACAAACTTCTGTGACTACAAACTTTTAGTCGTATAACAACTTTTGACTCATTGAACAGCCAACACTTGAAACGGCTGCCTGGACATAATTCTGACTGAGGAGACTTAACATATTTTTATACCATCCACCCACACTGTATACGCCAGCCAACATGAATCCTGCAGTATGTACTCCCTGTGTATATACTGTATACAGCCATCTATTGTGGTCTAGTTTGACATTTGCTTTGATACCAGTTAAACCCTGACTGCAAAGGGTATTAAATAGCCATCAGCCATATAATGTACCTCTGAAAAAGTTGGCAACATAATGAAAAATTAAGGATGTATAAATAAAATAGGTTTCCATTTTTTATCAATGGCATGGTACTCCTTTAATGTTCAATCTGCAGTGAACAGTGATTGAGAAAAATGCTATTTGCCCCGGGACACAATCCCAACTATATGTCTCAGATGTCAGAGGACATACACACATAATTGGAGATAAAACACATGCACACAGGCAACAAACACTGAAATACTCAACACTTATACAGTCATGTATAACGCAGCAGTATAGCCCTAGCATATAATGTGTAGATTTGCTGAACCCCTTTGCAATTTTGTAGTACCTCACTTTCCCAAGGGATATTTTAATAGAGCAATTACTCCATCACCTAATGTGCTCGTAATATCTTTAAGCAACAAAGTGCCAGTGTCTTAAACAGGTCTACTTACACAAGTAAAGAGTCAAAAGTTTTTCCATTAACCTTTGCAAAGAAAAAACACCGTTCAGCCGTGATAGGAAAGGGGCAATTACAACAATTAGAATGAGCCTGGCAGTGATACACTTAGGTTTTTCTTTAGACCTTCCATTTGGCAGTTTAGGTTGTAAAGAAGTCTCTCTATTTGTGAATGAAGCAGTACTTTCTTTTGTGTTTTGCTCACAGAAAACCACTTAAAATCCTGAAATGGTTTTCAGTGATGATAAAACAGAGAGCACTGGTGAAACTGAACTGAACTTATCAGTAATTGAATGATCATAGTGTTGGGGTCTGCACTGTGCCTCTTCACATGTGGATTTTCTAAGAACTCTTTTTAGAGCAGGGTCTATACAATCAATCACACCAGCACTACTCCAGTGCAGCTTTTCCTTAACTGAAGAAAGTAACCACCAAGCCTGCTAAAACTTCAATCAACTGGACTCAAGCAAAAGGCAAAGTTTTGGCCTTGAAGTCAAGCACGGTATTGTGACTATTCTTTTACATAATGTTATTTATAAATATATTTCTTAAGTTTCTTAAGAGCGAAGCAGATTTTCACCTTGCCTAATTCGCACGAGCTGGAACGCCAGAATCATTTAGACCAGGGATGTCAAACTCAATTTCATCCCGGGCCACATCAGCGTTATGGTTGCCCTCAAAGGGTTGGTTGTATATATATAAATGTATCTACTCTTGATCATATTACAAAATTGCCTCTGCATTTAATTATTATCAGTTTTAGTAATTATTTAATTATTAGTTAATAACTAGCTCTGAAAGCAGAAGTCTAGGAAAAATAATTGCAAGCAGAAATACTGTACAATTTATTTAATAAAAACACATGCTTGTGCATCAATATGCAGTGTACGCATGCACAGACACAAAAATACTGTATGTGGGCACACACTCACATTTCTATGTGTTATTAGAACATAAATCCCATGAATTTATGAGATTAAGAAACCCTCATTACTCATCCATCAAAGATCAAAATAATTCTCCAGTGAATAATAAAGTTCTTTTTTAACCATCACCTATATTATCAAACACAATTTATTACATTAACTTTGCAGAATTATAGTACAGCAAATCAATGTGCTCTGATCTATCGTGCAGTCTGTGGTGTATAAATTGTTTGTGTTCCAACAGCTGATCTGCTGAGATCACATGGTAGATGACGGTGGTGTGACAGTGTTTTTCCTCGTAGCAAAGAAGACATACCGCCTTGTCTTCATTAAGCACAAACATGTATTCGCTTTCTCGTCTCATAAAATATCCTTCCCTCTGCAGCAACTTTTCTTTTCTTGGACATTTTGGGGCTATTCATATTGTTTTTACGACCCCATCACTCGCTAGAGCGCCACTGCAGAAAACCAGTGATATTGAGACACTTCATTGTGCATTGTGGGACATGGAGTTTAAGGACACTGCACTTCTGTAAAGCGGCATAGAATTGTATGATAAGCATAATATATTCTTTGCAAGCCCTTGCGGGCCACATAAAATGAGGTGCCAGGCCGGATTTGGCCTGCAGGCCTGGAGTTTGCTCTAGACACATGGAAGTAATAACCACCGTTGCTGCTTTGTACATGTTTTGGAAGTCCCAGATATGTCGGAAAACCAAACGTTGTTGTGTCACATCACCCGGTGGCACTCTGTGAATTTCAGCGATCTCTTTTCACATACAGTACCATTGCATTGACTCGCAAACCGCACATTGCCACTGCAGTGTACGGTATGATTTAAATGCAATAAATGGATCAAAATAATGTTGAAATAACTACACAATAATGTTGATTTGTAAACAGTCTGAATTCATGCTTTGTCAATCCTATCCGTAAGACAACAACCAAACAACTTTAAAACCAGTCGATCGGTGCCAGGCTATGCTAACATAGTAGCTGCTCCATTGACACTCGACGTAATGTCATTTTGGCATAAATACTGCAGTGATTTTTTTTTATACCATAGAGAGTCTGTAGTTTATATACACATTCATATATTATACATTTTTTTTGTAGTTTCATCCGGTCTCTGTACTAATATAAAGTACTTTTGTAGCTGTAGGTCCGTGCAAATGGAAAATTTTGTCCTCCATCTCTGATTAAATGATGTCCGGGTGGCAGTGACGACAGGAAAATCTTAATACTGCTTTTGTGACACAGCATCACTCAAATGTTTTGCTCTAAAAATTTCACCTCAATGTTCGCGCCATTCACGCCATTAATGTCGGTCAGCACGAATTTGCATCTATTTGTCTCTTTGCACTGTCTCTGTATGTACTCACATCATGCGAAGAGTTGGCTTTGTGCTTGATGTGAATGTGACATTTATGGTTTCAGGCCAGTGAGAAGAACTAAATGTAGTCTGAAATCTAAATGCAAACATTAGATTAGCCCCTTCACAAAACAGCATCTTGAGAGTAGTTCATAGACACCTTTTTTCTATTTCCTTATCTAGACATACTGTAATAAACAACAACTCTGAATTACAGTAATCTCAACTCTCGACTGACACTCTGACACACGCCTTTGTAAAGACATTATTTGCACACAAAGGCAATAAAGAGAATAAAGGTGGACACACTATATTTCTTGGTCACTGTGGAACCTCAGAGTCTCACAGGCTTATGGACAACATGATGTGTGTTGTTGGTTAGTGAACAGGATGAGGTTACTGAGCTATGCTTGCTGCTTTCACATGGGCAGAGAGAAGAATAATAGCCCGATAGTGTTGTAAACCACCAACAGTAAGCGACTGTGAGGGCCTTCGTACTGTATGAAGCCTGTTTTTAAATTCAGGAGGAAATTTAACAATGTGACAGCATACAAAGAAAGGAGAAAACAAATAGGCATGGTAATGGTGTTACAGTGAAGGCTGTTGTTTCTCTGAGGTCCTTGCAAACAGCATTGCCTCTGCAAGAAAAAGGCAAATGGAGAGATGAGCCAGAGCATCTCATCCAGGAGCATGAGTCATTTCCTTATTGACGTAAACCAAACATTTGTGATTTAGCCTTTTACATGAACGACACACGAATCACGGATGGACGACTCCTATTCTCCCTGTAAACTCATAATGTACATTATGTTACCAGGATTCCTTTTTTACAATGGGTTGTTCTTTGCATTGTTATATACTTACCTCATAGGGAATAAATATAAAAAAACGGTAATACCAATATATTAAAACATATCATATCCAAGTGGGTACACTGTACCAGCACAGGGCATTTCTCACTCTTTGGCAAACCATGACTTTCTCTTATGCATCAGCACTTCTCACAAGCTGCCGGTATTCTTTCCTGCCCTCTTCATATCGTGTTCTCTGAGCGATTCATAGTGCTTATATATGGTACATTATATATAGCATTTTTGTGGTTCAAAATAACATGAAATTACAGTCAAAAACCTTAAAATTTTCTTGGGGAGATCTTCCAAACCCAATATCTCCTAGTATCTTTATTCACTGTAGAAAGTCAGAATGTGTTTTTTTCACTGCAAATAATAAACTAGCATATGTTGTAATTAGATTATCATGATTATAACTGCTTGATTGGGGCTTTTCAGTCAAAATCAAACATAGAAAATCTAACTGCAAAGCAAGGAATCACTCTCGGTCTGTCTGTGATTGGGTGTATTGTTGGGACCCAAAGACATGGATTGTCAAATTTTGTGCATCTTGGATACATCACACGTTCAATATTAATAAACTTTGAATAAACAATTGAACAGCACTCACCACTCTCACTCGTGTCCAATTTCCTGGAGTCAACAAGCGTTGAGCGGTTCTTGAGAATGCTGCAAGCAGCAATACCAGGGGCCATGCAGTCGTCCCGTTCTGAATGGGCACATGGTCTCAACGGCCATGCCATGAACAAGCTCTGCACTGGACTGATATATAACCAGAAAAGAAATACATATTTTAAGTGGGATTTGAGCAAGGACTTGAAAAGCGTGGAAGGGCACAGTGTGTCCAGTAAAGAGGGGGAAGGCTATTGCACTGTTTAAAAACTGCAAGGCTGCAAAGGCTCGGATCTTGGGTGTTCTCCACTCAGAAGGTCTAAGCCTTTGCTGTTTTCTGCCAGCTGGTGTCTAATATCAACATTTCTGAGACACTAAAAGATGGGTTAAATGGTCTCTGATATACAGTATATGTGAGATTAATACTGAAATATAAACAGAAACACTGTGCTCTGATATTATTAGTTTGTTTTATATGTAAACAGTGGTGCGGTGGCGGCAGTAGCTCAGTCCGTAAGGACTTGGGTTAGGATGTGGAGGACCCGGGTTCAAATCCCCCATGGACCAAGACCAACTGGTTGCTGGAGAGGTGCCAGTTTACCTCTTGGGCACTGCCGAGGTGCCCCTGAGCAAGGCACCAAACCCCCAACTGCTCTGGGCGCTTTCAGGAGCAGCCCCATCACTCTACATCTCTCCATTCTGTATATGACTGTGTAACTGTACTGTAACAACAGAGGAAACTAATTTCCCCACTGTGGACAAAAAAATATCTTTCTTTCTTCTTTCTTTATTCAGGAAAAATCATAGTGGAAATACACTCTATTCATGTAAATTGCCAACACATCACTGGCCACTTCCAGCATACATGCTCAATACTGCCAGCTGTTGTCAGTGGCATCAACGGGTGTTTGCTTTAATTGTCAGTGCTTTGAAAAATAATCCAGCTTTGCCAAAAAGTACTGCAAACAGTACATGTTTGGTTAATCATTTTCAGCTGTCACTGAAACGTGCTTTCCTTTCCTTGTTTGTCATTTTGCAACTGGAAATAGCTGCCTTGTCCTCATCACACAACTCTAAATTGAGCAGATGACTGAAAATGTTTTAGTTTCATCCAATCTGATTGATGCAAAAATCACAACAGAGAGGAGTCAAGAGCAGCAGCAGTAAATATCAGGCTCATCAGGTTATAAATGCGGCGACCATAACCTTTCAGTGCCAAACTCTGGCTCAGTTCAGCAGGCCAGAAACAGCAGCTTACTGGCTTCATGCCACCTGTCATTAAAGCTTCTGTATTAGGGCGTGCTACTGGGAGTGAAGGTTTGCATTTTTATATGTCTATTTATTCATCCCATTTTGTTCATGGGACTGATATCAACATTGCCTTCCAAATCTGACAGTTTCTAATTATCAGACTGCTTTCAAAACATGCGGCAGTGCTTTCACATGATTTATTCGCCCTGTGCTGTTGCAGCTTGGCTTTATTTTATATCTGAAAGAAGTCCTTGCATGGCTTGTGCTACAGAAAGTCATTTTCAACAGAGGAAATCCATTTTTTCACACCACTGTTGATCTTTCTCTCACCCTGGATAAGGGATGAATTGCTCGCAGTGATTAGTTGTGTGTATTTTTCTCATAATGTATCTGAGTAACACAGGTTCAAGGAGTTCTTCAGTAAGCATTTACAATGCCAAAAACATACAACAAACAGATCAGCCACTACATTTAGTAAAAAAAAAAAAAAAAAAAAAAAAAAAAATATATATATATATATATATATATATATATATATATATATATATATATATATATATATGTGTGTGTGTGTGTTTTTTTCTCTCTTAATGGAATAACTAACTAAATGGAATAAATGAGAATACAATCAGTCAGTGGTCAAGCACACATTAGAGGTAAATGTAACTTTCTCAGAAATAGGACATTTTTCATTAATCTCATATTTCACATCTACTACAAATAAAGTGTTATTGATTTTCCTCGGCTGGGCTGAGGCTGCTTTAAACTGACTGCTGTTGCTCTGTCTGTGCCAGCACATTGAGATTGACAGAAGCTTTATGTGGCCAGGAAACCAACTAAGGGGACATAATAAATCTGACAATAAGATATTAGTTATTTTATTGGCCAAAAAAAGAGTGGGAGAAAATGAAAGTAGAAGATCCAAGTAAAGCATTGTAAACCACTAAGCTTGTTAAAGTTCTGACAGCTCACCTGGCGGGTAACAGAGGTCCCAAATCCATTCAGTAAGATGAACAGGAACACTTCCAGTTGTTTGTCTTTCACAGAGAATCCATTAAAAGTTCCCCCTCCTCTGGTTTACAGTCCATTCCACTTGTACGCAATAAATCATGCCCATCTTGGGCTTCTTTCTCCTGTGTTTTCCCATTTGTACTAAGTCATGTTAACAATGTACCTGGTACAGAGTTATCACATATCGCACAGGATGATGATGGTAAGCATCAATCAAATAAAATGAAAAAATCAAATTAACGCAAGGCTTCAAGCGCTTCAGGAAGAACAAACAATACATAGCAGTTGGAAAAGGAGAAAGAAAGATTCAGTTGGGCACTCTTTCAAGGAAGCAGAAAAACTGAATCGTTATGTCATTAAATCATGAAACCTTTCTGCAGTGCCCCCTGGTGTGTTGACATGTAAAACAAGTTGTTCATTAACCAAAACTAAGGTTTGGATTATAGACTACTACTGCTGTTTTGTAATTAATCTTCCGACCCCTCTCTATTTTTCCATGTGAACATAAAGGGGCATTTAAAGGCATTTAACATAATCTAAAGTTCTTTGAATTTCTGTCGCCACTGTAAAATCATTTCATAGCAACAATTTAAAAAAAAGTTTTCACCTAAATATATGCTAATAAGCTGTTTAATATGACTACTCATAAATAAATAACCAGAATAGATTTTTGTCAACAAACAACATTTTTATGGAATAATAACTTGCAGGTCAGTCAGCATTGTGATTGACAACGTACTGTGAAAGTCACAGTAATTAACTGGCAGCAATTGGCAAGTGACTTGCTGTGGAATAAATCACAGTATTTTACTGCTTTTTTATTTACAGTAACCATCATGCAACTGTAAAATCACAGTAAATTCCAAGTACTGTATTTGTGGTTATGGTAATAGTGTTTTAACTGTAAAATAGAACACAGTAATTAGTATTTATTGTATTTTCAGTAATGGTAGCAGTGTTATAACTGTAAAATAATGTGTTCTAGCTGTAAAATAAAACACAACCATTTCAAAGTACTGTATTTATGTTTTTGGTAATAGCGTTTTTACTGTAGTCTGTTAAGTAAAACTATTTCATTATTATGGTATACTTCATGTCATCCTGGTATTTTATAGTAATTCTTGACACATTTTTAAAGCTTAAAACAATAACCGCAGAGAGACAGCAAACATTTAACTATTTGTTATTAACTGCTGAATGGTAACAAACATAACATATATATTTTAAAAATATCAGCAACCATTAAACAATGAATATTTGTATCCAAAAACATTTAAAAACAGTGGGGATAATAAATCAGTGGAAAAAAATAATATTTTTTCTGCCAAGCCATTTTAGAAATGTCCTGTCGTTGAAGTTATTCTTACATAAAACAATATTTAATACAAAAATGGTGGCAAACAATGTAATTTCCCTGAAATCCACTCATCTAACTAAACATTGGAGTTGTAGGGGAACTGCCATCATGAAAAGTGCTGTGACAGAGCTGTCATGGACTCTGTAGAAAAATTAAAAAAAAAAAAAAAATTTAGCACAACAGCTTAAAAATTAAAGCCTTGGACACACGGCAGCTGCGTTACCTGTTGTTTTTTTTTTTTTATTTTGGCATCCATGTTAACAGGTTGAAGCAGCCACATAGTCTGCATGAAACACGGATTAAAAAAAGACCTAATTTTAGCAATGTTGCGTAGGTCAGACAAAGCGATCTTTGTGATGTGCTGCTAATGTGCTGTTGAACTTTGGGGCCAATAAAAAGCATCTCAGTTTTATCTGAATTTAGGAGCAAGAAATTAGTTGACATCCAGCTTTTCACCACAGACAGGCAGGCATCTAATTTAATAATTTGTGATTGATCCTCTGCCTTTATAGGCACATAGAGCTGTGTGTCATCAGCGTAACAGAGGAAATTAATTCCATGACTAAGTATAATTTGGCCTAGAGGTGTGATGTATAGGGGAAACAGCAGAGGGCCAAGAACAGAGCCCTATAGTCATATATCTATAAAAAGTTTGGCTGGTAAGGGGCTGAGGAGGCAAGTGGTAGGTTCAGAAACTGAGACCAGCTTAGACAAAGTTTCAAGAGAGACGTCTCAAAATGTGTAAAGACAGAGACAAACTGGGATTCGATGCATGGATTGATTGCACTGCGGAAATTACAGATGTAGATGGGAGCGAGGAACTAATTTTATATCTAATGCCATCTATTTTCCTGCAAAAGAAATGGAAGATATCATGTGCTGTAAAGGATGAGCTGCTAACAGCTGGCTGCTTTTGGGTGAGTTTGGATACAGTGTCAAAGTGATGTCAAGGGTTCTGGTTATTGTTACTGATAATCAAGAGAAATACGCTACTTTGACAGTGAACAGAGCACGCTTGTAGGCTAAGACACACTCATGCCATCATAGGTGGTTTCCTCCACTTTTGATTTACGCAAACTGCATTCCAGTCTCCTGCAGGCCTGTTTAAATGCATATGTTTCATCATTAAACCTCTGTGACCATCTGATTTTAGTAGTAAGAGGTTCGACTGAAGCCAAAAGATAAGAGAGGGTTGTGTGCTGCCCTGGACAAGATAATTCATGGTTAATGGAGATGATTTTACAAGAGCTTCAGATGAGTTAAATTTAATATCGGGTTTGGAGGTTAAATCAGAAAGAGATTTGTGAACTAAAGCAACACCTCCACCTTGTTTAGCAGCCCTAGCAGCATGGGCATAAGTGAAATCAGGTGGGGAAGCTTCATTTAGTGGTAAGAAAACATTTGGTTTTAGCCACGTTTCACATAAACCAGTCATATCCAGGCCATGAAGAAGAATCGAATCACTTATCAGTAGGGTAGACTGATTTTATATTTAGAAAACCAAATTTGAACGTCATTTTAGGACCACAGCTTTCATTATTAGCTTGAAGCAGATGAGGTAGTGATTTGAACAAGATGCCTTGTGTCATTGGTTTTGGGGATTAGTGTGACGCCGTGGTGATACAACTAAGATTTCCTGAGATGTGTTGTGTAAAACTTGATCAGGTGCTTCACAGGACAAGTTCTCAACCATCACTGGTAGAGATGATTATCAGATTTTTGTAATTCACATCATTTTTGAGAAGAGAGAATTTGTGAGTAAAAGACCGGAGGAGGGAGACAGTCTCAGTGTTATAAACGATGCTATCAGCCAGATAGTGTTTACTATGGAGGTTTCTCTTTCTGGACAAATTAACTAAGCGAATGGGCTCCAAACCCGCACTAGCTATAGACCCAGCAGGCTCTGTAATCACCTGCGACCTGCCGAGAGCTGAGTCACTAGTGTTAAACTCACTGTAAGCACCTGTCTATATTCCAAGACAAAATAGCAGCGCCTGCTCCAGTAGGATGAAGGCTGTTCGCTGGGGTAGCTCGGGGCGACCCCAGAGGGAAGGCCAGTCATCAGCAGAACCTAGTCCCTGCTCCCTACAATAGCACGACAGCTAGCGGTTCATTGCAGTAAGCCTACTGTACCTCTCATCATTCCCCGCACAAGCAAGGGACTGGAGACAAGTATTTGATTCCGACCCATCTTTCTAGTGCAGTCCAGCATCCTCACTATGCTAGCGTCTGATCTCTGACTGCCTCAACCTAACATTACTGGTGCCAGCGTGAATAACAATGTTCCTGTAGCTAGTGATGGTGTGTGCCTTAGTCCTTTGCTTCTGCCTATGTGATGCCAGCACCCTTAGATTAGCTTCAGTGTCGGAGACCCTGGCTTCTGGGTACACAGTGCACATTGGCTGGCGATGCTAATCTAACGTTGCGGGTAATGGAGTCTCCAATGTCTAGCGTACTTTGCTTGTCCTTGTCAGTGGGAGTGGAGGAGGCGCACAGGCCTGAAGGACCATTGTGAATGTGAACCTGTGAAAAAATACTCTTCCTCCAGCACTAATGTTAATGCTATCTCGCTCAGGATCTCAGACATTCCACTCCCGTAAAATGACTGCACCGCGCAACCTCTGAATCTGTTTAATTAAAGGTGAGAACGTTAGTTTAAGTCAGTCATGAAACTGAAAGCCGCACAACTGTCGACGTGATATCTAAGCACCGCCCAACCTCTCTCTCTCGCGATCTTGGCCTATCCACTCCAGTAAAATGACTGCACCACACAGCTCTGAATCCGTTTGATCCATGGCGCTGACGTTAGTTTAAATGCTCATCAAACGGAAAGCCGCCGACGAAAAGATGGCATTAACCAACTGTCCACCTGGCAACAAAGCACCATGCAACCACACGCACATTAACCCTCTGCACACTGATACAAACACTCCTCTCAATGAAACAGAATAGAAAGAGCTTTTAAGTCCCAGCGCCGATGTTAAATGTTGTTACAGAACTTTTGTCCCTAAACTAATTACACACTGACTGACCATAGCATCCTCTTCTATGTTTTTTTTCTGTGTTTCTGAAAGACTAGATGCCTTGCTGCACATTCATGCCTCGTCCATTGCGTAATCTTGGTATATTTATCTGATTTAACCATTTAATCCCACATTTTCCCTATATATACAGTATATCCTGTATATATATTGTGTTGAACAGGCCAGGGGGGTACTGGCACCACATAGTTCCTCGAGCCACCAGCCAAAAAGTACACCTGTTCAACATGTGTCAGCAAGTAACCCAGTCTAACCCAGTAACCAAGCATCAGAATGGGAAAGAAAGGTGATTTAAGTGACTTTGAATGTGGCATGGTTGTTGGTGCCAGAGGGGATTTTTGAGTATTTCAGATACTGCTGATCTACTGGGATTGTCACACACAGCCAACTCTGTGCTTTACAGAGAATGGTCTGAAAAAGAGAAAATATCCGTGAGCAGCAGTTCACTAGAAAAAATGCCTTGTCGATGGCAAAGGTCAGAGATGAGAGCAGAATGGCCAGACTGGTTTGAGCTGATAGAAAGAGAGACAGAGACAGACTGGTCCTGAGGCTAACCTCCTGTAACAGCACAGGGCCTGAGGACAGCCCTCACACTATCTGGACCAAATTATTGCTAAAGAAAAAGAAAATGACATCTTCCACAAAAACTCACAACAAACTTCAGTGCTGTTTGGCTGTAAACAGACAGTAGACAGTAGCAGACTATCTGACCACTGTGACTGACAGGACACTGACTGTACAGACTCAGTGATCTCAGCCCGGCCGTAGAGACGGGCCGACACAGGCAGACCTGGCTGCCTCGAGAAGACAGGCTGTGTCAGCTCTGTCCACAGAGACCGGCAGAGACACAGCAACATTTCATGTGAATACATCTGGAAAAAGTTCTTTGCAAAAGTTAAATGTAAACTCCAACATTTCGATGCACTCTTGGACCAAATTGAAATCCAACATCAACTTGGAGAAAACAGTGTCACCACTATAGAAGCTATAAAGACAACTGTAGCGACACATAACAGCTGTAACTCACACTCTGCCTTTTATTTACGCCTCTACTATGGCATGGCCATTTTCAAAGGGACCTCTGACCCATGAGTCTCCCCTTGCCCTTCTCCCCTTCGTCTCTCCTAATCATGTGCAGTTTTATGCATGGAGTATAAATGTGTTATTTTCTCTTATTCTGAAATTTGTGCATACTGGGGTCCCTAAACTGTCTTGAATGACATAAATTGGGTATCACTATAAAACTGAGACTCTTTCGGATCAAATTAGCCCAACTGTATTCATGTGTGGTGATGTTAGTCTCCATAGTTTCTGGACTAACTTACTATATTGTTGTCTGGATACATTCTGGCTTGTTCCGGCTTGTTCTCCTGATGTTAGCGTGGGTTTCCTCTGAGTTCTCCGATTTCCTCTCACAGTCCAAGGACATGCAGGTTAGGTTAATTGTTGACTCTAAATCGCCGATTGGTGTGAATGTGAGTGTGAATGGTTGTTTGCCTCTGTGTTTCAGCCCTGTGACAGTCTGGCAACCTTGTCCAGGGTGTACCCCTCCTTCACAGGGAAGGTGGTAAGCTCTGGCGCTAGCAACAACACTGCCTCAGACTCTCTGTTAAGGTGGGCCAGCTATTCTCCTTTAAGTGACAAACCGCTCCTCTGAGTTTTACACAGCTTTTTAATTAAATATTAATACTTTTAACCGTTTAACTGATAACGTTAATCTGTGAAACATTTGCACTTTTACATATCAAACTCATATATAAAGTAAATGTATATCAGCTTTTATTGTCACATAGTTCATGTATGCAGCAAAGTGAAATTTCCTTACTGCATTTAATCCATCCTAGCATCAGGAGAAGTGGGCAGCTACTATATAGCACCTGGGAGGCAGTTTGGGGGTCCAGTTCCTTGCTCAAAAGCACCCCGGTTTCCCAAACCAAGTCCTGAACTACTGCCGCCCCAAAAAGAAATTTGGGACACTTATGGACAAAAAGTGTTAAAATTTAAAACTGTTTTAAATTTCCCATTTCAGTAGTTCCACTGTGAAAAAAAAAATATTTAACCTAAGATTGTATCATATTGAATTAAAAATATCCTACATTTTTATGGAGATACCGTAAGTAGGTCATGTAAGTTATACATGTAATGGTACAAATGTCTTCTCCTTCTTTATAATTAGACCAACCTTTTGTTCATTGTTTCATGTCACAAGTCTTTTACAAAGGTATAGCACACACAAGCCATTACTGGGAGTCTTAAGGTGCAGAAATTACTGGAATGAGATATTAATGTTCAAAGGTGGTTCCCAAAGCAACATGGTTTTAATTGAAGCAACATGATTATAATTTCACCCCTGTATTGCAGATCCGGTGAGAATACTAATTTACAGCTCAGGGAGAAAGGCAGGAAGTGGATGTGAAGGTAACTGAACGAGAGAGTATAGCGGGAGATTCTCCCAGGCCAGTATTACTTCTGATTCACTCAATCACCTTTCCCACCAGCCTCACACTCAAAATAAAAAAAGTAGAATAAAAGTGTAATTGAAACAAACATGTTTTTACATAATGCCAACATTGCAACATCCAGCTCTTATAATTAACAATTGAAGAGCAAACTGCAAGAACAATTTCTCTCCCTGGAAAATTGTTCCTGTCCTGGGTGCAGAGTTCTGCCTTATTCACCTTTCAGAATAGACATGACTCGGAAAAGAAAAATGGAGCCTGAGTCAGACTGCATGCTGACACGCTAATGAGGACAGTGAATTTGGATGAGCAAGTATCCAATTTCAGAATCACCAGAAATCCACCATCTCACTGATTACAGACGCATCAGTTTGCTGCCTCGCATACTTTGCGCCCGCGGGGCAGAGATTAAATGCGAAATTATTGGACATCTGTCATATTAAAGAAAGTTGAAATGTCCCTGGGTCTTTTGAGACTGCCAGAAATGAAATTACAATGACATGACAAAATGGAAGCAGGTGAGGCAGCCGTGGATTCTGTCAGTGCTGCAATATCAAGAAGTATTAAATCAGATGTTTTACAGCAAATTCTCTCTCTCTCTCTCTCTCTCTCTCTCTCTCTCTCTCTCTCTCTCTCTCTCTCTCTCTCTCTCTCTCTCTCTTTCTCTCTCTCCCTTTTTGTCTCTTCCTGCCGAGCTTCGACTCACTCGAATACACAATATACTTCTTTCTCTGTCCTTTTGTCTCTCTTTCTGTGCCTCGTTAATTCTGTCGTAAATCATCCCACGACAGTGACAGGATTGCTTTTGATTGTAATCTTGCAGCTTCCTTGTTTGATAGTGTTCGTGTCTTGATTTAGCCCGTGTCACGGAACATACATCAAGCCTTCTCTTTCTCAGCAAATGCTGAGTAAGGGCTTTTGAGTGGACCCTGGTTTAAAGTTCTCTTTGACTGAAGGAGCTGAGTGGGTTTTAACAAATACATTCTTCTATCTCGGTATTTCTCTTGATTTCCTTCCTCATTTACTCCGAACCGTTTGGAGTCTGCTTCACTGTGATGCGAAGGTGTTGCATGGAGGATCTGCAAGCTGATTAATCACGTCTCTAACAGGCTGTACCTCGAGGGGTACTGGACTTGTCTGCTCAGGATGGGCTTGATTTAAACTCTAGCAGCATTTTACCCATGATGCCAAGAGGAAGGTCAATGCAAGGGAGTCCACAGAGGAGGAGAGCAGGAGAATGAGGGACTTAACACCAGATGATGGATGCGGGTGGTAATTCAACAACATTCCCTCAAGGACAAGGAGCTTGGCCTTAAAGTAAAAGGAAATCCGTAAATATACATCACCTAATGAGACCCAAGTATCAAGTCATCAACTTTGAACTTCGTTGGCAGTAAAGCTCTGAAGTAGTGTGATGTATTACTGTAAAGTGCAGACAGGTAGTGCCCAGAATGGCACCCAGTGAACATATTGGGCCATTGATAAAAGCTCCAAACCATCTCAACCTTCTTACCAGTAGCGCTATTTATCAATCTAGATTGTTTTGGTTTGAGTTATTGCCAAGTGTTGGAGTTATCGGCCGTAGCGATGTCTGCCTTCTGTTGAACATAATGAAACTATAGTCTTGTGGTGCTCAAAGTGCCAAAAATAAAATCTGTTTCCAGTAGTTTCATGTAGAAACTATTTTCTTTCTACTGAACTTAAACTGTGTCACCACAGAAGGAGGTGTGTATCTCCACTCCATACTGCTAGCTGACCTAGCACCACTGATCTAGCTAACATTACAGCTCAATGGAGGAAGCCATTAATGTTTACATCTCCCACTGTC
Organism: Pterois miles; assembly: GCA_947000775.1. Taxonomy (NCBI): domain Eukaryota; kingdom Metazoa; phylum Chordata; class Actinopteri; order Perciformes; family Scorpaenidae; genus Pterois; species Pterois miles. Next base: position 6,826,577 of record CAMQGK010000334.1, on the reverse strand, counting down.
ATGAGGATGAACCTCTTCTCCATGAGGAGATGCGTACTTTGTTCTGCGGTGATACGGCTGGCGAGAGTAGTTCGCTAGAAAGAAAATAGATCCCACATGAAACTGGTCAAAATAAGGTCTGTGGATTATCTTGAGTAACCGCGTCATGATTTCTGGAAAGAGACATTGCTGTTGATTTTTAGTCTTATTTTTTTTTTTGTCAATTGTATATTTTGTCGCATTGAGTACCACAGGCCATGTTTCATCTCCAATTCTCAGCAACTCACACAAAAATAATTTTTATTAATAAATAGTACCATGTATTTCTGATTTTTGGCAGTCATGTGCGATGAGTGATGGTAAAGTATTTCCGCCTGATGAGTGTTAGCTTTATTTACAGGCTAATGGGTTTGAACAGCAGCACGGAGCCAAGGGGATCTCCAAGGCAGCTTGCCATATGTGGATTATAATTGTTGCTCCTCAGCTGTCAAGCAGTAGTTCACTCATGGGTTAGTAGTTCATTTTAGACAGAAAGGCAGACAAAACTCAAACAAACCCTGTAACAATGTGTGAAATTGCATTTGTGTGTGTGTGTGTGTGTGTGTGTGTGTGTGTGTGTGTGTGTGTGTGTGTGTGTGTGTGTGTGTGTGTGTGTGTGTGTGTGTGTTTCGACAAAGTGTCATCTTGTACCACACAGAAGTTGTAGTGAGGTGGGTGTACAAAGCTCAAGACTCAGAAGATTTGTGCTCTATATCCAGAGTATGTTTAGGTTATGTGCAAAGTTTAGGGAAGGACTATGGCATGATAAGCTAAGAGAATGATAGTGCATGTTTTTGGGAAATACTGAAAAAATACACTTGCTAACCTTAACCAAGTGCTTGGAGTGGCCTAAGCATGACCATGAGGACATTCAGTCATGTGAAATAGTGGATGCTGTGGGAACGGCGTCACCGTTGCCAGCTCAGCCGTGACACATGGTACATTACGTCCTTGTTGAAATCTTATTAAAAGACCGCAGAAGCCACAGAAACAATCTTAATGTGATAAGTGTTACAAATACAATAAGCATGACTGCTGAGCTATAAACCCTCTAAGCTTTATGTTTTGCAACAGTTAATCAAAAACAGTATCAGCCCTGAACGCCACATGTATGGTAATGCAATTGCTTAGTGTAGAAAAAAAGTGAATAGACTGCATAGTGAGTGACTACCACTGTTTTTGAAACCGCCTGCTACATACTACTGACAAATGCAGTATGCCGTATGTACTGTATACCGCATACTACATTGCTCAGTAATATGCAGTGTTCAATGGTTAAAGTGATGTATTTTGCAGTGTGCTAGACCAGGCTTTAGCCTTTAAACCAAGCTCTTAAAGCACTGGCCAAAAAAACCAAACTCATACCACTATTGTAATATTATCAAAAAATACATGTACATTATCATACAAAATACATTGATGATAATGCAGGTATAAACTATTTATCATAACAGCTCATAGTGAAATAAGACAAACAGGATCATCAACGAGGGGAGAAGGGAAACATTGTTCGAACAGAATTTACTCAAACGACTTTTTCAGTTACAGAAACAAAACAGTGGACTGATATCCCTACAAATATTAGAGCAATGTTAAAAAGGGTCATGTTGTCTCGACAGGTATCTCTCTGCCTCGTCAGAGGCAGATCTCTCCCTCCTCTCCCCACGCTGCTCTGCAGCCGAAGTGTGGAGCTTTTTGATTCAAAAGGTAGATAAACACAGGTTCAGTTTAATTTCTAATGGGCATTTATGTTGTAGTCCAGGAAAGGGAAGTTTGATGTCCCCTGCTGGAGCTGTGGCCCCCGCGACCCAACCCCCGATAAGCGGTTGAAGATAAAGATGATGAAGATGAAGATTTACACCCTGTATATCAACAAGGAACTAAAAGCCCCTCATTGTAAAACTGTAAACATTCAAAATCTGCACTGTTGATTTCTTGCCTCATGAGCCATTTGGGCTGCTGTTGTGGGTGTAATTGTAGCCTGTAGCAGTCCAGCATGTTGCATTGTGGGATACAGTAGGTGAGGTTGACTGGTCTGATGCATGCTGGGGATTTCTCAGAATCAGTATGACATCTGGATACTTTTGGCTTACTGCAGATTTTGCTTTTGTTCGCATACCACGTACCACATTTTTGGCCAAATCAGTACGAACTATGAATATAGTACGAGGCTTCAAAAACAGCCTGACTCTTCAAACTGAATGATTCAAATCAGCAAAGTCATTCATGATTTACGCCTCTACTTCTCACATGTGACAAAACTTCCACCCCCCATGGCTGCTCCTTCGCTTTCTCCTGCAGTGTCTCTTTCTCAAAACGAATCATATAACAGCCATGAAACAAAGCTGTGTCAGCCACACTTTGAGAAAAACAAGGATCTTGTAGAGTCTCTCTGATGTGTATTGGTGTGTCTTTTAAAGTAAGCTTGTTGTAGAGAACAGCATTGGAACAGTGTTGTGCTGCTTCTAGTATAACATCATCCACTTTGCGTTTCTTTTCTTCTGCATGAAGCAGAGGGGTGAAACTGTTCTGAGAGGACCCTTTAAACTGAGATCACGGGGTCTCATTGTGCAACACACCTCGATAAGAAATGATTTATTTGGACGCATGAGATAGTTGAGTTTGCACCTACTAAAGGAAAGCAGTGCTCAGATAATTCATCATTATTCTGACACACAAAGAAGGAAGTAGTGGGGAGAGGCAAAGTTGATGAAAGGAACTGAACCAGTTTTTAGATATAAAGCATTTTATTGAAGCAGTTATTGCCGCGTTGTTATTGAAATATAACAAGCTGAAGCTATTACTTTGTTTCTGAGAAGAACGGAGAACATTTTAATTAGTTAGCTCACACATCCTCCTTTGAAAACCAATCAGTCTCCTGCTTCACCGGCCCCAGGGATCTGCTCCATCAGCCACCCTCAGCCTTTCCTCGCTCACTTCCCAGTATGTTTAACAGCAATCAGGCAAAATTAGTTCTTGAAAATTACAAGTATGATTGCTGGATGAAACAGCATCCCCTGCATCGACTTGTACCCATTTGTAATAGATTTCCACCCAGCAGATTGAAACTGAAATTAAAATACAGGCACTTTAGTGATGCTGATGATGCTGCAGCTGAGGGGAACATTTGCACCTAAACAGTTAAAAGTTTGTAGGGTTTTGGGAGCTTTTAAAGCCATTATGTTGGTCTTACTAGTAGTATTAGTAGTAAATATTAGCTAGTATGTTGTGTGATACTGTATAGACTCTCCAAAACACAGTATCGATTTTTAATTGAAAAGTCTGAGGTTGTAGCGGGTTCCACAAGGAGGCTCCAAAGTTATGCTAAATTTTTGTATGGCGATTTAAAAGGGGGTCCCTTGACATCTGACCTCAAGATATGTGAATGAAAATGGATTCTACGGGTACCCACAAGTCTCCCCTTTACAGACATGCCCACTTTATGATAATCACATGCAGTGTGGGGCCATTTGGCTGCAATATAACTGTTGTAGTATAAAGAACACAACAGAAAAAAAAAAAAAAAAAAAAACTTTGCCTTGAATAGGCAAAAATAACAGTTTTCCAAATTAAATTTAAGCAAATCACAATATATTGCCTTACTTACAGTACTGCAATATATCACAGTATACTGGATTGTTATGCCTGTATCATAATACATATTGTATTGCCAGATTCTTGACAATACACAGGCCTACTTATCAGGTAAGGCTTTTGCTCATTCTTTTGAGTGTTGTGTGAGAAAGAAAAAAAAAATAGTATAGAGAAGATGGATTAAATGAATAATAATAAAAGGAGCTGCAGTGCTCCAAAATACATGATTTATTTATTTGCAAAAAAAATTATCTCTGAATGAAAAATGAGTCCCTACATTACCTGTTGATTGCATCAAGTGCCAGAGTTTGTTTTTTTTTTTGTAACCCCGTTAAATCATTTCAGAGGTTTAATAGGAAATTCACAAGGAAAATTTCATGGTCGATTTTCTTTTTAAACGAATGAATAAATAAATTAAGTTTTCTGCTTTTCTGATGTGAAAGCGAATGAGTAAACTTCTCCAGTGTTGCATACCATCCTCTCTTTTGATTCAGGGGAGAGACACAGTGGGTGGATGTGTGCCAGTGGATGGCCATGAATATTCTCCGGCTGCGAGTTTAGCTAATAGGCCCTCCCTGGAATTCAAATGGCTACTGTAAATGGCTCTCTGATAAAATTCATCACCGCAACAATGCCCCAGAAAGAACATAACGGCACATGTGGCACTGCATTTAATCATTATGCTTACTTTTTGCTTGTGCAAGAAACAACAAAAGCCAAGAGTTGTTGTTTCTGCAGAACAAAGATCATTAGTTGGATGATTAGCACTTGTGTATATTGGGGTCATGGGAGAAGAAGTATCTCTGCAGTACAATGTCATTAAGATCTTATCGAGGATTAAGCCTCTGCCTCCTGTTCACTGCGAGTTCATTCTCTCACTCACTGCTGTCACTGCCACTGTTTCCAGAGAGAGGGAGGGCATGCTTTACCATGCCTTCATTGTGCAATTAAAAAGCTCATTAGCATTTTCATTTTGTCCCCATTGGCACCTTTGCACCACCACCCACAAAGGGGACACCCTAAAATAAATAAAAATAATCAAAGCAAATGCAAAATGTCCCAAACTCCTCCTCCTCCCCCCTTTGAAACACATACATGTATCGTACTACAGAGATAGAGATAGAGTGGAGAAAAGCCCACATGCACAGACATGCAGCAGAAGAGCACATCGGAGCTCGGAGTCAGACGTCAGTCAGTTCAGGTAAAGTTTATTTACCGTACGATACATTCTCCATAGGAGCTATAGCTCGAGCTGCATAAACACCTCAGGGGGGAAACAGCCAGCCCATCGCTTCACAAACAAAGGGAGAGAGTGGTAAAGCTCACCCGCTGACTCTGTGTACCTCCAGCTGGTTCGGGCGTCCCGAGAGCAACACAGGCCCCTTTCAAGTCATCTCGGATGAGCTGAGTGCTGATGTGGGCTTGCGGGGTGAGTCAGAGGAGTGACTGAAATTCCAGGGATCCGTTGTCTTTGACTAAAAACCAACAGCGGGAGTCATGAATCCCTGATAGGCTGTGGAGGGTGATGAGCAATATAAGGCACGATGTGTATACTGCAGAAAACAAAGCAGGCCATATGATCTGAGAGAGGAAAACCTATGAACAATTTTGGACACACATCAAAATGTCTAACAGGTGTTGCTGTAGTCTTAACAGGGAATGTTAGTCTTTTGACCCCTCAAAGTTCCTATTTGTTTAGCCTTTTCTTACAGCAAGGTCACAGAGGAAACACAGCAACGGAGGCACGAAGGAAAAGGAAAACAGAAATGTAATGAATTTCACCACCACAGGTCAAAGCCAACAAACAGTATGACACTTGTGACACCCAAAACAAAGCAAATATATTGGATAGATGAAAACAGCTGGATTATTTTTGTGACCCATTCTGGTGCACCCTAAAAAGCAGGCTTTGAACCAGTGACCCGGTGCTAACTCTTGACCTGTTTGGTTCAGTTCAAGCAAGCATTTGCTTGTTTAGTTTGATTTGTCATCGCCTCAAACGGGGAGTATTTTTATGGTTGCAAGCAGAGTCTTTTGCTTGTGGTGTGAAACCACGGGATTTTCTGATAGTCAACATGGGATTTAGCATGAATTAAAAAGCTAAACTATTGCTAAGATAACTTATTGTTTAGGCAGTTTGGGGGAATGGTATCCTGTGTGATCAGCACAACATGGATCCACATGGGTCAACTGTGGTGACTGACTGGTCGGGTTGTCTAGTCCAGTGTCAAAGTGGGGCTTGAAATGTAGGCTAGAAATGTTTTTAAGTTGAGTCCAAATGCAATTTGAATAAAATCCCCCTCTGTTTAAAGGTATATAAATTGTATTAACATTCAGTAACATTGCAAATTTTCCGACTGATAAAGGATCATCTCATCTTATCTTAACATGATTCAAGTGGAAATGTGTTTCTGTATATCACTGTGAAACATGTCTGAAGTATTTAGGTTAAAAAGTTTTAGAATACAAAATGGTCCGATGAAACCTTGGAAAATTGTTTCCCCTGTAAGGGGGTCCCTGGCCCCAAAAAGTGTGAGAACCCCTGGTCTAGTCTACATCAGAGTTTGACTGGCAGCTTTAACACCAGACCCAACAAACCATGCTAAACACATAAACGAAAAGGGTTGATATAAAAGCATCACAAGCAAAAACCCTGGTTGTAGGAGCTCAGAATATACAGCATGTACAATATATTGTTTTTAACAGGTTGGAATCTGTTCGTCATGCCAGAAACAAAAAAAAAGTAACCCCGCTGCTCCACCGTCTGGTTCTGACTTTCTTTATCTTCGCTTTTTTTAATTGTCATTCTTTGAAGAAGTACGAGTTGTGCCGAGTTACCATTACTAGCCTATAAACACTTAACAGGGTATAAAGCTGTGGAACTACAATAAGCGCAACTTCCCTTTGAAGTTTCTCTCACGTCTCTTTTGATATCCACTTTTATTTCGTCTAGTCATTGGGATGTGACATTTTGCACTGCAGCAACAAAGAAGTTGATAAACACAAGAACAGAAGAATAGGAGCACCAGAGTATTCAAAAATACATTATATGCAATAATATACAAGGCAACTATTTGCATATAGTGATGGTTTTAAACTCACATTATGCGCTTGTGCACATACAGTAATTTCTTTTCATTACGTTAAAACTGTTACTATAACGATACTGATTTGTTTTTTTAACCATTGTATATTTTATGGATAAAACAAAATCATGTAACATGATTAAATTCATGAATATTCATATTATCTTATTTGAGCATTTATCAAAAAAAAGGAAGACAACGTACTGTGTTTCCTGTCATGTAATATTGTTTTGGAAGAGTAAGTATGCAGGTATTTTTCTGAGATAAGATTGAATAATTCACAACCTTTGCCAAGTGAATTTTTTGTAAAGGTTATGCTTGTGGAGAACAGATTGTACACAAACGCCGCAGGGGAGCAGAATTTAAATGAATGCTGGAGGAACAACATTGTCTGGACTTTAAGTTCCTCAGCGTGGTCGGCAGAGTCGTTATTTTGCTCAGTGTCACCGTATTTACATCCATAAATCTGACACGGATTTATCCATAATACCACTTTATGAAAGAACATCATATAATAGGATGAATATCTTTGGGCTTATGATAGTGACATTGTTATGCAAACTCCAATTATCCTCCAGGTAAATTTTCTAAGCAGCACCTGATCAACCAAAGGTAACACAGCGACTGGAAATTATTTTGAAGCGCACAAACAAGACAAAGGAGGGCCAAAAATAGAAACCTCTATCTGTCTCTTCCGTAAGTGGGCCCATATTGCCAGAGATCTAGTCTGTCTCATCCCCCTTACTCCCTAGGGATGACCTGGGAACAATTTGTCAGGCTATTTTTCCACGTCATAGCCTCCAAGAGCTGTAATTTGCCCTGACAGCAGAGCAGCACGCTGATGGGCGAGTATATCCATGTGTTCAGATTTGCTGTTGGGACTGGCCAGAGCTGAAATGCTTGTTGCCGCAGTACACTGGGTATTGGGCCTGGAGAAATTGGCCGGTAAATTCTACCCAAAGCTCCAGAACAGCTGTGTGACAACAGCTCACAGCCGACACTGTGTCCAGGAAGCTTACTAAATGCTTCTGTGTCTGTTGTCGTGTGCTATAACCAAGACTGCTTGAATCTTAGAAGCCACTAAAGCAATTTTGAAAAAAAAAAAATCACTTTACCAGTTATATTTACTTAATTTCTGCAGTATTCTACACAGTCCTTATTTCCTTTTTACTTTTCGTGTCATCATAATGAATGTCAACTTGAGTTGGCTTCCTCATTTAAGAGTTTTTCCTACTGTAGTGGACAATTTCAGAACCAAAATCAGCTCCAAGTAGCTGATCAGAGGTGTAAAACAGTAATTCATGTGCTGTACCTCCTACTCTGGGGCGCCAGCATGTTATTGTCGTTTCCATTTAGTGAGACTTTATTTTCCACACCATTTTAAAGTAAAAGTATTACATATTTTACCTTTGTCTGATGCCTGTAGTTGCTAAGTGCTTATCTTCTTAACTTAGAATAGAGTCCTAAAATTGGAGGCATTATGCCGACTTGTATACTAAACAGAACATGAAGTTATACATGTAGTACATGATGTGCCTCCTGGGCCACCTAAAAGATTTACATACTTCTTACATGATAACACATCAATGATTTAAGGTGGAAATGGGTAATTCTTCAGAATGAGCACTTCATTTTTAATTCTTGAGTATATTTTACAGTAGTTATGCAAGTGCTGTCAAAGTTAATGCAACAATAACACATTAACTCAAATTGGTTTTAACACCACTAATTTACTTTACAGACATGCCCACTTTATGATAATCACATGCAGTTTGGGGCAAGTCAGAGTCAAGTCAGCACACTGACACACTGACACACTGACAAACTGCTGTTGTTGCCTGTTGGACTTCAGACTGCCATGTTATGATTTGAGCATGTTTTTCATTTCATTTCATTTTTCAAAGCAGCATATTTGACCACTCCCATGTTGAGTATTAAATACTTGATAACTCTCCCTGTAATGTACATTTTGAACAGATTAAAAAATGTGAGATTAATTTGTGATTAATCACCATTACTGATGGCTAATCATGCGACTAATCGTTATTTGACAGTCCTGTGTCCAAGTAAAAAAACTGACCAGTTCTTGTCATATTCCTAAAACTTATTTCAAGCAGGATTGTTGCAGGTTTACCATCAAACATCACAGTAAGTGAAAGGGTTGTAAAACTTTCACCAGCATTAATAAACTATAATCTGTTTAACGTTTTCAGTATTTGAAAAGAATCCTTCCATTACACACTAAATATTGTATAGTATCATCTATAGAGCATCACTCAGTAATAACAATACTAATAGTAATCAATCACATTGGCAAATTAGAAAAATAAAGCCCGCAGTAGATGAAAATACCCATTTAACTGATAAGTGCACAGAAATCTGCTGTAATGATGCAAAAAAAAAAAGAAGTCAGCAATCCGTTTCATACCTCCTTCACACATTAAGATCCTTTGTTCACTGCACATCATTATTTTTCTCTATGAATCCAAATGTGCAGCTTCGTTTTTAATTAACTTGGTTTGAAAATAAGGTTTTGTGGCCTTTGTAGGTTGGCTGTTCTGCAAAACATGGATTAAATGTTGATAGTAAAGATTGTCAGCATTAATGAAAAGACTCTGGATATTTTATGGTCAGTTTTATGCTCTGGATCATCAAAACTCTTATAGTCCCTTTTCAACTGCTAACTTGATTTAGATTGAACGTGAATCTCGAGGGATAATGGAAATGGATAATGTCCTTTTTATATATACTTTTTGAAGGTGCACTGCATTCGGTTCAGAACAGTTTGCTCGTTCCCAACTGAAGTGAGTTTTCTTTGCAGATTACTGTACTGCAGACATCTCATCTCTCCTTTGTGTATTTGGAACAGAACAACAAGCCTCATCGTCTGGCTGTTGTTGAAGCCGTATGTCCCCTGAGGGGCTTCTGTAATTCAGCTTTGTGCTTCTCCAACCACTGCAAAACTTCATAAACTTCACCACAGTGATTTTTCTCCTTTGTGTTCTGTACAATATAGTAGTACAGATGGAGGAAAAACAGTTAATTCTGACACTGAAGGTGAATATATTTATCGTTTATTATGCATCATGGGTGTTAGAGGTGAGGGAAAAATTGATACAGCATAGTATTGTGATATTTTACGTGGCAATATTGTATCGATACGCAGATGTCAAGTATTGATCCTTTTAAACTCATAACAATCCCAGCCCGGCTGCTGAGGTTGTAGTGGCTTCACTCTGACAGCTAGAGGTAACATACTGGTATCATATGAAACTAGAAAACTATGTCACGTCAGCTTGTCGGGAACACTAAATATGTACCACTGACAGCTAGCATTTAAGATGAGTATTAGTAGTCTAAATTCAAAACACTGGAGCTGTGGCCAATCCGCTCCTCCGTAGTGCAAATTTCACACAATTTGAGGGTTACCTTCCAGACACAACCCTGTTAGCCTCTGGCCACCTTCACCGGCTGTGTGTCTCAAATACTCGGCTAACCCAGGAGCACACGGACCACAGGGAGATGTGCCGAGGCTTTTCGGGGTCGTTATGTTATCTCTGCTGATCCAGTTAGTTCACTTAGGCTGTTTCATCAGTGGCAACAGGGTATTGAAAGGGACAGAGGACAGGATCACACATATCCAAAACTAAAACAGATGTTCAGGAGCAGAATTGAAATTTCAAAGCAGCATGTTTTCTTAATCTCTGATGACATATCATAGTCATTTTATGATTTATTACAGTAAATGTATTACATATTGTCCCTTTAAACTAGATTTTGGTGAGGAAAAAAAGCATGGCCATTTTCGAAGGACCTCTGACTTCAAGATCTGTGAATGAAGAGAGATAAACAGAATCTTAATAGATAAAGCAGATGTTGACAAACTAATTTGCAGTTGAAAAAAATGAATACATTGCAATATACAGTCTTTTATCGCAATACTCAACATATTGCAAAATGTTTAAAATCTCAATCTCATATTTTGACTTTAGTATCGTAATAATACTGTATTGTGAGGCCTCTGGTGATTCCCACCCCTAATGGGTGTTATGATACATGTACATCTAGATGAGCAGTATGTTTAAAGCAACTATCAAAAGGACGGGCATATAAATCATCTTATATAAACATATAGAAACATCTATATGTTCAACGGAAGTTAAAAAAAGACTGAGTTTGCTAAAGGCTGATCTCTGAATGTTAAACAGAGCTATTGGTCCTGGGAGCTCCTTTATGGATTATGAGCTTTTCCTTATCAGTAGATTGGAGCTCCTGGAGCATCTGAATTCTAATGCAGCTGGGAGTGTGTGGGTAGAGAAAGGCATCATAGCTCAGGGCCTTGTACCAGATACTGTAGGTCTGTTGGGTTTAGCACGCAAAAAAAAATAAAAATAAAAATAATAATATCTGGAGTTTAGCCACTTCCTACTGTACTGTTCAATTATTCTGTTTCTGCTATGCTGTTGCAGGTAAGCACTTTAAACCAAGCTTTGTGCGCTATCGGACTAAAAGCCACAGGAGGGGTTCTCCACTCAGCGTGGCAGCGGCTGTCAGATACATGGCACCGGTCCATAACATTCAGTGTATTTGACATGTACAGAGGTGAAAGCCTGACTCTGCTCTTTTCCACCGTTCCTGCTTAATATTTCAAATGCTGCAACCTCACGTTGTTGGACAGAGGGCAGGCCTGCCAGCAGAGTGCAGGACCCTGAGCTCAGACTTGAGCAATGACTTGACGCCTCAGAGCCGCCTGCCGCGGCGTGCCTAGGCAGCCCCGAGCATATCGATCATGGCTTTAGCTACAGCACTGGCATGGCACTTTTACAAATACCGCTGAAGAGAGATGGATACTTCCCCTATGCTCACTATTTCCATGATGAATTGTTTCCTGGCAGCATTTTTCTCCACATTCTTTATTTTGGCATTTTTAAAAAGGATATTCAGTGCAGCTGAACACCTGTGTGTGTGTGTGTGTGTGTGTGTGTGTGTGTGTGTGTGTGTGTGTGTGTGTGTGTGCTCTGACAAATACAATGAACAGTGGATCCATCTAAACAGTACTTTAGTGCCAATTCCGACGGGCGTTTTTAAAGATTTGTGAAATTTTCCGCAGCCACGGGTTCAGTATTATGCAAGAATGAGTCTATGAGAGATAGTAACTGTATCGGATATGGATTGTCTGTTCCACAAACAAAACCTCAGAAGGATTTTCTGCTCCAACAAACTCAATGATTGAAATGAGCCATAAAGTAATCTACTGAAGAGCAGATTGATGTCCACAAAGGACTCAAAAGAGACTGAGGCAACAGTCTTCTTCATTGAGCCATATGAAGTATACAAGGTGAGGACTGCTTGTTTTCTTTGGACTGAAGTTTTAATAAGTAGTGTTTAGCTGCTGTGCTCAGCTTGCACAGCGGAACGGTAGAATTGTATCCTCACAACAACGAGGTCATGGGTTGGTTCTGATGCGGGCTGAGTCCCTTTTTGTGTGGAGTTTTCATTTTCAGTTTGCAACAGTTTCCCTCAGGTCCAGACAGGTTCCCACGGACCAACCATGTGAGGATCAGGTGTTGTGGAAACTCTTAATCGCCCAGGGTGTGAATGTGTTTGTCTCTGTGCAAGCTCTGTGATGTACTGGCAACCTGTCCAGGGTTTTCTCTGCATTTCAGCCAAAGCATGCATGCTTCAGCTCCCCAGTGAAGTCAACAGGAATAAGATGGATGGATGAATAGTGCCATATGCTGTTCAAAAAATATTTTGTGTTGGGTGTTAAACAACTCAAAACCGCAATAAGAACCTGCTTCACTTTTCCTTGGCAGTTCTTTTGTGTAAAGACAAAATAGAAAATAGCAGCGAACACGTCTCTAAATCGGGGCTGCATGTTGGTGCAGTGGTTAGCAGGTTTGAATCCGGCTTGGGGCTCTTTGCCCGTAGGTGTGGATGTGAGTGTGAATGGTTGTCTGTCTATATGTTGTCTGTCTCTATGTGCCCTGCTATGGACTGGCGACCTGTCCAGGGTGAACCCTGCCTTCACCCAATGCCAGCTGGGATCGGCTCCAGCCGGGATAAGCGATTGAAGATGGATGGATGGATGGATGGATGGATGGATGGATGGATGGATGGAGGCGTCTCCAAATCTTGAAAAGTATCGGGTACCAGGTAGTAGTAAGAACAGAAGGAACAAAGTCTCCGGCACTCACAGATAAAGTGTCGTCTGTATTATATTGGATAAACAAATGAACGTGATTCAGCAATAAGTCTACATCAGCGTGAGGCTTACTGCTGAAATGCGTTTGTTTATTTGCCCAATATAATCACACTTTTGTGTGAAACTTCTCTTAGCAGTTTTACTCTCGCCCCCAGAATATAACTCAATATCCCAGGAAGTAAGTTACACCTACAGGCCGTTACACTCTGGGGCGTGGTGAACATATGTCACAAAAATATGAAACACTCGTCTCAATATTATAAACTCGTAAAAAAAGTTTGGAAATTTGTGTTTGATTAATTATTTCTCTATTATAATGCTAGTTGGCACTGTATTTTACATCACTGAAAACCTGTTTATTTACCTTCACAGTGATGTCCAACTTGTAAGGATCATGCATTTGTGGGATGAGCAGCACAGCTGATTATGTGGTTTAGTGCCAAAGTGAAATTTGCCAAAATTCTCTGGCAATGCTAAACAGCGTATTCTCCTGTTGGTATTAACTCTTGTTTTGTTTTGTGTGCATTGGGCCTACTGGGTGTTGCGCCTACTAAAAAACTAAAAATCTGCATAAGGCTCGTGCGATAGGGCAAGTTGAAGCTGGTGTTCAAGTTCTGTGAATCCGGTGATGTCAAAGACAGACCGCGACCACAGACTGCACACAGCCCATCTCTGAGCTCACAAGCTCACCATGACTGCCTTCGTCATCAGGCCCGTTTGCACTGGTGTCGACAACACAGACAATGGAGCCTGAACATGCGGTGAAACATCATGTTCAGTGATGAGTACAGATTCTGTCTGCAGAAGTTGGCAGGGATGGCAGGGTCAAAGTATGGAGACCATGTGGAGAACGCTATGCTGATTGATGCACAGATCGAACAACAGCATTTGGTGGGGGTGGTGTCATGGTGTGGGGCAGCATCTCTGACAAGCATCGGTCATCACTGAAGGCCATCTCAATGCAGTGAGATATTGGTATGAGATTCTGCAGCCAGTGACGATCTCATAGCTCCACAATCTGGGACCTAACCTCATCTGCCCAGATGACAACCCTCACCCCCGCAGAGCCAGGATTATCACAGACTACCTCCACAATGTGGGAGTAGAGAGGATGAAATGGCCTGCCAAGAGACCTCAACCTAATTTAACACTTGTGGTATCAGCTTGGGCATGCTGTAGGTGTTAGAGTGACCAACACAACCATGCTGGCTGACCTGCAACGAATCCTCGTTGAGGATTGGAGTGCAATCCCACAGCAACATGTGACCAGGCTGCTGACCAGCCTGAGGAGGAGAAGCCAGGCTGTTGTGGCAGCATATGGATCTTCCACCCACTACTGAGGCTCCTGATGTTTTTTTTTTAAATAAATAAAGTGTAAAATTGCCAATATGTCTTGTTTTTTCCTTGTTACTGAGTTCAATCATCCAGTCCACCAAACAACTCAAAACAAAAGTCAATACCAACAGGAGAATACACTATTTAGCACTGATGGAGAATTTTGCAATTTTCCTTGGGTGCTACCCACATAATCAGCTGTGCTGCTCATCACACAAATGCATGATCCTTACAAGTTGGACATCGTTGTGAAGGTAAATAAACAGGCTTTCCAGTGATTTAAAATACAATGACAATTAGCATTGTAACAACAGAGAAATAATAGACCAAACACAAATTTACAGTTTATTTCTAGGGCTTTTATTGTGAAAGGAGTAATAAAGTTTGCAGACTTGTTTCGAACTACGGAGCCTACATGTTATTTCATAGATATAGGCACAACTCAACCCTTTTTGCGCAACTTAATTGGTGCCTTTGTGCGAAAGCTCAGAAAAAAACAAAATTTGCTTTTTTGCTGTGTATTATTCACGTGTTGTGTGAGACAGCAATTCAAAAAAATATACTGACATGCAAATTAATTGCACGGGGAAAAAAATGCCTCCATTGTGTAAAGGCCTTTAGGTTGTTAAAAATCTGAAAAAAGAAATTGAATGGAGTAAATGATTTATAATTTATAATGCAGCTAAAAGTTAAGAAAATAAATAATTGAAACATTTTCTTGAATTTTAATATGCGCTTCATTGATTCAAACTTGGAATCAGTTTATTCAGCATATCTCTCATTTTAAGTTAAGTGATTCAGTATGAGTTTGACAAGTTCCTTTACTGCTGCAACTAATCCCTTTTCACAGTTACTGTCTGTGCAGGTTATTTTCACACATTTCTATATTGATAAGCTTAGGGTGGCGTAGATGAGTGTGATAACTATATTTATTCAGAGCTACAGCACTACATTATTTTAGTGGTCGTATCAAGTCTACTCAAAGGATTAAAAGTTGCTGATGCATCCAGCAACCATCCTGCTGATGGGAAAACAAATAGTAACTTGTTCCTTAGTGAACTGAAGTGCATCATGCCTGACTGCTATTCTGGTATAAATAATAAATAGACAGATGAAGTTCAGATTAGATGGTGTACAACACACACTCATTGTTGACAGAATCCCAATATTTAGTTTGCCGTGAAATGACACGCAGCGAAGATATTAACTGTGCTCGTAAAGTCTGAGATATAAACATAGATCAACTAACAAAGAACTCTGCACCCCATCGACCATAAATATTGCCTCCATTTGTCTCTCAAATTCTCCTTCAAAATGTGTCCTCACTGATGTCAATGTGAAGTCAATGATCAGTCTTGAGAATTGACAACATAGTTATTGTTATCAATACCTGGTGTGAAGCATGTGATAATTCAAATACTACTACTGCCACCCCTAGTTCCAGTAAAATATACGTGGATCTGAAAACAGTACTATTTTTTTGCTATTTGGTAGGACCCATTATGTTTAAACCTGGTATTTGTGCACAGTTACAGGTAAAACTCAGTCTACACTAATATTAGTATTATACTTGACTTCTGCAGTAGTTGGATGTTTGCATGACATCTGTACTGAAGAAAACACACAGAACATGCTAAATAAAAGCCAAAAGCCTCATTCGAGATAAGCTAGAGGAGAAGGGATTCGTGCATTGTTGATCAGTGCCGATTCAAAGTGAAAACACTTTGACAGCATCAGAGTCTGCGATTCTCTGCATAGAAGTGGCAGCTCTAAATTCGCTCCTTTGTACATGCTCCTCAGCAACTTCTTTATTTTTTGTTTGATTCACGTTGATTTGTGCACTGTGACGTATCAATTTCACTTTGATTCGGACTAGTCAAATGGGTTATGGCGCCCGTAGACATAAAAACACAGGGAAATAGGGTCCAGGTTGAAAAATACTGAAGTTAACCTTTAAAAATACATAGAAGGATAATGAACAGAAATCAAATATTAAGGGTTAAATAGTTTTGTCTGTTTTGTGTTTAAAGAGGGAGGTTTTTTTGTAAGTTATAGTGGCTTGAAAACAATATGTAAATTGTCTCATTTACATTTATTTATTTGATATATAAGCCACACCAACCAATTGAATGGACTGTACATTTAACCTTCTGTTACACCCAGCTATCTAAACAAAGACCAGCTGATTCTTATAGGTCCCTGCAGTGATGAGTGCTGTAATGTACTGCACCATAATAACACCAACCCTTGATGCTAGTTTTCACAGCTGAAGGCAAACTCCCCGCTGTTCCAACTCATTCTGCTTTTGATTTATCGACAGACCTGCATGTTGTGTTGTTAGTTAGATCATAGCCCACGTAGCAGTGCAGTCCACACCTGCAGCTTTCAAGGTCAAAGGTCAGCAGAGTCTAGTGCTGTCAGATCAATATCTGATTTCCCAGGGGGGGGTCAGCTCATCCTTTTACACTTAATTTAGTTGGCCCAGACCTGTGGGGATGAGTAATTATGCTCCTCTTTGAGATTTATATAGAAATACATTAAACCTTTATAGGTTGACGCATAAATTAAATTATAACTGTTATTGTTCTGAATGAGCTGCAAAGAATGAGAAAATGTTAATCAAATGATCTGAGGTGTAGTAGATTTCAGTTAAACAAATCATCTTCTGCAGAATTGTGGTGAAAACGGTTTTGATACATAGTTAAAATCAATGTTTTTAGTCAGTGAATATGAGTATTTAAATATGTAACTACAGTATATTTTCCTATTCTTCTGTTAGTATTCAGAGCAGAGCAAGGAAAGAAAAGATGACTCTTCTGGCTAGCAAGGGCAGACTCTAAACATATTAAAGCAGCACTGAGCATTTTACAACCAAAGCCTCCAAACTACAGCATGTCTCAAACATTCACCAAAGGAAAGAAAAACAAAACAACTACGCCCTTGGGCAACAAGTCATGCATAAACAAGTGTGCAATAAATTATGCACTCTTCATGAATAATTAAACTAAAAAATTGAATTGAAGGTGAAGGCGAAGCGAATAGTTTGAAAATAATAAGGAAGTCTCAGGTGTAGGCCAGCAATCCTACTGTAACCTAAATGAACTTTTATGGGTTCTCAAATGACTCTGAGCTTCAGTCAACCGGTGACATTGTGCTGATTAGGCACACTCGAAACACAAACACATTTTCTCGTGTACTCATGAAGAAAATGGCAAATGAAAACAAATCGCCACCAGTCCCGGGGCCGAATTCCATTAGAAAATTATGAAATTAAAACTTAATTGAGGAGATAAATCAAAAGATTTTGCCTCTAAGTGAAACAGCAACAGTCTAAATGAAATTGGGCACAACGGTAATGAAAACGCTAGAGACTTTTTTTTTTTTTTTTTCAAATTGATAGTCTAACCTCATCAAATATTGATTGTTGCTACTCAGATAAAGGTGTAATTTACTTTTTAAATGTTTCAATGAGGCATCAAC
Source organism: Pterois miles (assembly GCA_947000775.1). NCBI lineage: Eukaryota > Metazoa > Chordata > Actinopteri > Perciformes > Scorpaenidae > Pterois > Pterois miles. Next base: position 6,808,859 of record CAMQGK010000334.1, on the reverse strand, counting down.
TTGCTTTCAGCTAGCTGGATGGAAACTGCATTCAACTCTGGAAATGTGAAGGGATAGAAATGAAAGCGTAAGTCGTGTAAAAACTTGAGAACAATGCGAGTCTCTGGTGGGGGCTGGAGGGGTTTGTCGGCCTGTGTTCAAACGCTCTCTGTCTATCTTTTTTCTCCCCTCTGATTTGTCTGCCTGGGCGGAGTCCATCTTGATTAAATATATTGGTGCAGAAAGAATTAATCTCTTCAGAAAATACTGTGAATGATAATTACAGGTTGTCACTATTCACCCCGTTCGTTCAAGTGACTGATGTAATTGGATGGAGGGAATCCAACCGCGTAACACCTACTCAGCCTGTGCAGACAGTATAACACACTGAAGTTTGCTGTCAGGAGGAGATCGAAGCTTTACCAAGGGCTTAGCGGCCTCCGTCAAACATATGCTGATTAAATCCTTCGCATTTGCAAGGAACAAATATGTTCAGACTGAAAGCATTCTGGTCAATGTGGTAATAGTGCTGCTAACCTTGCTAGAGCTTGCCCACTGAATTACAGTGATATAAAAAGATGTTAATCATAGTAACTGATTAAATAAAGGCCAATAAATGCCCATTCGTAGAAAAGAAGTTATAGATGGAGAAAGATAACGGAAGCAAAATGTCCAGGGCTAGATTTGAACCCAGGGTGTGCCCCATGGTTGGGTTTTGAGTTTTATCAGCTAGGAGCCTGATTGCGTAGCATTTTATGCAAACAAGGCTGAAAAGTGGAACAGGCATTGTGCCTCAGAGGGGGAGAAGAAGAAGATCACCTATTAGTCCCCGGGATTATTTCCTTTTTACTCATTCCTGCTGCATGCAGACCTGAAACGTACATACATGCAGTAATGGAGAGATGTCAGAGTGAGGGGCGCTCCAACAAGCGCCCCGAGCAGTTGGGGGTTTGGTGCCTTGCGGCCCCCCCGCAGTGCCCCAAAGGTAAACAAGAGGCACCACTTCCTCTCTGTCTCGTACCATTCCTAGATACTTCCAACAATTTAATGTTCTATACAGGTTTTGGTCATACATGGTTGATCGAAAGTTTAAAAATAAGGTATTAACAAAGGGTGCTTGGATTGTGGACAGATGGAAAGCCTCTAAAGGTTATGGCTAAGGTTAGAAATGTGAGTTACCAGCTGTTATGTCAAGAAAAAGGAAGGAGCTGTGTTGGTTGGGGTATTTCGTCTGGATGCTCCCCTTGAAGGATGGTTTGTTTTCCAATTGTGCATACAATGTCCAGCTGGAGACCCGGGTGTGGGGAGACATATTAAGTGGGCGGTCTGGAGGTTGGCCCCCAGTAAATTTTGAGCATCAAACACTTAGTTCCTGCATTCTGGTGAATTTTTATGTACCAATATATGCTGGAAATCTAAAAATATAAGTGGCTCTCAATCATACTGCTTTAAAATGTTTATTCTATTGAACGTCAAACATTGTTGTTCCCCTATGTTTGTCCTTTACATGAGTTGTCAAGATGTTTGGTGTCTGACACTTGCATCGGGACAGCTGGTGAGCTTTTTCTGTGATTTTTAAGGGCCTCTTCATTCACAATACTCCACCCACAAATTAGTCTATTTAAGAATGTAGCTCTCAAATGCATATTGTAATCCTTTCTGTTGACTTTGCTCTCATATTTTCTTTGGAATATCTCTCACTGACATTGTGGAAAAGATGTCATATTGACATGCCGGATGCAAAGCTTGACAGGCCTAGCAACTGTAACCAAGGGGGAGGGGCTTAGTGAAGGGCACCTTTCACCAAAAGGGTGATCAAATCTCTTTGAAAAAAATAAAATAAAAAATTAAGTAGTCTGCTGGAAATGTTTTAAAGTCCAGCCATCTGGAAAACTGTGTGGTTTGAGTAACAGATCCATGAGTTTGTAGGCTTTTCGGCTTTATTATCACACTAGAAATCAAGGCCTATGGAAAGGGGCTGGGACACAGCAGACGGTGGTATGAAGCATAAGACATACGCAGTGTAACTGAAGCTGAAGTTGTGCGTTGTGATTGGCTGAATTTCGGCAAGGGCGGACCATATTTTACTGCACGTCTTTCAACCACCGCCACTATGCTTGTGTTCTTCAGTCTTTATAAACATAAGCATATAAACATGAAAGCATTTAACCAGGAATATGCATTCCATGTGTTTGATTGGCCTTCCTGCTGATGTTACCTTTTGTTCAGCCAAAAATTGAGCCAGGTTCGACATTTTTGCTGGACAATCAGTTGTTTATTTATTTATTTATTTTTTTTAGCCAAATCCTCTTGCGCCGCTAACCAGCGGTGTGCCAACTTAGTAGCCTCAGTTAAATAAATGTGGGTGAATGATTTGTCTGTAGCCCCTAAAAAAATCAGCTGTCTGAAAGACTAATCTCAGGGCAAAGAAAATCTTTGATTTTAAGGTGATCTTTCTTCAGATTCTTTGAAGGAGAGTCGAGTCATTGGAAAAAATACTTAAGCTGCTGTTGGTGCTTGTATGTGTGTGTGTGTGTGTGTGTGTGTGTGTGTGTGTGTGTGTGTGTGTGTGTGTGTGTGTGTGTGTGCGCATGTGTGCATGTGCATGTGTGCGTGTGTGTAAGTGCTTGTCAACAGAATGAAAACTTTTTCCATTACAAGTTTAAGGTGAGCAGAGTTGGAACAGAAGTTGCATTACCAGAGCACTGCATTAACTGAAACATTGCCATTATAACCACATCAATGGAACTATATCATTTATTTGTCAACACTCCAAAAACCCAGCGGAATGAGACACTGTTGCTATGATATATATATATATATATATATATATATATATATATATATAGCTTTGTCAACTCCATAACATCAACTGTCACCAGGGATGATGCGGCGAGCACTCGCATAGAGGAAAAAAAATATATATATATATTTGAAAGCCCTGTCGCTCAATGTCAAGTTGTCCTCCTGTCCACTGTGTCTCTGTGTCTAAATGATTTGGTCAAGTAGCTGCTCTGTTTTCTGTTGCTTCATGAAAGGGTACTCAGCAGGCACCCCATGAGTGATAGCTGCTGTGTCTGTCTGTTCCCCTTGTCTTAGGCAACCTCTCTCAGAGGATGGTGTGTTTGAGGAATTATATGTGGGGACTGATTACCCAGCAGGACTCTGGTACATTCAGATGGTGCCCCGTGGCCTTTAGTGATGAACCAGCCAATCTCCTCCTTGCTAATCCCCGTGTTTGCGATAAACTGCAACAGTTGTTGCAGAGGTGAAATCGCCACTTTGAGAGGTGACTGATTTAGGGTGTCTTCTGTTGAAGCCTGATGATAGTGCCTGGCCAAATGTAGAGAAAAAGCACAAATGTCACAAGTCAATAGTGTTCAATGTGAATTGCCCCCATGTGCAGCACATTATCGACTGAGGGAGTATGCCATTTAGTGTGTGGTGCTGGATGATTGTAAGGTAAAACGGTCAATAATCTATTAATTATAGTTCAGGGATGCTTGACTTTGTTTTTTACTACTTTATACTGTGTATATATTCACAACACTTTATATTCATATTTCAAATGATTATGTTTATAGCATGTAGCATAGAAATAACAAATGATATACACACTGTTTCTGGAGACTTATTGATTCCAGGCAGACACATCTATCTCTGGTATTCATGCCTAAGATATTGATGAAGTTTTCCCTCTACTGCGGCGGTGATTTGCATTTAAAATCTCATTTTTATGAAGGTCAGGGTAATTTATTTTTAGAAAGATATACACTCTTTATGTGTTTGTGTAATGGAATATGAATCACTTTACACCTGAGAAATGAATAGATGCAGTGGTGACATTTCCAAGATCTGCTTTTGTGGTAATAGCATCATTTGGAATTGATAAATTGCCTGGACTTTTAATGGAGTAAAAACAAGCTCAAAAACAGCTTGAGCCTCATTACCTATTTGCATTGTTTAATTGTCACATATGGTTTTATAAATGATTAAGTCAAGTGTCACTATAATATTATTATTATTAGGTTATTATTATTTGCTTAGGCATTCCCCATTAAATTCATTGTGTATTATACATGATAATGGTGCATTAAGATAAGGATATTCAGTTATGAATGTAATATTCAGAAATATCTATAGATGTCCATCGATACATTGGGCATGTCTCCATGGAATATCCTCCCTGCTAAAATCAACAGTTAATATTTCATAAATTAGACCACAACCTAAATCAATGGCTATTCTTCTTCATTTAATATGTACAATGAATAATATGAATCGAAGGACTTACAGCCCATTAACCCTGCATCTCAACTTTTCATTTTTATGACCTTGATTTAGAGCATTTGACAAGTTAATAAAATATAATGTTAAAGTTTTTGGGGCCTCACCCTCCTTTGAAGAAAATTGAAACACCACCATCTGAAAAAGGCCTCACCTCAGAAAGAGTCAGTCATGGCTCTAAGTTAACTGAGGATTACTCCCCGCCCATAAATAATATGAAGAACTGAAGTGTCATGATGCTGATGAACTCTCCTGCAGTTTGACCTCTTCTGTTCATCCTGATGAATGATCGGGTTTGGCACACCAAAACATTTAAGTAAAATGCAAGAAATGTGTGATAAAGTTGACAATTACAGAAATTGAAATGCAAGACATATAAAGTTGAAGAGTACCCACAAATTGTGAGGCTGACAATACCGATCTGATAACACCTTTGTTTTTCATAAGGAAAAAGTTTTATTTCACAGCCCTCCCGAATACAGCAATATAAAATGCATTCATCAGGAAAAAAGAGCGGAGCTGGGGAGCGGATATTAGATATATGGTGTTGGGGAAATTAAACAATAACACTGTCACTTTTACAGGGCAGTGGGCTGGACTTCATCAAAAGAAGATGAAGCGATGAAGGGAACAAATCTTCATTGTACAGCACTGAGAGTAAATCAAAGATCTGCCACGGTGAATGATCTTGTCTGACTGAGCGCCTGATGAAATTAATTTATACAGTTTAATCAGTCCACGTCCTGCACTGTCTGAATATAGATTTTTAAATTTCTTCCACAAAATGAGATGAATAGCTCTCGTCTTTGCAGTGTTTTCCTTTCACCTTTCACTGAAATATCTTCCAAAATAGCCATAAAGATCCATACAGCAATGTTAATTCAAGGGAAATGCAGTAATACAGTTATATTTTTTTGTCTTTGTTTCTTCATAGAAACATACATGTAATGTATTCTACTGCATTAGAGCCAGACAATTACATTTCTAAAGACAGAATAATCTGTAGGCCAATGAAATTAAATGGGATTGTAGCGGATTATGCAAGAATAAAGGAGGGAGAAAAATGCATTATGTGCAGATTACAGTAAACCCTATAATCTGTTTGTCCTAAATGGGCTTTATTCATTCGAAGCCACAATCCATCTGTCCCTCTGGGACATTGTTTCACTGATGCCATCTCCAGCTGTTAATGCTTAGGCAGATCTGTCATTATGTATTTTCATTGCAGCAGCTCAACTATAGTATAACAGTCACATCCTGTGGTCATCCATAGGTAGCCCGGTGCATGCCGGACATGCAGCTGGAAAAATAACAAAACATGCTGTGTTTGTGTTGTAAGGTTATCCACTCATAGAAAGACACACTTCAGCCCAGCAGGATGTAACTATCATCAGGTCTGGATATGTTTTATACTTGGTGTTGTTCCATTTCTCTACATCCCATAAATCAGGAGATGTAATGCTTAGATCATGATAACTGTCATGGTGAGAGTGCTATAAGACATGACCCATACGTAGAACATTGGGAAATATGGCCCTGTTTAAACCGCATTGAAATCCAATGACTTAGACTACATTTAGAGGTGGTCTGGGCCACATGTGGCTTCATTCTTTTTGCAGTGTGTAGATAAATGTGTCCTGGGCCACATTAAGAACCGCCTCCTCAACTGACCTCCCGACCTCCCGCTTGGATCCATGCTCCTCTTGTGGATATACAGGCAGAAGGCGAGCCCTTGTCTGCATCAGGGCATGGAAACAACTTCTGTGCTCTGCTGTATCCTGTTGGTACAACTTTTGGCTTTATAGGCTAGCAACATATTAAATTAGACTCTGCATGGTAAGAGCATTATTGTCGTACTGTGAATGTGATGTGTTTTTGGTCTAGTGTTCAGAACAGACCGCTCACTCTCATCCCTGGCTCTGAAGCTGTGGACCTGTGGACTGCTTGTAGACAATAAACTTATATTTTTATGTTAATAAACTATACGCAAATTCACAAATATGTAGGAAATTACTCCTGACAAGTCTGTAATATTATGTTGCAACACCTGCTCTTTTGCATATAGAACAGGGAAGTGAGATCTGATCACAAGACGTGACGTCTCAAGACGCATTTTAATGCCAGGTGTGAACAGACTGACACTGATGATCGGATCACCCAAGATGCATGCGAATGCCAGACCTGAACAGTGCCTATGTTGCGCTCATGCCCTCTTTTTGTGTTTGTGATTTTGAAAAAGCTTCAGTAGTGACATGTAGGCAAAAGAAGGTGTATTATTTCTAGCTGGTGACTAAATATATTTTAATGTATTTTGATTAATTAGGGGCGGGGAAAAATCCATACCACATAGTATTGCAATATTTTGCATTGCATATATTGATATATGGACATCAAGTATTGATTGTTTATTATATGAACTACTAACCTCTTAGCAATCCAACAGCGGGCCCAACCGCTAATCCATCTTTCCAGTCTTAAAGCTAGAATGAATGTACTTGTGTCATATGAAACTAGAAAACCCAAGGATGGGTACCAACTATGTCATGTTACCTTGATGGGAAGACAAAATTTTAGCAAGGAAAAACTGGCATGGCCTTTTTTTTTTTTTTTTTACAGGGGTCCCTTGATCTCTGACCTCAAGATATGTGAATGAAAACTCTGACATGAATACTGTGAAAACTGAATCTTATTCGATGCAACAGATGTTGACAAGCTGCATAATTTGCAGGTGAGAAAAGGTAATAAATCACAATATATCATCGCAAAATTCAGCATAGTAGTTTAAAATTGCAATAAGATTGTATTGTGACATAACTATCATGATAATGTTATATTTTGGGGCCTCTGGTGATTCCCACCCCTACTGATGGTTGTTTCTGAATCCTCTACAGGCATCCCTCTTATCTTTACTAATACCATTCACTTATTCACAAATTGCAAATCTGAATGCAAATGAGCTCTTGCCATGGATGCAGGTTTAACATACTGTAACCTCTATGCTCGCCTTACTAATTAACTTAATTTTTCCCCTCTGCCGTATCTGTTTTCATTTCCTCACACATCAGCCCCCTCAGTTTTCTATTTCTCACAAAAGATTGCTGAGGGCAAAGTGAATTGCCACAACACTACGTAGCAGCCCACGTGGAGTGCAGTGTTGAGAATAGAAGAAGTTTAACACAGAAACTTTATCACTACGTGAAGCTGAATCTGTCCTCTAGAAAGCCAGAGCAAACGCAGAATTTATTCAGCGTAAGGGAAGCCTGGACAAATATTTGGGGCAAATTCGATGGCAAACTGTCCTTGAGAGTCGTGGAGGGGAAGATATGTAGTTAAGCAGTGTAAAATAGCCATTGCTCCATTTATCATGGCTTAGATCCACTTAAAGTCATATAAACTGTGTAAATTCTCCTTGAAGGAGATGCAGATGCCATCCTGGCTAGTAAAAAAAAAAAAAAAAAAAAAAAAAAAACCTCTGGAAATATGGAAAGGTTTAACCCTCACAAGTTGGGCTTTAAAAGGGTAGTTCAGACTTTTCTCATGAGGCGGGATGAGTTACTCACTGGTGATTAGATGCATTAGCTCAGTGCACCGATCTTGTGGATGAAGATAATCCAGTAAATTTACAGCTCGTTAGACAGAGAAATGAACTCATATGGCTAATGTAGCTTCTCACTTACTGTACATGTTGGAATCATATGAGAAAATTGTTGTGGAAATTACCTGTAAGCAGGGTTGCAAAATGATATCAGCATGTCATCGGTATTGGTAGATAAGGGCTTTGAAATGAAATATCAGCATTGGGCAGGAACGAACATTTTTGACATGTGACGTGTACTGCTGACGAAGCAGGTGCCAAAACAAATATGTCTGCGGTGTGGACGTACATTGTTTTGCAACTTGTGAAATTGGTCCAATTTGCTGGTCATCCTGGTGCCTAATTTCAGGATTATCTCAGGGACAATGTCATCCAAGCCTGTTAAAGTAGGATGATTTCTTTTTTTTCAGTTTAGTAATATATAAACTAAATAAATATTCTACATGTAGGGCTGCACGGTGGTGCAGTGCTTAGCAACGTCCCCTCACAGCAAGAGGGTCACAGGTTCGAAATCCAGTCTCTCTGGGATCTTTTGCTTCCTCCCACAGTCCAAAGACATGCAGGTTAGGTTAACTGAAGACTCTAATTTGCCCATGGCTAGTAAACACGTGTCAGCTCCGTGATAGTCGGGCGATCTGTCCACAGCGTACCCCTCTTTTGCCCAATGTCAGCTGGGATCGGCTCCAGCCTAAAAAAAGCACCTGTGCTGATTGGTCAACAGGTAATAACTGCCTCTACAGTATATCTGCTGTCATGTCTAATGTACAACAAGCTCTACTTTATATGTCCTATTGCTTATGATGTATTAACTACAGTGCATGCCTTTGTCTAAAACATGGATGACACTTATGCCCTCTCTCTGACCTTAACCTTCACATCCTGTTCCTAAGGTTGACACACAGTATCATCCTACACACAAACACAAACACACACACACACACACACACACACACACACACACACACACACACACACACACACACACACACACACAGCAGAAATAAGTAAACAACAACCGAAAGTTAATCACGGGTTGACACCACAAGGATTCTTCCCAAAGGATGCCCTACACATGTATTTGCAAATGCATACAAAATAACAGAATACATGAATAAATAATCAACCTTAATGCTTCATTTCAGTTTACTTTTTCTGAGCAGGGAGTATGACTTTAATTTTAATGGCAAAAAAGAAGAAATAACAGTTTTAGTTTTACGTGTGTGATTGGTGAAATAAATGCTCCTAAGCTATATTTATGCCACAAACAACAGCCACCAGTGGTATTTGTTGTAGTATTTTTGAATACGCTGGCAATTCTGCATGTGATCACCTGAAGATATTCAGCCTGCATGCATACACGTTCATAGCTATACCTTCAAAAAGTAGTCCAGGCTCAGATTGTTAATATACTAAAAGTGTCTGACAACATTATGCAAAGGACCCTACAGAGAAATTTTCCTTACCTTTGCTTTCTGTTTGTCATTGTGTCATGTACTTGGTGCCAAAAGAGACAATGGTGGTATTGACAGAGTTTGTTGTGTTGGACTACAGAAAGTGTAGCTTAGTATCTAAAAGATTTTCAATGTCATGGCTGAATAAATAGCTGATTTCAGCAACGTGGATACAGCACAAGGCTTCACATCAAGACTTCTCAGAGCGAGACACACAGTAACAAGCAGACCGGATCAACTGAAAAACTTCTATTAACAATCTGAGCCTGTCAGTCGCAAAAACAAACACTTTTAGTGGGCGTAAACTGAAGGTTGCCTCAAATGATTACATAACAGCTTGTTTAGCAGTTGCCATCTGCAGCGGTCTCGCTCAGTACTGAAAAATAAAGACATTATCCTTTAAGTGATGCCACTTCTGTAGTTATCTTATCCAAAACCACAATCTTTACCTAAACTTAACTAATTAGTTTTGTTGCCTAAACCTAACTAAGTTGTTTCCTGTTAAGAAAGAAGTTGATTTTGTAAAGGCTGTATGCATTTAACAAGTATAAATTGACACATTGCTGGACCTTCATAGAGAACATACAAAAAATGAGGAATAACTTTTTGTAAGATATGTGAACCATCGTATGAGGATATATTGGACTGTTAGGGAACCCTGTGGATGTGCAGTTGACATGTTCACCACATTTTACTCTGAGAGAAGAAAAAGCTTTTTTTCTGAAGCACTCACACCCTGTCTGCCTCCTATTAATAAACCAAAGTGAAATTTATGACTCAGTGTTGTGATAGCATGTGCAAGATCTTCACACACCAGAGATGTGAAATATCGAACTTGGGTAAAAATATGAGCACAAGTGCAGTTACACATAAAAATAGTACATTTCCTTCGTGTGTGAAGTCAAGGCAGACTGCAGAGCAGCTGTGTAAGTTAGTTTGTCTGTAACTGGTAAAATCACAGCTGTCTGCTCAGTACCCATGGATACTTGTTACATATTTAGTAGTTTATTTGTCGCAGCCAGATTTGCTTAGAAATTGCTGGTTTAATGCCCTGTATTGAGAGGCAGGTGTACTGGGTCTGAGATTTAACTGGAGAATAGCTGGTGTCACATGCACTGTGTTAAGTACTCTCGAGCAAGGCACTGAACCAATAAAACTACTCCAGGTGCATTGTAAAGTGGCTACTGCTACACTGATTACATGTACATATATCAGGAGGACAGTTTAAAATAAAGATGCACAAGAAACACAGTGACATACTGCATAGATCACAATAAAGCACACTGGCCAACACACTTGAATAATGAGAGCGTTAACAGGCGAGAGTGAGCGCGATATCACACTGCACTGTATGCAGACAACGGCTCTGTGTGGAAAAACACCATTAGCAGTTGGCTGCTCTTCAGCAGGGTTGTGGGTTCAAGGAGATGCTGGGCAGTGCCAATAGGCTGATGGCTAATCTAACATGACAATATTATCGCGTAGGAGGGCACAGTTGGCGCTTTTCCCTGCCATCTCCGCTCCACTCTACTCTGCTCCATTACCGAACACAACACAAAGATTGCTCTCTTTGTGAATGTTCCCATCAAGACGGTATAGATGGAGAGAAGCACATGAAAGTGAGGGGCAGAAGTAGGCTGAGAGAGGTAATAGAAAACAGCAACAGAGAGGGAGAATTACCGGGAAGGGAGCTTGTTCTAATGGACTCCCACTAATGCATTTGTTCCCTCTTAAGTTCGTTTCGCATGCAGTTAAGTTTATTTTCACTCACTTGAGTTACTGTTGAATTTTCTTTATTGTATTGTGCTGACTTCAGTTATTGTGCACAATGTAAACTGGAACCTCTTCAGTACATTTTCATATTTTAACAATGCATAATACATATATTTTATTTTTATTGTGAATAAAACATGCTCGTCATTTTCATATTAATTGCTGGTTGATTTTTTTAAATTGTGCATCATTTTTACAGTTTGCTTTACATGACATGAGCTTGAACAAACCTGCAAGGCTGATTCAAAATACTTTTGATCAGTAGAGCAGGGGCTGAAGCTATTATGTTAATTTTCATTTTAGTAGAGATATTTGGATTTTACCCAAAACCAACAGACAATTTACTGCCTTTTCAGTTCACTTTCCTATGGACGCTATAAAGGGCATGGTAAGGAATACTAAGAGAGATTTTAAAAACAAAAACGTGAAACATACTTGTTTCATGGGGAGATTAATGCAATGATATAAAGAGAGTAAAATCACTCATTTAAATAACCTTGCTTAAAATAGTGGAGAGCTTCATTAATCTTCATGTCATTCCCAAGGATAAATGGGAGAAGTAATTAGAGCTAATAGAAATTTCATTTTCCCTCTCTTTTGTGGAGGTATTATTCACTATCTGTCCTTAATGGAAAAAAGTAGTTGTCTGATTGCACAGAAAGAGTACTTTAGTCGAGGATATGAAATATGAAAGAATGAAGGTTTCTTTCTTTCCAGTTTTTGAAACTTAAATGAAAACTTTAGCCTTTTCACAGCCAATAACAACAGCACAGGACACGCCTGATGGATGTGGATGAGATCTAATGTGATAATGTATAAATGTCAACTTAAATGTGATTGACAAGGAAAACATTTTCAAGGTTAAACATAGCGTGAATTAACATCACAGGGAACAAAAAACAGACTAATATGTTAAAATACAGATTTTTTTGTAGCTTTACCAAACCAAATGGTTACATATTTATTATTGCTATGTAGTACATATTTTCACAGCCAAATGAATTAGCTCTATTAGTCATAAGAAAAACTTTTCAAGACTCTGTGGCTGTAGAGCAACTATTTAAATGATTTTCTGTTTGTTGAATAAACTGACTGGTGGAGAGGCGCTCTTCTAACCACACGGCTGTGTTTTTGAATTCTTGATCGGCTTTGAAAATCTGATCTTGGAAAGTGAATAACACTCTCTTCCCCCGAGCTCACCTGCTACCCCAGAGATATCCTTGGGCAACACGCTTAACCTCCAGCTTCTGAAGTAGAGCTGCTCAGTGGCCAACTGCAAAAGACCTGCAGTTATATTGGGCCACTTCCAGGTGTCATTAAACATTACTGTGTGAATGTTAATCAGGCCGTGCTGAAGCCACTGTGCTTCCTCCAGATACTTTTACGCTCCTAGTTGACAAGCATTTGGACTCATTGAAGGACCAACTCAAAATGTCAAGTGGTGACATTCAGTATAATTATACAGAACTGTGCAGAAATTTCAGGCATTATTTTGATTAACTTTACATTAAATAATATTATTGCTATGAATGTGCACTGACACTGTATAGACTGATTTGAGGAAACAGACAGAAGCAAATATGATGTTATTACAGCAGTGCATGCCGCTTGTCAATCTAACCAATGACATCAAAACATGCAAAAGTATGTTATTGTTTTTACTGAGAAATGTGCCCAGGAGATCCTCCTGAATCCGTGACAGTATGATTGATAATAGTCATCAAAATGTAATTTAAATAATGGTTATGTGTAAGATTTGTAGGTGTCAAGTGCCAAAAAAAATCAATGTCATTGTCAAATATAGCTCAGTTTTAATCAACTGCAAGCTACACATCTATCACCTGCAAATGAACTGAATTTACTATACTGTGTGTTTAACTGCTGCTCCAATGACAGAAGTAAGGAAATTCAAAATCTGTAAGCCTCTGCTCCGATAAACCGTAATGGTCTTTATTTCATTTAGACCAATCGTATGCTCAGCAAAGCTTTTTTTGTTGCAAAAAGAATTCCACTTTTACAAATTAATATTGAAAACTAATGCCGGCTAATGGTACGTACGAAGAGTTAGACACACAAATCAACCCAGAGATAATAGGTTTTCTTATGTAATATCTATGACAACAGAGGCTTGGATGTGCAATTACTCATTTATTATTACACGGTGGTTGTGAATCTTTCCCTCTCAAGACAATTCAATATGCATCTCGATACATCGTCTGAGATATGATACTAAAACCATAAAATGAACCGTGTAACGATTCAATATAGTTCAGTACAGTTGGATATAGCACTAGTTTGATGTGATCCATGCAGCTCTGATTCAGTTTAACTTAATGCATAGCATTCTCATGACGTGTCATATATGTCCGTTACCAATATGGCTCAATGCAGCTCATTTACCTTGGTTTTAATTTAATGATAACAGCCTTACATTTCAACTGGTGCTTTACATCTATATGATGACGTGATGGGATACTATGGAGTTGTGACTTTGTCAAGTGGTGCTATTTCTGACTAGAGGTCAACTGATTAATCGGGATGATTTTTTTTTACATTTTTCATAATCGGAATCGGTCAATGCCAAAAGCATATTAAGCTAATTGGGAAGCAGGTTCATCTGCGGGCAGCCCAGTGTTGTTGCTGTAGAACACATGACACCGCCCCTTGTGTCAATCAAATCACCAATGTACTGGTAGACGTCAGTCGATGAAGCCCCGTGGGCTAACCTTTACAAGAGTGCACGCAACGAGCAACATCCTAACTGAGAGAAACCGTACAGACACAAAATACAGACTGGAGAGACAGACCATAAGAGTTGCTGTTCAATAAATTTACTTAAGTTAGGAAATTGTATCATTTGTTATTACTAAGATATTTTATTTTAGCAAATCGAGGGAAAAAGAAAACAAGCCAAAAACAACAACAACAAAACAAAAAAAATATATCAGTCAGCTGTGTCTACTGTAAGTCTCTTGTGTCAATTTTCCAACACATCGGTTAAATTTACTCCCCTATAAAACACCATAAGGATTCCTCAGTAGTCACGTTTGTGTGGATGCGCAACATTGTTCATTTTACAGGCGCTCAGTTCAGTGAAATTCCCAACAAACCAAACATTTTCTTTAACAAATGAGTGAAGTTCTGAAATGACCCAGGTTTAGCACAGACAGAGACACACTTCGGGCAACACTGAAAACCTCACACTTTTAATTACGCTGAGAGAAGTTTTTTAAATTACACATTTTTTGTGGCATTAATTAAGTTTTTATGATTAAAAAGGATCATTCACCTAAGAGCTTAAAGATGAAAAAAAGCTCTGTCGCACTAATGAGCAGAGAGAATGGAAATGAAGTACACAGCCCTCCAAATAACCAGCAAAAACAAGATATTTGGGTACATTCCACATGAAGAGTCCCTCGCTCTAAGACCTTCCTCTGTCTGCTCTGCATTTGCAGAAAAAATGTGATTTTGTTATGCACTGGGGAGAAAGGAAAGATTATGAGCAGTGGGCCATTTCTCACAGGAATTGGTTAAAATCACATTTCGCAACATACATGAGTCCCAAAGCACTGTAGTTTAACCGTGGGGGCCCCAGTGCCCATCTATCACCAGGATCAAAAAAAGATGATTTACAAAGGGCTCCTTAAGACCTCCAGGAATTCCACAAGTAATAAATTAACTGTGGAAATATTCCTCCTCATCCCCCAAGGATCCCACACTAAACGCCATTACTCCATAAGGGATGGTATTATTTCACTTCCAAAGCTTTGTTTAAAAGAAATAATACAGCTACTCCAGTGTCACCAGAAGTTCCATCAAATAACAAATCTTTTATCCTTTCATATGGGATCATCAATTTAGATCATGCAACCTTTATTAAAAAGAGGAAACAATAGATGTGTGGGTGGCAGTCTCATACTAGAAAGCTTATGGGGTAGGACAACATAATACAGGCATCCACCATTAAGACACAAATGTAACTGCTGCCAATGCATAAGAGCATGAATACAACAATCCATCACATTGTGAGGCGCTGGAAATAATCCAGCTGTGGATATTTCTATTCTTTTCTTTTTCCAGTGGTGAAAGATCATGAGCAATTTCGGGGCCGGGTGGCCTGGAACACACGTTTTGCCTGAGGGGATTGAGTAATGGTGTAGTAGTAGTACATCTATGGAAAGTAAGTCCTCTTAAAGGGAGTGAGAGTTGTGGGGGGGAGTCGGACACCCTGATGTAATATACAAACATGTATCTCATACATAACTAATGTAATGTCATCAATCTGAGTTTTATCACAGAATCTGCAGCTGCAGTATGTTTCAGGTTTAATAGGTGTCGTGGTAGTGGGCATGCACTCCACAGCTTGCATCATACCGTGCTTATTGTGTGCCGTTGTAATCTGACATTGTATATCATAAGGACAGTAGGAGTTCAATGAGAGCTGTGTGGTAACACTTCCTATTACACCCTTATCTATAATACATTATAAACATGCTTACATTATAATCTGCTCATAGCACTGCAGAATTATAGTCATAAGCACACATAAATATCCATAATGCTTCATAAGAAAACATTTAATAAGTACTAATAAGATCAAGTATCATTTCTGCAAGGATCATCATTGTAATACATTATAATCTTTTTTGTAATGCATTGAAATCACTGATATAATACATTAAAAAAAGATTAAAATAAAGTAAGTAAAGTTAAATCTCTGCAAGAACAACACATAAAACGTAAAATGAATTTTACTTAAAGCAAACAGTGACCACTTAGGGTAACTTATAGTCAGGAGGGAAGTAGACTGAAATTCTTGCCGGTAGAACTAAACCGCCTCAACCTTCATCGTTTTATTTGTCCTCCTCCCAACCTCAGCTTGATGCATCCCTGAACACACAACTCAATGCCTGTAAGGTGTAGAAAGAAATTACAAACAAACATCATTTGTTGCAATTATTTATTTAAATGGTGAAAGTGCTGCAGAATAAATTGTAAATGTTGTTGTGACTTAAAGCTGCAGTAGGTGACAATTTTGTAGGCGTAATTTTGCAAAAAATCCATAATAAGCTTTCAGCATATTGAAATTCAAGTGGTCTGACAGAAAACTAGACCTGTGCTCCTCCCCGTGGCTGTTTTCAGGCGTTTAAGAATCTAGCCTGTGATGGGAGACTACTTAACCAATCACAGGTCATTTCAGAGAGAGAGCGTTCCTATTGGCTGCGCAACGTGTGCAACGTAACCCTCGGCTACACAAGCTGAAACTAAAGCTGGCAGTAAGCTCTGTAGTCTGACTGTTCAGGATAGTTTGTGAGATATTAATGAGTTTATATGGTGACTTTGCTGTTACAAACATTATATTGTGTTATAAACATTACTGTTGCTGCTCTAGAAACATGTTCTAGTTGTATTTTAAATATTCAATTGTAATCTGGTTCTAAATTTAAAACCAACCAGGTTGACATAAGTATAGCTAATATGTACACTTCAATATTTATTTATCATAAGTCATGCCATCATTTGCAAAATTGAAAAATGTTATCGCACATCACAGATTTTCCTTATATCTTGGAGGCCTAATATACTGTATATATTTGAAAAAAACAAACAAAGCAATTCCTTATATGGTGCAGGCGTAGTATATGTTACTGTACTTTTTATGTTACTGTTTGTTGATGGCCAGAGGCCATAATTTGTTTTTATTTATTAATACTTAACAGAAACACAATGTCACTTTTCTTTTAGATAAGGAGTCCAGCCATAAGATGTGACAATGAAGTGTTTTGTTCCTGATGTCAGTCTACTGTTGTGAAGACCAACAGTTGTTGACTTATTTTGCCAAATAAATGAAAAACATGTTCAAATTGAAATTGGACATTGACCTTCTTGCTGTACCATAAATGTACCAAACCAAAAACCGTGACCCCAAACCGTGATATGAATCGAACCGTGATTTTAACCGTCCCTCCCCTAATAAGTATGTTTATAATATAATGGCGTCATCAAAAGTGTTGCATGCAATTGCCACATGTTGGAAAAAAAAAAGAGCAGGACAGTATATTTTGTGTTGGATCACTGCTGAAGTTCTTGCTGATGCTGAGATCAATCAGATCACAAGTGTTCTGTCCTACTGTAAAGGTATCTTGACTAACCTTAAATGCGAATAAGCTTCTTTGAGCTGTCCCTGCATCTGTACAGCTGCACTGAGGAATCGTTCCCTGTCACCACCACATCTAAGCTACTTTACTCACCTCAGCAGAGAGAGAGAGGGAGAGAGAGGGAGAGAGAGAGAGAGAGAGGGAGGGAGAGAGGAGGCACTCTGGGATGATAACCGCTGTTAAGAATTTCAACCAGAGAGAGATTATAGGGCTGCACACAACTACAGTGGAGAAATGACTGTGGGGAAAGACTTACTTCAGAATCCAAAGCAACATAGTAAGAAGTACCAAAAACTGAATATCCTTCTTAAAAGTGTCAGATTTATTGTACATCTGGTCATGAATGTTATTAACTGAGTTGATACTGGCATTTTTAGCAATGCCGCAACTGTCCAGTCAAAACAACACACTACTGGAGATCACTTCTTGTGGATTTTCCACATCTCTTTACGTGGCAGTGAATGGAGGATTTGTCCCTGTTATGCATTTAGACTACCTTGTTACATAACCATTTCAAGCAAACATGGCCACACTAGCCTGAAAAAGCATGAACAATGGCTCGCCTTAATGAGTGGTGCATATTTGTGTGTGTGTGTGTGTGTGTGTGTGTGTGTGTGTGTGTGTGTGTGTGTGTGTGTGTGTGTGTGAGTATAAGCCTCTCCAGACAGCTTCACAGTTGATGGGATTCTTTCTAGCATACTCAGCAATATGTTGATGCATTTTTTTTTCCCTACTCCGTTCCCTCCACTACACATTTTTGTTTGTCTTCTATAGCTGACCTAGGGCTGCTTTTAAAATGCATGGTTCTGCAGCACCATGATCAACACCTCGTTGGTTAACCCACCAAGGGAATCTACATCACGGTTCACTTGAGGTAATCCGGCATCAGTCACTGAGGTGCTCTGATGTTGGTTATGCGCTGCCGTATAGCTGTCATTACGGGTCGAAAACCTCCTGACAGCGTTGGAGTATGAAGTTGCTTTGACCGCAGGAGACATAAAACAGTAGCATCAATATGGCAGCTCTTTGTTGTGTGATAGCCAGCCAGCAAAGCGACCAAAGCTATTGACGGAGTCAGTCCATTATGAAACTTGAAATTGGTTCTGTCTGGCTGCTTGACCGTTTGACTTTCCTTTCCATTTTGTCCCAGTCACAGAGGCTGGGCTGTATTTATGTTTCTAATGTGGTTACTCCGCATGCCGCCACAATCTCCTTGTTACTGTGAGAGCACTGAATGCCATTAGAAATGGACACCACAGACATGATCACAATCTCTGCCATGGAGGGGATACTGTATTCATTTTTTTCTTAAGTTTTCTTTTAGTTTTCATAGCTGGTTGGAAAATGTTTCATCACCTTCTCTCCTTCTTGACTGAAGAAAAAAAAATGTTGAAAATATGAAAAATAATAATTTTAGTAGTTTTGCATCATACTCTTTTTACAATCAGTGAAAGAAAAACATTCCTGTGTCAGGACTAAGAGTTTATGTTGTGGTGTTCTGATAACCAGTCCACCTTCATTATAGGCTCCCTCCTATTTCTGTCAAGACCGATTCATTTTTAATCTCTGACTCCCATCTAAAATTCATCTGGAGCAGTTCTGATGGATCACTACACTCCTGCTCAGTCAGTAAAATGAAAAGCTCAGTGATTCTGTGATTTATAAGACATATGATTCCTCAGTCAAGCTGAATTTGGAGCTGTAAGTATGTCTCAACACATGATTTGTGAAATATGTTGTTCAATAAACATTGAGCATGTTTGGTAACAAGGGCTTCAGGTGAAGGCGTTTTACGATTTCTACAATTTGATTTTTTTTTTTTTCGCCATGTTATTAAACAGCCCCCAGACAAAGGGAATCCTGCTGTCTTCTCTTGAAACAGTAAGCACACAGGATGCTATCGCTGGCAGTGCACACATCATCCATGCTATGCTGTTAAACTAGGACAAATGCAAAACTTTCTAAAATCGTGTTAGTTTCTCTCTCAGTCACATGATAGAGATAGCTTTGTTTTAGTTAATCATTACACCTGGCTGTGTTAGATATCTAAATATAGATGTTTTATTGATGTTACTGGATCTGTAGCTCTATAACGTTTTACCTTTGTGAAAGCAGTTTTTTTTCTGTGTTCTGCTGTTAATGAGACAAACTATGATTTGTATTTGTACCATTTTCTTACTTTTTCCTCCCATTCTGGGATGGCTATTTGCCCAGATCAGTCCAATCCTTACCAGCTACCCAGTGCCAGCTTTGTCGAACCGAGTATTGAACCTGGTTTGCTACAGTGTTGAGCAAGTGTTTTTTTGTCCTCTGTGCTACTGGGGCACCTAGTAACAAAACTCAGTTAAACTAAGGAACAAAAACAGAAAAGTGTCAATGTCAGGTTGTCATTTTTTTACAACAGCGTGACATCTGATGTATAATGGAACGTTATCTCAGGAACTTAGACCTCAAGAAAACACAATGTTTGATACAGTAGCTGTGAGAAAGCCTTGTTCCTCTGTTCTAATTAACTGTATCACAGCTATGCCAAAAATATACTCAAGGACTAATTTGTTTTAGGCATGTGGAGACGGGAAAAAAAGATCTTCAGATAGAACACCCAAGTCTGTGGGGAGAGAGACCCTGAGAACCTGCATAAATTACTCAAGTATATTGTACACAGAAATCTCTCATTTCTCTGCATAACGTGACCTAATTTCTGGTACCTGGGGGACCCGGCAGCATCTTTAACTCCCCCTCCGTCTCATATTCTAACACACTGCAGCAGAGCACAGAACATGGAGAACAGGCACTTTGAAGACTGGAGGTAAAACGCAGGTCAACACAGGTCAAACTCTGGTATCTGATGCTGTAAAAAATCTATACTGTCTATAGCAGTGGATCAAATGACTGCATGTAATGTGAAAGGTATAAGTTGTAGTGACGAACCCAGAAATGATTATCTCCTGATTTTGCAGTTTTGTTTAGTGTTTTCTAGGCCCACATGATATGAAGAAAATCTGTAATGTGCGATAACATTGTCCAATATTAAGATGATATGAATTGTGCTGAATAAAATACTGAATTGTGCATATTAGCTATACATTTCCTGTCAGCCTGATCGTCTTTCAGTTCAGAACTGGACTAGAATTGAATATTTATCAAGTATAAGTATAACTAGGTGTTGTTTTTAGAGTAGCAACCGTAATGTTTACCACATCAAAGTCACTATATGAACTCTAAAATGCCAGTAAAATAAATCAGATTTCTGAGTGAAGTTCATAAAGATTGAAGAACACAGACGTCAGTTCCTCCTGTGATCTTTGTTCCCTTTGGCTGATAAGTTTATGAGTAAGATACGTGGCAAACAAAGCTAAGCAGTTACATACGGAAAACTTTTGTGCTTATACTTACCTATACTGTGGTGTCACGATTCTCCAAATTCACGATTCGATTGGACTTTCAATTTTAAGGTCACAATTTCATTTGATTTTGATGACATGCCAATGTTAGATTATGGGTGTTTGATTTGTGAAGATAAACATTAGTTTTATCCCCCGACAACTGGCATTTACTCTTTCAAATTTGTCTTTAAAAAAAGAACTGAACAACCTTTTTATGTAGAAAGTGTTTCAGAAATTAGACTACAACAGTCTACAATATAGAAAGCTGCATCTCTTCAATATCTCTGCGATCTAGGGATGCTAATTTTGAAACATTTTCTTAACTGATAACGGACCCTCATTGACCGATTATTAAGTGTTAACTGATAAGATTTGTGCTTTGCATGCAGCGGTGCGCCAGCTGCAGTGTATGAGCACAACTAACTGAGTCAACAGTTCACCATCAGGAGAGCTAGTAGCAGCCACGGTGCTGCGTTCATTGTCTCCTATACGCGGTCCGGGAACATTAGCAGCCACTGTGCTACCACTTTCCCAGTAAAAGTCTCCACCGTTTGTCACCGGGTAGTCAGCTGTGTGTCTGTCCAGCGTAACAACACTCTGTGTGCCCAGATTAGCAATTGCGATTGACAAACACTGTGTGTTCGTGCGTTGCCGGTGGCTTCGTGCCCGCTGTAGCGTAACTTCAGCAAGTTTCTGATAGACTGTGAGTGTGTGGTGGCGGTGAGCGTGGGTTTGTCAGTGGCGTTATAACCATGAACGTAGCTGTAGCAGACAGTGTGTATACAGTTCATTTGCGGGTGAATAAATGCTACGAGGCTACAAGCTACAACTCCTCAGCTGGAAGTCGAGAGCCAACTTCCTGTATCTGCATCGGCTCATTTAAGGTGGACTAGCTTTTCTCCTTAAAGTGACAAACCTCTCCTCTGCGTTTTTCTCAGTTTTTTTTAAACTAATTATTATATTTTTATTCTTTTAAGAAGAAGAAGAAGAAGAAGAAGATCTTCCTTTATTAGTCCCACAGTGGGGAAATTCAGTTTAACTCTGTTTATAGCGTTATCATGGTACATGCACACACCCCCCAAAAAGGTTTGGCTAAACAGTTAAGCCGGCCCCCCCCCGTCTCTCCCCCCCCAAGACCCCCCCCCCCCCCCTCCCCCCCTTTTTTCCATTCACTTACCTACCCTGCGGTTACTAACATCCCTACCGTGAGCTACTGCCGCCCCACCGTTTACCCTTATTTCAAACATTAATTATTAACATCCCTAGTGTGATCCTCCCTCCTCTTATTGCTGTTTGCCACTTTGGACACTGTCTATGTGTGCATAGCTGAGAGATGGCACTCAGACGTCCACTAACTCGTTGCTCTCGCTACCAATATCTTTCTTTTATTCATCGCATTTCTTTTACAATGTGTTTAACATGCAACGTTCATTTCACAATAAAGACAGCTTTACTGTTTTGGTGTAGTCTCTCAGCTTACCCAATTTCTAGGTGCATCAAACGACTGCCCGGTGAACATATTGTATTATTTAGATGTTGACCAGCCAGATGCTCCTCCACCTCAGGATTTAGTGGAGTCCAAAAACGGAGCTAAAAGAGAGTGTACATCTGACTGACATTCATCAGGTAGCTAGAAGCATGGCTCCATATCAATGCTGACGTTGCTCTGTGTCTGCTAGATGAATAAATAAACTCTTTGCCAACATGTTTGCCATAACAACTTTATATGGTGATACAATGTTGTTTACATCTTGTTCAGCTCCGATGTGGCAAAAAAAAATCAGCTAATACAGGTGTAAATTCAAACACGTCTTTTGTGATTATTAAGTCACACCCTTTCTGTAAGGTCTGTAAGTGTTGTAATTAGGCCAAGAGAGCACAGGCAATATGTGAGAAGATCAGTATTGTATAATAGGAAGCTCAGTGTTTCAGCAGAGCAATTGTCGCTCCGAGGGCAGGGATAGTTCCACTTAACGTGTACCTAACAATCCCACAACTTCAAACCAAACAGAGGGAGGGTGCATGAACTAAGAAGTTGATATGCAAACAGGCGTGGCATGGCAACAGCAAGCAATAAACATGCTAATTTAGGAGAGTGTAACAGTCACTTATCGAGAGCCAAAAAAAAAGTCACATTAAAAATGGCTTATAGCATTCTCAACACCTCTGCAACAAACAGAGGCAGGAGTTAGCAGTCACAGCAGGCATTAATGCGTGAGGTTGAGTGCTACAGCCGCAGTTTGTTTTCTGTCTTCCACCCACAACTTATAAAATATTAAAGGGCTATTTTGATTAGAATAATACAATCAAAACTGCTGGCATTTACATATAAAGTGTATGCTTTCAATGGAATAATGCTTCTGCTCAAGGAGAGGATAATATTGTTTACGGAAAATGGATAGAGCCTTTTATTTCTCTAGGCCCTCGCTTCTGTGTGTGTGTTTGTGACTCATTAGAATATAGTCATTTTCACTTAAGAAATGAAGGGAGTCTGCAAAAAATAATAATGCAGTATTGGTTTGTATAAAGGGTAAAGTCTGTGCAATTCAGCTTTGGTCTCTTTTGAGAATATCACATCAATTTAATGTATAAAGTGAAGAAATATCAGACACTTAATGAAACTTTCTGTTTGTGTCTACTAATAATTTAAATTGTGAGTGTGGTTATGTCTTGTTGTATCGTCTTTTGCTTCAGCTGATTGTTTAGATCTAATTTAGTAAGGTGAGCAGCCCTCACTTAATTGAGCGATGAACTAAAGTAAAACTTTATTGAGTATTTAAAATATGATTTCCACCAATATTTTCATTACAATATCATGTTATTATCTTGCTCGTACGTGTTGTTCCCCATAAGTTAAAGCCTCTGGTGGCTCTGTTATTAGATGCAATGCCTCCACTCCGTGATGAATTTCTGTCTTGATGCAAATGGTGTTTTCCAGGATGACAATGTCCCTTTTCACCTGCTGATTTGAAAAAGCGTGACAGAGATGTTACAGAGTCTCATCAACAAGCAGAAATAATGTCAGATGAATTGTGGACAGTTCTGAAAAGGCATTAGAAATGATGGAATGCCGGCACGATCGCCCACTATCATTTTGTGTGTTGCTGCTACCTTCGGTGTTGCCCTTGAAGAAATATATTGGCTCCGTTCATCCCACAAGATGCAGGGAATCATGCTATAGATTTCTTTTTTGACAGCATTGTCGATCTACTTTTCTCTGGCGCAGCCTACAAAGCATTGCCTTAAGACCATTGCTTTCTGATTAATAGAATTAAAGTTGTGATGAATTTCCAATTCTGTAAGTTCTGACTCAGAAAAATCAATGAACAATCTAAATGTTTTTGATGTGAATTTAAGAGTTTGAGCATAAATCGTGTAATCGTGACGTTGCATTTTTATCTTGGTTGCATTGGAAGTTCAGTTCACTTCTTGCCTTCAGATGACTAAAATGTTGCATTACCAACAGTCATTGTCCATCCACAATCTTGCCATGGACTGCTTGGATGTAATTCAATTTTATTTTGATCTGGCTTAGGGATGTTAATGTACATATAGAGTACTTTGGCTAAACTGCATGTCAAATATTTGAGTTTCATTGTAGTTACATGAGCAGTAACACTGTAGGTGCAGTGGTGTAAATATTGACGGTGCAGCCGATGCGGCACATCGTGGCCCAAAGGCCGTGTCCACACTGAATCCGTTATATGCACATCTGTTATGTCATGGAAACAAACCATGTGCTCGAGATAAGACTGGAGACTTAACCACTTATCTTTCTTCGTTTGTTCTTTTTAAGCGGAAACACCTTTAATCTTGTTATATTTACTGGACATGCCACATGATTTAGCCGGCAGCAGTAGAGAATTTTCAGCCTCCTGGCGATCTCCCTCCGGCCAGCTGCCTCCTTATTAAGGTCTTGTAGTGAAATGAGGAGGTATAGTATAGATAACTCCTCTTTTCAACTTCACAAATCAGCGACTACTGGTCCAGTGGGGCAATTTTAAGGCAAGCGAAAGAAATTAATGGAAACAGCTGGACGTCTGACAAAACATGGACGAGGTTCTTAAGCCATGTTGTTAATGGACCAGTAGGATAAACTTCTAATGGGTGAGTACTGGTTTCTTTTTGTTATTATGGAGTGGGATCAGGGATTTTAATTTATAGAACTGTAATTTTTACGTCTCATATGTTAGAAATTGTGCACCTACTTTAATCTGTGTGTGTGATAACATTTGGCTGCTGAGTCCAGGGCAGGCTGATAAATTAGCGTTTATAAGTTTGGGCTTTGGCTGCTGTCCGTGGTGCTGATCTAAGGCTGCTCACTGCACATAACTCAATGTTCACATTTCATCTATCACTTTTCTTTATTGTTTTTCTTTAATGCAAGGAAATTTACTTTCACACAAATGAAGTCTGCATGGAATCTACAGTCCCGTCCAAAACTATTTGAACAGTGAGACCAACATCTGTTGCTCAGTACACTAGTGGTTTCTTTCTTCTTCAGGATGATCCAAATGGTTGTACTGGCTATGGCCAATGTTTGTGCAATAGCTCTAATTGATTTTTCATCTTCTCTCAGCTTCAAAATTGCTTGCTTTTCTCCTATAGACAGGTCTCTGGTCTGGTCTGGGTGGGTTCAAACCAAAGGTTTTTTAACCAATCTAGATGTAAATACCTGGAAATAGAAACTGAAATACTGATCTCTTGTCTCATATTCATCTTTTGATGTCAAACTAATGTTTTCAGTATACAGAAATAAAGGAATTGGTCTTGTTGTTCCAATAGTTTTGGAGGGGACTGTATATTTGGTGTCTTGGTGAAGAGATTCAGGAAACTCTGTCTTTTTGAGTCTCTTTTTCTTATTTTTGGTTCCATTTCCCTTTTGCTTATGACTTTTTTTTTCTCTTACTATTATCTTTGCTTTCTACCTCTGTGACACTGCAGCTCCCTCTCTCCATGCCCATCTGCTCATCTATCATCATCTCTTATTTCCAGCCAAGAGTTGAGCCATGGGAATAAATGAGGTCATCCCAAATCTAACTTCTGTAGCAGCTGCCAGCCACACCGTCTATTTGATAAGCACTTTGATTTCCAGCAAAGATCCTTTCATCAAAAATCTCCAGGGGAGTAAATTCAATTTCCATTTTAAAGTATTCCAGGTGTTTTGCAATAAACAGGCCCAGGTGCCAATGTAATGTCAGGGCCATCGCTGCATGTGTCACATTTATGTTCATTGTTTGGTTTATGATCACGCTATGAAATCTAATGATACTCATTTGAACCCCTGTGGCAAAGGTTGGGAAGAGGGCATGAGGAAAATCAAGATCTAACTTATATGGAAAACTTTAGTTTAGTTTAGTTGTCAGTGTCTTCCTTCCCCTTAATGATGTCCATCCATCCATCCATCCATCCATCGTCAACCGCTTATCCCGTTAGGGGTCGCGGGGGGGCTGGAGCCGATCCCAGCTGGCATAGGGCGAAGGCAGGGTACACCCTGGACAGGTCGCCAGTCCATCGCAGGGCACATAGAGACAGACAACATATAGACAGACAACCATTCACACTCACATTCATACCTACGGGACATTTAGAGTCATCAATTAACCTAAACAGCATGTCTTTGGACGGTGGGAGGAAGCCGGAGTACCCGGAGAGAACCCACGCTTACACGGGGAGAACATGCAAACTCCACACAGAAGAGCCGCAAGCTGGAATCGAACCTGCGACCCTGTTGCTGTGAGGCGACAGCGCTAACCACTACACCACCGTGCAGCCCCCTTAATGATGTAATGTATGTAATGTTTATGTAACATGATATATTTGAGCATTTTATGAAGGACTTAAAAGATGGAAATGGCAGTCGGTAGCTGATTTCTGGAGAAATGTTATCTATAAATATAAATAATAACATATATCTATTGTTAGTGCTTACAATTACATACTCGGCAGGAGAAAAATATGTTTTTGTGTTTGGTGCATCCAGATACCATGAAACACAAAAACAGATCTCAGGTTTTCATAATGTGAGGAGTGCATTATACTATCCATCCATCCATCGTCAACCGCTTGTCCCGTGAGGGGTCGCGGGGGGGCTGGAGCCGATCCCAGCTGGCATTGGGCGAAGGCGGGGTTCACCCTGGACAGGTCACCAGTCCATCGCAGGGCACATAGAGACAGACAACATATAGACAGACAACCATTCACGCTCACATCCACACCTACAAGCAATTTAGAGTCATCAATTAACCTAAACAATTTGGACTATGGGAGGAAGCCGAAGTACCCGGAGAAAACCCACGCTTGCACGGGGAGAACATGCAAACTCCACACAGAAGAGTCCCAAGCCGGAATCGAACCTGCGACCCTCTTGCTGTGAGGCAACAGCGCTAGCCACTGCACCACCGTGCAGCCCTGCATTATACTAATTAAAATATATTAAAAAGAGAGGTCTTGGTGCATGTATATGCTGTCAAGATTGTAGTGGATGATGACTGAAAGACGAAGAATATGAAATGTGATAATGAAAGTAATGATGAATCCACAGTACACATCTTAACTTTTACATCCTTCCAGAAACTGATTGTTTGACCTCTCAGGGCGCTAAGTGGTGAGACTCTTCACTTACAACCAGCCTGGTGAATCTCACTAGATACCAACCCAGTATGGTCCTGACTAGATGAAGGTTTTATGACTTACAGGTCAACAGGTCAAATACCTCCTAAACATTATGGAGTCAGAACAATCTAATTCTAACCTTATAATGTACATGAATTGATATGTGATGCTTCACTAACATGTGCTCTAGTAGCAGGAGGTTGTTGACATAACAAATTCAACAAAAACAAGTTAAAATAGCTGCAGGTTTTAGACCAAAAACCTTCTCTTTTATGCTAAGCATTTGAATCATATCTGGCTGCATCAATATCTTTACATGTGTATCTTATTCACAAATTATAGGTGATCTTAAAATTATAGGTGATCTTAAATCTTAATACAGTTGGGTGCACACTAATGCCTAGTTAATCTTATATTTGATATATATTTTAATCTAGTTGAAGTGTATTACACCATTTTATGTTGATTGTGAGCCATACATAAATTGACTCATTTCATTACACATGCTCAGAACATATCCAAGTTTTATTCAGTGGTTGATGTCTTGTGTTTGGTATGTATTTGAAAGAGATGAAGCCCAGATTTCAAATATGGAAGAATTAATCATGTTGAAACAAGTTAATTAGTTTAATCTAACAAAGGAAGTCTGACTAAAGAATAAAGTTTTTCAGATGGGAGGAGAATCCTGTTCTCCCACCAACTAAACACCGCACCCCTTTCTCAGCTGATAATAAGAGGCTTCACACAGCTAGTGAAGAGGACTCTGGGCTTTTAGGGCTTTTCGGGGCCTTTGGGGCTTCGGACTCTCGATCCTGTTATTGTATTACCATTCATTCAATTATATTCTGTTAGTAGTGTAGTCACGTAGTTAGTCAAATAAACACTTCATTTATAAGAACTTGGTTACTTGATTTTGTGCTCCGTAGCAACCCTGAGATTATGAGACTCAACTGATTAATATCAAATTTTATTATTTTTCTATGTTTTTATAAAACTGGGTGGCGCTTGGGTAAATCCTGATATTGAAGTTACTGTGGGTAATATCTGAAGTTGAATGCCACTTTCCTTCATATTTTATGATAATTTGTGTCTTATAATTAATAATTTGAGATTATTAATTGTGAATATGAATTTTATGTTAATTAATGATTAACTGTTAATCTGCTCAAGGCAATAATGCTACAAGATAGTTTACATTGACCAAAGACAAAACAAATTCTGCAGGTATTAAGAAAAGCAAGACTTCGGGGGGTTAATGGTTTGTTTTGGACAGAGTAATGATTAAAACATCAGTGCAGAGCGCCGGAACAAAAACACCAACACATCTCCAACAGTGTGATAATAACGCACTTCCTGTTCCTAGTCTAATAGTCTGTAGATATGTAGCCTATACATAAGATATATTTTAATAAAATACAACCATACCAACAGAATACAGCAGAGCACAGAAGCCGTTTCCATGCCACAAGGCAGACAGGCGTCTGACTGTCTATCAACATGAGGAGCACAGAAACCTGAAGATCCCAGCGGGACGTCAGTTGAGTAGGCGATCCTTCAGTGTGGCGCAGTACACATTTGCATATACGCTGCTAAAAGAATGTGACCATATGTGTCCCGGACCACCTCTGAATGTGGTCTAAACGATCTGATCTCAGTGTGTCTTGAGCATTCACACCTGTACTTGTGATCCGATCACTCAGGACACATGTTAATACCAGGTCTCAACGGGGCCTTTGAGTGAGAGCACAGTACCTGTAGTCTTTACTGTTTATTAACTGTCCCAAACAGACCATCATCAGACCATCATCCCATCCAAATCATTTAAGTCTACAGTGCAGCTGTTCAAAAATACATAATGGAATAACCACATACAATATAAAATATGTCACTAATCGTATTGTCTGCTATAAGTAAAAAAGGTCAGCCAGATGAAAGGTCAGTTGAATGGTCATTATCCTGCCAGCACATAACTAGCTGTCTCTGATTTAGCACATGTTGCTTCTTTGGCATTACATATTTTATAAATATGAGGAAGAGACTGCAGTTTCATGGCACATGACAAATAGGCGGCTGTAAAAGTGTAGCATGCATTATTAATGGCAGCTCTGAGTGGAAAGATGCCTTCAGCTTGGGATGATGATCCATGATGATCTGATCGGTCTTGTACTTTTAGCCAAGCATGAGCAGGTCAAATAACATGGCAGATTAGTTCTGTTTTGTTATCATATTTATTCTGCTTTGTGTTTTGTTTGCATACTTGAATGAATTTGGGGATGCTCTCTCTCACTCGCTCTCTCGAAAAAAAGAAAAAGGCTACAGGTTTTGATTAATTTATGTATTTAATTTTCTGGCTCATACATTGTTGTTTCATTGAGTTTGTTTTTTTTTTTCCAAAAATATGTTCTCTCTTCTCTGGATAAATATCTACTGTATGTATTTGGCGATATTAAACAGGATCCGTTATTCTGTCTTATGATCATTGTTTTCACAACTACGTATCACATCAGTTATTCACTTAATTAGAATTGAGTCACTCTGGATGAGGAATTGTAGTCTATTGTGTTGAATTCATCCTCTGTACGATAATGTAAGGAAAGTGTGTTTAGGGACACACATGACATTTATCATGTCTCAACAGTTTTGTCTGTTTAGTCATGATAAGAGGTTTCTACTCACACTGCTGCTGCTGCTGCTGCTTGAGCCAATCATCATTCAATCATGCAGTGTTTGGCTACTTCTCTGCCAAAGTCTATTGCCATGGCAGAGTACCAAACCGTTGGTGACTTGATTTCCTCTTATGAGTTTTGTACAAAAATACTTTCAAGACTCACAGATGGCAGACCATGGAGCCACAAACACAGCAGAACAGATCTGCATGGCAGGAGTTTTGCAGCACCAAAACTAAATTTAATTTGTCAGGGAGATTAGTTGCGTGTTTAAAACCAGCTGTCTGTTTGTTAACATCACTTTATACGCTATAATCGTTGTCTGCAGTTGTCTGTTACTCCATTTAAATATGCCTGTTTTATACAAATTAAATTGAGTACGTGAAATATTGTCCCATACCTGAGAATGCTGTTACATAACATAGCATTCATAGAAGTCTTTCTTTCTTTTTCTGTCTATTATGTGGTGCCACAGGTAAAATTTGCTGTATTATTATTTTATTATTAATATTTAGATTATTTTAGTTCACTAATTCAAATTTTTGTTCAAATTTTATCCTTGAAGTTGACATTAAAGGGGTTCGTTCTAAAGGCCTTTACATACCGGGAGTTTGACGAATAAACAACACAAAAATGCAAAGTATTTGCCTGCGAATGTTACGCATCAAATCTATTCATATTGGCAGCGATGCAAATTTGTGACACTTACAACATGTTCTCAGTCAGGACCAACAACCAGGAGAACACCCAAAAGAAAGCGTCTGGCAGTCTGTCTGAGGTAAATTGTTGTGCAGCCTAAACTACTGTAACCTAATTGATTGTTTCCTTTCAGTGAGAGTGAATTTGCTAAACAGTTACGCAGTGAAAACAGTATGTCTAAAGCTTTTATTGTGAGAGGTAAGAACAGAAGGAGTGGATTTGCCATCTTGGTTCAGATAACGGAGCGTCTGTGTTGTTGTACACTATAGTGTATGTTTTGAATATGTCCCTTCTGCACAATGTGAGTGGTTGATGTATTTATTCGTGGTCTGAAAGCTCAGAAAAATCATTGCTTTTTCGCTGTGTAACATTTGCGCTTTGCGTGAAAGTACTCATGACAAAAACAACGGTTAGAACAAAATTTGACGTGCGAATTAATCACACGAAAAACACCCCAAGTGTGTAAATGCCTCAACATAGAATAATTAAGATGTACATGTACAAAGATGTACAGAAAAAAAAAAAAAAAAGGGGGCGGCAGTAGCTCAGTCTGTAGGGAGTTGGCTTGGGAACCGGAGGGTCACCGGTTCAAGTCCCGACATGGACCAAGAACTGAGTGTGAACTGGTAGCTGGAGAGGTGCCAGTTTACCTCTTGGGCACTGCTGAGGTGCCCCTGAGCAAGGCACCTAACCCCCAACTGCTGGGGGCGCTTGTCAGGAGCAGCCCCCTCACTCTGACATCTCTCCATTGATGCATGTATATGTGTTTCGGGTCTGCATGTACTGTGTATACGTTACAACAAAAAAAAAATTGAATTTCCCCTAGTGGGACTAATAAAGGTTGATCTTCTTCTTCTTCTTCTTCATCCACATACCTTTCGTTGAAATGACAGACAAGTTGGTCAGAAAAGGTCAATCATGCCTCTGTTGCGTCTGTTTCGTGGGACAGTTTGGTTAGCATGAATGCAGTATGAAGTGGAAAATGTTCCTGCATCATGCACGTTGCTGCAACAGTTTCTTGTATTTCGCTTTGTATCTTCCGCAGTCAACAATAAAGGAAAATGTGTGTGTTGTATGTAGTGCAGTGCATGTGTCTGCACCCACATTGGTGTTGTCTTCCCCTCAGAGGGAGATAGTGCTGTAGGTGAACAGTCTGTTTGGTTCTCCAATTTTGTTCACTAACTCACAGAACTTCCTCTTGTGCTGGGAGATAGCCACAACGCCTTTGGCATGTAAAGCCAGAGGAAGAAAATGAATAAATCATAAATAAGCAAACATCTACACATCATAGACATCTCCCATTTTGTTACAGCTACATATTCTTTCTCTCTCTCTCTCTCTTTTTTTTTATTCACAAGGAGTGTTGAACGCAGAGATAACAATTCACTTGATTTACTGGTAGCAGTCTGGATGTGACCCTGCGAGGTCATGATAAATCTGTTCAGATCTTAATAAGAGAGGAAGACGACAAGAACATTGCTTCATCAGCAAGTAAGAGAGGAAGTTTCAAAGGCTTAGTGTTTTATGTTTCTCTGGACTCCTCTAACTATTACACAGCCCTCACATTGACAAATAAATACAGGCCCTTTGGCGAGATGGCCTCCTGGAGATGATGTGTGACTGTCTTCTTGCCAGATAGCACATAGAGGAGAGCTTATTCTGAGGTAGCTAATCTCACCCATGTTACTTTGTGAGCCAAATTATTTTGGTATACAACTGCTGAGATACCTTTGTCAGTCAGAACCATAAAAACACTCATTCCTTTCTCTTCACATATTTGACCAGTGCTACATCCTTGATGATATTGTATATCTGAGTGGTGGAAGAAGTATTCAGATCTAGTAGTGAGTAAAACAGTACCAGCGTAAAAAGACTTTTACAAGTAAAAGTCCTGCATTCAAAATCTTACTTAAGTAAAACTACAAAAGCATTAGCATCAAAATATACTTAAAGTACCAAATGTAACAGTACTCATTAAGCAGAATGGCCCATTCATTATATTATTGGATTATAATTGTTGATGCATTTGTGTATTCATCACTTTAATATTATAGCTGGTAAAGGTGGAGCTCATTTTAATTAGGGCTGCACAATTAATGAAAATTTGGCACTGCAATATGGCCAAAATAACAATATTTAATATAATATAATATATAATAATACATAAGGAAAAATGTCTGTCAAAATACCATTTTAAACTAAACATTGTAGTTTGTTATTTTGGCATTCCATTTAAAATTACACATCTTATTGCAGTTACAATATCAGTCAAAATAATCACCATTCAATTTTTTTTTTTTTCAAAATTGTGCATCCCTAATTTAAATTATGTACTGCTGGGTGGCTTATGTATAATTCATAATAATATTTTATTATTAGATTTGTTATATTTTGTATCAATAATATAAATTTGCAAAGTAACTAGCAATTTCAAAACAAATGTAGTGGAGTAAAAAGTACTACATTTACCTCTGAGATGTAGTGGAGTAGACATAGAAAGCAGCATGAAATGGAAATACTCAAGTAAAGTACAAGTACCTCAAAACTGTGTCTGAGTATAGTACTTGTGTAAACATACTTAGGTATTTCCACCACTGCTGACATCACATCGGTTTGAATCTCAGTCATTAGCACCAACACCTGCATTCCCCAGTGCAGTTTCCTTTGCTTACATAATGCCATAATCAACATTCATATCCCACTGTGGAATTAAGCACATAAAGCATTTACCCAACCATTCAGGGTATCTGTCAGTTTTATGAACTTGGCTCATTCCCCCATCTGGACTCCTTTAATCCTGACTGTATGACACGGTACAGTTAATCAAAATCTTCACTCAGTTTCAACATTATCCATGATTGATACGTTTACTCTCATATCCTGATGAATATGCCTGCTCCGCAGTGGGATGTGAAATCCTTGTAAATATCCCTTTAGAGATGAGTCCATAGTTGACAGTCGGCACAGGAACTTTCTCAGTCGGGGGCTGTGGGATACGGGATGGACACTGGCTCCAAGGAGTCATGTTGGATGCTCTGATCACTTTATGTTACGCCGTCTCACTTTGGGTTTGATTGGGGTCAGCCAAGTTACGTTGTCAATGAAACAGATGTGCTTGACGGCAATATTAGAGTTAACCGAACAACTGAGAAAAACACACACAACCTTGGGGGTGGATATTAAAAAAGACCGATGAGTGGTTGTATTCATTTTAAAGTGGTTTTGGTCCATTTACTGCAAAACTATCAGAGTTTCAATACGAACACCAGCTTAAATACACTTCTGGCCTCAAGGAAACAGTGATAGTGTATTTCTTCAGTGATAGTGTATTTCTTCTGCAAATAAAGATAAAGATACAGCATAAGAAGACTATCGTTTCAACATTTCAACCTGTACATTTTAAAGATACAGGTTTTAAATCATAGGGAAGGGGAAGTAAAAGTAATGGAAACGCATACAAACCAGATAAATATGCAGTCCGGTATAACTTGGTCTACACCCTGATGCAGAGAACTTACCAACAAGTTGAAAAAGTTATTTATTTCATTGTGATGTGCCATTTTTACTCCACTGGCAGCTGCTCAGCATCTAATATCTAAAGGCACCGTTCGCTATTAATCTGAAGGTATCCTAAATTTACTCATTATGATCATTCATTCAGCTCTGCTTCAAAAACTAGTTAATCTGTGTAAATGCCAAAGCCTTAAAAAAAGAGATCCTTAAGTCTGTCTTTCCATACAAATAAAAGAGCTTGCAGCTTTAAATGTAAGACATCAATGATTCAGTCATCGTATATTGGGTTCATTTTGCAGTCCCCTTTGATAGGACAACTGCCTGCATCAGTTGGAGAGCTAATTCCCTCTGTAACATGCACATGCATGAGCACAAACCCCCAGGAACCCCTTTCATATCAACCTCCCTCTCTTCTGTATCCAAGACGTAGCGAATCCTCCCATGTGATATCTGACTGGGGACCAAGCAGCACACCAAAGACAGAATCATTTGCATATCCCACATCTCCTGTTTACACGGTTCCCATTTATCATCAAAGACAACTTTATGGATAGGTCCTTCAATAGACGAGCAATATTAATCAAGCACAGATCCAACAGCAAACAGAGAAATCAGAAGCAGGAGGCCGGCATCTTCTTGTCTGTGCGATGAAGGCCCATGTCTTGAGTAAATATTGCATGCAGATAAAGTGTACGAGTAAGCAGAAATGGCAAAAGAAGGCAGCACAGTTTGCAGAAAGCAGGTTTGTTGGACTCAGCATTTTGGCTTCGCCTGATGTGCTGGATTATACAGTACACTGGTGTTTTCGAGGGACACAGTGATATGTTTGCAAGAGGCAATGTTAGTTTTCATTTTATGCTACAGGGCGCTCATAAGATTGACACTAAAAAAGAAAGAAGAAAACATATAGTGTACTTGACAAGTAGCACTGTGCTCCATAAGGGCAGCTTTGAACAGTCATTGTTGCTCAGCCTGAAGCTGCAAGCTGTATATCATGGAGAAAATGGAAAAAAAAAGGACTGTTACAGTGGTTTACAGTAGGTGCAGTAGCGTGGTGATATGAGCTAAAGTACTCACATAGCCCAGTCTTCACGGACACATTAAATGGACTGTGATAAAATGCCCAGCAGCAGAGGCCACATGCTGTAGAGATCCATCCCGCCTAAAGGTCTTAAGGTTCATGGTGGCAACTTTGCAAGGCTCTTAAAGAGCGTCTCCACACTAAATGTGCTGTAGAGGTAAAGCATTGCTCCACTGACCTCTGTGGGCACCCAATAAAACAGTTTGGTGTGATTATCAGCGCTTCCACTTCGTGCCACAATCCCACTTGACTCACCGGTCAAACAGACCCAACCACAATTCAAAGTACGTGTTTTGTCTGGTAAGCATGGACTGATGTAAAAAAAAAAATAGATTAGTAGTTTGTGGACTGCCGTTTTAAAGACTTGAGCTCGCCATTGGCCGTTGAATTCTTACAAGGTAGCCAAGCCCTAAAGTAGGGCTGACCGTATCGATCCAAATATCGATAGTATCGATACCCAGGCACGTATTGGTATCGGGTCGAAACTAGCGTGATAAGATCGATGCTTTTGTGTCTCGTCTACGCGTCCGGCAAAAATTACTCAAATTTCCTCACAGAGTTCATGTGAACGAGAGCAGCTTCTCTCCAAGTCTGTCTGTGCAAACAGCGCACCACTCTCTCTCTCTCTACCTCTCTCTCTCTCTCTATTGCTTTCTCTCTCTACCTCTCTCATTCGCTCTCTCTCTACCTCTCTCATTCTCTCTCTCTACCTCTATATCTCTTTCTCTCTCTCTCTCTTACCTCTCTCTCTTTCTCTCTCTTTATACCACTCTCTCTCTTTTTCACAAATAGCTGTTTGCAGTCTAATGTATTTGTTTATGTTTTTATATTGTTATTTATTTATCCTTTGTTGCTTTATTATTTTTATGCTGTTAATTGTTTTATTTTGCAGTTAGTTAATAAAAAATGTTTATTTGCCAAAAATATTTGTCCTGTGTTCTATCATAATCAACCAACTAAAGGCAAAATCACAAAATTATTCAATCATGACATTTCAAGTAAAAAGTATTGGTATCGGTATTGAAGATACTAGCCCTGTATTTACTTGGTATCAGATCAGTACCATCATTCCCAGTATTGCCCACCCTACCCTAAAGCATTCTCCGCTGAATGGTCTATTTTACCCTAAATGTGACCATAATTTACTAAATGAACATCATGCTGTATTGAAGAAGATTTGAATCTAGCAATTGAGACCATAAACTCACGTTTACAATGTTTACTGAGGTAATAAATCAAGTGAGAAGTAGGCTCATTTTCTCATAGACGT
Source organism: Pterois miles (assembly GCA_947000775.1). Lineage (NCBI taxonomy): Eukaryota > Metazoa > Chordata > Actinopteri > Perciformes > Scorpaenidae > Pterois > Pterois miles. The sequence goes on along the minus strand of CAMQGK010000334.1, from coordinate 6,772,386 downwards.
CAATACAATCAGACTTTGTTATACAACCAGAGGAGTCGCCCCCTGCTGGTTATTATAAAGAATGCAAGTTTAAGGCACTTGAGCATTGGCTTCACTTTTCAGACCTTGGAGGTTGCCCACTAGTGGTAAGTGACAATGTTATAAGAAGGATGATACAAGTTACAGCTGCAGTTAAGAAGTGTTGCCATTATCAATTAATCTGACATATTGTTTTTAATTGACTGATTGGCCTAATTATGAATCAGCAAATGTTTAGTCTATAATATATTGAAAAAAAATAAATGCAATAATAATAAAATGTCTTGATTTGTTCAACCAATGGTCCAAAACCCACATATATTCAAATTACAATAATATACTGTGAAACAGAGCTCATTTTAAAAATGTTTATTACACAGTTTCATTTTCTTGAAGGAGGCTAAATTTAATAATCAGTTAATCATTTCAACTTAATGCCAAGGTTTCCTGAAAATATGCATACAAACAACAAGGACGACATGGCAAAAGGAAAATAAAACCCAAGGTAAGAATTACAAATGTAAGTATAGAGCTTGTACAAAGGCACATACTTACAAAGAAAACCACATGGCTTCTATGGTAACCCCTGCACACACAGTCATGAGTCATGGTTCACACACACTGTAATTAACAGACAGAAAGTTACACACTGCAGGCACACACATACAATTTTTTCACGCTTTGTTTCACTCTGCACATGGCAGATGTAAACAGCAAAGACACACAGAGGCACACACACACACACACACACATGCAGGGACACAGTACACATCATCAGCTCTCCCGATACCCACCAACCAGTTTGTTGTGTTGCTCACATGCTGTCCCCAGAGTAAGATGCTGTGAGCAGGGAGCGAGGAAGGAGAACAAAGACAAAATACAACTCTGGGAGAGAGGAGAGTTGCAATGCAGAGTGAAAAGGTGTCCAGAAACAATGCCATGTTTGTGTCTTCAAGGTCTAACATAATAGTAATATAATTGCTTTTTTATATTAATACAGGAAGGTGATGTTTATCAATTTAACAAATTATGTAATTCCAAGACCAGTGACAGATAACAGAGGTTAGTTGCAAGATTTACACACAATTTTCAAGTGCTTAGAATTAGATTTGTGTTTACCGTTAAGAGTAGTCATCCACCTTTTGGCATGAAATCAAATATGCATATTGCTTGTCCTTTAAATCCATGCCAAAAAAAAAAAGCCAATACAGACTTCATTTTAAATTTGCCTAATGTTACTGTCTGTCTCTGGAAACTGCAATGCCTTACTGTGTTTAAGCTGCAGGCTCATCTGTAATCTGATTGGGACATGCATCGAAAGGTCAGCAGCAAAGATGGTTTAAATTTCAATAATTTGAACTGTCAGAACAGCAGCAAGGTGTAAAAAGCATCGTGTTCTGCAGCATCCATGTTGTGTCAAGGCTCTGTGACATATCTGTCTCTCCATAGGATAACAATAGCTCAAATCGCAAAGTGATTCTGCTGTAATCACGTACATGCAGCCTAACATGCACAGACCATTGCAAATAATCCCCCAGACCCCAACACAGCCAAACCATATGTCAAGTTAGCATGTGTTCAGCCTTCCAATCAGGATTACCCATGCTTCCAGAGTGAATTGTACTGCTTTAGCAGAAACCAGGTTTCCTTCAGAGACACGCAGCGTTCCCTCATGTGTTTGTCAGCAGCGGCCACAGATGTATGCAAAAGCAGCGTACTGCAGTGGTATCGTGGAGCATACAAAATATTCTGCCTGTAGAGATAAGGCAATGTGCATGTATACCCACTGCTTCCTGGATATCACGGACCATCAGTGGCTTCTGAGATTACTGCACGTATCGCAACACAATGTGGATCGCCACAGATGGTTGCTAAAAAGTGCTTTTAAGCCCAGCAGTTCCTATATTTTATTGTATTTTGATTATCTATCATATTCTTCTGGGAGCAGAATAACAAAAAAATATCTACCACAGAGCAGCTCTCCTCTGCCTCTCTCTCTATGTGCTGGTGGTGTAGGTGCATATCATGAGGAGACCTTGAATAACTGAATTGCTTACAACAAGTTAGTCAGACTTGAAATACAAATATAAATATATTCAATCGACTTCAAATGACACGCTCCTTTACTATCTTGACATGTACATTCAGGGCACATATTGTGTCAGCTTTTACTGTTACTAGTAATATATTTTTGAGTTTGAAACAATTATCAAAACGTTCACCTCTCTTTCTCCCCCTTACACCATGGCATTGTTTACATCCTAATTAAGTTGATAGCAAGTGTCTTTGCTAATCTGGCGTGTACCGCCAAAGGGGCTTTCGTGCCCTGAGTTCAGCCTCTGAGGCAATACTCCCTCACAGGCTGTCTAGTTCCCCCCAGCAAGCGCACAGCATGAATACAGAGTCTTAATTTAGGCCAAGAAAGTCCCTCTAATGCTCGTACAGTACTGCTGTAGCTCCATAGTCCCAAAAGGCACCTGGCCAGATAAAAATGCAATTAAATAAACTTTTTGCACAGTGCATTAACTTTGACAGAAATAAATTGTGATAAGCACAAGCAGCACTAAACTAGAATCCCCTGAATCATTTGGCCACTTTTCAAATTTTTCTAGCGACAGCTTGTTCTCAGGTGAAGAAACAACCACGAGGCACCAATGTGAATGAGTCCGCTGCTGCTGCTGCTGAATTATCAATCTGTGTCAGAGACAGAAAATGGGAGCTGGATATTTCACCATGCTCAGTGGTTATGTGACATTATGCATACAGACCCCCTGGAAATGAGCCACCCATACTGGAGATGAAGTGGGTAGGAAAGCACAAGTTTCCAGGGTTTGAAGTGGCACTCAGTCATGAGTGCCACTTCATTCCCTTGACGAGCCTTCTTGAAGTGATGCGCTGCCAGATCCGTTGGTGGGTTTGGATTGAAGTAGATACATGAATGTATTATACAATGAATGAGATATTCAAACAGGGCTTCTCATTCATTAGAGCTTCATATGGCGCATACACCAATAAAAGGTTTCTTTCCTTTCCTAGTACATGTGAACTAGTGTGTTTCTCTAGTTGAGCCCAGCTTGATACAGCTCTTGATGGATTTTAAATATGTTGGACCTCATTGTTGAATTGCTGTATGGTTTTAAATGTATGTGACTGTGAAAAGGTTGTTGGTTGTTGATCCTTTCTGGGCCTGAGGATGAGCAATCCTATATATAAATTGTAACAAAACCAGGTACATATTCTCCTGCTGTGTCAGAACCTGGCGTCTACATTACCCATAATGCAACTTGACCACTGACAGGAGATATTTATAAATATTTTCACATATACGGTAGTACTCCCTACCACCTGTAGACAAACTTTGATGTGTAAAATAGGTGAGTAAATTAACTACAGCATTTTCGTTGTTGGTAGACATAAACCTTGCACAGCAGCTGGATTATGGCGATGTCACAAAATCACGTAAGAATCGTGATCCGAATCAGAGCACATATCACATGAAAATCCACCTTGTCATGCTTCAAGTGTGAGTTTGTAGCCAGAGTACAGACCAATCAAGGTCCTGTTAGGAGCTACTGGGAGCTAGGGGCGTGTCTTAGGTGTATGTGACGTGACACGGAGAGGCGGCTGTTTATTCTAAACAACGATCCTGAAGAGTTTAGCATAAATGCTGCAATCTGTTATATCAGAACTGGAGTGTATTTCCTCATTAAAAGAGAGAACGGCACTGAAGGATTTTCTTGATGGAAAAGATGTTTTCACTCTTCTCCCGACTGGCTTCGGTAAGAGTTTGATTGACAGATGGTTCATCCAATCACCTGCCAAGTATTTTTTGAAAGTGCCTGAACTTTTCCAAACAGTTTCCAATGACGGCTTCTCAGATGAATCTGTGTAACAAACCATCTGGCGCATCAGGGTAGGTAGACATTGTGTCAGCAGAACTTTTCTTTTTCCCCTGTAATCTTTGTTTCCGACCACAGAAATAACTTTGGTTGAAACACATATTGTTACTTCAGTAATTTCCACCTTCCCTGAAGTCTCTCTCCTGCAGGTACGCACACTTCCCTGACGTTTGCCAGGGTTAAGGGTTCAAGGTTTTTAAAATTTGTTATTTTTCAGTTATAAATGACCACAGATATTTATTTTCTGATATGATAGTACAATGTAAATGTGTTTTATAATCTTATATAACAAAAACTTGCAAGCGTAGCTAAACATTTCTTATAGTGACAGCCTGCAAATGCCTCCAGAGAAAATGTTTACATCACAACATACCACATAACACAAATACAAAATGCTTTAAAACTCAGTCATAAATATTCAGAGCAGATAAAAAAGCTGTAAGTTACACACTGAGATAACTGTTACAAACTGAAAGCAAGTCATCATTAACATAATGATTTCAAAGATCTTAAAGAGGCTGAGCAGAACCATATAATAACATTTGGGTTCATTTTACATTATTCTTATTATTGTGACACAGTGTGATACTCCAGGTGGAAATAACCCTAAACTGCAGCAAGACCCATTCATTATTCATCCTCTCCTTTCAATGCCATGGGGAAAACATCAGTCAGACAAAAGAGAGCAAGTGAACTGTCGACACTTTCTTTCAATGCATCTATTCGTTTTCACCCAAGATGAACTTGGTCTTCTGCCCTCAGTAGTTTCTAGGTCCTACAGAATGCCAGTGTGACCTGGTGATCTGGTAGGTGGATGACATCTGACTCGACTTATTTTTGAAGTGCTACATGTTCAGGTTCAGTGTGACCTACAACAGATGCAGGGACATCTCCCCTGGGTGACAATTCATATCAAAAAAAAAGAAAAAAAGAGGAACACTTAAAAGAGAGACCGTGACAGACGCGCTGACAGGAAACGAGGGAGAGAGGGCTCCAGCGCGAGACGTGTTCATATGTGCGTACTGTGTTGTCGGCGTGAGAGACAGAAGATCAGTCAAACAGAAATCCACACGAGCGAGAAAATGAGAAGTTGGGATTCAATAAACAAGAGTCAGACTCATTGGCAAGATTTGAAAAATGTGCTTTACTTTAGACAAAACACAGAGTGTTCAAAGGAGAGGTTCGGAGGCGACAGCTGAACAGAACGGTTACTCATCAGTTGTGTTGACAGTGAGATGTTGGGTAGGAAATTCAATTTCTCCAAAAAGAAAAGCTTTGAGGATTTAGATTGCTGTACACTTATCTCTTGGTGTGGGTCTGATGTGCTGTAGTAATGCTGTGCAGTCCAAATTATTGTCATCAAACATGCCTTTTATCCCATTAACAGTTTTGTTTTAAAGTTTGTATTCCAATTATAAAAGCTCACATGTACTTGTGATAAATGATCCTCAGTGTGACTTCCTGTGCATACACACTAGTGAATAAACTACACCGGAAAGTGCAGCGCTGTATTACACAGGAAATTAGCAATGGAAGCTTTTAATATGCTGCCCTATAGACAATACCTCTTATGAGTTTTATATTGCTATGCCAAGGCTATAACTCCTCCTCTTCTAATCTTAAAAGTGTATCCTTACACAGACACACTCACACACTCCCAAGTCAACACTACATCTGACACCAAAAACAAAACTCCTGTTAATTCCCCAAAGCAAGTCGATTCACACTCGAATGGAAAACAGCTGCAATTCCTCAGATAGTAGAGAAACACGCAGACCATTTGGGAAGTGTGTAACTCCCAAAAGTGTTGTGAGCGCTGCCAACACTAAATGAGAAAACAAGAGAGAGATCCAAACACACGAAGCCTGCATAGTTTGGTTGCATGCACACTGCAGTTTGTCCCAGATCAGTGCTTCTCATTGTGTTGGTCACAGTGTTGTTGCTTTGACATACATGAGTTCATCTCAGTCCTGTTTATGTTATGTTGTCCATTCAGACTGTTTTTGTTCTGGTTCAACTGAACGTGTGATTAATGAGGTTAACTGTTTTTTTTAGCTTGCCTCCAAAATGAAATGCCAGCAAGAACATAAAGTATAATAAATGCATGTTTTAAATTTTCTGTGTCATCATGAAAAGATAAGATAAGATAAGATATTCCTTTCTTGGTCCCACAGTGGGGAAATTCACAAAAGCAGAACTTAAAGTACAATTTCATATATGTTGCTCTGTAAAATTTTAAGTCTATTGTGTTTTATTTTTACATTATTTTCCAGGTCTGAAAAGGGAAGCCATTGTGGAAGTGCCTTAAACTTGCATTAATTCTAATATCCTGCAGGGGGCGACTCCTCCGGTTGCAAAAAGCCTACTTGATTTATTACCTCAGTAACATTGTAAACATGAGTTTATAGTCTCAATTTCTAGTTTCAAGTCTTATTCAATGCAGCATGATGTTCCTTTAGGAAATTTTGGTCCTGTTTAGAGTCAAATAGACCATAAAGTAGGGTATGATTTGGGGCGTGGCTATCTTGTGATTGACAGGTTGCTGCTACGGCGTTGTCTAGGTGTTGTCTGCGTTTTCATCTCACAACTTTCCAATCCTTTCACAGTGTGTTTTGAGTTCATGAAAATTAATTATGACATTTTAGTCACCTAAAAATGTCTTATTCAGCGCCGGCTATGTTTCGCTCTATGCTCACATGTCACTTCTGGTTCCAAAAAAAGCAAGATGGCGACGGCCAAAAAAAAACGAACTCAAGGCTTTTGTCCACAAACCAATGACAAATCAGTGACAAACTGTAAAACAGGAAGACAACAACCATATTGTAATGATATTAGATGGTTAGCCTTGTCCGTTAGAGGGGACATAAAAACAAAGAGAAAACACCACACAGGAGTCTTCCCCGGCTTCCCACTGGTGAAGCTCTTAAGGGCTCACCATTGTAATTTTTGGATCGCATGACCAAGCTCGAGGTGCCACTTTGAGGGAGAGGGTTGAATCCTGTGCCAAAATTGTTTGTACTTGGGGCTTGTTTTGATTTCACAGTACAAATTACTGCAATTTGTCAAGGAGTTGAAGCGAATTGACTGGTGCTCATGTGTTTGAAATAAATCAAATCTAATCACATTCTTGGGATTGGGACCAGAGGTCTATCTAAAGGCCCTGACTTTATCTTTACACAATGTAGCCTGAGGCACATTCTGGCACAGTGTTGGACACTCTTTGCCACCTGACCACCTGTGTTTGATAGTAGACTGTATTTTATTTTTGTATGAAAAATGTGAGTGGATTTGAAAGTCTCATCAATTCAGTTGCATTTTTCTAATTTGGCTATGTTATGTTGTACAAATTTTATGTTGCAATGAAAAATAACTCCACTTCAATCAAGTCATCCGCTTGACAATAATGCATAAAACTGTACTTGGTTTCTGTGTAGGGTTTCCCTTTAATTAGACAGTGAGCTTTTTTTTTAAGTAAGCCAGGGTTTGATATGTTCATTTGACGTCAGATTCAGATCAAAGCACCTTTATTTGTCTCCCTCATCGTTCATTGACCTAGAACTGACATTTGGAAAGACTCACTGCTTCTGCACCGAATGCGTCTGTGATCATTCCTTTCTAAATGACAGTTTTTTTGGGATAAAATATGTAAATGAGTGTAAATAGCAACCGTATGGAGACAAACTAACCCCCATGTGTAACTGACTGTGGTAAAGATGCAGAACACAACTACTGATATTCATTTGTCTGTGTATCTCATACACGCCCCCCTGAGATACATATATATACATCTATATAGCCCTACCGTACGTGGGTGGTGGTGGTGGAGAGAGCTTATATCTGCTCAGGTACTGCTATACTGATTGTGATGGATTACCTTTGATTCACAGTGGTTATATGTTATATATAGTAACTTATATAAGATCAGAGCCCAGTTGCAGAGTGGAATGGAGAAACGTCAGGTGTACTGCTTTATAAAGAGAGGGTGAGAACACTCCAGTCCTCCTTCGCCGAGCAGAGAGTTTCTCAGTGCCTGACACAGGCACAGCCAAGACAATCCCTCACATAACCTCTGAATTATTTACATATTCCGGTGGGGGTGCATAAACATTGCTGTTGTTGCCTGGCTGGGTGAGAATGGACTTAAACATTCCTTGACAGCTATCATATTACAATATTCAGCCTCAGACCATGCGATGGTGGAAGAGTCCGTAGAGGAAAGGAGGGCAGTATCCACAAGCGGGTCGATATATTGATCATAACCCAGGGACCAATGCTACTGTCATGTCATTGGCCATCCTAGCTCCGCTTAACTTATTGATCATTTAATAGTTTTTGCCAAGGCAGTCAATAGTGATGCAGGGATCTTTAACATCTACCTTCCCGCTGTCTCTGAGAATAAACCTGCAAAGTGCATAATGTCCGGCATTGCATTTTTCATTGGTTTTACTTTACTACTTTACTTTTTTTTGGCTAGGATAGAAAAGCAAATCCAAAAAAATATATATTTCTGTTGAGGTTGATTACCTACTATAAAAGGGCAGCTTTTCAAGGATGCGGGTTGCCATGGCTCTGTTCTCTATGAATACCAGTTAAAGCTGTGTTTCTGAAGCATACTAATGCAAGGGCGTTGGATTGTTGAACATCCCCATACACTTGTTTCCATTATAAATAAGGTCCTTAGTTTGGGAGGTACGTCAAAAAAAAGAAAATAACATTGGCTCATTCTCTGCTCCTTTGTTTTCTGTCGTCTGTTTTATTTTTCAAAATACTTCACAGTGTTTTCTGTATGTTATCAGCCTCCAGTCCATTGTCAAGCAAATTTTAAGCAAACTTTTGAAATGTCGCGAAAAATATTTGCAAATTAGGCATATTTCCATTAACTGGTTTGAAGAGAATTAACTTGTCTTGTCAGCTTTGTGTGGCGCTATAGGCTATGGCTGTAATCTGTCAGTAAACAGAGTAAGAGAAGAAGGGAAGAGAGAGGCTGCAAACTGAAAACAAATATAGATAAATGCAAAAACCACCTCAAGCATTAAAACTTTTTTTTTTCCCCACAATTGAGCAAGCTTTATCAGATTTTTACGTTCCCATACTGCTTTTTAAATGCGATATTTCAAAATGCACATAAAAATATGTGAATAGAAACACAGCTATTGCCTCTTTGCATAATCATTCAATAATACAGTGTACATTAGTCGCTGAGTTGTTCAAGTAATTGTAAGAATAAGTTCATCTGAAGTGAACAGCCTCCCACAAATAATTGAACAATGCAATTAAAATAACAGGACTGACATTTAGTAATCTGTGACATTTGCTGTCATTACGGTTTCTTCCTGAAATTATTTAATAACTGAAACTGTTCACACATGTTTGAGTAAGTAAACACTGTGGTACTGTTGTTTACTCAAAAATGGAGGCTCACCTCTCTCTCTCTTCTCTCTTTCGTCTCCTTCTTTTCCACCCACACAGTGACTGCATGGGCTTTGGCTTAAGATGTATCATCATCGTCTTCGTCATCGTGTTTGGGCTGTTGGGTGGGAAAAAAACAGCTTTATGAGTGCTCAGAGGCACAGAAACATTTACTCATACTTTGAGTTAAATGTTTAAAATACCATTTTAAATGAATGACTTGCTTTCCACAGACCAAACTCAGGTATTCGCTTTATTTTTGGCAGAATAGAGCCACAGGAAAACTAGCTCATTAACCCCAACTACTGTACAGTGTTTTCACTGTTGTTGGCTTTGGAATGAAACCTCTGAGAATAGTATGAAAAAACACTTTTAATAGCTGAAAATCAGTAAAATTTTGTACTCACTAACCTGATAAAATAGAGTCAGATTAGATTAGATTTTTACCATCTACAGGAGGTCAGTTTTTGACAGTTTTTGCCCGCATGCCAGTTAGAATCTCTTGCAGTAGCTTTACAGTAACCTTAGTTGGCTCATATGGCAATATGTTAAGCTTGGCACTGTTCATTAGCTGTCTAGATTTGGAAAACGCTAGCCATCACAGTGAAGTTGTAAAGTTACGACTTAGCGTGATTTTCATGGAGTCTAATATTAGCTATCATACCTGTTATTCCACCTGTATAAAGTTACTCATGTGTTGTTGTTTTTAAGTACTCTTAACTGGTGTACTCTTGCATTATTTTTTAGCAATAAGATTACGTCAGTTCTCGGGTGAGTTTTACCCTGTTTCCTCATGTTAAAATCAACTTTAAATCTGCAGCTAAAGCTAAAAAAAATGTTCCTCCCTAGATCAACAAAGGGGTTTGCATCGTTGTCACCTTGTTGACCCCTGATGAGTTTGCATCTTTGATGGATGAGAATGAACTTTAAATAGACAGATTAAGTAGTTAACTATGTTAGTAAAATGGATAGTTTAAGCCTCCTTTGCAGTGTTTAACACTCATTTTAGTACTCTTGACAGATTGCTGTAAAACTGAATGTTTTCTTGTCTATATGGCCTTTTTATGCCACTTTAAATACTACATGGACACACACAATCACAAGCAAATAAGCCACACATACAGTACTTGCACAACTAGCAATAAACACAAGCAATACACATTCATATGATTCCCAAATGCCGTTAGTGTGCAGCATCATAATATGCAAGACCCTCTGGGTATCAGTAAATACTTGCTATGGTTCCACTGGAACAGAGGCCTTAAGGAGGCACTGAAGCATGATGTCTCCTTACCTGAAACCCCTTACCATTACACCTCACATACTACCACTGATACAATTTATTTTCAGGCAGCTGTGGCATAGACGAACAATTCCCTTGATTGATTCTATTGCGAAAAATGTCCTCGTTCTTCAAAGACAGACAGTCACGTGTCCATTTGTTTTAGACACGGACTGAACAGCAAACCCCTAGGAGCTCCTACATTAGGAAAATCCAATTCAAAGTCAGATTTCTGTGTGACTGAAGTTTTTCTCCAGATATTTCTGGTTGAAGCTAAATAGATTTAAAGAGGCTTGTCTAGACTGAGGTTAGTGCGGAGGGCAAACAGGGGCCAGCTGGTGCTGCTTATTGCTGAAAAGCAAACTTCAAACGAGATGTATCATCACTGCCGATACTGAAGAAATACTGCCTTGAATCACTCCTGTCAGAGAGTATATTCATCAGGAATACCTAACCTTGTCTTTCATAAAAGACCATGCTCCCTTTTCTATCAAATAATCACACTGCTATGTTAAATGTGTATCACCCTGGCCCCTATTGCCTACATTAAGACCTGTTTATAGCTGAGATGCAAAGCAGAGCTGTGACAAATACCTCAGTATATACTGTGGCTGTTGATTTGATCAATCAGCCAGCAGTGGAACAGCTAATTGATTTAAAATGCTAATCAAATCAAACCAAACAAGCTGTAATTAACTCACTCAAGATCCCCACAAAACAAGGTTACACTTTTAATCAGTAAAGACTCCTCTTGACCTATGTCTTACCTTTTAATGGGCATTAATCTGTCAACAGCTCCAGGTGAGCGACAGGACGAAAGAGGGGTGGGGATTTTAGGGTAGTGGTGGGTGTCATGTTTTTACTCAACGGTCTTTGATGGTCAGAGCGGTGGAGGAGGTGGATAGGAGGACTTCCTCATAACTCACATTGTTAAATTATAAATCCTGCTGCCTCATGCAGAGGAATGGCATATTGATCTTAGCACAAGAAATATAGTCCGTCTAAGCCATTGGCTTTTGTTGATATGTGGCATTGTGGTGTGGAAAAACGAGGTCTCGGTAGAAGACGAAGCTCACAGACTTAAAGAACCACTCCTCAGTGTGACCGTGCGTTTGTTTTTCCGCACTATTGCCTGTTTTGTATCCAAGTATAACAGCGGTTGCAGTTGTCTGTGTCATGATTGCAGGGTGCGCTTACGCAGACTTTGAAGTGAAGTCCTCAGTGAAGGGTTGAGTGTCATCTCTATAAATTGTTCTTAAGTCCTAAGCCTCAGCCAGGGAAGAAAACATTTGCTCAATCCGAGAGGAAAAAACTGTCACATCTTTAACTTGCATCCTCGATCTCAGCATTATATAACATGAACAAAATCAGAATATGTCAAGACAAACTATAATCCAAGCTGAATCCTGAAAGTCTGAACAAACAGAGCTGTCTGTAATTAAAAGCTGTTAAAGCCCAACGAGACATTTGAGTCTGTTAAAATAACACCCTGCTACAGTAAAAGGAGCCTTGCTGAGCCTGACAAAGAATATTTGATTGCTTGAAACATTTGTTTTCGCTTCCTAAATTTGGTATCTACAGCTATTTCAGTGTTGCCTGTCTGAAATGAAATTATTTTCAGACTCATACTTGACTGAATTAAAGAGTGAAAGCAGTCCATTGATGTAGATGTACGTAAGTCAGTTTCTGACAGATGTTAAAGAGATGTCTAAACTCAAAAGCTAAATTCCTGGCTAATTAAACAGCTATAAGAAGCAAAGTTTAGAATAGTGTGAAAGCTCATGTCAATCACTCAGTAGAAGGCGATATGCTGTGTATCACTCCATTATGCATTCAGCACAAACTGACAAAAACGCTGTAGAGTGGAACGTCAGCGGAGCATAACTGGCTACTCAGCAATCCCAGACAAATATTATGATTTCCAGCCATAGTTTAAATAAGATATGCAGGTTTGTGGGTTCAGGCCAGTGTTTCAGGCAGCCATCAGATTACTGCCTTGGACGTATCCGTAGTGGAAACAGAAGGGATGGGGTGCACGGTGGCAGATCATCTTTATTGTGGTCACAGTGGGAGCGAGTTACGGAAAACGTTCCTTGTTTTTGCCAGGCAATGTATCATTCATCAGCCAATTAGACTGTCGTCAGGCCATTAAATAGACGTTATCAGTCGTCATAAGCACGATAGATGTGGGTCAGTGGGGGCCTAGTACACCCAGTACAGGTGCATATCAGAAAATTTCTTTGTCAGTTATTTAACAAAGTGAAAATTTAATATACTCTAGACTGATTACATGTAAAAAAAATATCTCAAAATATTAGAATATTTCACAAGATCAATCTAAAAAAGGATTTATAATACCGGACTGTCCAGCTTCTGAAAAGTATGTGCATGTATTCACTCAATATTTGGTCAGGGCTCTTTCAGCATGAATTACTGCATCAGTGTGGCGTGGCATGGAGGCGATCAGTCTCTGGTGCTGCTGAGGCCTTATTGAAGCCCAGGCTGCTTTGATAGCGACCTTCAGCTCATCTGTATTGTTGGGTCAGGTGTTTCTCATCTTCATTTTGATAATACTAATAGTTCAATACTAATAGTTCAATAATAATAGTTTGGGTCAGGCCAGTTGGCTGGCCAATCAAGCACAGTAATGTCAAGGTCAGCACACTAGTTAGTAGTTTTGGCACTGTGGGGAGGCGCTAACTCCTGCTGGAACAGGAAATCGGCTTCTCCATAAAGCTTGACAGCAGACGGAGGCATGAAGCGCTCTAAAATTTCCTGGTAGACGGCTTTGTTGACTTTAGACTTGATAAAACATAGTGGATCAACACCAGCAGATGTCGTGGAGCCCCCGAAGTCATTACTGACAGTGGAAACTTCACACTGGACTTTGATTCTGTACCTCTCCACTCGTCAGATTCTGGGACCTTGATTTCCAAATGAAATGCAAAATTTACTTTCAGCTGAAAAGAGGACTTTGTACCACTAAGCAATGGTCCAGTTCTTCTTCTCCTTAGCCCAGGTAAGGGGCTTCTGACGTCTCTGGTTCAGGCTTGATACCAGGAGTGTGACAGCTGTAGCCCATTTCCTGATGACGTCTGTGAGTGCTGGCTCTTGATGCACTGACTCCAACCTCAGTCCACTCCTTGTGAAGCTTCCCCAAGTTCTTGAATCAGCTTTGCTTGGCAATTTTCTCAAGGCTGTGGTCATCCCTGTTGCTTGTGCACCTTTCCCTACCACACTTTTCCCTTCCTATAAACTTTCTGCTTATATGTTTCGATACAGCACTCAGCAGCCAGTCACCAGCCAGCCCTTTGAGCGATGACCTTCTGAAGCTTACCCTCCTTGTGGAGGGTGTTCACGATCGTCTTCTGGACAACTGTCGAGTCAGCTGCCTTCCCCATGATTATGGTTGCGTGAACTGAACTAGACCCAAAGATGCACAATATTTATACTTTATGAATAGTAATTCACTCAACCTTGAAATAAAATAGTCTAATATTCTGAGATACTTTTTCTTTCTTTTTTGAACTATAGGCTGTAATTATTAAAATTAAAATGAAAGTTTATGTGTAATGTCTAGAATATATGAAATTGTCATGTTGTTAAATAACTGATGACGAATACTGATGATGACATGATAGCGACTTCCAACATCCGTAGTAAATATGACAGGAGCAGAAGTGGAAGTCAGGCGACATACAGTAGCACAGACAGTGTGAAACTCCATATAGGATGGAGGTCGGGGGCAATGGATGGGACACCCAGGGAACTGGAGTTTGTATCCTCCCATGTATAACCAACAATGTGTAATGTTCTGTGTTCACTAGCGTGAAGTTTCACTTTCATTTTTGAAATGTAATTATTTTAGAAAAAATAATCCAATGATATAGAACTAAAATCCAATAATATAGAACTAAAATCCAATAATATAGAACTAAAGGTAAGATTTTAAGCCAAAACACAATGTTTTTCCCTAAACTTACCTAACTGGTTTTGTTGCCTAAACCTAAATAAGTTGTAGTTTTGTTGCCTAAACTTAACTGTTTTTGTTGTCTTAAATCAAAAGAGGCCTTTTTGTTTCTGTTCAAAACATAATGTTTTATTCAGTTTTACGTGTTAGAATATGTTACTTTTAAGTTTTGCTTTCACTTTTGCAACTTAGAAAGTGCAGTAGGCCCTGAATGACCCACATCTACGGTGCTAATCGTGACCGATACATTTATATAATGGCCTGATTACAGTTAAAATGGGTGCATTCATTCACAATTGGTGATATTGTAAAAGTACCAAAAAGAAGAATACTTTTGATGTGAATGCAATATCTTGACACCTTGTATTTTTCCTTTTTCATTATTATTTAGAGATGAAATACCCAGTGCTATTATAGCAGCTGTGCAATTTCTCTGATTTTCATTGACAAAAGGCCCAAATGCTCAAGAGTAGTTTTGTATTGAATATTACAATCATGGCTCAATCACAATCTCATTCTCGGTGCATTTGTAAAGTTAGCACTCAGTTGATTAAATTTGTTGCAGAAAGAAAAAAAAAATATTGATAATGAGCAGGATGACAAAGAGAGGTAAAGCATGAGCCAGTGCCAGTGGTATCAACGGCCTAACAGAAGAGAGAGGAGAGAAATAGAGAAGGCTGCCGGGGGAACACATAACTTGCTCGGTGTCCCAGCGCTGAGAGAGGAAGGGAAAAGAAGACACAATGTAATATTCTCTTTGGAATTAATTCACTGTCTCTTCTCCAAGAGCATCTAATTTAGTGTTGCTTGCCTTCCTTACTGTCTCAATCTGCCCCTCGCTCTCTCTGTCTCTCCCGTTTTCTTCATCCATCTCTTTTACTATCTCGTTGTTTCCATCCTGCACTGCGCCTCCCCTCCCACCACCACCCTTCTAACCACAACCTCTTTCCCTTTGCTGTCTCTCGCTCTCTTTCTCCGCCTTAGGCCTTTGTTAGACTGTCTTTGTGGCGAGCGCAGAGAGAAAGAGGCAGGCCTTGAACACGACTCAAGCAGTCTGATTAGGAAGGAGAGCGCGAGAACCTGGAGACATGGGAGATGAGAGAGGCAGCGAGTGGATATGAAAAACCTCTTCTCCCCCCTGTGAGAGATGGAGGGAGGGAGGAGGGAGAAGGGAGAGGGAGCATGCTGATAGAAACGCAGACAGGCAAGGAAGAGAAAAGTGATTAGCCCCTTATCCACTGTTTTAAAGAGGTTAACCTCATTAAAATTGTGGTTATGAAAACGCTGAGGGCACGGTATAGATAATAAAGCCTCATGCCAATAATACATCCTCAGTCTGAATGCATAGATTCCTCACCCATTAAGTTTCAGTTTGAGATTACTAATGCTTCCTAAAGGTTCTTCAGCCCCCCCTCCTTCCATCTGGATGAAAGGATAAAATCTTTTTGCCCTTCAAGGTGCGGATTATTGCCGGACAAAAACTACCAGCCACTCCTCTCCAACTCTGTAACTTTTGCTGCGAATAAAAACATGGTGCCCGTTGTTAGCAGCTGAAATAAAAACAGCAGTAAATGAGTAAAAATATGAGAAGGTCACTGTGTTTTCCAGCCCATTGCTCATCCTAAATGGGTCCCCACGGCCCAAATGAGGATGGATGTGAGCTGAAGAGGATTCACTGGTCTGAGCTCAGCCTCTTGACAAGGGCAAAGGGGACGCAAAGAGAGTTGAGTTCGAAGAAGGACTGGCTGTGGCGAGGTTTAGATACACTAGTGTTGGGGATTTACAGAATACAGTTGTAGGAGCTGAGTTCAGTTTATGTAGGCTGGCAGCGGAGACTGGGGGGAGGTCAAGGGGCCTGTATTTAGTGTACAGATTTACCAGCAAGCCTCTGTGAATCCTCTCTGATCATCTCTTCTGTTTGATTCTCCCTTCCTTCCCTCTCCTGAACACATGAAACTGAAGCCTAATGAGGACTTTTGTGTCAGTTTTACTGCTGTAACTGCACAGTAGCTAGTTGAACAGAAAAAATAATGTATTGTGTTAATCTAATGAAAAAGTAAATTCGTAATCCAACTCCAAACAAAAGGTAATACAAGTAACATAACACCATATTATTGCTGTGATCGTAGGAATAGTCAGCGCTATCTCATTAAGAAGATAGCAGACTTTACTGTTGGAACTGTGGATGATTTATAGGTCTTGACCAAGTGCATACAGTTATAGGTCTCTATCTACATTAAAGCATGAGACACTTGATATCTTTCATGATTCATGACGAGGAGTTCAGAAACATCTCAAGGTCAGACTAATAAATATGGGGTGTTGGGTGATGACATCAGCTTAAAGTCAGCTGTGGGAAATACTCAGTAAAACATGTTGAAATAAGAAACTGAAGAGAGGTATTAAACACGATGAATGATGCATTCTCTCTCTCTACTTATTACTGACCTACAGTAAATGTCACCTGAGGAGAAATCCAAAATTGCATTTGTCCTTGCAAGAGGAGACCATTGTTCTAACCAACACAGTGAAAACTTCAAACTCTCCTATTTTGGCTATCAAATATTATGCTTGCCTGTTAACATTGACATCCATGGCCGATAAGGCAACGACAGTCAGACTTTTCTTCAGACTTTTTCAAACCGTTGCCTATGGTCACGTTTGTGCTCGCACTACCGACACACACTGGACCGAATGTGATAGTTGTTGATCAATATTTGCTACATTAGCCTGCTAAAACCACAATATATATATATATATATATATATATATATATATATATATATATATATATATATATATATATATATATATATATATATATATATATATATATATATATAGAGTTTGCATGTTCTCCCCGTGTAAGCGTGGGTTTTCTCCGGGTTCTCCGGCTTCCTCCCACCATCCAAAGACTCTTTTAGGTTATTGATTACTCTAAATTGCCCGTAGGTGTGGCTGTGCGCGTGAATGGTTGTCTGTCTATATGTCGTCTGTCTCTATGTGCCCTGCGATGGACTGCGACCTGTCCAGGGTGTACCCTCCTTCGCCCAATGCCACTATTCCCCCCCCCCCCCCCACCCCTAACGGGATAAGCGGTTGACGATGGATGGATGGAATAAAAAAATATATAATATATATATATAAAACGTCAATGTCGCAGTAATATTAGTTTACTAAACGAAGGTCCCTTCATGAATCGAAGGCCCGTATTGATCCTAGTGTTAACTTTTCCTGCTTTATCCTCCTGACTGTGATCAGAAGGCATGGGGGAGAAAGCGTAGTTTTGGTCTCCTGGGCCAGAGGCGGAGTTAACCCTCGTCACTCCACTGAGCAGCAAGAAAACAAGACAGATTTCTGCCCAAACTGTACATTCCCTTTATATTCTCAAAGCTAAACTAACTTTCTTCTGCTCCTCTCCTTACTCGTTTTTTCACACACTTGCCGCCGCTCTCTCTCTCTTGCTTCACCACTCCCTACCCACGTGCACATACACTTTTCACAGTGGCTTTGCTATACTCCCACAACACTAGTTTCCCTCGATGTCGGTCACATTGCTGTTTAACAAGACAGGCTTCACTATATATAACTTTGTGTTAATTGTGCCTTTGTAGAGTGTGTGTTGGAGTCTTAAGTTGTGGTGGGGCTGGTTGTTTGTTGGCGTTAGAAGACTCCATTTCTAACCAAATGTTAGTTACAATTAAGGCACTTGCGAGTGTCACATCACATCTGTTGGATTTTCTCAGAAAAAACGGCCCGGGTTCTTCATATTACAAGTAGTCTACAGGCTAATAAAGGAAACCCAAAAAGTCGCAGAAGGTCTAATTTTTATAGGTTAGGCTACAACCTGTTTGTACATTGGCAATAAAAATTTAAATTTTTTCCTTTCCCTTTTTCAATTAATTTTTATAATAAATTTTATAAAAAATATATATATAGAAAAATATATAATTATATTTCCCCCCCTTCCATGATTAGATGAATATTTAAATTTTCTAAATAACAAATCTCTAATTTTTTTTTTTCCTCTTCTTTCATATTTCTTTATTTTTTTGTTGATATATTATATATTTCACATATTTCATCTGTGTGCCCCCCCCCTCATAAAAAATAAAATTTTTTTTATTTTACACACCTCTGTGTTATATAGATATATTTTTTTTTTTTTTTTTTTCCTCTCCTCCTCGGTGTTTTTATATATGTTTAGATTAATAAAAATCCCCCAAGGTTATTAATAATAATCTTTTTTTTGAGATAATCATATTATTTTTTTTTTTGTAAAAAAAATGTTTAGGTTTTGGATTTTTTTTTCCTTTTTTGTTCCCTCTTCCTTTATTGGGTTATTATAAACATTTTTTATTTTGGGGACAAACTTTTTCCTTTTTTTTTTTTTTATTTATTTTTTTTTTTTTTTTTTTTTTTTTTTATTTCCCTCATTTACCCCCCCTTTTTTTTTTTTTAAGAAAAAAAAAAAATATCACAAAATAAAGGCAAGGAGTATTTAAATTTTCAGTAGAAATGGAGAAAATATGATTTAAAAAAGTACTTTTATAAAACGGTCACTATGTCCTGGCAGTAGTGCATGAGACAGGAATCAAAAAAAAATTTATGTGTCTTTTTTTCCCCCGATTTCCTCTGGTGCTCCTAATGGCATCTGCAAGATTTCACAAACCGGGGAAAAACAACCAATCAGAGCCGAGCTGTAGCCTGCCGGTCACTCAATACTAGACAGCGCTGATCAAATGTGAATCAATATTCTGTTACTGTAATGCCTACATCTCTCCTTAAATGTAATCAGAAACATCTTATAGTGTACTCTTTAGTTGTGAAAGTGACCTGGCAGCCATGTTGAGATCTGTTTAAGAAATACCAAGCCCCGCCTACCAGCCGAAGCACAGCCAATAGGAATGCTCTCTCTGAAATGACCTGTGATTGACCACAAGTCTCACATATATTTTAAAGCCTGAAAACAGAGGAGGTGCAGAAATCTCCCAGAACACTTGAATTACAATATCCTGAAAAGTTATTGTGTATTTTTAACCCAATTATACCAAAAATAATCTGCCTACTGCAGGTTTAATGTTATAGCCTTATTTAGGATGCCCACAGATCGGCAGCTCTTAAAGTAATTTATGAAAGTTGTTAGTAGGCTTAATTAAGTTTTGTTAAGCAACAAATTCTGCACTGACTTAACAGAACTGCCTGGTTTAGTCTTTTGGGTGGGAATACTAGTTCAAGATCTGCACCTAAAAACCTAACGAGGCTTTCCAGGGAGACGGGACTTGAAACAGATCTCCAGCTTCCTCGGGCTTGTGAAGGAAGCCGAACAAAAAGAGGTCAGGGAAAGGGAAAAGGCAAAGTAGGCTGATTATACTCAATTTAAAGTTCAAACCCCAGCAGACTTTTTGGAAGAGGAGGACGAGTTGTCTCCATCAGCGAGACAGCGCCCCAGTCGGTTTACTGTGACCAACCGTGAAGCGCTCATCCTCCGGTGAGCCAAACGGGCTGTCTATGAAGCTGCGTCAATCCTCACCGCCTAGCCCGGATGTAGAGTGGTTGTACCTTCAAAACAAAAGCATAACTTTTTAAAGCGTTAATTTAAGGAGTACATGCCATAAAGCTTTAAATATGCAATTCGTTGATTAAAACAAGAACCTTTGCATTAAAGTAGCTAAAAAGGCCATCTTGCATATTAGTTAGAGCACTGCAAGTCATCTGAAAAAGACTTAATGAAAATAAGATAAAATATTGCCCATTAAACATAAATAATATTTTTACATTATTTGGAATCCAATGCATTTTCATCAAAATCAAATCATTGTGTGGTTTTATTTTGTAAGTGTGGTCCGGAAGATGTGATTAACGTAGCTGTGGGGCTTGACAGCCGCTGACCGGCAGCTCTGAGCGCACACGGCGCTCTCTCCACCACATCGCACCACTGCGGTAGGAGCGGGGAAGGCAGCAGCAGCAGCAGAGGGGGGACCAGGCAGGCACACTTCGCTTGTTCCTGCACGGAAACGGCCCAGGTGGCGAGACCGTCTCTCTGCCCACTTTATCACAGAGGACGACTTTACCTGAGAGGACATATAGCAACAGCTCCCAGGGCAATCCTACAGCCCAGCGAGAGCGACGGAGGGACAACTTTTGGCTATTCGCTCCGTGATTTTTGTACCACGCCTCCGTAACCTTGGAAGTCAGACGTGTTTATTGTGAGAGGATGGGACCGCTACTCCTTTCCATCGCCCTGTGTTTGGGCGCCGCTGTCCCGCAGCATGTGAAAGGTGAGTGGAAAAGTGTCAATATCGGTGTCAAAACATTTTTACATGACTAACCCTTTACCGTGGGAGTACCCCAAACTGATCTCCAGAGATGGCAGCATCCCCACATATTGGAAGTGAATCCGATTATTTAAAAGGGGGATGAATAGCTGAGCAAAAATGTAACGTGCGCTTATGGTGAGCCTGTATTGTTTGCGGAATACCAGCAGTCTGTCAGCGCGGTTTGACAACAGAAAACTAACGCTTGTGATCTGTGCACGACTCGTTGGTTAATTGGTGTGCTTGCGTTTTTTAAGGACACTTGTTTGAGTCCATCGAACAGAAGAATCAATATTTCATCCGTGCGTAATAACGGGGTAAATCAGCCGGGAATCAGGTGCGCACATTTTAAGGTAGAAACGTGCACTCCTCCAGTATTTTGTGCGCCTTCACGGTGATGATCTTCATCTGTTTGCTTCTCTCCTCCGTGATGCTTCCAGAGGATTAAAGAGAAGCTGCGTCCAGATATAGCTCCAGAAAGGGCGTCACTTTTCCTTCTTTAACAAACTGAATTAAGAAAAAGAGATAAATGGAAAGATGTCTCCAAAATGTGGGCTTTAGACAGAGCCAGATGCTATCACTTAGAGGCAAGAGAGCCTCCTGTGTTAGTTGCATCAGGGCACCATTATTGACTAGATGACACCAGGAGAAGGTCAGCTGTGCATTGCAAGTCTTGCAGTCTTGGCAAAGACTGTCAGACACTTAATGTGGAGAAGAAGAAGAGATTGTTGAATACATATATATATATATATATATATATATATATATATATATATATATATATATATATATATATATATATATATATATGGATCAGTATTAAATTCATTTCTCACACCCCCTCCTCTCCTTTGCCCTTTCCCGTTTCTGGTGATAAGAATGTTTAAGCTCCTGCCTGCTGTATAGTGCGGTACCTGTGGGATGTGTGTAAAGAAAGCAGCGTAGCCTTTATGGAAGTGGGTCATGCCAGCCCTGCCTCTATTCATTTAGCAACATGCTCGCCTCAGGAGCCACACATGTCAGACAGACCTCAGTCTCTACACCAGGAGAGTGCCTTAAGCAGAGTTTCTAAAGCTCCCTAAGCCTCACAGTGTCAACTCTGAATCAGCCGCTGCAAGACATAATACTCCCTGGTAGGCTAGCTGGCATAATGGATGCAGAGGAGAAGCAGGGAGCTGTGGTGCCGTGGGTCGACTTGTTTCAAGGCTCAGCGAGTTAAAAATACACCCTGAACATGTCCCTCAATTAAACTCATCCCAGTTAAATTTGCAATATTGTAAAGGGATTTTTGCCCATCTGTTTCCAGCTGTAACTTCATTCACAGCAAGGAGCTGCCTTGAGGAGGAGACTATGGTGGATGGAGGCTGCTAACAGTATTTGATCTGTGTGTGAGCATCCTTGGTCACACCTGGCAGCTATTTTAGCTACATAACTGCTCTGGACTGTCAGACTGGACAGGGCTGCAAAGGTCCATTCAAACTCCCCATCATAAGGAATGCTTTGTGGTTGATAGATATTGTTTTGTATTGTACAAAAGCTATGTTATAGTTACCTTTAGTGTTTGCACAAAGGTAGCAGGTGTCTTCCGTGGCAGCTGCTAACACTTTATTGAGGGTGTCACAGGGCGCCTCTGTCCGCAGAGACAAATTGATGGGGTAGAAACATTCGCCTTCAGGTAAAACAGACTGCATTGTTCCAAGTCACTGTGCAATACATCACTTCCTCTAGTTGGTTACTGGTGCTGACTCTCACACATTGTTTGGGATCCAGCCTGTCCACCCAGACAAAGCACATGACTGCACCAGTGGGCCCTCTGTGTGTAAGATGCTTTTGTGCTTGTTCAGAGAGTCCGAGTTTGAATGCATATTATGCATCTCTCAGTCTCAGTCTTGTTATAATGGCTGCGCAATTAGAGCCTTTTAGGCAAATGGACAGCCATCTGGAGGGGTGATGTGATTGTCTGCTATTGGTGAATCATGATTAGTTTTAATATTGTTGGTCACTGTTCATTTTGCTCAAAGATTTCTACTCACTTAGCACAGAAGTCAAGAAGTTTGTCAAACATAGTGCACTGATGTAGAAACATTGTGATTGTGAGGATGATTGTGGGTTTAGATTGGCCTGATTGTCATGCTCACAGAGTGTAGATTTTGCACAGTTTAAAATTTGAGGAAAAGACTGACAGAAGGCCACTTCTTTGCTGGCAGGAATGGCATCTGGTACATTTGAATAAACAGCAGACCAGGCTGGATGTAACTTAATACTGCTTGAGATATCATGGGGGCCATGGAACACCTACAGCACAGTACAGACTGATGGTACATGTTCACAGGGGTGTTTTTGATCGCGATGGATCACCGCGCTTCCCAATATTGGATGCTTGATGGGCTGCCACTAGTCCGAAGACACTAGGCTCCTGATTGGACGAACGCTTACCTGGTGAGCTGCTGCTCCCAGCTTTCAAAATGGAACCAACATCGCGGCTCGTTTGTAAACTCTTATATCACAAAAAATAGTGCACCGAAATGTGTTTTTGAAAACGTTTTATCTGAGTATAACGCCACATAGTTGTTGAATCTGTCTTTATTTTAGATTTTTAGTTAGTTTAAAAGTTTCTTGGGAATTTTCAGAGGCGGCGAGTCGCGGTGGACGCCCCTGAATTATATAAAGTTGTATAAACCTCAAATTTATGCAAATGAAGAGCAATCAAAGTGACGCCCTGTCTCTCCAGTCGCTCCGCCACACTACCAGAATGCATTGCATGGCTTACATGGACAATGAATGGGAAACGTGGAAAGGATGGAGGCTGTGGACCAAGTGTCATCAGTTAAATGATGTATTCATCACTGCAAATACTATATATAACCTCAGATTTGTAAACAAATCACTGCAGCACCACAGTTTTAGCTAGAGCTGCAGCAATTAGTTGATGAATTGTCAAGCAACAGACAATTTATCAACAGTTATTTTGATAATTGTTTAATCCATTGTCACTTTTCAAGCAAATTTTCCAAATATTTGTTGGTTAAAGCGTCTCAGATTTAAAGATTTGCTGCTTTCCTGTGTCATATCTGATTGCAGAATGAATATTTTTGGCTTTTGGTCAAATAAAACAAACAATCTGAATATATTATCTTATGCTTTGGGAAACTGTAACAGCAGTCTTTCTCTGACATTTTATCGACAAAATGATTAATCAAGAAAGTAGAAATAAACATTTGTTGCAGCACTAGAGTTTTCTTCAAAAGTCTTAGGAAGTCCTTTTGTGATTAGTTTTCTTACCCTTGGAGACAATATACATCGCTGAGTTAATTGTTGAATTGTCCTTGGTTCACTTTAAATTAAATGCTCTTCAGCGGGCTGCCGCTGTGCAGAAATAAAAATAGAGATTGTGTTTGGAAACAGTCGGGAATATTAATAGAAGATGTTCTCCTCAAATGCATGCAGATGATAGCGACCTGTCTAAAAGCTCATTACGTTTACTGGCCATTGAAGGTCAGGGCGGATGTATAGGTGACTTTTAATAACAATGACTGGCAACCCCCCTCTACAGTGCCCTTCACTCTGGTTTTAAATGGCACTGTCTTCAATCAGCCGAGAGAGGTCAGACCTCTGTCAGATCAGCGGCTGTGATAACCAAAGGAATGAAAGCAGCTCATTGGTCGACAACCCACAAACAAGGAAATTAGACATGGGTATTCAGAACACAGGCATCAGTCTTCCTCCTGCTGCTGTAATGACACTGGCTACTGTCTTTATTTTATCATGTTTGTTGAACTCGATTGGGCTATTCATTGTCAGTGCAGATGCTCTTTAATCCCATTAATAATCGAAGGAGAGTTCATTTGATTCCTCTGCTGACAGGTTAATGGATGTGAAGCTATTTGTCTTTGCCTGTTTTGTCCTGCCTACATTTCATGCTTGACTTATGGGGGGGCACTAGAGGATGGTTACAGAGGTTACAAGGACACAAGCAGAGTTTGTGCTTACCAACGAACTTTAACATGGCCCTGAGATAGGAATGGGCAGCACAATGGTAAAATAAGTTGTGCAAGTGTCTAACTCAACTAAAATATTGGCGTTGGCGGCGTCGTACTGTGCTTCAGGCCCAGTTCTAGATTTTCAAGGTGACTTACGGCTTATCATCTCTGCATTTGTAGATCAGACAGTGAAAAGGAACAGTGTGAAAACCGCTGAACACAAAGACCGATCTGCAGTAAAAATAGCCTCTTTTCACACAAGACTTTTCCCCTAATCCTTAAATCAATGTCTGATGTTTCTATTCACAAAACTCTGGAAACACTGATTCTGAATGTTCCCAGACACGTTAAAGGTCCAACATTTAGCAAAAGCAGTGTGTAACGTTATGACGGCTGGCATAAGCAGCGATCGTCTTAGCATTCTATTAATGCCACTGTCAAAATTCAGACTGCAGAAAAGGCCCTCTGAATCAGTAAAGAGATTATACGAATGTTTCGTTTGTAGTGTCATTTCATGTGGAGTGTAGGCCTGCTTCACTTTTTTTCCAGCTAAGAACATGCAGACGGCACATCCTTTCATAGTTTGAGTGTTCAGAAGACCACATGCTGGTTTTAAGTAATCCCACTGGGTCACGATTAATGACTCAACTTTTGGAGGCACGAGCTGGCCCACAGTGCAGGCTCTCAGTGTGTGTGTGGCAAAAACGTTGCGGATAATTAAGTTATATTCCCGTACGGGCCCCAGTTTTTTGGGGGCGGCAGTAGCTCAGTCTGTAGGGAGTTGGCTTGGGAACCGGAGGGTCACCGGTTCAAGTCCCGACATGGACCAGAAACTGAGTGTGAACTGGTAGCTGGAGAGGTGCCAGTTTACCTCTTGGGCACTGCCGAGGTGCCCCTGAGCAAGGCACCAAACCCCCAACTGCTCGGGGCGCTTGTCAGGAGCAGCCCCCTCACTCTGACACCTCTCCATTAATGCATGTATGTGTGTTTCAGGTCTGCATGTACCATGTATAAGTTTAACAGAGTGTAAATTGAATTTCCCCATTGTGGGACTAATAAAGGTAGATCTTCTTCTTCTTCTTCTTATATGATGTCATGTTTGAAATGAGCTGTAACACATTGTTTGGGAATGTTCGTGAGGCTCGCTACTCTCTTCGCTCACTAAATAGAAATATTTTATGAAGTGAAAGCCATTCAGACATCATACATGTATCCTGAAGTCAACAGTGTAATTTTATTTTGCAGTTTTCCTTAAGTTGTTGTTTAGAGAAGCAACATGTAGCAGGTACAGATTCAATAGCATAGTGTAAACAGTATATAGTCAGTATTCAACTTGAGCTGCAATGATTAATCAATTAGTTGTCAACTTTCAAATTAATCACCAACTATTCTGATAATTGATCAGTTTGAGTAATTTAAGAACAAAAACGTCTCTGACACCAGCATCTTAAATGTGAATATTTTCTGGTGTCTTTACTCCTCTATGACCGTAAACTGAATATCTTTAAATTGTGGACAAAACAAGACATTTGAGGACGTCATCTTGGGCCTTTCATCATTTTCTGACATTTTATAGACTAAACAACTAATCAATCGAGAAAATAATCAAGAGATTACTCAACAATGAAAATAATCATTAGCTGCAGCCCTGTATTCAACATTACTGCACTGTAGCTCACCTCACCGTTAATGGATGGTGATATGTGGCAGAACAGTGGTTTAATGACTAAGTCAGTATGGACACTTTACTTTAACCCTCTTTATTGTGGTGTTGGAATAGCCCTTTAAACTTGACACTGGGCAGTATTCTTTGGAGTGAATCGTTATATCAGGAAGTCAAAACTTATCTTTCAACTGTTACTAAACTAGGACTATAAGCTGTATAGACGATGAACAGCACATTTGTATTCACTCACATACATTTGCTTCTGGCTGCACCTGAGGAATATGGCTGAAATTACTCGCAAATCATTTTATCTTTTTTTTTCAAATTGTTATGCAAGATAATTATATACATTTATCACAGTGTGTGCTATGGCTTAATATAGAGGCCAGAGTAATTACTGATTAAACTCAATGAGTTCACATGCAAACACAAACATGTGTTTACGTCCAATTAAAGTGTCGACACTGCAATGCCTTCATAATGCTTACTATAATAAGAAGCATGAGGATACACTTTAATGAAGCTTTATATGTTTTCTAACAATAACATTTGAGGTGGTCTGGGTGTATTGTGCTAATTGCATTAGAAAACATGCCAGTAGCCTGGCATTATCAAAGATGACATTCATGAAAAAAGACTCGCACTGCTCCACTCTTTCAAACGGGAAGCAACATGTTAGCCTGCTCATAAACTTTCTGTTATTTCTTCGAAACAATCAATCAAAATCTACTTCTGAAAACATTTTAAGCAATTAATAGGTGATGCCACTGCCTAGGAACGGCCAATGAGGAAACTCCAACACGCAGCCGACCAATTGTGTAGCTTCATCACTCAGTCAGTTACACTGTGACAGACTTATGCGTTTGGCTCACAACTTGAATTAGATCAGAGATTTTGTACTGCGTTCTAGAAAACTTGGATCATGAAAATTTCTGATCTCCCTTGAGACAAAGTACAATTGAACAACACTCAGTTGGAGTTCCTACTTGTAAAATTTGGGGCAAATCCATCTACCCCAACTTCATGAAGAAGCAGTTGTCTGAGGTCACACAACAACGGCGGCACCATGGAAGCCCACATTGTAAATAGTTAACACATCAGTTGTAACAGAAATGTAAAGTATATTTGCCAACATTTGATTAAAATAATACATACAGTATGGTGAAACCTGTTCTGCATGAAAAATAGTGTCAACATACATCGATCAGCCACAATATTATGACCACCTGCCTAACATTGACTAGGTCCAGCAGTCCCACAGATGCTCAATTGAGCTGAGATCTGGAGATTTTGGAGGCCAAATCAACACCTCAAACTTGCTGTGTTCCTGAAACCATTCATGAACCATTTTTGCAGTGTGCACTTCTTCCCACAGTACATCCTGGTGCCATGTCTTCCCAAGGTAAGCGACGCACATGCACCCGGTCATGCACGTGATGTAAAAGAAAACAGGATTCATCAGACCAGGCCTCCTTCTTCCATTGCTCCATTGTCCAGTTCTGATGCTCACTTGCCCATTGTAGGTGCTTTTGGCGGTGGACACGGCTCAGCATGGGCACCTTGACTGCTCTGCGGCTACGGAGCCCCTACACATAACAAACTATGATGCACTGTGTGTTCTGACACCTTTCTATCGGAACCACCATTAACTTTTTCTGCAATTTAAGATATAGTAGCTCTTCTATTGGATTGGACAACATGAGCCAGCCATCGCTCCCCATGTGCATTATTGAGCCTTGGCTGCCCATGACCCTGTCGCCGGTTCACGCTGTTTTCCTTCCTTGCACCACTTTTGGTAGGTCCTGATCACTGCAGACCAGGAACATCCCACAAGAGCTGCAGGTTTCAAAATGCTCAGATCTAGTCCAGCCATCACAAACTGACCCTTGTCAAAGTCGCTTGCCCATTTTTTCTGCTTCCAACACTTCAACCTCAAGGACAAAATGTTTACTTGCTGCCTAATATATCCAACGAACTGCCAGGTGCCATTGTAAGCAGATAATCAATGCTATTCACTTCACCTTTCAGTGGTCATAATGCTATGGCTGATTGGCTGTTACCATGTCACCATGTAAACAGTCTCTGAAAGCCATTTTTCCTTCTCTGTTTTGTTTATATATGCAAACAGGCTGCACTGCTGAGAGTTATACTGTATTGTGCGAACACTTGCCAAGGAAACATCAGTTTGTCACGGTCAGCCATCTTTTTTGTTTAACGTCACGCACCTGGGAGGCTTGGAGGTCGAATGTTGAAAATTTCAAAAGGGAAATTCAGACCTCCGCCTTTGACTGGAATTCAGCATTAATCTGAGAAATGCAGTCCAGATAATGTGAGACTGCCTTTGTTCCTAAAGCTGCGTTCCTTATCCTCACTCTGCTTCTTTTGCTTCTGCATGAAATAGGAAAGCACAAATTTCATCATTCTCTGTTCTTGTTACACACATACTTTCCATCCATCCATCCACCCACCTATATCTGTCTGCCTGTCTGTCTGTTATTTGCAAATACAAACAGCCTACATATCAGCTCTGTGCATGCCAACTCTACCGTCTTTACAAAATAATTTAACAAGCAACTCCAACTTAGACAGCCTAAGTATTAATTAAATAGCTGCACCAACAATAGGGCCATGTAATTACTGTATAAATTGAATCACTTTTTTTAATTCTTTTGTTTTTAAACACCTGCCTCTATACAAAAAGTGACTCATTCTGTTAAGATATCTCTAGACAGCTAATGTGTGTGTGTGTGTGTGTGTGTGTGTGTGTGTGTGTGTGTGTGTGTGTGTGTGTGTGTGTGTGAGGAATGCAAAACTCACTGACAAGCATCAGTGTTGGGGGTAACAACACATTACTGTGACATTACTTTTGGCATTAAGGAAGTAATGTAACACATTACTAATAGGATTTCTGTAATATCACATTTACTGTACATAACACATAGCCCATTACCACTGGGAGTTAAGCATTTATTGTTTTCATTTTCTCGTACATTCACACCATGCCACATCTGCCAGTGAGCCACCAGAAAAAAAAAAGAAAAGGCCAAGATTTTTAATAAGAATGAAATGTTTTGTGTGCTGATTTTGCGTTCCTGAGCTCATTGCATTTTTCCACTCTATGCGCCTCGCGTTTTTACAGAAGCTCCCTGAACGCCTCGCGTTGAAAAAAATTCAACTCAGAGCGTAAAAGTGCCAGAAGACATCAGCATTTTTTTCTTATTGTGGTCACTTTTGATTAGGGCTGAACGATTAATTGCATTTGCGATAATATCGCAATATGATAAAACACGATTTCTAACCGCAAAGGCTACGATTACACTCTGGTCATGTGACACACGAGAGTAGAGCAGTCAACTTGGCTCGCTACGCTGTACTTTGAGCTGTTGTACAACAGCCTCAGGCTCAATAGAACCTGACACTGAGGAAACTTTAGTGTCAAAGAGGAACAGTACGTCAGCTGTGTGGAAGTATTGGCTTTAACAAAGAAGATGCTGCGCAGCGTCAGGTATTGTGCAAAACCTGCCTTGATACCGTTGCTACCTCACAGGGCACCACTACTAACGTGTATCAGCGCTTAAAAAAACAGCACAAAGCCATGAACGATCGTTGCATGGCTAAAACGACCACCAGTGTGTTAAGTGAGCCAAATACCACCCGACAGGCATCACTGAGCGAAATGTTTGAAAGCGTAAGTCCATATGAACGTACTTCAAAACGGCATATGGAAATTACTCAAGCAATAACAGAGTTCATAGAGAAAGATATGATGCCCCTCAGTTCGGTGACCAAGTCTGGTTACAGCTTAGATGAGAGCACTGGATAAGTGGTACAGCATGCCCTCCTGCATGCATTTTTGCCAGGTTGCCATACCGGATTTACACAAGAAATGTAAGCAGAGAGTTGCAGCGGAGCAGAAAACAGCTGAGTTTTTTACTAATACGACTGACATGTGGTCCAGCTCTCCATTGGAGCCCAATCGGAGTCTTATGGGGAATTTCATTAATGAAGAGATCTACCTCAAAGCTCAATGTCTTGAAACTTAAATAATGTTTGTCAGTGCTTTGTTATGCTGCCATGATAATTATTGCATGCTTACAAGGCTGTAAGTTCAACAAATTATTCAATATCCTACTGTGGTTGAAGTAGTTAAATAAGAATGTGTCATTCATATCAATTCATCCATCACCTAATTTCATCATAACATAGAGGCCTGGTCTACAAGAAAAAACAATTTATGTTTAATCTATCCAATATTGTGTTGGTCATACTATAGAATGATGTGTTGCTTGTGTTTTTAAATAATACAGAAGATAAGGAACTTTAAATTAAAATTAAATCACAATATTAGTAAAAAAAAAAAAAAAGTTGTAAGTTGTTTTTATTATTTTAAACTGTATTGTTAACTATTTGGATCACGTACAGTTCATAGTTTATGACAAGGCAATGTCAGTACTCATTTGGTGGTTGCTTAGCAACATATGAAATAAAAAGGAAGCGTCAAACTGCAAAAAACGCTCCATTTGATAGGGCAACAAAAAGGCAGTGAGGCGTGCCTTGCATTTTCCACCCGCAAAACCCCCCTCTGTCTGATCAGGGCCGAAGCAGCTGATTTTAATGCAAAGTGGTTAAAACTGCATGTGAATGGAACCACGCTCTGTCCAACAGTAGCTCTTGGACGAGGAAATGGTATTCACTGTATTGTTGTCTCCGACCTATTGTGTCATCTTCCTCCCTGCTCTACGGCTGTCAGATTGAGTGGTGACAAGCTCGTCCATACGACGTCTTAGGACAAGCATCCTCCGGTTGGTGCTCATGGTGGAAACAAACAGATAGCAGACCAAATAGATTATAAAAATCAGGGTGTATTACCATTGCATTCTTTACGCAAGTAAGCACAACTTCTGTATTGTAGACACCGAGTGCTCTGGACCCACCCTGTTTTTTGTCAGGAGAGTGTCAGAACAGCATCGGCCATTCATTATCATTGGCGGCCATGAGAGAAAGAGTCCACCTTTCCACAGCAGATCAATAAGCCGAATAAATTATTTTGGATTAAGTGCAGAACTGCTGCAGCCTTAAATCTGAGGAGGTGTGAGCAGCCTCAGTCTGTTTAAGCTCTATTGTGAGACTAAAGCTTTAAGACAGTGAGATTAACTTACTAATTAACTATTAACTTGTCATTTTTCAGAGTTTAAAGCTTGTACATGGATGGATGAATGATGCATAGAGCTTTGAATGTTTTATCTTTACACAAAAAGCCTCCACCTGACACATTTTTGTGATGCATTGTAATATCTGCCGTGCGTGACGATAGGAATGTGTTTTATGCTGGTAATTTATATAGTTTTCCATCTCTCAGAGACTTCTCTTACAATGTTTTTATGCCGTTGTCAGGTGTATGCAGGCCATCCAGTCTCAAGTTTGTTATAAGAGGAGATTTTGTGGGTAATTTTTCATATAAACCCAAAGCTTGCAACATGCATGCTTGTATTTATTGGATGCCCATGCTTCAGATTGAAGCTAAGCCTGCTTTAGTCACAATAAGATTGAGGAGTTAAAGCAATGAGCTTTGCTTTGGTCAGATAAAGTCTCTCCGTTGGGCTGCAGTACGCCGCTGCATTTTCAATAAGCCCAATCTACTTATTTGAGATCAGATGGGTGCAGGTGGCTTAAGTTCTTACTTCCAACAAGCCCTAAGGAGATGTGGGTTTCTTATTCTTATTCATGAGCTCCTGTAGTCTACACACCACCTGGGTCAAAAAGGGAACTTGAATCATTAACCCTTTTCTTCTTTTACATTAATGTACAGGATATGATGCCACAGATGCTAAAAATACAATAGTTTATTTTAATTAACTAAAATGTAGTCACAGGTTGACATTTATGCTCAAATCTCAGACTTTATTGTGCCACGTGCAATCCATCTTTCAGTATTCTCTTTCTCCATAATGAGTAGAAACAGGCCTTGTTTTAGGATTGCTTTGTGCATTTAATCGACTCCTCAGCTCTGCAGTTTACAACGTTTTAAATTATATATACTTATATTTGATTGTGTCAATACCTGGACTGATGATGGCTTGTTCTTTTCTGTGTATGTGTCTGTGTGTGCAGTTGTGTGGGTTTGTCTGCTCCACGCTGGGAGAGGTAACCCAGAAATGTCATTACGCAAAGTCTAGGCAGCAATTTTGACTGTGTGGATGTGCATCCCTACTTCACTCATTTGCCAGAAAACAAAAACAACATCCCATTATTTATAATGTCAGCCCGCCTGCTTTTACACTAAAGTGTGCTGGAAGCCAGCAAGGGGGTGTTTGGTGAGTAATTGAGAACAAGGAGTATATCTGATAAAATGTTCTTGATATGTTTTTGATATCAACTATCTCTATATGTCAAATTCCAACTGGAAGCGCGTTCTTCAACTCAGATATGAACCAACTGCCCTGGACTAGCGCCCAGTACTTTTCTGAGCAGTTATTTGAGATAACATCTGCTATCCATGAAGAAGTACAGGTTTTAGAAGTGGGATATCTCTAGTCCAGATGTTTTAGATAACCCCTGGGGGTTGTCACACCAGGCAGGGGGTGGGGGATGGAAATGGCCTATAATTTTCAATGAACAGCAACCATTCACCTTCAAACACAAATGTAAAGCCCATTAGAAATTCACAGTCCAAACAAGACTCAGTCAAAACTGAGTATATGGCTGGATCGTGTATGGTCAGTCTATGAATTTGTGGCTAAATTGTTCCACAAATAGTCAGTGGTCGTGTCTGTTATAATAAATCCAGCGCTAAATGTCCACCAGGTACGGCGAGGAGATTAGGGGACGCATTGCTTCACTCAACTAGCCTCTCAAGTGCCATTTCGTCAAATGCACCTGCATGGTCCCTGGTTTTCTGTGTGCCATTTTAAACAGGAAACAACATGGCGGCCTGCTCGTAAGCTTTCTGTTCCTGTTCAGTTCTAAACAAGCTGCCAAAATTTACTTCTGAAAGCATTTTAAGAAGCAGGCTATGCCACTGCTGAATCTTGATCCATTCAAGAGCTAGAGAGCCTAGTTTGACAGCTTGGTCCAAGTTTTGTGAGTCGGACACATCACACTGGACGGGCTCATTGCCATAAACGACCGATTACTCTTTTCATTTCGAACGAGCAAAGGCCAATGAGGAAACTCCAACACTCGGCCAACCAATCATGTAACGTGTATCATTTAGTTTCTCACTCAATGACAGACTTTTGTGGGGCTGGCTGTCTGCGGTCCAGCCAAAAGAACCAAAAGTTGCAAAAAGTTGCACCATTTTGGTACGTGGTAGATACGGGTATGGAACTGATGATAAGATTGCTTTTATTCTCCACAGTTTTCTTTTCAGAGGTGTAGGGGCAATTATAGGCCAACAGAAGTCCTGATAAACTGAATGAGGCAGCGACAACAAGCAACAAGGCAGCCCTTAGTCACTCAGATGAGCACTGAAAGACAGAAAGTGTCAAAGAGCTGCTGGTCTCCCTGACTCGGTGACAGGAAGAAGTTAAATGCAATTTAATGTGGGCAGTGATGCGGTTTAGCAATGGGCAGTATTCAGCAATCCGAGGACATGTGGATTGTTGGTGTAGCCCTACTTCTAGTTATGTCAGCGTTAAAAGAATGGGGTGGCTTTGGCTTTATTACAATAAAAGAGATCATATTATGTTACGGTATTAAAAGATAATAATGTCTTACTGTTACTATGCCCATTTTCAAAATTTAGACATGAGGTCTAAGACAGTGTAATAATATTAGGAAACATGAACAAACTCAAACTTGTGGTATATGGAAACATCTTCTGTTTCACAGCTGACAGCACTACAGTACAATAGTATAAAGCTATTTTGGGTATAACAAAGACAAAATCAGTCTCCCATTCATTATCTATGGAGCAAATTTATACCCCGTGACCTCGACTTACTTCTCTGGTTCCTGGCTTTGAGAGAGAGTAGCTCATGTTCATATGTATTGATTAATTTGGGTGATTTTCCCCTTTAATTTAACACTACAATACTGTGATTGGTTTGGTTTGTGTATTTCTTGAAAAATTCCTCTCCGTGGACAGCAAAGCCCACAAGGAAAAGCAGACACACTGGTGTTGATAAGATAAAACTACTCTGAACGTGTGCCACATACTAAAAAGTTTGCTGCAGGAGTGATCGCATCGTATACCCCCATACGCCTGTCTTTGAGTGTCATTAAAGTCTCAGGAGCCTGAAGCCAGGTACACCCTGCACACACCGTCTGTCACAGGACCAGCAGAGATAGTCGCCCGGTCTCACCTTCTGGCAATTAGGTAGTAATTAAGTATACATTATCGCATAATCCATCAATTAATTATAATGCATCTCTGTGTTTTTAAAACGATTAGTGAAATTAGAATACAGGAAGCTGTATGAATAGATGCGGTGTACAGTATTAGTCAGTCACCATATTGTGCAGCACTCAGAAGGAAAGACGTTAATTCAGTAATAACCCAGCAGTTACATGAAAGGCATTCATTTATTGTTTCTTTAAATGTTTATTGCTCATATTATATTGTTCTACATCCAAGCTAATTCCACTGACATGTTTCTGTTTTGCTTCTAAACCAGGTAGTTGGACAGTCTCTGTATAATTCACCACTGTTTGAGGTATGAAATATTTACAAGTTTGATCTTTCTGACCTGCCCCAGCTGTTCGAGGTACTGTAGGTGTGCTCCACTGCAGATGCAGGCATACTGACGGACGCTGTGGACAATATATTATTGTAAGTCTCGTACTGTGTCTGGTGTTTTAGCTGTGAAGAGTCTGACAAGTTCAATTAGCGGTTCAAAAGTTTAAATCACAGAGCGTATTTTTAACCAGGTTCAAAGCATTGCAGAGGGATCTTTGTGGGATATCTCACTCTATCTGTCTCCCCGTCTCCGTCTAAGTTATAATTATAACACATCAAACCAC
The DNA here is from genome assembly GCA_947000775.1 of Pterois miles. NCBI lineage: Eukaryota > Metazoa > Chordata > Actinopteri > Perciformes > Scorpaenidae > Pterois > Pterois miles. The sequence goes on along the minus strand of CAMQGK010000334.1, from coordinate 6,736,884 downwards.
AGCTCTAAGGTGGCTGCTGCAGCTGGGCCAAGATTTGGCTTGATGCTATGAATAAAATCAAAGCTTTTGCCTGCACGGTTTATTGGACTTGTTTGTTTGATCACAGGCCATGAGGTCATTTTACAGATGCATGCTTGTTTATTTAAAGGATCCCCATTAGCTGATGCCATGGCAATGAGCTGATCTTCCTAGGGTCCACACTGCTCGCCTGTTTGCGCCTGATGCCTGTGTGTTTGATTCTGTCGTCTAGTTATACATCAGTCACTTACAGTATTTCCACTGAACTGATTTGTTCAGAGACACAAAATAATCGCTGAAAGATAGCTTCAGTGTGACAATTTAACAACCGTGACTGTACATCATCACTCATAAAGCTACTGGACACTGGGCCTTGTCTCGCTCAACGCTGTGGTTCTTTGAGGGAGAAGTCGCGCCTGCTACATGAAATTCACTGACCAAGAAGTAAGCAGGATGAAGAAATTCAATTTGCAGAGGCCTGCCCTTTCCAGCATACACAATACACAATAGGCCAGCGGGTGTGAAGCAGGAGTGGAACAAGGATCACAACATATCTTGTAGCTACTTCTTCATGTACTTCTAACATGCATACAGTCACAACACGCATCACACGCAGCTTCCCTTGTAATATTTCACAGTTTAAATTGCCAGTTTGACCTTAACCAAATAAGCAGTAGTAATATAGTGTACTGTATGAGAGACCTGTTATGCAGTGAGACAGCGAGAAGTGATGCATTGTGTAACACGGTGTGGTATGTGTGAGATGACACTCAGAAGAGATTTTTGAAGGAAATACACCCTCACTGTAGACAAGCATTAGATGTGAAGATCGATAACAGTCTCATATTTGTCTGTTCAATACAAAGCCGGCTGCTGGCTCCACTTCAGCGGGCTACTTTCGGGTCTGAAATGTGAAGCCAATGCAGAAGTGCTTTAAACGTGCATTCTCTCTAATAGCCAGCAGGGGGCGACTCCTCTGGTTATGTTGTGTAGAAGTCTATGAGAAAATGAGCTTCTCACTTGATTTACAACCTCAGTAAACATTGTAAACATGGGTTTATAGTTTCAATCACTAGTTTTAAGTCTTCTTTAATGCAGCATGATGTTCATTTAGTAAATTTTGGTCCCATTTAGAGTAAAACAGACCATAAAGCAGGGTATGCTTTAGGGTGTGGCTGCTCTTTGATTGACAGGTTGCTACCACGGCATTGTCTGGTCTGGGAGATGTCGTCTTACGACTTTAACCCTTTCACAGTGTGTTTTCAGTTTATGAAAGTTAATTATAACATTTTGGTCATCTAAAAATGTCTTATTCAGCATTCGGCTGTACTACCACCATCTCGTTTCATTTTGGTTAGTTGCAAGAAAAGAAGATGGCGACGGCTAAAATGCTAAATTCCAGGCTTCAAAAGGGCAGTCCATAAACCAATGGGTGACGTCACGGCGACTACATCCGCTTATTATATACAGTCTATGCTCCAGCTACATGTAGAACAGTGAATAACATATTTCCCAAAATGTAGAAAAATGTATTGATAATATGAAAATAATATTGAATTGAATGCTTTTCCTGGATTTATCAAACTTATGATGAGTTATGTCTCCTTGCCACTTACACACACTCACATGAATGTGTCATACTAGTGCATCGTTTGTGAATTTTGAATCAGAGTTGCTCAGTCACTGAGTGTATTTGTGTGGCATAATTTCTCTTTCATCCAAAATGGCACATGGAAAACATCAAGACAACAAGAGAGTTAATGAGGTAAACATTTAACGAACAGGGTCACAGAAATGCCTTCATGTGCTGTTGAATATGCATTAATCCTGTGAATTAGTGACACAGTTTCACAGCCCCTTTATTTTTTTTTTTTTATTTTTTCTTTCCTCGCCTGTTAATCTGCACTAGCATTTTCCATCACAGACACCTTCCTCTTCAGCGGGTGCTGTGAAGATTCAGATGAGATGTGAGCTCCTCTTCTTTATACATGTTTGATGAATCGCTTTATGTCTCTTCTGGGATACAAGCATGGATGTGGGAGATCTTGTCTGGGAAAAAAAGGTACAAACGATGGGAGGTTTCCAAGTTTGTAATGAGGCTAGCGAGGCTCTCCTGGCTCATGAGCAAACTAGGGCATATGTAATGAGCATGCAGAGAAACGAGGGGGTGGAGGGCAGAGAGAACGGAGAGAGGCACATTGCAAAACTGAAGTGAGCCACAAGCTCAGCCGTCCACTGGATGTTAGGAGGAAGGGGGGTCGGTCATACTGTAGCTCCCATTCAACCAGAAATACTGAATGAATGTGATAATTACCACTCCATTCAGACCTAATGTGTGTGTTTTCCCAGAAACTCATTTAGCAGAGCATACATAATTTCTATATATCTAGAATAGTTTTATATGGATGGTGAAAAAAAAAGCACAAATATGAACAGAAGCTTTAAGAGACAAGCATTTTTTTTAGGTTAGAAACCATTAAAAATCTGTGATTTTTCAACAGTTTTGCACCGATACATACATGTATGTATTGCCATGACTCTCCCAAGAAATGCTGCTAAATATGTCTGTAAGCAATAATATAATAATAGACAAACCTGATCTGTAACCTGCAGCCATTTCAAAATGAATGTCACTTCATTTCCAAAGTGACTTTACTTTCTCCATGTAATGACATTATTGAAAAGAATACTGTGACATGTTTATGAGCTGCTATTTAGCTGAACCTGAAACAGGATGCATATGAATTATGTTAATTAACATAATCCATCATAGGGCCCTGATGTATAAGTTTCTCTGCCAGTCTGATTTACAACAGATGGAGATTCAGACACACCAACAATTACTTTTAGTGATTTATTATGGTATCCATAAGATTTATCTTAAAAGATAACTCAAAAGAAAGTCGTTCATAATATAATTTAAAGGCATGTGCAGTATGTGTTAAGCTTGTCTTTGTTTTGCGTAACACTAATGTTGATTTCATTGGGTGTTTTTGTTGAAGATTTTATTTGTGAACTCTGCATTCCTGCCAACTGTGTAATAAGAACGTCGTTCTGGCTCTAGGCCTGTCATTTTCATGCCACATATTTTGTACTGACTGCAATGTAAATGTATCTGCGCGTTTATGCGCTACACTTAGAGCTGGTGGTGTAGGGTAAAAAGAGAGCAAGACGATCTCTGGAGGGCGGAGCGGGAGGTCGATGGGTCCAGCAAAACACAAGACTTAGTATTCAAGACCAGTGTTTTGTTTCAGTTAAAGTTTAAGTTATGTTAGTGCCATGTCTCATGTGTTTTGTAGTGATGTTATGTTGTTTCTGTAGGTTTTACTTAATTTACATACAAATTTTAAGCCCAAATGTGCAATTTTTCCTAAATCTGAGTGGTTTAGTTGCCTCCCTGCTAGTAGGCTAATACACCTTCATACACTCACATAATATTCATGTGTCTGCGAGGCAAAAGGTGACACTGGTGACCTCTAGTTGACAGACAGGGCTATTATACACTGGCATGATGATGAGTTGACATAACTAGGGATGCACTGATACCAATATCAGATATTGGCTGATATTGACTCAAATAGTTGGACCGGGTATCAGTGACGGGGCCCATCTGTTCAGTTCAGTTTTATGTTTAGGATATGAATTATATGCTGTGATTTATATTTCTGTTTCATTTTGAAACAATTTTTAAGCTGCTGCATTGAAAGGGTTTACACTTGAATAGTAATTCCTGTTAATTTTGAAGACTTTTTATGTGCAATATCTTATTTTAATAACAATTTCAGTCAGTTTCTGTCTATGTATTTATTTGTTACTTTTTGTTTTACAAAGCTAGGAAAGTAATATTTAAGTCAAGCCTGGTGCTTTACACATAACAAAATGATCCCATTCATTTCAACACAGTGAGGCATAAAGACCGAGTACTGATCCGATGCCCAAAGCCCAGGTATCTGCATCAGTGTCAGGACTGTCAGGACTAGAAATAATCATGTAACAATATTAGCATTGAAATGAAATCATCATTAAGTGAAGTCTACTATTGACTTAAAAGGACAAAAAAACTAAAAGAATCAATACCAGCAGTTAACTTGCTTCTGAGCTGTTTTTATTGCTTACATGCTAAGGCCATCACAAACAATAAATAGCTGTTCAATGTAAGACCAGCTGAGAGTGGTCAGAGGTTAGCTTGGTGTGTTAAACCTGGATGATGGTATATGTTACTGAGACCTCAGTGTCATGGGAGGATGCTATATATGAAATAAAAATGCTCAGGTACAGCGTGTCGTGTTGGACCATCTGGGCTTTTTCTTATGTAGGTTGGGAGCTGAAGGTTGCCAATTCCGGTTCCCTACATGAATTAGGCATTCATAAAAGGGGCATGATGCAGGCAGTGAATTATTAACCCTGCATATATATTAGGTGGTGCTACTGCATCTGACCTGAAAGTGATTTATAATAGCAGCATGGCGTAATATTCCATTTAATCATCTTATGCGAGTTAATATAATCCTTGATATATATTTTAACATTTTAAAATGCGTGCATCTAAATGAGCATAGTTTAGCATCCATTGTACATTTTTATTCCATACTGTACATGGTTAAAGGTTTCACCTGAAGAAAGCTTGAGTCCTTGGTCCCAGGTTGCTGCAAAATCCGGTGAACCCTCTAGACACTTGGCTGAGTGCATTATCGCTGCCCCTGGCCCATGATGAGGAGAGGTATCGATCTTATCCTCAGACGAAAGCCCTCTGTGCACCTCTGCAGGGCTTAGAGATGGCTGAGGCAGGATGCACAGTAATGAGAGCAATAGAGGGCAGAATGGGGGACCGGCTTATTCCTAACAAGGATGGAGACCTTTACACTAAAGAAAAGAAAGAAGCTTGCTGGGCATTTCTGTTTGTTTTTATTTAACCCCTCTTTTCAAGCCCAGCTCAGGTCTTTCACTCTTTGAGCACAGTTTAGGTCTTAACCACACCATGCACTGTAGCCTTGACGGCCTTATCTTGAATTTAGGACCCCTGTGGGAATATATCTCAGCTGTTTGAAAAGTAAATTTGGTTTACTCCCTGTATGAAGTCAGTGGAGCAGTGAAGGTGGTCTCAAACGATTAAAAGCATTTCTCAGAGAAAGTGGTTTGAGCTTACCCAGACCTAAGCGGGTAGGATACCTCTGGCCGGGAAGAAAGATTCCCACTCCTTTGAGTACTATGGTTGGCGGCTTTGTGGCAACAGAAGTTGCTTTTGAGACAAGGACTCCAAAGAGAAGACTTTGTGTGTGCAAGCCTTTGAGATGATGATTATGTTGGTGAAGGCTCTAACCTCACAGTGACCAGAGCTCAACCACACCGTACTTATTATGGGTGCTGATTCTGGGCCATGACTGCTGTAGGTTTTGGTTACGCTTTCCCAGGGCTTACATCATATTGTATTGTGGTGGGAGCGGTAATGGAGCTGAAACAAAAGTTTCTTTCATGCCCAACTGCAGATGAAAAAGATTAACTTTGTTTTTAAAATGAGTAACGTTGCATAGTATTCAGTCATATCAGCCTGTCAGTGCCTGCTCACTAGACTAGAAATTTAAAATGTATTGTGCATCCAGTCAAAGTAGATGACGCTGGAGAATCAATGGCATTGTGGCTACTCTCCGAAAAAATAGTTTGACATTTTGGAAATGCACCTCATCGCTTTTTTGCTGAAAGTTGGATGAGAAGATCAACACCTTTGTCATGCCTGTAAAGCAAAGATGAAGCTGTTTCCAGCAGACGGTTAGCGTAGCTTAGCATAATGACTGGAAACGGGGAAACAGTTAGCCTGGCTCTGCAATCGAGTAGAGTCAGGAGGGCAAACACAGAAGATTCTTTTCATTTATCATCTTCATCTCATCTGATCATTCACTACATGGATATATCCACAATGATATGGCCATCTGCAATGAAGCTAAGTAGTGAGTAAGAGTGGTGTGAAAATGGTGGATAAACACCTCTTTGTTTCATGTACGTATCATAAAAACGGCTTGTATATTCGCCATCCTAGGTCTTCCAGTTTACCTTTTTAAATTACAAACACAGATTACCACTACCTGCTGAAATGGAGAGTTGTTTCCTCTCATGCAGGCACAGACTGTACATGGTAGTCGGCTGGTAGTCTTTGCGTTGTGTCCGAGTCCATCTTTCTGGCCAAGACAAAGGCGACATGAGACGACACAACAGTAGACCTTCATCACTACCAGTTCTTTAATGTCAGTTTGGTGTGTCTGTGCAGTAACTGGCCAAGAGAACATATTAATCCTATCTACTTCTGTCTCCTGACTGACTGCATGCCAGGCCACATCTCTTCTGTGAAGCTGTTTATACTCCCAGTGTTGCATCGAGTAAAACTGGATGATACTACCCATCCAATATTATAGTTTCTTCCATTTTGCACTCTCTGGTCCCTTAAAGGTCAGAGTTGTCAAGATAGTTTACAGCAATTGGTCAGTGGCTCAAATTTGCATGTCAAAGTTCCCCAAAGTTGAACTCCACAAAAGATTGATTGATTTTGCAGCCATGTGCAAAACATGTGATCGCGGCAATTCTATAGCGATGAAACCACTGCAGTATGAAATTTTCCGTTATAAATGCTGGTCTGACCGAGCTGTTAGATTTGGACCTGTTTGAAATGAGGAAATCAGTGGTTGGACCTCTCAGTACTAATATCAACCTCAGTTCCAGTAGCTGTAGATATCTGTTTAACTCAATGAGGGGAAAAGTTTAAAGGACTGCCCTCAGCAATTGACTGACTTCACAGGAGCACCAAAGGTTTCTCTCATCTTCAAAATGTCCCTCCAACGCAGACCTAGATCTCTTCTCTCTGGACGAGGTCCTCCCAAAAGCATTCATAGACCTAGCGGCCAGCATGCTCCCTGTTATCAATACGTATTTCAGCTGTTTGATGTGCCGCTTTTTCTCAGTCTCTCTCCTCTGTGGCGCCTTTTAATTCCAGTCCACCATTCATGTACATTTTTTCTTCTCCTTTGTATGGTGTTGTTTCTGAACAGTAGGTTGTGTATGTGTTCAGCGTGCTAGTGCCACACTGTTTCTTCCTAGTCTTCCATGGATGTTTAGCGTTTTTAGTCCTATCTAAACATCTCTCTCTTCTCGCTTTCCCCTCCCCGAGGCCGAAGCGAGCCTATTCCCTCTAGCTATTACATCCAATTAGGAGGAGTGTGAGTTTCGCCCCTCCTCCCTTTCTGCACTAACAATGCAGGATACAGTTGAATGAGTCAGGGTTTTCTCTTCTCTGCTTTGATGTGAACAAATTACGCTTCAGATACACACTTGGCAAGGAAACAAAGATCCAGTTTGCTCTTTCAAGTTTGGGTTCTTTGTCATTTGGCGAACAACAAGATACACAATAGAAGACGGGATCGCTTGATGTGGATTGATGGCTTCTTTTATGTCAGCCGTTCTCTTTCAGCTTCTTTTTTAAGAAATACCTTTCTTAAAATTGGATTTCAATGCTAACAGTATAAATATGTGTGTACACATAGTATGGGTGTTGAGATAACATTTTAACTAATCACAGACTATGATCATCACATTGCTAAGCCCCATCCTGAGCAGGCTTCTCTCATATACTCTTTGTAGCAATATTTATGAAAAGCAATGCACTATAAATCATATATATATCCCACAAAATCAATATGTATGTAATTCAGGTAATTGTGAACCAGGAAGAGCGACAGATACCGTGTAGGGAGAAGGTAGGGGTGGATTGTGGGGTCAAAAACACCTGACTTTGGCCCAGGAGACCTGTGTTCATACCCCTGTGAAACCAGAAGTCAACATTGATTTCCATGCTGATGTTATGCCACTTCCTGAGTTATTTTAACCCAAACCATGACCTTTTCCCCAAGCCTAACTTAGGTTTCATCCAAAATTCCATACTAACATGCTATTCAGTACCCTGAAATAGTATGAGATTATTTTAGTATGCCCGAAACCTTAGTATAAAACCAATAATACCAAGTATTACCGGGGAAATATTACAGTATGCAATGCTGGACACTGTGAAGGCATTAATATCCCAGAGTGCAATGCTCTAGGGATGACAAGATTCATAACAGACATTGAAAGGCAACTCTGTAACATCAGTAAAGCTTCAGTTTAACTGTAAGTATAAGATTTCACTTTGCTAGGTGAAATGTATATTTCAAATGAATTAGTAAGACTTACAAACTGTTGTTTTGATCACATGAGGTTAGCACGGGTTACCATGGTTACATGTCTCCATGCGGCTACTGTTTATTCCCACAAAAGCATGTTGAAAGATAGTACCGTAATTTTCCCACTCTAAGGCGCACTTAAAATCTCCCAAGTGTTTAACCCAGACACTAATGATGAAGGATTTGATGAATTTGTGGAGGAGGAATGAACTGAAAAGTGAGTATTGTTTTGTATTTTATGTGTTACAACTGAAAAATGTTGAGTTATTGAGTTATTAAATGAATTGAATAAAGTTTGACTGCTTTGTTTCGCTTAATGCGCCTTATAATCCGGTGCACCTTATAGTGTGAAAAATATGGTACACCTATTGGCTATGCAGTGCATTGGACGAATTCTCAGTAGTTGTGTTTCCTAAACTGACCAAGGCGTAGCTGTATTTTGAAAAGACTGGAGCAGAAATTGACACGTTGCTGGACATTTGTGGGAAAATGGACAAATGACAAATAACTTTTTGCCTGTTTTCCCCCCTTTAAAATCATATTTATCAACAGCCTAGAAAACTATTTTTTCTAGAGCAAAACACATTGATGAAATAATGTAACGAAAACAGTTTTGTGGAACCTCTTTAACCTGAGTATTATTCATCATACTGTAGGTGTGTATCCTCTAACACAGATGGCAGCTGTGGTAGGTGTTTGAGTTAAGTGCATCCAAAGCCCATGACAGCAGTCATGTGTGTTTAAAGGTGATTAAGTGGTCCTGGTTTACATTCTTAAAGGAGCAGTTTTACACACTTATGACATGCATGAGGGTGAGGAGAATGTTGACAGCGTTTTCATTTTAATGTGGATTGTTCCTTTAAAATGGTGGCGAGCTGTCTCATATGGAGACTTTTTCTCTGTGGCTTGTACTGCTGTTGTCGGCTGTTTCTGCTTCCTGCCCTTTCTTCTTCTCTGGCTCCCTCCTCCATTTTTCTTCTTGCACTGTTGCGGTTATAATCCCTACTTGCATTATTCATTTGGATACACAGATGAAATAAATATACATTTTTCCTGGAAGGGGGACCTTCTCTGTATATATATCCACTGTCCTGCTTTATGTTTTATTTGCTTTTTTTAAAGCCACAAGAAGTAAAACCAGAGAAGACAAGCTTTGGATCTGACCACAATGTTCATTTTGCACTATTGTGCTGTGGCTTTTGTATAATAACTCCTTTTTGCAATCACTTTTTTTCATGCAATGCATACATGAGGAAAGAACAGTACATTGTTGTACATGTAACAATATCTTTGTCCCCTCAAACTCTCCTGGAGTCATCTTTAGCTTGCAGAAAACCACTTAACTCCATCCATCCGTTTACCATATGACATTTTGGTCAAAAGATTGTTTTCCTTGTGCAGTAGGACATAGAGCAAAAAAAAAAAAAAAAAAGATGGAAAAATGTGTCTTACAAGCAGTATCTGTGTTGAAAAGGAACCGCCATGCATATCAGCCTCCCTGCCAAGGCATCTGGTTGTTGCTCATTAAACAGCGAAACATCCGTTATTTAGTTTGGAATTATTTCTGGAAGAATAGCAACAATTAATCTGTAAAAGAATAGTTTTGTTATCAGACTGGATGACATGCAACATGCTTGTGTTTTCTATCTGTTGCTTGAGGAACCAAACAAATCTTTTCTCCACAACTTCAATTACCAGCATCAGGGATTGCATTTTATTGGCAACTGTAAGAAAAAAGGTCAGTTCTGTCCACTTGTGTACTCTTGAGGTAGCCTCCTACAGTATAGAGTATGGGCTATCAATACGGACCATAGCACTATTGAGGATATATATTCTTTTGCACACTGACACTTAAGAGCAGACTTTAAAAAAAAAAAAAAAAAACATATTGATTGTGTGTCAAAAACACAGTATGAATCAGGCCTTGGATATGTCTGCAATCTGTATTGACCACATTACAGAAACATTTCCCTGTAGACAGTAGTCTGATCCAGTGGGTTTTTCTTCATGCTATGCTTGGAATAGCAATTTGATGCTCTATTTGACTGAACATCCTCTTCACAAGCAGTCACATACAGTATACAGTTTGTGATATTACGGATTTTTTTTTTTTTTAACAGTTTTATAGTTTCTGTCTTTTGACACTTGTCAAAGGAAAATGACTCTCAGATCTCTGCTTTGTTTGAGGCAAAGTCAGTTCGTCAAACTCATATTGACATTGAGACTCAACAACACAATATGGACATCACAAATGTTATTTTTTGAAACTGTGAATATGTTACCATTTGTTTTAGGACCTTTTCACTGGTAAGTCAGAACCGGTGTTTGCATTTCTGTTATACTGTATACATTCGATCTAGTTAGTTTTGGTTTCACATTGCAGTTATGCGAGCACACTAAAGAACTACACATGACAAATCTACACCCTGTCGTCATTACCATACGTGAGCTGCGTCCCTTTATAGTTGCAGTTGATTGGTTTGTAGACGGGTTCTCCCTTCTTTTCACATCCTCTTGGAAAATAATTGAAAAGTGTCGGAATTATGTCGGTTTTTCCAACGGACATTTTTTTTTTTTTTGTCGTCGGATCAAATGTCATTTGCGCTACTTGTCTCCAGCCCTGTCTTCTGAAAATTAATTTCCCATGCAACTAAAATACATTCTCAGTTACTTTTGGAGGAAACATATTTTGTTGTTGATTACTTTGTCTTTGACGTATCACAAATACATTTGGTATGATAGTCTGCGGAAGGCTGCTAAAAGTGACATAGTGCAATGAGCGACATAGTATATCGAGCAACCGTTAATGAAAGGTATGAAGGTATAATAACGAGTATAACACACGAAAAAGTCTACTTCAGGTAGGCGGGAGGGGTGCTAAATGGGTCAAACCAACACCAGATTTTCTCTCAAGCCTGGGCCAGACCAGCCATTGAGGAGCGCTTGGCGGCTGTGTTACTTCACGGCTGCGTGATTCATGTGTTGTTGTTCACACCAGCTGCGTGTTAGCTGTGTTTCTGCAGCGTTTCTGCTGCTGCTGCTCTTTCTACATAGAGTTTAACTTTCATAATGGCCATTTCATTTCATTATAAATGTCATTTATTTTATTATAGACAGAGAAAAGCCAAGAAATGTGTAGTAATTTGTAAATAATAGTATTAATGCCCAATTAAAATCCCATACTATATTCATTCACATAGCCCTGCTAATCACTGCATGTTCTACAACACTGTCCTGGACAATATTTCAAAATAAAAGGCTTGTGTTTTGTGTGATCTGCCCACAGGAAAAAAATGCTTGAGGGTTTTATTTTGAAATGAAAGCAGGAAATTAAATAAATTAAAATTAAATCTTGACTTTTTTCATGTCTGTGACATTGTCTACAGAACCAAGATGAACTGGAGGGGGGGCCCTTTTCTTCCTCTCCCCCCCCCCCCCTCCCCCCCCCCCACACCCCCCCCCCCCCCCCTCCCCGGGCGCTCGTCAGGAGCACCCCCCCCCCTCTCCCCTCTCTCCTTTGTTCTTTTTTTTTTCATGTTTTTTTTCGGTTCTGCATGTACCTTTTTTAATTTAACAACAAAGTGAAAAAATTGAATTTCCCCTCATGGGACTAATAAAGGACTATCTTCTTCTTCTTCTTCTTCTTCTTCAACATCAAAAGTATAGTAATGTTGCTGATATGATGTCAATATACAGTCAGAAGATCACCTTCATGGTCTGTGACATTATTATTCTCCAGCTGTCTAGACTTTGAAACTGATATGATGTCAATACACAGTCAAACGATCATTTTCACTGTCTGTTGCTGTTTGAACCACGCGGCCCGCGTCAAAAATGGACCTCGAGTCTCGAGAAGACACAAGCCGAGCCACAAGTCTCACGCGGGCTGTGTGGCAGCTCTAACCTGTTAACATGGACGCCGAAATGACAAACAACAGGTAACGCAGCCGCCACATGGTCACCACGCGTCTGGTCTGGCCCAGGGCTCAGGAGACTAAACAGTGAAACTAAAAGTGTTGGGTTTTTGTTTCACTGTTGTAGTCATTTTAAGCCATTTTTTTAATCTAAATATGGAATTTTGTTGCCTAAACCTAACGCAGTTAGAGAGTGCATTTTTTGTTTTGTTTCGTTTCAGTTTACAATGTTAACCACGTATTTAATACTGTTTGTAACTGCAACTATAATCTGGGAGAAATTACATTTCCCTGGAAACATAATTGAACATGCCGTGTAGTTGTATGGGAACATCATTTCATTGGAGACAGGTTTGTCCTCTCCCATGTGTTACCGCGGCTTTTTTTGCTTTGTTGCATTGTTTTTCCTTTTTGTAGTTCTGACGATAGCCTACCAGAACTTCATGTAATTTGTCCGAACGTCCGAACCAGCGTTCAGTTTGATCCGGGACTGCTTCATTTCATCAGGCCAGGGTTTGGCTCTTTGGTCCAAACCTTGATCTGTGGGAGGTTTTACACCTCTGGTTTTGGTTTGGATCTAAGATGTCCAAAAGTCTGGATCAAACAACGTTGGTGAGAAAGATTCACAGTGAATACACTGATTGAATCTTTCTATTCAGTGTTTTTTTTTTATTTATATTGTTTTTAGCAAAACTTGCACATTAAGAATTGCAACTGTTGTAGTTTCATATATTTCAAATATTACTGGCAAATGTATTTTGCTGAAAAAGGAGGTGTGGGTTGGAATTATTTAACATTTGCTCCGTTGTAGAGATGAGCACTTCATTGGGCTGACTGTACTACAGCCAATTTTAAAATTTTATAAACTAGAATTTTGAAACGCATACCATCCATCACTGCTTTATTGAGCAGTGCCTGTATTCCCATAACAAACTCTTTTGGCAGTGCTTTCACCACTGCATTGGGAAATACAGCTATAAAACAAAAATGTTATACAGTGTAAAGCACAATTGGAGTGTCTGTCAGAAAAATTGCAATGAGATTTTTTTATTCATATTGTGCGGCTCTGTTTTTTACATTGTCCCTACTTTCATGTATTATATTTTACTTAAAGAGGTTTAAATGGCATGTAAAGCATCCCTAGAAGAGAGATTAGCAGAAAAAATCTCTGATCTCAACCTGGAGTGTGGTGTTTTTTCTTCTTTCTTTTCTCCCTAAACCACATGTCAAAGAGCCGCCCATTAATGGAGGGCTTTACCCTGCACTCCTGCTCCGCTGACAAAAAAGCAAAACGAGGATGGATGGGTTATTTACTTACAAAGAGATAGCATTCGCCACTCCAGCTGATATAAAGGGATGTGCTACTGCACTTCCTTGTCATTAGTTGGAAGAACATCAACAATGCCTCCCTAATTATTGTCGGTATTGTGTCTGTGAGTCATTTCACAGTTAGCCACCCACTCCACAGCAAGATGATTTAATGTTAATAAGCACTGCTATGATGGAGCAAACACTTTTAAGGGTGATGTTATGTGGGAGATGGATATGTGGTGAGCATCTGCTGGGGGCTGGAGAGTGTGTGTGTGTGTGTGTGTGTGTGTGTGTGTATGTGTGTGTGTGTGTTTCTGTGTGGGAAGGGGGTACAAGGAAAGGTGATATCTGTAGTGCTAATGTAGCACATGTACACAGATTGCCATATGTGCAACAGTGCAGTTAACTAAATCCTCATTTGCAGCAAACCACTTTAGACATTTTTTTTTAAATATATTTTCTTGAAAAAGCAAAGATGAGATGATATGAATTCTCACAGTGTCTTTTGCCAGTTATTTCTGTAACTGTCTTTAAACAAACAAACGCTGGTCCACTCTGCTTTTCCAAATATTCTGACCATGTAATGTGAGTGCCATTGAAACGCCATTGAGTGTAAATGCTGATTTGCTGAATGGTGTCACTCACATTAATGCCATCTCTTACCTAGAATTACCATTTCAGCGCGTCTATAACAATTTATGTCAATCTTATTCAGCAGCTTCCTGGCAAGTTGATTGTGATAACGCTGCTCATTTATGGCTGAAAACACATGGAACCTTTTAAACTGCGACTTGATTCACGCAGTAATTAAATGCAGTCCTGTGGCAAATTAAACTAGTTTGTTCACTGCCAAATGTGGGGACGAAACATGAAAACTCCAACAAAAGTTTTACTGCTTGAGATTCATGACAACACGAGGCAGACTTGACAGACGCAAACAGGATTTGTCAGCCCCAGCGAGTGATGTCTGGACAGCCAGCATTAGCAATGACAGCTGACTGTCACTCTTGATGCTACGCCGCTTAATGGGAATAAAATCCATTACCCGGATTGTTTTTGACTTTGTTGTGGTCCGACTGGCCGCGGAAGTAAGAGTGGTGAGCTTTACAGAGCCACCGTGTCAGATGGAGCTCAATTTGACAGCTGCCCAGCCACCATTGTTGGGGTTTTCACTTGTTACATCCCAGCTTATCACTAATGTTTGGCAACAGAATCAATATAAAGAAGTGTGGCTAACTTGCTATGTTGGACCAATCTTGTTCATTAGCTCAATACTGCATATGGTGCTAATACCTCAATCAAACAAGACATGACTTAACTAATCATTAGGGCTGCCGAAGTTAATGTAATGATAACACATTAATGCAAGTTAGTTTTAATACCACTATCTTCCAGAGGTTGTACTAGGCTGAATTTTAAAGCTAGAGTGAAGATATGAAGATACTGGTTTCATATGAAGCTAGAAAACTATCCAATGTACCAACCATTCTAGTACCTACTGTCATACTTGCTTCTCCCGAAGGATTCTAAATAAAGGGGTCCCTTGACCTCTGACCTTCAGATAATGTGAATGAAAATGGGTTCTCTGGGTACCGAGGTGCCGAGGTGCCCCCGAGCAAGGCACCAAACCCCCAACTGCTCAGGGCGCTTGTCTGGAGCAGCCCCATCACCCTGACACCTCTCCATTAATGCATGTATGTGTGTTTCAGGTCTGCATGTACCATGTATGAGTTAAACAGAGTGTAAATTGAATTTCCCCATTGTGGGACTAATAAAGGTAGATCTTCTTCTTCTTCTTCTTCTACCCACAAGTCTCCCCTTTACAAACATGCCCACATTATGATAATCACATTCAGTTTGGAGCAAGTCATAGTCAAGTTACTGACACACTGACAGCTGTTGTTAAATGCTGTACCTGTGAGGGTTTTGGGGCATTTATCATTGTTAGTGTTCACTGACTTCATGATTAATCATTGATAATCATGCAATCAATCACAGTTGAGTATTTTAATGTATTGACAGCCCTAGTTTTCATATGTAAAAATGCAGGGCAACCTCTCTTATAAAATAAAAAATAAAACTAGCTGTCAAAAAAACGAAACAGTAAAACAAACCTCCACAACCTCTCCAGTGTACAAAACATCCACCAGGTCAACGCCATCAAACACAACATCAGTAAACAGTCGCCGGCCCTTCAGCTGTGAATGCATTGCTATCATAATTGCAATCATTGTGTTGACCTCTCACCCAGACAAACGTGGATGTATCAAAACAATACTGTCACCTTTATTATGAAAGCCGGACAGGGTTGTGAGGTTAATGCTAATGCAGAGGAAACAACACTGGAAAAAGTGCAGAAAAATATTTCATGCAACCTTTTCCCACTCAGAACAATCTAAATGTGTTAACCTCTTCACATTGCACCTAATGGGCAATTATTTGTTTGTTTTTTGTCTTTAATGAAAATTGACGAATCAAGCACAATCTCACATCTGGACACATTTGTATTAAACCTTAATAATGCTAGGTCTGCTCTTCCCATTGTTCACACTATCTACTGTATCTCATCTGTCAGCTTGTCAGCTACTGCTGTTTTAGGCAGGACACAAGTTACCAAACCTTTGTACGCCAAACCTTTTGTCACCTCAAGTGATGTTGAGAGAAAAGTAGACGCTTTGTTGTCTGTGCTCTCTGTCTGCAAAATCACCTACACTGACATTATTTGCTGGGGCACTCACAGCTGTCAAGAACTGAAGTAGGGCTTTTGGTTTTTGGAATCTAGAGATGACTCGAGAACAAGCCTGAACGTAACCACAGACATCTGGTCTGTTAAACACATTGTAAAACTTCAACACAGAACAAAAAAATAGTCGTCTTCTATTTCTGCTTTTGCTGCACCAGTTGATTGTTTATTCTTCTAGTGTGACCTCACGTGATGCAGTGAGTTGCATTATTTTATCAGTTTAAAGGAACACTGTGTAAGATCTGTTGGTATGTAGCGGTGTGGTTGCAGATTACGACGTCTCCCTTGTGCCTAGCGTGTAGGATTGCTACGGTGGTTGACGCAAAAATGTAAATGGCAGCAGCAAGTATGATTATTGTAAAGTTAACACAGTTTCACAAGCATGTCGGAGAACTGTGGTGGCCTTCAGGTAATGTAAAAATGTGAATCACCCTCTCTAGAACCAGTGTTTAGTTTGTTTGGCTACTGTAGAAACATGGCGATGCAACATGGCGGCCTCCGGGGACAGAGGACCCACTTCATATGAAGGGCTCATTCTAGGCTAAATAAAACACAATTTAGTTAGTCAGTTTTCTTAGTTTTAGGTGATTATACAGTAAGGTAATAGTTATGAATACTATGCATCATTTCTGCTATTAGAGCCCCAGAAATGTTACACACTGCTCCTTTAAGTGATGAACTAATATGATGAGTTGAAGTGCTGAGTGTTTTCTCTTCATCCCTCTCACCTCTGATTCCATTGCTGGATGTCTGTCAGCTTGTAAAACTGTGATCACATGGTTCATCAGAGGTGTTTGAAATCCATTTCACACTCTCATTCACTTCAAGTCAACCACATTGTTCTTTGCACCTTATATACCACATCCACCATCGAATCTCTAAATCCCAAAATCATTGCTGATGCGTTATGGAAAAGCTTGCCATTTACTTAAAACACCATATTAAAACACACGTGACATGTAATTAGATTTGTACCAAGGGTATGACTCTTTATTTTCTCATTTTGCTGCAATTCTAGTTATATTTTCTACTGAATTGCAAATGTTAGAAACTAGAGGTAATCTGTCCTTAATCACTGGCTATGATCTGTGACCTGCTGATCCACCTTAATTAAAGGTGGAGGTGTTTCTGTTAAACCAGATTCCACTGCTAACTGAGCGTCTAGCCTTTACTGTACCGCTGGTAAAAGTAACTATATAAAGTAACTTCCACTGTATAGCTATACATAACATGGTGACTGGATTTTTAGGCCAATCGTTAAGTATTGATCACTTGTTTTCATCCTCAATATAGTTCCTGATCTTCACAGTGAGGTGTTTTCTGTTGATATAAATTGGATGATTTCTGTGTGTGATGCACAGGAGAAATCTATTGCAGCTCTTTGCCACCTTGTGTCTCAGCAACAGCATCAGTGAAGATGAAGTCTTTTTAAAGGGATAGAGCTGTGCACCATTTCTCCTTAATTTCAGCTCTTTCACTTGGCAGCGTTAAGTGCTACGATCAGCCACTTAACAAATTGTCACCTACTTGTCATAGAAGAACTATGTCTAGAAAACAATGTAGCCTGTATGGCCTCAACCTCATCAACAAGCCCCTCCACTCCACTCTGTACAGTGGAATGAATGAGCTGAGTTTTACACACATTCATGTATAAATTGACTTTTGGTTAATAGAATTTAGTTGCACTTCATTTCAAGTTCACTGTGACTGATAAAAGCAGTCTATGCAGGATTAAATACATCACATTTTAGATAGTTTAGATTAATACATTTAATAAATGAAGCCCAGAAAAGCAGAGTATTAGATGGTGTTGTTAGGGATGTGATGATATATTGTGCCAAGATATTTTGTGATATAAAAACGTGACGATATGCATTGTCGAGAGAAAAACTGTATCGCGATATTTAGGGGATGTGATAAATTAATTAAAAAACCCATTACTTTGGCCCTGATCAGCTTTCTCTGACAGTGCTCTCCACTGTGTAGTCTGTCTCAGTGTCCCACCCACTACAATATCTGATTGGTTTACACATCATCAGCAATAGCCAATCAACACTGAGGATTACCATGCTTCAGACAGGCAGCGGAAAACACAGACACAGCCCAGAGCTGCTCCGAGCGGAGCTGTGTTGTCTTCTCTCTCGGAAATAATCTCTTCATATGATGACAAGCATGCCCAGTTTAGCGTTATATCGCTGAGTCATGTTGGTGGCAGTGCAACTGAAACTTGTTTTAGCAGCTGATTTGCAAACGTAACCTTATTCACCTATATGTGGTGGTGTTTTTACATGTACGTTTATATGAACAACATACGCTAATGTAGAGCGTCATAGAGCTAAATTAAATACAATAACAAGTTAATTTGTTGATCTATAATTGTCTTAATTATCTTATTATCTTAATTATCCTAACAGTATTTCTTAACATCTCTTAACCAGACTGGTCCTCTCAGTCTCAACCAGGACTACTAACTAATATTACTTAGTTACTTTTATTTAAATCTGGAGGAATCATTGAGGACATGCCTTCATTTTCAGTGATCCATTCATCCATCGTCAACCGCTTATCCCGTTAGGGGTCGCGGGGGGGCTGGAGCCGATCCCAGCTGGCATAGGGTGAAGGCAGGGTACACCCTGGACAGGTCGCCAGTCCATCGCAGGGCACATAGAGACAGACAACATATAGACAGACAACCATTCACACTCACATTCACACCTACGGGCAATTTTAGAGTGATCAATTAACCTAAAGCATGTCTTTGGACTGTGGGAGGAAGCCGGAGTACCCGGAAAAAACCCACGCTTACACGGGGAGAACATGCAAACTCCACACAGAAGAGCCGCAAGCTGGAATCGAACCCTCTTGCTGTGAGGCGACAGCGCTAACCACTACACCACCGTGCAGCCCATTTTCAGTGATGTCCACAATAAAATTCAAACTGACTAAATTCACACAATCAGCATTGTTTTACATTTTGTGTGTTTTGAATAGAAGGCTACTTTTTCAGTCATATTTTCATCATTCAAGTTTTGCTAAAATTGTTGTTATAATATTGTATCGAGATCATGATCCAAATATTGTGTATCGTGTATATGTGTATCGAGTGTATCGTCACTCCCCTAGCTATTGGTCAGTATATTTCTGTTTAAATGAAGGATGCTATTGATACAATTTGTGTTGTTGATTTTATGCATTTTATATTGCGTGATTAGATGTGCAAGCAAGTTGAAGGGCAGTCAGCCAGTGTGGAAACAACTGAATGAATGAAAGGAAATGTTATATGAACACATTTCCCACAACCCAAACCTGTCATGTTCTATATATGTGAACAGCCACCTTAATATGAGTGTTTCGATATATGCATGTATCCTCCTCCCTATATACAATATGTGTGTGTTGTACTTGTTCTTCCCGTGCACCGACCGCTCTCTATCACCACTGAACACCTTGAGGTCACAGCAGCCCTATGCTGGACAGGCTGGCTTGTTCCCATTTAGATTATGGATGGTTATTACTGCCTCCCGGCTGTCAGTCAGATTAAACCAATATGTCCCGTGATGGCGGCTCTTGGTGCAACAGAGAGGACCTTCTCCTGGGAAGGAGGAGAGGCCATTTAAATAAGTCATCTCCAGAACGCTCCATGTTTTACAAATACATTAGTGCAGTCAAGTCTCAAGATGCAGCCATGTGTCAAGTATTTGTTTGGAACAATGTGTGAGGTAGTTCATCTATCTAGGACTATTACTTTGTCTTACACTCTTGGCACATGGGGTTAACACCTGTAATGAAAATCACAAGAAAACATGCACATGTACCTGTAGTATTCCCATGTAACACATTCAGTCAATGATAAAGTCATCTGTAGGCTGAATAATTAATAATAATGTTGCTAAATAATAGAGAGAATGATGGTACGTTGTCTGATGTTATGTATGCTCACAGCTCAAATGTGTGGATGGGGTTCGGTTTTCACAACTTTCTGATGATAGACATTAAACTGAACTAACTGTTTAGTGTTTTTATCACAGCACTTTTTGAGATACAGTAAGAAGCAAGCACACCCGAGTGGTAAATCGTGATTGTTTGAAGATTCACTATAGATCTGTTTATAGTCCTTCTGCTGAGGGAAATGTGCTGCTTTTGCTTTGATGACCACTTTTATGGGAAGGGAAACTGAAAGAGATTTGTTGTGTGTGTGTTTTTTCCCCTTTGTTTTTATTATTGAGCGTAAAACCTACTATGTGATGTTTTTTTTGTGTGTGTGTGTGTGTGTGTGTGGCTTTGCAAGTTGCAACACATATTAAAAGTATTTACTCCAGATGTGTGCGGCTTCAACAGCAGGGTGAGAAAGACAATTAATTATTCAGAGCCAGTCTGTGAAGCCATTTATTGATTCCCTGTCTAAGATCCACTTTGCGTCCTTTCTGGAGGGCAATAATATTTACATGACTAAATAGATGAACAAGATAAAAAAGAAATAAAAAAGAAAACTGGGGTTGCTGCGTGGAAACACCTTTTGAATACCTACTTCCAAAACAACCCATATGGCTGTTCCAAAAATTCGACATTCCCGCTGTATGGTAAAGCTCAGGATAAGATTAGGATTGGTTGAGGTTAGGGAAACACTGTGGTGGCCAAGAGAGCAGAGCGATCAGATGGAGCATGAACCTTGCTCACATATTTCAGTCACACACCTTGCTAACCCAACCGCCTATCCCAACTTCCTTCTTAAGCCTCGGTTATACTTTCCACAAGGACGGTTGCATAGACATGAGCTGATGTGGAGTCGTGATGAGGAAACATTTGAATCTTTTATACACCATGCAGGTTTTTCCACGCAGCAAACCAACATTCTCAATGCCCCTCAAAATTCTCAATTTTTGCCGCCCGGCCGCGTCTGCTTAGCCTGAACATTGTACATGTGCACAAACAGGCGAAAGCTTGGCACACAGAACCCTCGGGAAAGGCCGAGTCTGATGGTGTGACGTCACTTTGGCCGTGCTGTGTGAAGCACAAAGTGTGGACCCAAAAGCACAACCACGGAGACAGGCAGGTTTAGTCAAAAAGGTCTTTACTTAAATAAAGCAGGTTCGGTACACGGGAGGTCAGTCAAAAATCAGGCAGACGAATCCAAGACGAGGCTGAGGCGAATCGAAAAAACAGGCAGAGAATCAAACACTAGGAGGAAACACAAAGGACGCGAGGACGCTTTCACTCTAAGACAAAACGAACTGGCACAGAGGATGGGGAAACACAGCAAAACAAAGGGGAGTGACTAATTATGGACAGTGAACACAATCAGGGCTGGGGAACGATGATCAGACGCAGGGAGGGAGTCGGGAATCTCATTCATTCAAAACGCGGAAGCACAGGAGGGCAGGAAGGACGTGCTCTGAAACAACAGGGAGAGCAGACACAAAAAAAACAGGAAAACAACGCAAACGAACAAAAACACACAAGAACAAACTTAAAATTGACTGACGTGACAGAACCCCCTCCTAGGGACGGCACCAGAAGTCCCAAAAGGGTTGGGGTGACGCCGGTGGAAGTTGTGAATCAGTTCAGGGCACTATATCTTTAGTGGGTACCCAAGATCTCTCCTCCGGCCATATCCCTCCCAGTCTACAAAACTACCCCCTCCTCCCGCACCAAGCCTTACTGAAAGACAGGGCCGCCGTCGAGGAATCGGGGGTGGTGGGGGTCTGGAGGCTGGGACCAGGCTGCTCTCTTTAACAGGCTTGACGCGGCTACATGGAATGGGGGGCACGCGCAAGACTGGGGAGTTGTAATTTGATGGCCACCGGGAATGATTTTAGAAATGGGGAAGGGCCGACAAATTTAGACGAGTTACGAGACCAACTCTGATGGGAGGTCCTTGGTGGAGAGCCACACACGCTGACCTGAGCGATAGGTGGGGGCAGGTGTTCGGCGCCGATCGGAAGCCCTCTTCCACCTTTGGTGCTTCGCAGCAACATTTCCCCCCTCCAACCCGTGGCAACGGCGGAGAGCGCGGAC
Source organism: Pterois miles (assembly GCA_947000775.1). Taxonomy (NCBI): domain Eukaryota; kingdom Metazoa; phylum Chordata; class Actinopteri; order Perciformes; family Scorpaenidae; genus Pterois; species Pterois miles. The sequence goes on along the minus strand of CAMQGK010000334.1, from coordinate 6,714,679 downwards.
GGAGGGAACAGTCCTTCTTTCTCCACCTCTGGAAGAGGGGAGGCTGGAACCGTAGCAACACTGGAACGGAGAGAACCTGAAGAAGAGCAGGGCAGAGTGTTGTGAGCGATTCAACCCAGTAAGATGTTTACTCCAAGTAGCCGGATTTTGTGAAACGGGCATCTAACCCCGCTCTACTCTTATTTAACCTCAGATTTCCGTACTGGGGGGACCCGGAGGAGAGACTACGGTAGCGCCAATCAGGACAAAACTCCCCCAGAACGAGATAAAACTGCGGACCCCGGCAGACACCACGCCCTGGAAACCATGAAACGAAAACGTATCAACAGAACCTCCGCCGTTCTTTTGCGGAGGCAGTTTAGACAGGGGAAAAAAGACCACTAGAAACCACAACAACTGTATTGGAACCCCTATGGGGAGTCCCGAACAAAGTCAAGGGCGATGTCTGACCAGGGTCGGCTAGGCACGGGGAGAGGTTGGAGAAGACCCGGCGGAGCCTATGTGACGCTTCTCCTGCACAGACAGGGCAAGCCGCCACATACCCCCCACCTCCTTCTCGATCCACCAACCTCCTATAGGAGGCGGTTCTCCTGGTGCCCGGGTGACAGGTTAGTCGAGATGTGTGAGCCCAGGAAGCGCGGCGGAGGAGCTGGGCAAATCCGGTTAGGTGGCACCCGCTGGTGCGGGTGTCCTTAAACCTCCTTAACCCGGTGTTCGACGCTCCATGTAGGCCCCGAAAGCCGTGCAAAAGTGGTCGTCGGACTGGGCGGGCACGGGCGGGCGTCTGTTTGAGGTTCTTAGCCTGGCGGACGCCGGAATCGTAGAAGAGGGACCACCTGGCCGACGGGAGTAACCGTTTGCCGCCTAATGTATTCTAGTTTTTTGTCGTCCAAACCCCGGCTTCCTCCCCTCAAGCCAGTGGCGCCACTCCTCCCGCGGCTTTAACCGCTGTGTCCCGTTCCCTGTTTTTTCCCTAACTTTCTCAGCACGGGGTGCAGCTTTTATCTTCAGCGCCCACGGCACCGACCCGATTAGGCGCAACCTCCACCCTCGTCGCTGAGTGCTCCGGAGAACCTCCTTCCATTCTGTCTCCTGCGCCACCCCAGTCGTGGGGGGTTAGCGCATGGAGGGGCGCAGCGTGTACTAAAGTTCGAATGACTCCGGATGCGCCCGCGCTGACCAGTCTCGAGTAGTGGGGGTTGGCCAATCGGCTCGGCGCACCTTAGCGGGCCTTTCCTCGCCCCATCCGAGGAGAGGCTGGGGACATGAAACTCGCATTTCTCCCTTTAACAACAGCTGTACCAGGCGCGCCGCGGCTGGGTTTCGGGGCTGCTGAGAATAGATGTCCAAGGAAACAAGACAAATTGGTTGAGCATATCCGAAGGACACGTTTACAAGGGCTTGAAAAACCGCAGGGCATTTGTAAGTCCGAATGGCAAACCAAAACAAGTGCCCCAGGGATAGCTGTTCCCTCTCCCCCTCCCTCACCGCCCATGCCTTCTATCTAGTTTAGAACCCTGAACCTTTAACCTTCGCGGAAAGAGAGGGAGGGGGTACCTGTTCTTTATGGTTATTTCGTTTACCCTCTGTAGTCGATGCATGGTCGAATTTGTCCTTTTCTCTACAGAAGAACCCCCCCAGCTGGGACGAGGATGGACGGATATCCCGCCCAGAGCCATGATCTCCTCCCCCTCGCGAGCGCCTTTGAGGTGAAGTGCCAGGAGGGGATGGCGCAGTCGTAGGGCGGTGACGAGGAGTGAAGTGGCTCTTCCTTATTAAACTCCTGCATACAGGCCGGCCGCCGGCAGGTCTTGTAACCAGGGTGCGGAGCGAGTGCTGGGGTCCGAGTCCCACCATCCCGCTGCCACCAATCAGGAGCCCGGGTGAGCAGTGATGGGGGTTAGTGACTCCCCTCCCCACCCCCGACCAGAAGCCCAGCAATGTGTTGCTAATAGCCAGGCAACCTAATCAGGGTGAAGGGGGAATAACCTGGAAGCCAATGTTTCTGTTGTTACCGGCCATGACAGTTTCCGGGTTGTGCGGTAGTCCCCGACCCAGGCGCCTCCAGAGCTTGCCTCCACCCTCGGCAAGCTTCCGAGGCCCAGCGTTAACCAGTCTCCAGTCCCTCTCGGCCCCGCCCCGCCGAGCAGGGTGGCTGGACCCTCCTAGCACAGAAATATTTTAAGGAAAATGTTTGGCCCCCCAGTGCCCTCTCCTTACTGGTGCCCCTTTCCGGCCGTCGTGGCCCCTGGCCCAAATGCACCCCCCCTCTCGGCGGGTGGCCTCCGATCAGCTCGGCCCCTCTCCTCCTCTGCCCGGGGCGCCCTCACCTCGCGAGGAGGGCGCCGGCTGGGCGGAGTCGAGCAGGTGGCCCCGTCGGTTCTGGGTTGGCCGCCCCCTGCGTCTCTCCTCTCCCTTTCCCTCGTTCTTTTCCCTCCCATCATCAGGTGGAAGCTCCCGGGCCCCCAACTGGCCCTTAACTGCTTCATCCCCATAATGAAGGTGTCGGCGCTTCCCCCGCATCGCCCCCCCCCCCGGCTCTCTGCCGCTTCCCTCCCTCCCCCCCCCCCCGGCTGCCGTGCCTTCCCCTGTTTTTCTTTCTCTTGAAAATTTCAAAAAACACCCCGCGAATTGCGCGCCCCCCCTTGCCCGCGCCTCCTACGTACTGAAACAATCTTAGCTCTCAGTGGGGCTGAGCTGCCTGAGTCTAGCTGCATTACTGGCGGCAGAGCTGACTCCCGAAACCCCCTCATTTTTAGCGAGGTGAGGAGAAGTGGGAAAAGCGGGTGGGAGCCGTGCCCCGAATAGGAGGAGGCCCCCCCAACCCCCCCCCGGCTAAAGTGTCAATACGGCTCATTAGAGCTTGCATCTGGGCTCCATTGTTCCTGTTCGCCGCGTATACAAACTTCTCCTTTCCGAGAGACGCTAGTGCTCGGCGCGTGTTCCTCTGTGCAATCCTCACCCATAGCGTGGACCGACCTGGTCCGGGTGGCTGGCCATATTTGCCAGTTCGTACTTGAACCCAAAGTGTGACCCAAAAGCACAACCACGGAAACAGGCAGGTTTAGTCAAAAAGGTCTTTACTTAAAAGCAGGTTCGACCGGGAGGTCGCAAACAGGCAGCGACCAGCGTTAGCTGAGGCGAAGCAGGCAAGAATCCACAAGGAAACACAAAGGACGCGAGGACGCTTTCACTCTAAGTCAAAGACGAACTAAAGGGGGGAAACACACAAATTCAATACAAAAGAGAGGAGTGACTTTTTATGGACAGATAAACACAATCAGGGCGGGAGAACGATGATCAGACGCAGAAGAAGGAGGCGGGATTCTCATTAATCAAAACCCGGAAGCACAGGAGGGCGGAAAGTGACGTGCCCTGAAACAACAGGGAGAGTCAAACTCAAAAATAAAACAGAAAATACATACACAAACGAACAAAAACACACAAGTATACACACTTAAGAATTGACTGACGTGAATGCTATACATCTAGGACTTTCATTGTGGGGAAAGTTCACACTTTAAAGGCATTTACAAACCGGGATTGGATGAATAAAGGACACGATCGTCGACTTCGAAACATCAGGCCTCCATTGTGAAAGTTTGTTGTTTCATAAGTATTAGCACAACTCAACTGGTTCCACACAACATGATTAGTTGGTGTATTTATTCACAATGCATTGCTTTTTCACTATGCAATATTCATGTTCTTCTCTTAAGTATTTAAAAACATATAGACATGCAAATTAATCACACACACACACACACACACACACACACACACACACAAACAAAAAAAAAACCCCACCACTACACCTTAAGAGGTTGTGCTATAAGATTGTCAGGTTATCTCCGATACCGGAGAGGACAGTAAATGCGTCCTCGTAAGTGTTTCATCAAGGCTGATTTGTCTACACATCACATGTATGTGAGGTTAAACCACTTCTGTCTGCAGTGTGTACCGAGGATTTTACCCAGTGCAGGCGACAAACTGAGCAGTTAACTGACAAGTGTGCTGTTGTCGTCTGTTTCAGTCGAGAGAAACACTCTTCTCATCTTCAATCTATTCATTAATTTGGAAGTACATGTTCTCTTGTCAGACAACAACAGATAAACATTTTCATTGTAAATAACTCATGCGATGCAACTCACATGGGGTGCTTTGACTCATCTTAGGGAACACCAACAATTGCCAGCCCAGTGCATTGCACAACTAACGCTCAGTCTTTTATGATTCACCACATCGGCACATACAACCCAAACGAAACTCCCTTTTCTACGCCTCTATCTTCTCAGCATGTGTGTTTATGTGGGTGTGAATAGTTGTCTGTACTCTGAGGCATGTTTTCCTTTTCTTTGTGAGTGTGTAGTAGCGTGTGTACTATATACACTAAAGTGTGTTAGTGTGGGCTTGCATGTGTGTGTCTTGACCCCTACGGTAAGAGACGAGAGGAAATGGCGGAAAGAAAACCGCACCAAGTGAAACGTGGAATGTGCCTGGTTTTGGGATTACATTGGCCCATGTGCATGGGAAAACACAAAGATGAGAGGTTGGGAAAGTGTGCTTGGCTTTAGCTCCTTGTGACTTCAGCTTTGTCTCACAGTTAAAGGAGTGTTAAAGGGTTCGGTTCACTCTTTACTTCCGTCTGTTTGTCACAGTGGTGTCTAAATGGAGTCTATTTTCTCTTCAGTTTGCAGCTGCTGAGGAAAGACTCATGGCTGCTGTCTTGAGTTGAAATAATTTGTTCCTGAGGTGTCCTTTGTCAAAACAGTCGGCTCAGCTCATCTTACTACACATTTAGTAGATACGCTGAATGCAGCCCCCCCCCCCCCCCCCCCCCAGCAATAAGGTATCACATTAAATTAGAATGTCAATATAAAAGTTTTTTAAAACCCTCTGAGAGCACTTTGTGAAGTGATTTTATTTTCACATCCAAAGACACCACAGGGAATGCAGACTGACAGAACGCACTGATGTTTGGTTTGTGGAGAGGAGAGAAAAATCTACTCTCTGCATGTTCCTCTGTGTTATGATTGGAAATGAGACTTGATTAGTTTTCTAAGATAGATTTGGCTGCATTTACAGCTGCATGAAATGCTGGCATCCATAACTGTCTCCCTGTCGGCCTATGATCTATGTGGCCTTAATGCTCTCCATATGCTAATACCTGATTAGTATTCCACGCTGTGGATGAAAACATGTACATGACATTGAATCATACTGTAATTAAGCTAGCCTGCTCATTGGTAGGCAGTGTCATTAGCTAGTGAGATATAGCAGATCACCAAATCCCAATACGCTCATGTTTATCCATTCATCCAACCAACCCATCCAAGGGAATCTATGATCATCCCCAACAATAATGGCATCCCGCGCATCTGATGCCCTTGGTCTTTTGCCTCTGTAGCTGTGTCCAGCTTTCAGGCACATTTTTCAGAGTAATTTTGTGATGATGGAGATGGAGAGTTGTGGTAATGATGGCATACAGGCCAAAACTCAGCCACGGAGCTGGACTGGGGGCTTAGGGGATGCGGCAAACAAGTAATAAAAATGCCACAGGGGCTAATCCTACACTGGTCCAGAATGATGAACACATATTAGTCAAAGGCCACCGACCAGGATGTGGCATTATGGGAGTGTCTGAATGGGGGATGGGCTGTGACACAGTGCCAGGCTACGCTTCATGGTGGCAGTGTGTGGAGGAGTTCTCTTGGCAGGATGTTGTGCCCTACAGGTAGCAGGTGCGTCTGGCTCTATGTAATCTCTGCTCCCCTGGATTACATGTGAAATGTTACTGCACATGTGGTCCAGTTGTGCACAGTGCAACTAATAATATGATTGAATCAGCAGCGTTGCATGCAGCTGAATATGGTGACATAGTTATGATAAAGCTAATATATTTTCTTCTCTCCTCCCCTCCTCCCTCTCTTCTTCCTCTGTGTCTCAACAGCAGCAGATGGTGAGGAACCAACTTCAGCAGGTGGGAAATTTTCATGCTTGGTAACGTGATTTCCCTGTGTGTGTGTGTGTGTGTGTGTGTGAGCAAGCTCTTTCACTTCGTAAATCTCGGCCCTTCCTTCTTTCATTACCGTTCACTAATTCCTGTGTCGGCTCACTGACCATGCCTGGTCAGCAGCCATCATGATTATATCATTTGGTAGCTCAGTTCATAAGGCAGTCCTATTTGAACCGCTTGTAATAGTCCAACTGGTGAGAAATAGCTCGTCTTTGTCTGGGACAGAGTTTTGAGATTGTTTTCAGAACCTCACAGTCCATTTCAGTCCAGTGATTGCTTTAGCTTGATTGCTTTTCTGAATGACTGAGCATTTTGCATAGTTTCTAAGGCTGGTTTTGGAAATCACTGCTTGTGTGTTAGGGGTGTCGGAAAATATTGATACACATGATTGATGCTGTATCGATTCTCCAAAACGCTGTATCGATATTTAATTAACCTCTTAAAAACTGATTGACCCCGACGCTATTCTGTGTTTCGGAAGTTGTAGCGGGCTCAGTTTTAAAGCTAGAGTGAGGAAACTGGCATCATATGAACCTTGAAGACCTAAAGAATCCATGTCATACTAGCTTGTCGTCAAGGTGGTTAAATAACACAAGGAAATACTGTCATGCCCATTTTCAAAGGGATCCCTTGACCTCTGACCTCAAGCTATGCGAAAGAAAATGGGTTCCATATGGAGCTGACCCAAATGCTTCACAGCTTTGGCTGTTGCCGTGATAATCAACCTTCAAATCAGTTTTTAAATGCTTCATTTGTCTGTTTATATATGCATGTTCATAAGTATGTAATAATAATGCATAAGCCCCAAAATAGGACATGAAATAAGGAATAATCCCACCACTTTTTTTCATTATTCATATTTAACATTAATTATCATTAATAACTTTCAGACAAATACTGCTGTTTGTTGTGTGTAGAGGTGTGTGCAGTGGTGCAGCAGCAGCGCTGCTCCATGCACTGAGATGGGGAGATGAAGACAGACAGAGGGACATGCCGTTCCTCAAAGCTTCAAATACCTTGGAATAGTTCTCATTGGAGCTTCGAAGCCCAAAAAGTTTTTCGGGACAGCCCTAGTTCAATATAGGTACTACCCATGAGCCTCCCCTTTACTTTAGGCTAATTCCATGCAGTTTTATGCATGCAGTACATGCAGCCTACTCTAAAATTTGAATATTTCTGTATACTGGGGTCCCAAAAGACTTTCAATTACATAAACTGGTTATGGCTGAGACTGTTGTAGATCCAATGAACCCAACTGTATTCATGTGTGATGTTAGTCTCCATAGTAGCTACTCCACATAGTGACTTTTTTTACTCAGATGGTGATGTGTCTTCAAGACAGTGATGATATATTTTTTAAAAATTGTAATATATTGCCTTACTTACAGTATATATCGCAATATATTTAATTGTACCCCTGTATCATGATACATATCGTATTGCCAGATTCTTGCCAATATACAGCCCTATAGTGTATATGAGTGTTTACTTTGTAATCCATTAACTTAAGAGTAGCATTAATATACAGCAATTTCACAATTTCAAAACCTTACTGTGTTTTATCTAAAGCAGAATGCATTGCATCCTGAAGTGAACGCCATTAGCATCACTGCAGACACAGTGTATCCGTTCCCTAAGGAGTGCATTGAGTGTGTCTTGCAGTAAAGTAAATATCTGTGAATTATCATACAGAAACTTTTAAAAACATCTTCCTTAGAGACCATATTTGGTATTCAGAAGCACTGCTTCTCATTATCGAAAGAACTAATGTGACGAGAGTTTTATTACAAAAGCAAGACCACAGAGGACAACAGTAAACAAGAACCTGATTTATCTTCATCAGTGATATAATTAAGATGTCACTTCACATCCCGGGGAAGTACCGCGACTGAATACAAACTTCCTTCTTCTAAGTGCATCCTCAGCATCTAATTGTCTTCGTCTATGTTTCTTTCATCAGTATTCATCCCTGCTGGTTTTATTTGAGATCAGATGGGTTAAAGCAAGGATGATTTATTTAGATAAGACATAATACCCCACGAATCAAAGCTGTTTGTTGTTGCAGCGCTAAGCTTAGAATAATCTCAGACTCTAATCACTTAGTCGGGAAATAGAAACACAAACACATGCATAATCTGGATATACATTTGCTACTATAGAGCATAAACTTAAGCCATTTCAGTTAAACTAAAATAAAATATTAAAAAGTTTAATTTCACACAAGCAAAATTGACTGAATTTAAATGTTAACTTTTTCACCAAAGTCAGAATGCACTGTTCAAATTTAATTGTGTGGCGGCATAATTGTCATGCAAAAGACAAACTAAAGAGCTTAAATTTCACAACTCAACATATGGAATAGGAGTTCAATGCCTATGACAGCGTAGGCAAACACTATGTCATCCTACTTTTAGCATTTTTTTAGCATAAATACACTGTTTGAATAACTACAGTATATCCTGTTGCCAGTCTTTTCAAAGTTGTCTTTTCTATGTACTGTACAAGCAAACAGCACAAGAAATAATTATCAGATCTGAAAATGACCCGAATTAGGTGCGACTTGTGACCACTGACCTGGAACTGGACTTAGAGAGAAAATAGGACAGGGCGATGCAGAACACCAAATTACACATGACAGCTTTGAAGAATTTAGCACATCAGCTGCTATTTCACAGCCTCCGTATCCTTAATCTACATAATCTACATATTCACGCCCCTTTGTCTGCACACACATAAAGAGGACTATTCTTTGGCACATTTGGCCTGTATTTCTTTAGCTCCTGTGTCTGTGTCTATGCTGATGTACTGTGTTTTAGTAGTCTATGGCCCACTATCTACATGGCATCTGAAGCTGCTGTAAAATTGAAAGTTTGAGGTTGAGAAAGAGAAAAATTCTGCTTAGTGTGCTAAACTTGACAGAATATTGGATTTCATTTTATCCTCTTCCCCACTGGAATAATAAAATGAGGAAATTGGCTACATTTTATCTACTTGACGTTGGCTCCTTTCTTTACGTCGAGGAAAGCCTGTTCATATCGTACCAAATGGACAATTCTTGATAATAAACGTACAAATGATTTGGGTCACTTACTGTACCTTTTCCTTTTTGCTGCAAAACAGTCTCACAGAGAGATAACAATGGCTTAACTGAATGTTACACTGAGCAATAGTGTGCATAGAGTCAGCCTACTGTAAGTGCCGTACCTCCTTTATTGTGTTTTGTGGTGTAATAGGAGACTGTAATTTTATATTACTCAGTTACATTATACACTTTGATTATTTTAATTAATTCTCAAATTTGAGCTTGAATGTTAAAAAGCTTCAATAAGCAGAATATTTTTGGCATCATTGCACAAAAGAAATCCATAAAAACCTTTCAGCATATTGTAATTCAAGTGTTGTGAGAGAAAACTAGACTTCTGCACCTCCTCGTGGCTCTGTTTTCAGGTTTTAAAATATCTAGCCCGTGACGGGAGACGTTGGCCAATCACAGGTCATTTCAGAGAGAGGGAGAGAGAGAGAGAGAGAGAGAGAGAATTCTCATTGGCCGTTCATTCAGTGGAGGCAGCTGCCAATCACTCGCTAACACCAATCAAATGTTTAACCTAGGCAGCACTGATCAAATGTGAATCAATGTTCTGTTACTTTAATATATAAAAAATGTGAGGAGCTAAATAGGCATTAAAGTAACAGAACATTGATTCACATTTGATCAGTGCTGTCTAGGTTAAACGTTTGATTGGTGTTAGCGAGTGATTGGCAGCTGCCTCCATTGAATGAACAGCCAATGGGTCAGTGTATCCTGACAGTAGTGTGTATATATATATATATATATATATATATATATATATATATATATATATATATATATATATATATATATATATATATATTGTAGCGGATGATGACTGAGAGATGAAGAATATGAAATGTGACAATGAAAATAATGATGAATCCACAGTACACATCTTAACTTTTATATCCTTCCAGAAACTGTTTGTTTGACCTCTCAGGGCGCTAAGTGGTGAGATTCTTCATTTACAACCAGCCTGGTGAATCTCACTAGATAACAACCCAGCATGGTCCTGACCAGATGAAGGTTTTATGACTTACAGGTCAACAGATCAAATACTTGGTCTTTCTCTGGCAGAGAAGTGGTGAAACACAGACACATTATGGAGGCAGAACAATCTAATTCTAACATTACTATGTATATGAATCGATGTGTTATGCTTTTCTAACATGTGCTCTAGTGGCAGGAAGTTGTTGACATAAACTCAATCAATGCAAGTTAAAATAGTTGCTTGTTATAGATCAAAACATTCTCTCTTATGCTAATGAGGTCATTACATCTGTCTGCTTCAATACCAGTATCTTATTCACCAATTTATAGGTGATCTTAAACATAAAGTTGGGTGCACACTAATGCCTAGTTAATGTTATATTTGTTATATATTTTAATCTATGGTAGGTGAAGTGTATTACACCATTTTATGTTGTGAACCATACATAAATTGATTTATTTTATTACACATGCTCAGAACATATAGATTTCATTTCATCAACTCTGTTTACAAGTTTCATCTGTATTGGGTAATTGTTTGATTCATTTTAATTCAGTTGATCAGTTTTATTCAGTGGTTGCTGTCTTGTGTTTGGTATGTATTTGAATGAGATGAAGCCCAGATTTCAAATATGGAAGAAATTAATCATATTGAAACTAGTCAATTAGTTTAAGCTAACAAAGTAAGTTTACTAAAGAATCAGAATAGTTTTTCAGGTGGGAGGAGAATCCTGTTCTCCCGCCAACTAAACGGCGCACCCCCTTTCTCAACTGATACTAAGAAGCTTCAAACATTGAGTCTAGTGAGTCTTTTCTGGGGCTTCAGGCTCCTCAGGGTGCTTCAGCTCTTAGAGCTGTGCCCCTCTGCATTCCCCCCTCCATGGGCCCATAAACCACAAGAGGGTTGGGGGGGAACACTCCAAGGACACCAGCTCTCCATCCTGAGGACTCAGGTCCGACACCTCTCAACCAGATGGTACCGGCACCCAGTCTACCTGAAAGGAGGCTATGAACCTTTGGACTTGATCCAGTCCGGCTGAAGAACCGAATGCTGTCCTGCTACGCTGTCTCTCTCTTGTCTGAGCCCTGTTTATTTATTATGTCGCCGCTCTGCCCTGACGGCTGAAACATCCAGCTGCTGAAGCCTGAAGCAGCTCCACTGTATCTACGTGCTGGTGAATCCCAGCCATTGTGAAGAGGGACTTAAAGAAAGACTTTAGGTCCAGAAGCTTTTGAATTCTATTGAATCAAGTGACCCATCCAGCTCCGAGAAGGGGGGGTCTGAAGAAATGGCACAGAGATGCCTCGCCAGACAGAGAGACGAAGATGGAAACATGCATCGAGGTGCTAGCCATCCAAAACCGAGGGTGTCCGAGGACACCAAAGAGAGCCGCTGAGGGAGAGGAACAACCAAAGCTGGGTGGCATCGTTGGATCCAGAAGATCCAAACTGTTCCAGACAGAAGCTGCTGCCACACTGCTCCAGACAGACATAACCTCCATCTACCATCTACTCAGAGAGGCTGATGTATAGATGTGTCTTCAGAGGAGAAAGAGTTTGATGACTAATGAACCAATTCATAGTCAATTCATAGTCAACTAATAACTCAGTTACAAACTTTACAATTAAAATTAGACCACGTCTAAATATATAACATGAAACTGATTCTCAATCTTCCCTGGTGCTTCTTAAACTCTTTGTTAAATCCAATCAGACAGATATCAGTCACTGAATTGATCTGGTCATCTTTAATTTGTTCGATCCATGAATGTTCACCATTTGTATTTGCTGTATTCCTTTAATGATCCTTTATTCGATTCTATCACCGTTTTATCATTCATTCAGTTATATATTGTTAGTAGTATAGTCCAATAGTTAGGTAAATAAACACTTCATTTATAAAGAACTTAGTTACTTGATTTTGTGTATACATTTATAAACTATTCAAATCACTGTTCACCAGGCCAAGAACTCTGTAACAACCATGAGATTATGAGACGCAACTGATTAATATCAAATTTAATTATTTTTCCCTGTTTTTATAAAACTGGGTGCCCCGAGTAAATCCTGATATTGAAGTTAATTGAGGGTAATATCTGAAGTTGAGTGTTACCCCTTTTCTTCACATTCTATGATAATTTGTCTTACAATCCTGATAATTTTGAAGTATTAACTGAGGGTAATATCTGTTTTTTTCCTCTTCCTCCCACCATCCAAAGACATGCTGTTTAGGTTAATTGATGACTCTAAATTCCCGAGGTGTGGATGTGAGGGTGACTGGTTGTCTTCTCTATATTCTCTGACTATATTTGTCGGATGGACTGGCGACCTGTCCAGGAAACACCCCCCCCCCCCCCTATCACAGGTGAGACCCCCCCCCCCCCCCCCCACCCCTAACGGGATAAGCGGTTACGATTAATGGATTGTGGATGGTATTAATTGTGAATATGAATCTTGATATTAATTAATGATTAATTGTTAATCTGCTCAATGCAATAACGCTACTATATATATATATATATATATATATATATATATATATATATATATATATATATATATAAAACTGTCAGGATACACAGACCATTTTTTACAACTAACTTTTTTTTTAATCATGTTTGCCCCAATTCTACCTACTGCAGCTTTAATGTGTTAAATGAACATCTTTTCTGTATGGAGTCTCTCATCAGTCAGCTCATCATCAGCTGATCATCAAACAATCTAATCATAAAAGTACATTTAATCATATTTTTTATAGACAGGAAGTGTGTTTAATGGGTACTTTATGTATCAGGAGACTCTAATACTCAAATATCCACATTAAGAGAAATGTTGCTCTTCAACATCTGTCCTCTCTGATCGTCACATGCTCAAAGCTCTTAAGTGGCTCTCGGCACCAGTATATATATATGAGTAGAAAATTCATTCCTCCACTTTGAGTATCTCCGTATAACAATTAAAGAGAGAGAGAGAGAGAGAGAGAGAGAGAGAGAGAGAGAGAGAGAGAGAGGGGACTTTAATAGTGTTTCTGTCAACTTTTGGCTTATTCATCTGAGAGCTGTGTCTCTCTGTGCAGGGTGCGGTTCTTTGAGAGGGCTCCACAAGGGGTCTGCTACGGCTTCCACCGACTGCAAATTGAATGTTTGCAAAGCCTGCGCTGCAGGAGCAGCAAAAATCACATTACATCAAATAGAAACATGCACAAGCCCTGTGGTTGCATTGTGCCACTGAGACCTCGAGTAGCATAACTGAGCCTTAAGGTTAAGTGGATAACAAACCATCTCCTTGCAGAACAGTAGTCCTCCGTTGAGGTTGGAGCCAGCCTCTGATCACAGCTAATTTCTCTTTTCAATTATAATTTGGCATCGCTCACAAACATTGTAATCAGGAAAATTACTTATTTTTTCCAGACCATCGCCACGCAGGGGCACCGCTCTGACATTTTCATGACCTTTAGTCTCTGACAAGACAACCTCCATTTCTGCCTTTCTCTCCATCGTCCAAGAACAATGCTGATCTTCAGCGTGACTTCTGCATTTTTATTTTCCAAACCATTTAGTTTCTGCGTGATTCTTACTTCTTTCAACGGTAAGTGCATTTTGTCTGATATTGTCAAATGCTGATGGGCTGCAATGGCAAGGGCACAGGAGAATAGGAGGCCAAGGACGCACTAAAAGCATGAACGTATACGCCGGCTCACGCTGAGAGCACTGATGTAATGTTGGTGGTGCGGTGCCAGCTTTCATCAGTCGAGGTGAAGGATGGGTGCAGTGACCATGAGCCCATGAACCAGTGAAGCCATCATGAAGAGAGAGGCTGGGTTGAAATAGATTTGACACAATAAGGCCATGTCAGATTTCTCTATGATGTGGCTGGCTGCACATTCAGAACTGAGGAGCTTCAATGTAAATTTCACTCTCTTGGGGCAAGTAAAATGTGATTTTTATAAAAGGTTAACAAGGTGGTTGACAGGTCGGCTTGTTAACTCAGTACTGTGTAAGATGGACGAATTGGAACTGAAATTCAGAGTTGACAATTTAATTTTCAGGTTTTTTCATCGACAGTCAGTTAAATGATCTGCTGAGGTATTGGGTGTAACTGAGGGAGTGTCAGTGACCAAGTCGATTGCAGATGCTTGTTTGTGTTAGCAAGAGCATTAGAGGCACTTCCTCCGCCGCTGCTGTAAATGGTCAGCTGGCTCCACAACTTGACCCACTTCAATGGAATCAGACAGAAATCTTAATCAAGGACATAGACAGTAATGCTTTGTCCAACCTCCTCGTGACCCCGACTAACACAGAGGTAGCAGTAGTAAGACGTCTTTCCTGCATTTTGTTGTCAGTGAAATAGCTGTAATACTGTATACTGTCAACATTTCTAATAGAGGAACATTTTTTCTGAGTCTCTTTCACAGAAAAACAGAAAGATCAGTTAATTATATCCCTCTTATGAAATCAAGTGAGCCTCTCAACTTCAATGGTCCATTGTAAAAATGTATGTTGTAAACAATATTGTTTATAAGGGGCTAAATTATAAGGTACAGTCTAATATAATTAGTGTTTTGCTCGTATGTTTTCTAAAAAACTTAACATTAGTGACAGCTGTCAGCTGAGATGTATAAGAGCACGTGTACCTTTAACCCTGGAAATGTCAGGCGTTTGTGATGGATCTGCAAGGAAACAAAGGATGCTTTCCTGTGTTCGACCACTGGTCAGGTTTCACAGCTGATTGATTGGATTCTCTTCGCAGCCAGAAAAGAAATCACAGCGCCCGTGCTGGACACGACGCAGGCTCACATCAATCACTTAGCGAGCGTCGGCTTGTACAGTGCAGTAGCAGCTGACATTCACACGAGAAAGCTCCCAGTGTTTCCTCCAGACATGCAACATGCAGACTTGCATCACACAACCTGCTCGCAGAGTCAAGGCAGCATCTGCTGACAGCCTGACAACATCTCCTCAGATGACACACAATGTCCACCTCGCTGCTGCCTTTTCTGGAAAAATACTTATTTTTATTATTTTTTTTCCTCAGATGTGTTATGCCCTCTCGTCCCCGCTGCTTCCATCAGGACCGCAAATGCTCAGAAGTCGCAGTAAATTTGTTTCTTTAAAGCATAAAACACCACTTTATTTCCCAAAATGGAAATGCAGTGTTGCTGTCAGTCAGAAAACTAGTATCTAGAATGTAATTGTAAATGTAAACTTGTCAGACTGTGAGAACCAGACTTTTTTGTCCAGCAGCCCTAGATTTGTATACAGTATATCTTTTGTTTGTTTTTACAGTAGGTTTTAAAATAGTTTTGCAAATCTCAACCCACTGAGGACACGACAGTAGCAAAAGCAATTAGTTGAGGTTAGTTTGCGTTTCTCAGCAGAATAGTTTTTGATACAATATGCTGAATGGATGTCTTATTTTTTTATGTGCGCTAATGTTACTGTGGCATCTCGTCCTGACTCACAACGTTGTTGCAGTCCATTAGGTTTTTTTTTTTTTTTTTTTTTTTTTTTTAACAAACAGGGTGTAAAACTATGCAGTGTTTCCCTGCATTGTAGTATTGTTGGTTTAAGATTGTCATCCAGCTCCATAAATCACAGTATCAGTAAATCAATCTCTTTTTTTGAGATATAGCTTTGTAATCTTTTGGGGCTTTTTATGCCTTAAAAAAAAAAATAAAACTTAGCTGTACATCTCTCTCTCTCTCTCTCTCTCTCTCTCTCTCTCTCTCTCTCTCTCTCTCTCTCTCTGCGTTGGCTGATTGGATTGCAGTCGGGTAATTCTTGACCTCTCCAGAGGAGGTCAAGGACGCATTGTGACCACACTGAACACAAGCGGAAATGCAATTGTGTTGTCAATCCAAATGCAGCAGCTACGTATGTGGAAATTCGTAATGCTACAGTAGGTCTGTCCGGAGTACCATTTTTGGGGTTTTTTGGTACTAATCAGCAGTGAATATTAAAAGCTTTAGCCAGTGGGTTCAAGCTGCAGCGAGCTCCCAGCACTTCTCTGCTCGTAATACAATAAATTATTATACGGCTTTGTTGAAAACTTGATTCTGATTGGTGAACCACAGCATTTTCTACCATAGCTATATATAACAGACCGTTGCTATGGGTGCAATTCTGATGTCAAACTCTAGCGAACCACTTTTTGTCTCATTATTGATTTCTTAATTAGCCATGTAATAAGCGGGATAATGTACAGTTAGCTTCAGGGCGATGCAAGACCCCTCCGCTTTGTGTCGGGTGCTGCATTGCCCTGTTGGGGTTTATTTCACAACAGGTACCCAGATTACGGACCTCAGTCGAATCTCAATGTGGACACAGGAGAGACATTAACAGCAAGTGTAAATGTAATCAGGTTACATCATATCTAGAATACAATCTGGATATGATACAATGCATTTTGATGTTAGGTGTCTCTCTGCATGTCCATGCCCCCCCCCCACACCTCTCCATTAGGGAGGCTGTCAGTGCGCCTTGGTGCGACTATAGATCATCACGTCAAAACAGCCCTGAAACCTGTCACCTCCCTCTCTTTCAGAGAGCAGGCCTCTGTGAAAGCTATTATACGTTCCTCTGTTCAGCTGATTAGCCACCACTCTCATTATTACTGATACAGGTCCTGGCTTTGAAATGGCATGACTTCGATAGGATTAACTCCTTTGTAATTCTTACCCAGAGGCCTTCTAATGCCAACGAGAGAACAATAATAACCTTGCTTGTGGTGTTTATTTATTTCTTTTCTTTAATGAGTTAATTTTCAGCCTATACTTTCTCTGGGTTTGGGCTGGTCTTAAATGGTCGAGCAGATGATGTAGTATACAATCCAAGGCCACGGCCGTTTACTTGACATTGTCAAATTTTGCGCTCACAGCTTCTCATTTGTCAAATTGACTTAAGAGGGCATGATAGTCTCATCCTTGAGACTTCATCTTGCTGCTCATCACTTAAAATGAAATAGGAGACCTGTCACAGTGCAGTTTACCCGTCAACCCTAAAATATGACTGTTAAAAGACGAGAATAGAAATTACATCAAGAGACAGGAAGCTGAAAAAACATCTCATGGAGGCAAATTTGTTTTGTTTCATCTGTCAACAGACTTTTACAAGCTTCAGACCGACCACATGTTATCACAGAAACCACCAGGCTTTCTTCTCACGTAATGTTCAACATGTACTGAGCTTTTTCCAGGTTTGCATTAATGCCCAGCGGCAAACTTATAAAGTTTTCCCATTCAGTCTCAATCCACAAAGTTTTGACGGCCCTCAGTGGAGTCGTACACCTCAATGTTTAAAAGATGAGACAGCTATTGGCAGGCCCTTGAGTTATGAAACCAATAGCCCCTGCGTCAAGGCCTCGTCATTTACATTTGGCCCCACGCTGCAGGTTAGTCCAAGGAAGATTTTAGATGGCAGTAATATCGCACCATGTTGTGGTGGGCACTGCCAGTGAAGTAATATATTGTTGTGTCATATTCGTTTGGTTGTAATAACTTTAACTCAAAGCTGTCGTTATCACCGTTGGTCCCAAAGAGATAAAAAGTAGAATAAATTGAAGAAAAAAAACACAGAAGAAAAGTGCTCCAACTGAGTCATTAATCATCACCAGCAGAACTTAAAGTATATATATATATATATATATATATATATATATATATATATATATATATATATATATATATAATTGAAATTCTTTTGTTTGCCAAATCCCCAAATATTAAAGAGAAAACAATGGTAATGATGAATGAGGTGCTGCACATACAGCAAGGATACATGTGCTTAGTGGCGATGAATATGAATTCTCTTGCAAATTAATGCTTTGCACACAAGCCTTTTCCCCACTGAGCTGTGCTGACCCTTGCATGGGGAGCAGCATACGCTCCCTTTGATTTTCAGTAGGAATGCTGAACTGTCGTAATCAGCTCGGTGTGGAACGGCAACATGTTGAAACTTTCACAAAGTAGGTTAGCATTCAAAGTGATTGGAGGTATTGAGTAGACTGAAGCAGCAGCACAGCAAAGAAAGCAGAAAACACATATTCACTGATACATACTGTGCAGAAACTGATGCATTCATGCATGACTTAAAGTGATCCTTGCAGTGTATACAGTTCCTTCTTTGCAGTATTCAGACTGTATGATTTTTCTACTTTATGAACTTTCTCATTAAATTGCAACATGTAATGGGGAGTTAGTATCTCCTGTTGGTGATTTAAAAATCATGTATCATTAAAGGAATTATGCTGAACAGGTATATGTCTTAATTCTATACTTTTCTCCGCATTTTTTGAGTTCAGTCATACAGACACCAGTTAGCTGCCAATTAGCAGTCAACCAGTAGACAACCTCCAGTTGGACTCCTCTGGTTGCAAAAAGAAGTCTGATTGTATAGAGGTCTATGAGAAAATGAGCCTACTTCTCACTTGATTCATTACCTCAGTAAACATTATAAACATGAGTTTATAATCTTCTTCAATACAGCATGATGTTCATTTAGTAAATTATGGTCCTATTTAGAGTCTAAAAGACCATAAAGCAGGGTATGCTTTAGGGCGTGGCTGCTGTGTGATTGACAAGTTGCTACCACAACGTTTTCCGGTCTGTGAATTGTCTGCGTTTTTATCTTAGATCTTTAATTCTGCCACAGTGGGTTTTCAGTTCATGAAAGTTAATTATAATGGTCACCTAAAAATGTCTTGTTGAGCGATCAGTTGTACTTATGGTGCCTTCCAATGGGGTTGTGTTGACTGTGTTATGAGAGGAGTCCATACGTTGTCAGAAATGGTGGAGTCCATGGAAGTTATATTTTTTTGTGCATAATAATTTCATATATTGTAATTTTATATTGTTTTATATTGTAATTTATATTGCTTTTCTTTGTAATTTTATGTCTGAGGAAAATGTTGATATTGCCATTTTTTTCCTCTGTCCTTATGCCTTTGCATTAACTGCATTGTTACCCACTTGCTAGATTTCTAAATTGCTAGCCTCTGTGGCTTCTACATGCTGACAGTAACGTTAATATTGCTGTTGCTTAACAGTGGTGTTTTCACAACTTACACCAAGAATGTGGTGTACACGACTTCCCACATTTTAAACACAAACTTGCACGTTTTATTTGAATGCATTAGTGCCACTTGGTGATGGTGACGGCCAAAATCCTAAACTTGAGGCTTCGAAACGGCAGTGCAGAAAGCAATGGCCGATGTCACGGTGACTATGTCCATTCAGTCTATATGCAGTCTATGATTTCAACATATGTCTAATACACTCAGGGGCACCTTCGAAGTTAAATTGAATTGCACTGTTTTTCATTTGAATCAAACATTAGCTTTGAGTATTTAGTTATGTAAACTGATGCAAAGTTAGCTTCTCAAAATGTTCAAAGATTGGTGTGATAGCTCTCTGCAGTGTTCCAGTACTGGCCACTATACTGCACCTTCTGTTATTCAAAGAATAAACAGCAGCACCAAGCAGAAGGTCAGTTATTAATTATCCAGCATGCCTGTGCCTCATACCCAGAGGAGCATGGAAAAGTCTATGCAGTCACTCAAGCAAACACTGTTTTGCTGTGTCGAATAGTGCACTATTGACAATTGGCCACATAAATTGGGGAACGCAAAGACCACAACTGAGCTAACATTTGGCTGTTACCGACATTTGAACTGCGCATCATAGCTCAAATTTAGCTATGTTTATTTCAAAGGAAACAAATATTTCTATTGTATCAAATAACCCACTAATGACCTATTTTATGTTTTGGCATTGTTAGTATCATTTTCATGTCACTCCACTTAAATTCTGGTTAAGCAATAGACTCTTCTGCCCTGCACTGTTGTGGTGTGTGTGTGTGTGTGTGTGTGTGTGTGTGTGTGTGTGTGTGTGTGTGTGTGTGTGTGTGTGTGTGTGTGTGTGTGTGTGTGATCATGCTCTACCTTGCAGCTATAGTCTGTGCTCTGCACTTAGCGCTGTGAGGAGTCAGTGTCGCCTCCCTGGAGGGGACGTTGTCAATAATGTTTTGACTGTGCCGTGGGCTACCCTCCGAACCACAGAGACCCCCCCCCCCCCCCCCCCCCTCTCCTGTCATCCTCAGCTCTGCCTGTCAAACTGTTTTACCCATACACTGTCTCACAAGGTCCAACTATACACCAATACAGTGTACACGTGTGATGGGTTTAGTTTGGTTTAAATCACTGGCTGGGGATAGGTTGTGTAGGAATGTTTTTTGTCAGTTTGACATGGCAGTGCTCATTTTATTCATGCACACACTGGAATAACAGTATGCTACAATACAAGAGTGAATCAGTTACCTTGAATTGTGTAAATGAGAAAGTAAAAGCTCGTTGTCAGTGTCTCACAGCTGCAACACACTGTTTTAATATTGGCACAAACAGTCCTCTCCTTAACACTGTTTTCCTCCACGCAGGCCCTTGCCATCCGAACCCTTGTCATAACAGAGGAACATGTGAGATCAGCGAGACCTACAGGGGCGACACCTTCATCGGTTATGTCTGCAAGTGTCCACCAGGCTTCAGTGGAGTTCACTGCCAACACAGTGAGTTGGACGGCTCTCTAAAAAAGAAACCTTGAAACACTTAGATTCTCTCAAAATAGGAAAATGAAATCAAAGTAAGGTTTTTGGAAAGCCTTTCCTCCTTTTACACATTTCCACAAAGTGAGCTTTGTCTGTTTGATCTGACAGATTTTTCCAGCACAAATAATGACCTTGAGCAGTGAATAAATGTCACACAGCTGACAGGAAGTAAATTGCTGTTGAAAAGACGAGTTCAGCAAAATGATAGTGGCTTTGGTAGAGAAGAGAAATGCTGAAGTGGCTTTCTTTTGTTGAGCATGCTCTTAATAAAGGTTAGTGTCAGAAGGTTTTTGCTGCCTATGAGATAATACTTTACGTTAGACCAGGGGCATTGTTCTCAAGCCCAGTACAATTTATGCTCTATCTTTAAACAGGCTTCCTGAACTCTTAAGCCTCTAACATCCTGAAACAGGGCACAAGTGTAATCGCTAACGTAAATGTGAGGCCTAAGCGAATCTGGGTGTGACCAGTGCCAGGAACTGCAAAAAGCATTGTTGCAACTGTGTGAGTGCCCCACTGGCTCTGCCCAGAGGTGAAAGTAGACGTCTACTACTGCATTTTGATGTTATTGAAGATATGTTACAAAGAAAGAAAGCAAAGCATTGGGAAATCAGCAACATCACGTTTCCTAAAACAACGAAAAACTCTATTGATTATTGCTGCAAAGCTTCCTCCAGCTTTTCTCCTGAAACGCCACACCACACAACTGAGCTGTTTGATTTCATCATGGCAACAGCAAGAAGCAGCCAAAGTGAGCTGTTGGGATATTTCAAAGAGTCAAATTACTTCTGTTTTTTTTTTTCTTTCTGAAGCCTTCTGTTTCACTTTTTACTGTTCGCAGCAGTTTTGAAATCAATTTCACAGCAGTGTCAAGGCTTGTTGGTGTTTATCTCACTTGCAGGACCACTTACCAAAAAAGTCTGTCAGGAAGTGAAACCTGGTGAATGTGTCCAAAAAACCTACATCAGCTAGCCAGCAGTAGAAATACAAAGATCAAAGTATAGCGTCAAACCTATGCATTAATATCTTGCCTTAATAACCTTCTGCACTTTAAACAGATCCCAGGATTTGGAAACAGCGTGTAGCTCTTCATCTGCAAGTGCTAAATCTTGCTAAATCCTGTATTATGATATATAGGCCAAGTCCTGTGGCTGCCCTGCCAGCGGTGTACTTGGCTGAGCATTGCATTAGCCTGCGCAGCACAGTTGTCCTTCATTTCATCGCAGGTGCACTTCTAAGTAATAGATTTAATGTATCATTGTGCAAACTGTGCGGTGAGATGCATCATTATTGGTTTGAAAGAGAAAGAGGTATAAACACGGCAAGAGGAAGAGAGATGTTAACCAGTGCTTACAGGAGCCATTTATATCTGTCTCGTAACTCTGCCACACTTACACCAAGGTTAAACAAGACAGCAGTTTAGTGGTGAACTGATAAAAGTGGGGCTTTTATTTTGGGACAGTCAGTGTCAGTCATTATTTGTTTTCACATCATTTTTTCCCTATTTAATGAAAACCCACAAAACATAAAAGGAAATGGAGCGAGTCGCTATATCAACGGCCTGTCATTGTGTTTGTCTCCAGCCAGAGTTGTGAGCAATTGGCTAGCATTCATGTCATAATTCAGTTATTGTTTCCTATTAAGCCCTTAGGGTGGTGAGAAACTGATTCGATATGGGCTGAATACACATTAATGTCTGCCAATTTCCCTCACCTTCATTACAGTTGAATGAAAGAGAGTGGGTGTGAGAGAGAGGGAGAGAGACAAAGAGAGGGAGAATTTTGTTAATAATCAAATCTAGCGTCTGGATAATTCCTGCAATTAAATGATAAAGGCGTATTCATAATTGTTCCTTTGGAATGACAGCTTAGCTGGCTTTGTAATGGTGGTATGGTGTTGCCTTTTAATGGATGACAAGCTTACTGAAAATTATAAAAGCAAGAAAAGAAACAGTCAGAGAACGCTGTAGGATACAAGAAACAACAGAAAAACAAGGGGCGTTTTAATCCTGCTGATTAATCTTAAAGGGATAGTCTGGGTGTACAGAGGCACTTATCCATATTCAGTGTAAACCTAACCCGCCAGATGGATTGTTACACAGAATCATCTGAGAAGCCGTCATTGGAAACTGTTTGAAAAAGGGCAGGAGCTTTCAAAAAATACTTGGCAGGTGATTGGATAAACCATCTGTCAGTCTAACTCTTGCAGAAGCATGCCGAGAGAAGAGCGAAAACATCTTTTGCATCAAGAAAAGCCTTCACTGACGTTCTTTGCTCTTCTTTCAATGAAGAAATACTCTCCAATTCTGACATATCAGACGCTTTTACGGCATTTATACTAACCTCTTCAGCTGCCATTGCCTAAACCACGGCAGTAGCTCCTCACAGGATGCCGATTGGTCTGGACTCAAACGTGTTACTTGAGGCCTGATCTTGCCTTCTTGTGAGAATCCAGTGTATTATCTATTGTAAATGGAGCTCGGCATTCCCTCAGTTTGGAGAAGCAGACAGGAGTACCAACACAGGAGCAAAGCAATATATTGCTGTGGACGGAGGACCGCCAGCAAAATGCATTTAGCCTCCTTTTTAGCCAGTGTTATTTTAATGACTATCATGCATTTTAGTAGGTGGAATGATGTACTCATTTTCACTGCTGCTGGCAGTTCAAACCTGTACATAACTTTTTGGTACTGCATCTGTTGATACTATGAATTTATCAATATATGAATTAGTCTTCTGGTTAATAAGCTCACAGCTGTTGCAACAGGATGAACGTCTGCTTGGAATCAAGAGCAAACCTCTCACTCAGCATACAGTACATTCAGTATAAGTCGGAGCCAGGATTGTATAGTTATATAGGATTATGCTTTATCTTATGTGATATTTAATCCAGTGTTACTGGCCCAGATAAACGTCTGGCTTTGTATATGTACTCTACAGATATAATATGATATATGTGTGTGGGCCAGCCCTGCCTTTTTTACCGCTGCTCCTACTGTCTCCTTGCTCCGTCAGTGCCAAATCCAATTTCACACCTTTGAACGTTATCCTAAATACATGCACTACATATCCTGCCTGTTAGACCGCCTTTATGAAGCACTGCCAGGAATGATGTCGCACATGGACACCTAGGATAAGTACGAGCTATTTCAGACCTCTTTGATGGGCAGATACTGTATGCACTTAATGTTGTTGACGGCTTTGTGTTTTGTTTTTTTTTTGGAGGGGGTTTGAAGATCGCAGCTGTCTGTGGCTCAACTTGAGGTGTTGAGATTTCCATATTTAGGCCAGACGTCAGATTATCACAGCTGAAGGTGTTGGCACTCACAGCAGCCATTAAAATGAACGTTTCAGGAGTTTGACTTCACTCAGCCACTTTATATGCAGCTAAATTTCACTGGGTATTGTTCCTGTTTTATAAGATATTGCTTAAATGTTTCAATACAAAGGTTTTGCTCGTTGCATTAATAATACGTTTGAGCTGAGTTGAGTTTTATCCCATAGCATTGATTTAAAGGTCCCATGTTAAGATCATTTTCAGGTTCATACCTCTACGACTACTCATAGTTTCTACTAAAACATGTTTACATGCTGTAATGATCAAACACTTTATTTTCCTCATACTGTCTACCTGACATGCTATTTACAGTAGAACACGAAAACAGTATGTGAGATGTTTTAGTGTGTCCGAAACCTTAGTATGAAACCAGTAGTACGCAAATTGCATACGATTTCCAGTGAAACATTACAGCATGCAAATGCTGGACACTACGGTGGCATAGACATCCCACAATGCAATGCGTCAGTGATGACAACGCACATAACAGATGTTGACGGACAGCTCTGTTACATCAATAATGCTTCAATATAAGATTTCACTTTGCCAAGTATAACATAGTATTTTAAATTAATTCAGACTTTGATTCTCACAAACCGTTGTTTTGGTCACATGAGGTTGGCACCGGTTACCATGGTTACAAATCTCCAACTAGACCCTCAGGAGAGTAAATTACTGCTCATCGCGTCCAAAAAGATACATCCTACTATTTATTCACACATAAGTGTGTTGAATGATAGTGCACCTTTTGGGTATGAGTGCATAGTATGTGATATTTGTAACATCACAAAATCGCAGAAATCCAGAGAGTTTGTTTCAAAGCCACCGATTCTGAATACGGGCTACGTGTTGGTGTGCATTTCTGCATGGATTGAGTATTTTGAGATTTTCACCGTATTAATATATCACTTAAATCTGCTTTATAATAAAATATTTTTCAATATGGGACCTTTAAGGTTGTAATTTTGAAATAATACACAGACAAAACAGTTGAATGTTATAATATGAATCAGTTTTTCCAAGTCTGAGTCGCAACGCCACCTGAGAAAACCAGGGTTAATACCGAGATAATCACACTGCTTTTATTGTTGGAGCCCTTATTATCACAAAGTCATTCATCTTTGGAATAGTGTGGCGTCACGTCCCTGTGGTGACAAGAGAACAAGAGCCGCGTTATTGGGCGAGTAGCCAAACATTGTAATGACCTGTCACGGTGTGAAGATTGGGACTGATTGCCTCAATCGTCATGACGTTGCAGATCATTTTTAGGGCACGCGTTCTCAGCCCATCAAGGACAAATGAAGTATAAACTGCTGGGGTTTTTATAGGGGAAAAGTCTTGTTTTCTCTAACATAAAATGTGCTGTGATGTCTCACCGTAAAGGTTGAACTGCATTTTAATTTAATTTTACGCAGTAAAACTAAATCATATCGTTGAAAGTTGGCAGATCAGATTAAGATATGCTGCCCTCACGTCTCTTTGAGTAGGGAAGCTTGATCACATTTTTCTGCGGCTTCTTCTTCTTTACTCTGTCTCTCAGAGATGTTGGTTTTGTCTCATTCCTTTAAGCTCTCACTCACTCAGCGATGTGAATGTACGCTGAGCTCACTGTGAATCACAGAGAAAGTTAAAGCTATTCGAGAAGCCATTTCAGATATACATATATACAGTATATATACTGTACATACACCATTGCAGAAGGTTTTTTAAAAAGAGTGAGCAGTGTCAGTTTGGCTAAATGCTCTCTTAGATGACTTGTGTTCACTTTCTAACTCAGTCTCTTGGCCTGAGCGGATTCTGTCTTGCTCTTTGATCAATACGTGTCTTTGCCCTTCTTTCTGAAACACACCAGTAGGGCTGGATTGATCGAGGCTAAATGTAGGATGTGTGAGATCTTTTTTAAAGTGTGGCCCTGTATTTGATCATGTATTGACATTTGCTATCATGCTGTATTAGCCCTGCTGCCTCCACAGCTTCTTGCCACTGGATAATCAGCCTGTGTTTATGGCTGCACAAGAGAGACAAGAAAGACTCCGTAAGGACTGGCTCTGTGCTTACTCTTCAGTACCACATTTAGAACTGCATTAGTGGCCTGTTTAAGTGAAAAGGAGGCATCCAGTGGAGCTTATATGTTTTTTCCTCTCTAATGTTTCACCAGGCCCTCTGACTCTTTGCCTTCACATGGGTTTTTATGGAGAGTGAGCAAAAGATAGAAACAGAGATCTGACTTATTTTCTGTTTGTTGTGCTCAATTTGCTGCATAAGATGAATAAGATGATGGCATTGACAATAGCATTAGAGCCCGAGGCATCATGAATGAGTATCAAAAGGACCGTGTACATCTTAACCGTTAAACTTAGACTACAACAATTGACCAATTTGTCAGGTGCAAGGCAGAGGTTTGACAGTTTCTCCCAGCACCCCTTCCGCCCTTGTGAGCACCCACCACTTTACCAACACACCTCAGAGTGGTTACCTGCACCTCTTGAAGCGAGAAATGACTTGCCCTTCTCAAATCTGCCACTGCCTCACAGGAGGTGACTTTGTAGCGGTTCTTCGGTTGTTGTGATGCAGGAGGAGGGAGGGAGCTCTTGTTAGCCGGCACATCTTCCACTTTTCCCAGGGAGGCCACCGAGAGAAGACAGCGGGTGGGGTGGAGAGAGATTGGTGGGCTTGTGGTTTCTGCTCCCTCTCACCATGATTGAGGCAGTTGTTATCTCCGTCTTACTGTGAGGCTGCATGGTTAAAGTCACTCCAGCAAAGATCACGATGAAGCATGGGACTTTCCTTCTCCTTTTGGAGCTGTTGTTAAATGTTAATGGCATCTCTCCAGGCTTTAAAAATCCCAAATTATTTCAGTTACTAACAGAAATGTCATTTTCTGACATATAATATGAGGAACAGTATGCTTATATGCTTTAAACATTGATATATTGACCCCAAAACAGAAAAAATGTAATAATTTTGATGGTTAAATTACTATCAATGAGCATGTATCAGGCTGCTTAAATGAGTATTTGTTTGCTCTCTCTGTTCATAGTTATTTTGTAGAAAGGATAACATTTCTGAACCAGAAAATGGGTCCATATTTCCAGTAAATGATCTTGCAAATTGCCACTGTGTCCCCAATATTAGCTCCCTATTCATCACAGCGGTGGAGCTCCACAAAGTGCTGTTGCCATTTTGTTTTTTGTTTTTTTTTTTTGTTCGTTGCTCCCGGGGAAAGTTGTTCAAAATACTGCTAACTGTCTTAGATCATATGAGCAGTATAGCTGAATTGTGTTTTAGGGCAGATTTTCACTCTGAGTTTAAAAGAAATTAAGTTTTCGGGGCAGGCTTAGCTAACTGGATTAAGATTGATTTAAGTACAACTAGTGAAAGAAAGTTTGTTAAAGAAAAACTTTTCCATGATATACAGCGGAAGGAGTACTTTGTCCACAGAAAGTTAATCTATTTTCAAAATAAACATAGGCATCGGTTTAGTCATAGTGCCTGAGGTCTGTTCTGTTAGGTATAAATCTGCCTCGTCTTAACAGCCTCTGGGTTACAAGAGTTGAAAGCTGAAATTATGCTAATCTGCACACCACTTTTATTTTTATATGCATAAATTAGCATGAATGAATTTTAACAATTTTACATTTTTAACACAGGTTTGTTTTCTCAGAATAATTGATACCGATACTAAAATTTAGGACTTCCTCTTCTATTCTTCTTCTTAAGGTCAAAACACGTACATAACGTGACTTGTGATGCTGCATTATTTCAAACTAACAGCCTGTTGTAACGGCCTATCAGTACAGCGCTATTTCATAGTACTTATTTCAGTTATTAAAGGTGCTCTATGTGATATCCAGAGTATTAATATACTGGAGCATCAAACCACTGTTTGCTATGTAAAGATATAGAGGAGTAACGTCTACCTGAGCAGAGAAGGAAGTCACTCTCCCTCCCTATGTTTTGTAATCCGAGCTTTTCCGTGCTTTGCTGACATCGCTGAGTCGGCCACGCTTTTTTTAGTGCATGTTCGTGCATGTGCGCGTGCCCCAGTGGCTAGCTCACCGCCGCTGCCCTGCACTGCTCTCATGAAGCGGTTACAGCTGATAACGCCGTCCCAACCAACACCCACCCTCTGGTTCCCTCTCAGGTTAACACTGTTAGCTCTTAGCACTGTTGTTTTCACTGATAGTGCTGTTAGCACCTGAAGCTACGAGTCGCCGCCATGTTGAGAGCTGTGCTGAGGCAATACAAATGCTTCCAATCTCACATTTAGCATCTTTCACACAAGAGTCTCAGATGTATTTTATTTTACAGTGTCGTCTTTCGTGAAATTCTTCCACAACCTCCCATTGTTTTATATTGTGAGCATAGATTCACTCTTGAGTTTCCCAAGGTCACCGTTGTATCACACATCTAAAAATATGCCCCTCTACCTGAAGTGCCCAGCACTATTGTGAACACTGGCAGCCTCATGGCTCTCCCCACTGCTCCATTACTGTGATGTAGAGCTGTGTGGAGGACAAGGCCATTTCCAGATACTCTCTCAGCATTACATTCACAATCCCACAGCCCACCCACTTCTCACAGCCTGTGGCTACTAGAAAGCTACATATACAGGAAGAGATGGGTGTAGAGAATCCTGGGGGAAGGGTTCATAGTCCACCAAACATCCAAAGAAGCGACCACAATCACACACAGCCAACCCGTCAGACGCCAATGATCAACAACTCATGGAGAGCCAGCGAGTGTGTCTGTCTTTCTGTCTCGACGGAGACTCCGCAGATCAAAATGGAAAGATGGATATGCTTGTGTGGGCCAGCAGTCCTGTTGTTTTAACTCACTGCACATTTGGTCTTTTTCTCTTCAAAGCACCCCACATTTGTGTCACTGGAAACAGCAGAGCACCTCTTCATGTAGCGGTTCAAACATAATCTGGTCAATAAATCTGGCCTTTAGAGGACTTTTATGTTTTTACTCTTTTCATTGTGCGAAGAAATCGACATTACTGTCTAAATCATGTGATATTTAAACACAAAACATCAGATCAGGATCCACTTTTACTTTGTGCACATGGCATTTATTATATCTGAGGAGAAAAACAGAGTGAAAGACAAGCAAAGGAAGAACAGAATACATTGGTTTTGTTAGCATGTCTTACATGAATAGTTCCCCTTCATACTGATTCTGATGATAATTTGGAAGCAGATGATTAATCGTGATTAATCTGATTGTTGGTGATTAATGACACTTTTATTTTCAAAATGCACCTTACAGGGAGATTTGTCAAGTATTTAATACTCTTTCAACATGGGAGTGGACAAATATGCTTGCTTTATGCAAATGTGTGTATGTTATTTGAAATCAATTAACAACACAAAACAACACAACATAGGTACTGCATTTAGCATAGAAAAATATGTGTAAATCATAACATGGCAAACTCAAACTCAGCAGGCAACAACAGCTGTCAGTGTGCCAGTGTGCTGACTTGACTATGACTTGCCCCAAACTGCATGTGATTATCATGAAGTGGGCATGTCTGTAAAGGGGAGACTTATGGGTACCCATAGACCCCATTTTCGCTAGAGTGAAGATATCATGTCATACTAGTTTGTCAAGAAGGGGACAAAATAACACTATATAGTAGAGTGTAATGTAGTTTCACCATTTTGTTGGTGTCTCAGTCTTAGCTCTCTAATGCTACCTTGTTGAAGGACAATACTGTTTATGTCTCCTTGCAGTGTGTCTCAAAGGGCCTTCACACATATGGAATGTAAATGAAAATACGTAGGTGGGTGACAGTGATTGTTAGCTTTCGATTGAGCCGTGACCTTGTACCAGATAAACAGTAGAGAAATCATCTTTAAACTGACAATAAAAGATAATTAAAAAGCAGGAAGAAATTTCACATAAATAAATAAATGTATATGTGAGTAACATTTCTGTTCTTTATCATCATAGTTTAGGCCACTCCCATCATTCAGTGGGCTGAATGAATGCCGTAAGCATTCGTCTCCTTTAGTTCAGAATGAAGGCAGTTATTGGACAGAAGCTGCTGAAACAATAGCCCTACTTTGAACAGGGCCCACTGACAATACAGTATGCAATACCTACAAACAGTATGGTAAACTATAATAACTGTATTTTATTGATACTGTCAGTTATATGGTTTCAGAGTTTGTGTTTGTGTGTGTACATGCATCCACAAAGTAAAGAAGACTCGGTCAAAGATCGGTGTTGTACTTCAAATGTCTATTTTCTCGGGTGCCCTGCTGCTGCTTTCTCCTTTCCATTAGGAGCTGACCCTATCTCACCTCTCACAGAGGGCATTTTGGATAACAAGCTGAGGAAACAAGCTGGAATCAAGGTGTTTAGGGCATCTTTCCTGTGCCACTGACATAGATATTTTATTTAGCCTTCTAGATGGAGCCTTGAGCTTGACAGATCCAAACTGACCTTTTTTTTTTGCCTGTAGTTTATTGAATACAAAGAATGGCAAGACACACCATTTACCAAGATCCGTCTGTGTTTGGCCCTGATTTTGTCAGCGTTGGCCTCATGCATGCACTCATATCCTCGTCTGTCAGTACTCTGACCCATCATTGATAATATATTAGTGATATATCACCTTTACCATATGCCTTCAGTAAGCACACTCAGTTCTGCAATTCCTGCTGAATAAAAACTGCTGCAGAAACCTACTTTGAGCAAGATGACCTTTGTTGTTTGGGAAGGTGGTGCTTTGCTGACAAAATTACAGGCTGGGCAGTTTTTTCCACAATGCATCATTCCTATTAAAACCACATTTAATGGCACAGGATGCCTTCAGGTAGTGGAAGCTATATAAAATGGTCAGACCGGAGGCTTCAAGTGCAGTCTTTTTAGTCTTCTCAGGAAAGGCCAGCACCTTTGAAAGAATGATAAATGTCAACGTGCTTCAGAAGAAATTCTTCTTCTCGCTTCCCTGGATTTTTTCACATATGTTTGTTGAGATTAAAAATGACAAGAAACCAAACGCTTGGGAATGTTTATTTTGGATGTTGAGAGCTAAAACAGCAAGAACACAATGAGATGAGAATCTCCAAAAAAAGGAGCGTGGATGTATTTGTTCAGTTTAGTGTATTTCTTTTCCTGCTCCCTTGTTCCCTGTCCCTGAGCACCCATTCACCTGGTTTATCCTTCCTGTGGAGGAGTCACAGGGAACAAGCCGTTACCAGGGCCTAATTGTAAGGCCCCCTCAGACGCTTGAGCTTCGCTGTCACCTCCTAGCCTCTGCAGTAAGTATGGACCTTTTGGCAGATGGCCAAAGCATAAATAGAGATGCATTTCCAAATCCCAGGTGGTGGAAAAGAGTTAGACTCATTCCTGCCCTGAGCTTCTGGCTGCCACGGCAAGCCAAAGCAGAACACTGATAAATGTTCAGCTCGACTACACAGAGGTGCATTAATTCAGGACGGTCAGTGTGTGGCCAAATTAGTCTAAGTGTTGTTTCACTGATTCAGTGTGACTGAAATTTAGGTTGACTATCGGGAAAATGTGCAGTTTGTAAACCATAACAGGATTTTGGCTGAGGGAGATCCTATACCATTATTCCACTTCTTATTTAATCGGAAATATGACTCAGCATGGAAGAAATAATATAGATGTGTGAATGTGTTTTTTTTTTTTTTTTTTTTGTTATTTTTTTGTTACCAAAGTATTCACAGAGTCTCCTCTAGACAGATAAGGATAGATCAGCGAGAGGGTCAGCAAGGAAATTAATTAATAAAATCAGTGTGAAATTACTCTCTGTTGAAACTACCAAAGCATTTTAATTTGGCAGCACTATAAATATTAAACTCTGCATAATGCCTTCAGAATCTGACCCTATGATTTTAAATATTTAGTCATGATGCAACCTTTTTTCAGATATCATGTTGTAAACTAAACTTATTAAGTCCTTCATATCTACTTGTCATTATGTCATGCCTTAGCGTGTTCTTATCTTTGATATAATTATGATTTCACAACATTTAGATGTATTGCTGTGACATTATGTAAAGACTTTCATTGTCCACAGAGGATAAATCCTACTGACTTTGGTGATCCCCTGACTTTTGTTCCAGCACCACCATGAGGTTGTGGTTTAGATTAAAATATCTCAACAACTATCGGATGGATGATCTTGAATTTTTCTTAAGATATTCAAGCTCCCTAGAGGATACATTTTACTGGCTTTGATGATTCTCTGACTTTTCCTGTACCGCCACCTGCTGGTCAAACATTTCACATCTAGTCCGACTCCCTTTAGTACAGACATGGCTCCTAGCCAGTGTACTCTAATGACTTGGTAGTCGTCCAGGAACCACCATGAGGTTGTCATTTGTGTTGATATATGTTGTCTAACTCTTGGATGAATTGTTGTGAAATTCATTCATGGTCCCCAGATGTTCAAACTGCAGTAACTTGGCTATCCCCTGATGCTTTATGCAGTACCATCATCAGGTCAAAATGTCTTTGTCCAATGTCTTAATGTTTTAAATCCTAATAAATGCAAACTAATGTCATTCTCAATGTTAGTGCTAATTAGCATGTGTTATCATGCTAACATGCTAAACTAGAATGGTGAACATAGATTTAATACATGTATAGATGCTAGTGTTACACATAGGTTTAGTTGTCACACGTAAATGTTTCTGCACCCTTGTTTTTCCACTTAAAAGTGCAGTTTGTAGGATCTGGCAGTATCTAGTGGTGAAGTTGCAGATTGCAGCCAGCTGAAACTCCTGTGTGCCAAACATTTAGAAAAACTACAGTGACGGACGTGAAAAAGCGAATGATCTTCTCTAGAGGAGCCGCTCCCTATGTAGATATAGATGGCTCATTCTAATTTAACAAAAACACACTGAGTCTTATTTTCAGGTGCTTGTGCACTAAAGAAAATATACTTAATATTATATTCCATTTCTGCCAATAGACCCCCATACCAGGCAAACATTGGCGTGGACGACGCCATCATCTACATGCTCCACAGAGCTTACACGCACCTGGAGAAGGTGCAGAGCACAGTGAGAATCATGTTCTTCAACTTCTCCAGTGCATTCAATACAGTCCAACCGCACCGGCTCGCTGAGAAGCTCTCAGCTATGCAGGTGGACCATGACCTGGTGGACTGGATAACGGACTACCTCACCAGCAGTTCCCCAGGGAACTGTGCTGTCACCGTTCCTGTTCACCATCTACACCTCCGACTTCTGCTTCAACTCCGGAACATGCCACCTGCAGAAGCTCTCCGATGACTCCTCCATCGTCGGCTGCATCACAGACGACAACGAGGAGGAGTACAGGACCCTTGTGGAGAACTTCGTAAGGTGGTGCGACACCAACCACCTCCAGCTCAATATTGGTAAGACCAAAGAGCTGGTGGTGGATTTCCGGAGGAGGAGGAAGAGCTCCCCTACTCCCATCACCATCCGTGGGGAGGTGGTGGACAACTACAAGTTCTTGGGGGTTCACTTAAACAATAAACTGGACTGGTCCAACAACTCCGAGGCCCTCTACAGGAAGGGACAGAGCAAACTATTCTTCCTGAGAAGGCTGAGGACCTTCAATGTGTGCAACAGGCTACTTCAGATGTTTTACCAGTCTGTAGTAGCCAGCTTTCTGTTCTTTGCCATGGTATGTTGGGGGGGTGGCATCAGCACCAGGGATGCCACCAAACTTAATAAACTGGTGAGGAGGGCTGGGTCTGTGGTTAGATGTGAGCTGGACAGTCTGGAGGTGGTGGCAGAGGGGAGGACCAGGAGGAAGCTGGAGTCTATTCTGAAGAACCCCTCCCACCCCCTCTATGACCAACTGGTCCAGATGAGGAGTACATTCAGCCAGAGACTGATCCCCCCTCGGCACACTACAAACCGTCTGGGTCAGTCCTTTCTTTTGGTAGCCATCAGGCTCCACAACCAAGGTCTGACCCCCATGTGACTCTGTGATCATCTCCTCCGTATTTATTCCAAATGTATATAATTACACATAATTATATAATTACATATACATATGCTGTGCACATACAATACTCACCACCTGCTGCACTTTACTTATTACTGTTACTGTTACTTATTTATTTTTATTGTCAATTATCTTCATTGCACCTTATTTCAGTCACTGCACCTTCTCTTTTACTTTTTACTGTACTGTATTTATCTGTACTGTTGTTGTTGATGCTGCTAAGACACCTGAATTTCCCCCGGGGATTAATAAAGGTTCATCTTATCTTATCTTATCTTATCTTATCTTATCTTATCTTATCTTATCTTATCTTATAATTGTTACACACTGGTCCTTTCAATTAACTAAGGTTGTCAGTAATGTTAAAAACAACATATTGTATTTATATTTGTTGATTTAAAACCTTATACACTCAAATATTGTGGTCTCATATGAGCAGAACAGTCTGCTCATCGTTATCCTTGTCACCCATATCAAGCCTGTGCTTGCTCTTTGGCCTGCCCCCACTTCTTTTCTGCACCTCATACCATTCGAGTGTCTCTTAAACATTCTATTAAGCGTAGCCCAATGATGTTAAAGAGCTTGTGGATCACACTCGGTTGTCCCGAGGTAGATCAGTATTCCCGTCACACACCTGCTGTGGCGGCTCCATCTGTAAGCTTAAAATGACACTTAAAGCTTTCCATTGAGTGTCATTCTGCCTCAGAGCCGAGGGCTCTTCGCATTCTGCACACCCCAGCTTCGGCAGAGCCCCCCGGTCTGCATGTCTTCGAAATGATGAGTGTTTTGCCTCTCAGATACTTCCCAAACCTCCCTGCATTGCATCCTAAGATACCTTTTCAAGGGCTTCTGGAGTGCTGTGGTGAATAACTTCTCATTGGGCTAATCCCACTTCAAAAAGCATGTCCCCCAACACTATCCTTAATCCTGAATTCAAAGCTTCATGCATCATCATATCCCTTGAAACATACAGCATGTCCCACTATGAAAACTCATGTGTATATGAGATGAGATTTTCTGAAATTTCTGTGGAGATCAATAAAATCAATACTCATGCTAAGCCTATATGTGTATGCCCATGCTGAGACATATCCCTGTGAAAACACATATCAGGGATACTTTAATTGATGTTCAATACCTCTTTCAACTGGTTGTGGGACTTCAGGGTAGGAATCTTCTATGTGGTTATAGTCACTTCAGTGGTCTGGGTGAGGCAAGGATAGACTGACAGGATAGATTGACAGTGGAGACAGGCATTTCCATGTTCCATCTTCCATGTCTGACTCAACTTGGAGAGACAGGGCTCGCCTTGGCCTTGTGTAGTCTGGACTCGACACATTTCACTGCACCAGAACCTGTCAAACACAGCATCCAAGGCTGATCACCCATATACAAGGATGCAGTTCTGAGGACGTCAGCACTTGAAATACAGTAGAATCATAGAAACTATCTAGCCTGGAGTTTGTGTAGGCAGAACAAAATAGGTACTGTATATACAATATGTGTGTATGCATACATATTGAATCTATGCTTAAGCTTGTGTGGACATTCAACCATGAAAAAAAATGAATAGCAGCTGGAGAGATGAGATTAGATATGACGTGATGAAATGCAGGTGGAAAAATTTCATGTTTTTGACCTTTACTGGTAATAAAGCCGTCAGTCTGTACAGTACATACAGTCTACTGAGGTGTCCCGTTTTCCACTGAGATGTGAGCAGATGGCTTTCTACCTCTGCCCTTTTTGAGTGGGTTTCATGTTACATCAAAACTGACAAAAACAAGTGGATGGAAGTATTACTCACAAAAGAAATAAATAAGCATGAGGATTGCATCACAAGATGACACTAGTCACATAGGGAATGTAAGACAAGACAATAACTCCTTTATTGAACATGTGTTTTTATCATTCCCATTGTATTAACACGGCATTGTCATGTCCAAAACATATGTTACATATGTCCAATACATATGCAATGTTCTGCTCCCTTAGATGTATCTGGGTGGTCCCTGAATGGTAATGCTATGTGCAGTTGAGCAGCAACATCAAAATGAGTTTTGAAGCGGGGGACATCCTTTCCCATAGGATCCTGTGAGACTGTGGTGAGCGGATGTCTGACCCTCTAAGAAGCTCCAGGGGCATGAAAATTTAGGACATTTTAAATGCATAAACCTGATGCACTTTAAGAGCAAAATGAAGAGGCAAGGTCTATAAAGAACT
The DNA here is from genome assembly GCA_947000775.1 of Pterois miles. NCBI lineage: Eukaryota > Metazoa > Chordata > Actinopteri > Perciformes > Scorpaenidae > Pterois > Pterois miles. The sequence goes on along the minus strand of CAMQGK010000334.1, from coordinate 6,678,468 downwards.
TTGTCCTCTTGTAGATAATTAATAATCATAAACGTTTTAGTTGTATATGAATCATGATGACACATGATGGAGCATGGTACAGCATGGTAAATGAGACAGTGTCTGTGTTCCAAGACGGGTGGATTGCAGACCCCCTGACGCAGTGGTGAGAGGCCACCCCAGTTGATAGTCACGCTGTGAACCTGGTTCTCCCTCACAACTGCACAACGAGCACTCCACGGTCCTGGGAAGCGGTGAGGTCCGGGCGAGGGAACTCACTGTTGGAGCTGCGAGCCTTTCCAAGCCGACCTAGTGCAGAAATGCGATGTGATAGCTAACCAGCGCCTGAGAGAGGTCTTGACCCTCCGAGTTGAATCCCCTCGACAGATTACGTTGAAAAGTATAAAAATATTTTCGGCTGATTATGAAACTACCTGGACAGTGGAGAGCTGGATGTCAGGTCACTTTGATTTCATTTGAATTAGGATACACAATGGTTGATTAGGATTGGATACCGGTCCAACATTTTTCACCATATAGACATTATCACCAACATTCTGCAACTCTAATAACTAGCTTGGACATTACCACATTATGACCATAACACCTGAAAGTCTCATCCCCCATATTCCAGCGCCTAGGCTGCTGAGTATGTATGAGCCTAGCACTAGTGTTGTATACTGTATTACGTCCTTGAGGTGGACCCCATATAAATATTCCTAATGACCTTTATCCTCAGACTTGACATTCTCATACATTTTTGTTTTCATAACCTCCTTAATAAAGTGCTCTGTCAAAGAGCTTATAAGCTAATGATGAACATTCTTCTTGGTCACCCAAGTACTTTAAATCATTGGCTGTATGTTTTTCCATTTCCCCTCCTGATAAATTCATTCCATGTGTCCATGGATTGCAATCTTTTTTTCAGTATCAAATCCAACATCTGCAGTATCCCACCATGAATCATAGGGCATCAGCCGCAGCCTGTCCCAGGGGAACCATATCCGCTGTAAAGAAAAAATAGGATGATTACTTCCAAGGAAGTACAAGTGTTCAAGGTCAGGGGTTAATTATGTGGCAGGCATAAACAACCAGTTGTCCACTTCATTGCTGTCGATCACAGACCGTAGAGGTCAAACCACTGTTCCTTGCCTAGACAGAGATGTCAAGAGGACTGGTTTGGTTGCCAAACGTGTGAAGGTTCACTGGCTCTGTGACATAAAAACAGATAAGATAAGATGAAACTTCCTCGGGGGGGAGAAACTGCGCATGAGGACTAAACTAAGTCCAGATGGAGAGATGTAACACAATGAGACATCTCCACATGAAAGCTAAGTCTTGACTAACCTCCAATTGTGTGGCTTTACAGTGTCTTGGCAGAGGAAAGAAGAGGGCTTTACCCAGATTTACCCAACATCTGACTGTAATTTAATGAAGGAAGTGGGTGAGATGTAGTGGCAATACTGCTGGGACATTACCTTTCATTCTGCTAATTAAGTTTTGGGGGCTGTACAAGTGTGAGAGGATTACAAGCTATTAGCAGACATTTATACCAATCATTTGTGTGATTTATATTGTTGTTTGGGGTCAGTTTAGGCTTCCTGATGCTACTGCCTAAATAATTAAGTCCAGCTGGAATTAAAGATTCTATTCTATTAAAGAAAACAACTAGTACCATAGATGGAGGACGTGCATATAGACACAGCTTTCTTCCTTTTAAAGCTAGTATTAAAATATAGGTATTGTGTGTGTTGTCTAACTTGTGTTAATGTCAGTTCTCTAACCTCTTATTCTCTGATACCAATTACTGCAGTATCATTAACACTCAGACGGGCACAGAAGGTTTAACACTTGATGGAATTTCATCATTTTTTGACTCATGTCACATTTTTGTCCTTTGTGCAAGATTTGACACAATATTTTTACTGTTGAATGGACTGGAAAGCAGATTCATCCTGGCTTGTGTATTTTCTGTGTGGCTGTGGCAGGTGCAGGCACTACAGAGGTCAGCCCAGTGGAGAGGGCACAGGTCACCCCCTTCCCCTTGTAGGGCTTCTCCTGCTCTCTGGGAACACCAAAGCTAATTTAGCCCTCGCAGCCAGTGCTAGTTCCTGACACGTAGCACTATCTGAGACACTTTTTAAGTAGCAATAGAGGAGCAAAACCAGGGAGCGAGACATTCCAGCGGTCCAATGAGAGCATGGTGAGAGTCTGACCAGAGACAGAGCAAATTTATCCTGGGGTTCGTAGTTACTGGAGGCTGTGTCTGTGTGCAAGGTGTAAGGAGGGTTTTATTTATTTATTTATTTGGAGTTAGTTATTTATTAGTTAAATAGACAACATATCCAAATATACAATACAGACAAGTAGAAAAGACAAAGTGCATTGTGCAACATGATTCATAATCTGGCACAAGAATTTCCTTCGGGATGAATAAAGTTCTATCTTATCTTATCTTATCTTATCTTATAACATTAACTTTGATAACATTCAGCCACTCGATATCGCATTCTCACTCCCCTGTTCCATTGCATTTACTTCACAACAAGTCATTGCCAGGAGCTTACCGTCAAATCTCAGCCATTTATGTTCCACACTAACTGATGACACAGAGATACCACGTGGTGCAGGCGTTGATTTACTATTGGCTCACAAGCCTTGTTATGATATCTTCCACAGTGATAAACAAAACATTCATTTCGGACCTGCCAAGATTTTAAAGTCATGAATTCAAAATCGTTATATTTTTTTCAGGAAATAAAATAGTTTTATTCAGCACTTTTCTAAAGGCTCTGTGGATGTATTTTTTTTATATTTATCGACATAAAAATTATGTCAATAAGACCTTTAACTGTCCTGTTAATCTTAGTTTGAAGTGACACAGTGAAGCACAATACAGTATATTCATTAATGAAGACATTTACCCATTTGTGCTTTATTTAGTATGGTAAGGAAAAATGCCATAACATTTGTTCTTATTGGTAAGAAGTCTTTAAATTTGGTGTAGACATACTTTGAGCAAGTATCTAACAGTACAACTTAGAAATGTTTTGATCATATGAAAAATCACACTTTTATTAATAGTCAGGGTTAAGTCAAGATTTAAAAAAAATGTTATTATTGTACTATTTATTTAATGTTTTCCATATGAAATGTTGTTTTACACTGCGTATGTGTGCATACGTTTGAGATTCAACTTGTTATGAGTTCATAAATACAATCATATAAACCAAATACTTGATTTTGCTCCTTGTAGTTTCTAAGATACAGATAGTAATATTTAGTATTTGGGCACATGGGACTACTGTTTTTCCTAAAATATTATGGAGTCTATTGGAAAAACCGTAGTCCCAAAACTCACATTTCTTCATATTTGTGCTTAGGCAAGCCCAGAAAACACCTCCACCAAAGGAAATTAAAGATTACAGTTGCAGGTACAAATGGGTTCATTCTGTGGGGGATTGGCATAATAAAAGATGCACCTGTACAATATAATGCTATTCACTGTACTGGTTTTCCAATAAATACAATAGTAACAGTCATTTGTCTGTTGCTGCTGTATTGTAGGCCAGTTGTATTTGTCCACCACTGTATGTGCACTGGGTGGAGAAACACAAACACCTTGCTCAGTATTACATTCCCATGAGATATCACAAAATACCGTTTCAGTTGAATCAGCATCATCCTGGCACAGTTTCAACAAAAAGGTGAACATTGTAATCTTCACTGAGGTAGTTATTGTTGGAAAGCCAGTGTGTTGTGTTACATTAAATTGTACGCCTTGTAGTTTTATTGTCTCTGTCCGCTGTAGAAATCTTTACACAAACTGGCTTGTTAAATCGTTATAACCAAGAGAGCACCATCCCCATTTAACTGAAGACATCAGTTGCAAAATGTTGTTTTACCATAAGGCTTTAATGACCTATTTAATTGCATTAGAATCTGACTATTTTTAGAGAGAGGAACTCCTTGGATGCATGCCTGTAACTGAATGTGTAAACAGAGTTTATTTACCTGACCAGTGGGCTAGCACATGTTTCTCCCCATACATTTCCTACACTCTTCCTTTCACAGTTTCTGTCTCTCCAATCCTCTCCTTGCCTCTCATCACCTATCTCTCCTAGTTTGAGTCGGGTAACTTCCCTGAAGTAATCCCCTTTCTCCCACTTGATGCACTGGCAATACACCGCTCACTTTCCCTGTGCCTCACATTAAAGGAAAGCAAATCGTAAGACGGGCTAGCTGTGTTTTCTTCTCTCACTGCGGTAAATTGTGCTCCAGGCTATTTGAGTGGCTTACCCATCTGGCTCACCTCACACTGGTGTGTTTGAACTGGCACAGGTGACAACACAGCCATAACACAGGATATGGACTTAAAGGGTAACGACCACATCACTTGTTTAATTGGCGTGATTGCGGTGGTGCAATAACAGTGGGTTGTGCTGTGTGCAATATACATTTCTACTCTGTGATTGACAACCTGTACCCCACCTCTCACCCACCAGCTGCACCCCCTCAAGGATTAGCAGCTAATGGATGGATGTACAGGTACATTCCTGTTGCTAATATACATGTATTTTTTTTCTTGGTTTCTTACTCCTTTGACTTTTGAGGTAATAGCCTCTAGAGGGTGTGCTGTTTACTTCCCACGTAGTATGCTAAAGAGCTTGCTCAGCTAAAAGCTACAGCAACGTTTGAGTCCTTAATGTTAAGATGTTCACGTTAATGCTACTGCATTTATTCACAGATGGATATACATTAAGTTAATGCATTGAATACATTACATCTCAATGCTCACAAGTGGCTATAAAATCACATTTCAATTGGAGTGTTCCACTGGCGCAATTAGTAAAGACCAAATATCCCCTGTACAAATTAGCCTGCTTGCATGCATGAATGATATTTCATATGGTCATGCTGTATCCTTGATTAATAACTGTATTAGTATTTGTATTGTTTTTGTCACAGTTGCTAACAGTTAGTGGTTCTTGAGGATTAGAGCTATTAAAAAGATGAATAGTTTAATGATGATTGGCCGTTGTTGTTCTCTATAAGGTGGGCTCTAGTTGGCATTTTTCAGGTTAACAGTTCTTTACAGGATTGTACACATAATCCCCCTTGATTGCAGTAATCTATAATTGAGACATTTCCTTCTGACAAGTGCTTGTTTATTCATCTCTATGCTAATAGTGTGTTGTCAGTTGGAGGCAAGTTTCTTGTATTAGTCATGCTAGCTGTTTCGGGTTTTAGTAATTATATGAGATTGTCCCGTACTAGCTCATAAAGCACAGTCACAGCCGAGGCTGGAGTATATGACAGATCAGTGGTTAACGTGAGAAAACTGGTTTATGGAAAGCGTGATTCAGAATCACATTTGAAACATGACAGGTTGTGGAATTAACTGTGGAAAAGTACAATAACAACTGATTACTGAATATTGTGCATCTGATTATAGCGAGCACTTGTTGAAACATCCAAAAGCACCCAAATCCACCCCATTAGTGACCAACCTTGAGTCTTTTAGTGATTGGCTCTGTTACACACACCAGTAGCAGGACTTCTGACTGATACTTCATCATGAACATTTTTCAACCAAATTTCATGCAATAATAGATTAGAAGTCTCCCTAATTCAAACTGAATCAACTGCATGGTCCTCAGTGGACTGTAAACGGTGTAGATCTAACCACGATGCACTGTTGGGGAGATGGCGACTATACAACTAACCTAACCCTCCAGATGCTTTGTTTGAACCATGTGAGAAGCCATCATTGGAAACTGTTTGGAAAAGGACAGGCACTCTCTCAAAATACTTTGCAGGTGATTGAATGAACTGAATCAGTCTATCGCGCTCCAGTCAGGAGAAGAATGAAAAGATCTTTTACATTGAGAAAAGACTTCAATGCCGTTCTTTGCTCTTTTTTTCAGTAAAGAAATACTCTCCAGTTCTGATATAACTGATGCTATTGCAGCATCTAACCTTTTCAGGAGCTGCTATTGTTGTTTTGAACGAACAGTTGCTTCTCCATGTCACCTCTTACAAACCTAAACCACGGCAGCAGCTTCTCAAAGGACACTGATTGGTGCAGACACAGACACATCACTTGAAGCCTGAAAAGGTGGATTTTCGTGTGATTTGGTGATATCGCAAGAAGCCTCCGTGCAACAACTGCACATTGGAACGTCAGTGTCTTTATGAAATGGCTTTGAAAATGTCTTGAGAAACAGACACTGAAAAACAGCAACACATAACAGACAAATACAATCACGAACCATCTTTACACTGGCAAAAATGCAGAAATAAGGCAGCACCCCTCATAATAAATGTACAACTCTTCACAGCTTGACAAACAAAATAATTGGGTAAACATGTTTCACTTCTATCTGTTATGGTTTCTCCTTTATAATTAAGGATGAGTGGCCCCAGCAGTCTGAGTTTGATCCACCTACTTTATGTCCAGCATAGTTGTACATTTATGCAGTCTGTCTTTCGAAAGTGGTGTTTTTAGTGCCGGCTGTGAAAATCAACTCTTTTGTTGTGCTCCGCATAGCCACAAGATGACACGCTGGCTAGTAAAACAATTTTCTTCAATCTCCCGAGTGATGATGCACTAAAATATAAAAGTCGAGTCGCATCACATTTAAAGGATCAGTGTTTTGCTGTTTATTTCATGTGCAGTACATTTTATTTATCATCTACTGTCTCTAAAATGGCTGTTTAGCAGAGGATTAACAAATCGCAGGGCTTCTCGAGCCTCAGTAGGGATGCTAGTTTTGAAAAATGTTCTTAACCGATAACCGACCCTTGTTAACAGACATTTGTGCCTGGCATGCAGAGGTTGTCAGCTGTCCATCTGCCTGGTGTAACGCTACTCTGTCTGCCCGGATTAACGATAGCGACTGTCTGACAAGCACTGTTGGTGCCTTCAAATGGGGTTGTGTTTACCGTGTTTTGTTGACTTGTGATGTGTTTGTTGCTGTTGTGCGAAATGGTGGAGCCCATAGAAGTTCATTTATCAGCGCATAATAAGTTAATATTGTACAGTGTATTGTACTTTTAGTCATATATTGTTTTTCTTGGTAATATTAGAATATGTCAGAGGAAAATGTTGATATTTCCATAACCTCATCTTTCTCCTCTGTCATTATGCCTTGCATTTGACTATTATATATATATATATATATATATATATATATATTTATTGTGTGTGTTTGCCGGTGGCGGCCGTATGGTTTTTCTTTTTTTTTTTTTTTTTTTTTTTTTTTTTCTTTTTTTTTTTTTTTTTTTTTTTTTTTTTTTTTTTTTTTTTTTTTTTTTTTTTTTTTTTTTTTTTTTTTTTTTCCTCTTTTTTTTTTTTTCCTTTTTTTTTTTTTTCTCTATATTCCTTTATTTTTTTTTTTTTTTTTTTTTTTCCCCCCTTTTTCTTTTTTTTTTTTTTTATTTTTCCCTTCTTTTTTTTCTCTCCCCCTTTTCTCTTTTTTTTTTTTTCTTTCTATTATCTCTCCTCCTCCTTCCTCTCCTTTTTACCTTTTTTCTCCTTTCTTCATTTTTTTATTTCATTCCCTTTTTTTTTTTTTTTTTAGATAAAATCTCAGGGAGATGAGAGCGCCGTGAAAGACTTACTTTAATCATGTTTCACTTTCTTAAGCTTTCCAAATCTCATGCCTAGTTACATATTCATGAAGCCAAGATGTACCTGTGAGTCACAGACAACGCATGGTATGTTTTAGAGGATTAGAAGTCTTGTAGCAGCCATGGGCACGTTTGGAAATTGTTCGAAATTTGTTCAAAATTGTTCAAAAGTTTTCCTCTCTTCCTCCCTACCCTCATAAACTATCCCTGTAATCATGTACCTCTAACAGAACAAAGTGTACATGATGTGATGCGTTGTGTTGTGCGTCTGTCACCTTCTGTCTTTGCTTAGATAAATCAATCAGACCAGAGCTATTTCAGAAAGCAATTACAGAGCAAAGATGGCTGTAAAATATATGACAATTCTGTGACAATTTAGCATATTGACAGTCTGCTCTGCTCTCCCATGTTCCTGTGAAACTTTAATGGCGAGACTGAAGATATTTACCAAGCGTGTCGCAAAATTACTGTCAGGGCTGCAGTAGTTTTGTAGAAATGAGCAAGAATGGTACACTGAAATGTTATTTAATTATTTAAGGTCTTAACATTTCGAAACTTGGTTCTGTGTTTTAGCATTAATGGTCTCCAGAGGAGCTATTTGATTTATTAGTTTCAGGAAACCTGTGTCTTTGTGAGAGCGTCTATGGGCAGACAGAATCAAGTAATACATAGAGGAAATTCAATACATGCTCCCTACCAATGCATTCTAATGAGGATGAGGTCTTTTTAATTGCCTACATGCCTGCTTCAAATAAATGAATGCACCTTTTTTTGTTTTGTGTCTCTTCCAGATATTAACGAATGCGAAAGGGAACCATGCAAGAACGGCGGCATTTGCACAGATCTGGTTGCCAACTACTCCTGCGAATGCCCGGGGGAGTATATGGGGAGGAACTGTCAATACAGTAAGTGTTCATGTTTCTTTTTTTTTTAATGTTTGTCTTTTACAACTATCCATTGATTCTTAACAGCACACACACGTGCACGCACACACACATACTCACACACACACACACTGACACCAGACAGTTGGCTGATAGTTCCCATCCCATTGCTTTCAGTGGTTAATGTGCCGACCTTTGATGAAAACTTTGCAGAAGTTATACAGGTTTAAGTTTTGAGGATATTCCTTTGTTTTGTGGTGTGTTTCATAATATCCTTTATTGTTATTATTATTAAGTTTTGTTGTTGTTGTTTGTCGTTGTTGTTTTTTTTAACCCCCTGAGGTCTGCGATCCCGACAGACTTTCTTATCTTTCATAGGCTGTAGAAGGTTCAGTTTTAGGGCTCGAGTGAAGATATCATATGAAACTAGAAAACCAAAGGATGATTGATACCAATTATGTCTGCTAACATTTTGGGAAGGAAGCTAAATAATGCTCCAAAGGTGGGCTAAATTTTAGTGAGGAAAAACTGACATGGCCATTTTCAAAGGGGTCCCTTGACCTCTGACCTCTAGATATGTGAATGAAAATGTATTCTGTGGGTACGTACGAGTCTCCCCTTTACAGAGCCCACTTTTTAATGACATACAGCATTTAGCAAAAAACATGCAGTTTGTTTCTTCATGCAGTATAAATGTGTAATTTTTGATAATACTGAAATGGTGTATTTCGGCATACTGGGTACCACTGTGAAGCCCAACGGTATTCATGTGTGATGAAGTTAGTCCCCATAGTAGCCATTTCATTGTAGAGATACCTTTTTTTTTTTTTAAATTTGACCTCACTATATTAAACTTTTCAGCCACAAACTAGAGACCTAGAGCATTCAGAGGATGGATGGCTTTCCTAGGTAGACTGACAATAAGGGGATTTCTGAGCAGTTTCCTGAACAGAAGTGGTCACCATCCAGTCGCCAAAATTCTTGCAGAAATCTCAAAATGTCAAAAGTTTTTTATATCAGATCACAGCATGGCTTTTTCTACGATGTTCCTCAAGGTCTTTGTGTCTTAAAGTAGTATTTTGGAGGGACTCTTTATCATTTTTATCAATTCAGGAATGGTAAGAAATGGTTAAATTTAGCATCAAATCTGGGTAACAAATGGTATCAACCCAAAAATTGCTGCAACAACTTAAGAGACATAATGGAGCATGGGAATGGAAAAGAGCAGCACTCTCAAATTAATCTTCAGGTTACCAGTTTTCAGATGATGTACACCACTTCTATTGCTGACCTGTTATCTCCCTCTAAAGACCCCCTGTACCCCCATGTAGCCCACAATAGACAATACAGTATGCTCTAAGTAAGTCCATACATCATGGGTGAGTATTGTTAGTGCAGGAGCCTGATGGCTGGAAGTGTGAGCTGTCAAGGGAAACCACCTTGTTCTCAGTGTGCACCATTGCAGTTAAAACATGTTTCAGTAAAATTACTAAGTTTTACTAAAGTTTTATTAAATTAAAAGAACTGTATCCTACAAAAAAGTGTTTTTATCACAGGATAAGGGCACAGTGAAGACCTGAACACAAGTTATGTTCACAGAGACTTCCCTCTCCGCTAAACACACTCAAAATGAAAGTAAACCAAAGATGCATGCATGATAGTGTATTATTTCTTTAAAACTTGAATATGTATATCAATAAGTACGGAAGAGGATATGTGTGAAAAAAAATATTTGAGTTCACGTGTGGTCCTAATCCTCTTCTGTACTAAAGTGTTTGTATTCCACTCAATGTGCATGTTTTCTGAATTAAATGCATCATAAGTATATCTAATATATACACAGACAATTTAATTCATTTTCATGAACATCCTAAATGTAAATCTATATTTCTCCTCATATTATTTCAATAGAAAACATGAACTAGACTATTAAAACATAACTAGAAAGAGTGCTCGACAAACACAATAAACCCTGAAGCATAATAATAATTAAAAAAAACAAATCCAAACAATTCAATGCTGAGGAGTCACAGACACTTTGTGCTTGCAAGTCCTCATTTCATTTCTTTTGCCCAGTGGCTGTGTAGAACGAGAGAGCGCTTCAGTCTTATCACAAGTAGCTTTCTTTTTGTGAGACGCCGGAGAGCTTAAAGTGGCCTCATGTGTTTATTATGCTATTGTGGGGATTTAGTCTGCTCACTCTAAGAACATATTAGGATTAATGTATCAGTGGACTCGGAGCCCTGAGCCACCCCTGCACCGCTACTCACAAATTAATTCATCAGATTTTCTATCTCAGGTGCAGCACAGTCGTTCGGCAACAGACTCGGGAATTTTCTGCATCGGAGGAGGGGAATTTCGGAAGTTGTTTTTTTTTTTTAAAGTGAAACAGAAGGCAGCAGGGATTTGTGAATAGAGAGGAGTAAAGAGGCACAGCCGGACTGATAAGGTTGGTGTAGTGAGTGAAGAACTCGAGGAGAAAGATTTAGTCCTGCTGATTGAACATATGCTAAGCTCCATTATTTGTTTAATGATGCTCATTTCCATTTTCCCATATAAAGTCAATATTTGTACAGCGTATTATACAACCATTAATTCAGCCAGCCAAACTTGCAGCTCAGTCTATAAGTATTAGGACGGTTTGTTTTGGGTCTTTTTTCAACAGATTTTGAATAAAACAATTGCCATGAGGTGAAAGTGCTGACTCTCTGCTTTAATTTGATGGTGTTTACAACCACAACAAATGAACTGTGGAGAAATTGTAGTCTTTTTTATACAAATCCCTCGAGGGTGAAAAGGGAAATAAGTCTGACGCTGTTCACCCAATTTAGATGTAAACAACCCCAAACACCCCTAAAGCTACACGTCAGCACTACGACCTTGTTTCGTTTTGTTTTTTGTTTCATTAGAAATCCAGCGCGCTGGAACATACCACAGTCCTAATACTTTGTAAGTGAACTGCATGTTTTCTGACAAGGCTGCTTTATGTCAGAAAAATAGCCTGAGACAAGAGACTGGATAACCAGGAACAGGAACAGAAATCATTTTCGTTATCCATCACAAAAAGCGTTAAAGAAGGAGCGCCTTGGTAGCTGAGTGGTTACAGTGCATGTCATAATGTATAACCGCAAATTCAGAGGCTTGATTCCTCTCTCCCTCATTTCTACACCGTTCTCTGTCAAATAAAGGCAAAAGTGTCAAAAAAAGGTATAACAGAAAAAATTACAAAGACAGATATGTCAAGTTCAACATTTTAGTTGCTCCTCCAACTAATAGTGAAAATTTTGAAGTTCGATTTGAAAACGTCTTTTCCCAAAATGCAACTCATTAGCGTCTTTAATTACACCCTCCCCGCCTGGTAAACACCCACATCAGTTAAAATGTGTCGCCTTCAAGCTCAAGCTGAGATAACCCTGATGACATCACTGTGACATCACTTAAGTTATTCTCTCAGATTTCTCTCAGTTAGTCTCTCCAGAGTCCCAGAGGAGGACCTCACAAGCTGAGCAGTATTACTGGTGGTGAGTAAAATGGTCATTGTGTGTAAATACAGGTGGAATGTCCTGCCTTTGCTATTCAAAAGCATTATTTGAGACCGTGGGGTCTTCAGTGATTATCGCATAGAAAAAGATAGAATGCTGAATGATGAATCTACTTTTATTCAAGGACTCGTCGTCTTCCCTGGCTGGTTGTTTCAACCCACGTTGTGTGTGGGAAAGCCTACACATGCATTGGCTGCTGCAGACTGAGCGGCATATATATTTTCTGGCCATACCAGCAATGAGCGTGACCATATTATGTGAAGGCAGCCGTGAGCTTTTGGCCATTGTCTGTCTTTTCATTTATTATCCGATTTTATTGAAATAATTACAGTGCCTTCAATTTTGAGTCCCATGATCCGATGAAAAGCGAGAAGTGAGAAGGAGAATCATATCTGCTGCCTGCCAACATGAATCCTAGTAAAATATACAAGAAGGAATAAAACACATTGAGGTAACTCTTGACACAAGCTGTCGCAGCCGTTCTGCCGAAGTGAATTTGGGATTGTTGCCGCTATTCGTCCAGAGATATTCACACTTCCAGACACTAATATGAGTTAAATGGTCAGTTAAAGACCTTATATTGAGGAGAGGTGAGGACTGATGAGGTTTTCTTTTTTACTAAACCATCTTAAGGCTAAGATGATTGTAGAACCACAAGCAGATGCTGTGTTTTGCTGTTACATCAAATACTACCAGTAGCCCTGTATCAGATATGCTGCAGTAAGCTGGAAGCTCTCTCTGTTTACTGCAACCAAGCCAACTTTTTCTGACCTCACCACATTAGGTCTTCTTAGACCGCGTTTAGTATCAGGCATATCTGACTGCTATTCACCCAAAATACTGATTTGCTGGAAAGTATGTCATGTTACTATGACAACCAGCAGCCATGAGCTTTTGTCACCGGTTTTAGCTGTGGTATAATTACATATTAAATGGTTTTGATGTGATATTTTGGATGAGCATTGACTATGTCTTCTGTTCTAATATATTTAAAACATGATAAAAGGCCCCCTTTTTAAAATATGGCGCAAAACAGAGACAATAAATCCTGTCAATCAATATCGTTTACTCCCCAACTATTTTTCTGGGAATCAGAAATGCTGCAATATCGCCTGAATTAAGTCCAACAGAAAGGATAACAAGTGGTGAAATGCTCAGATATGTTGTAAACTAACTTCTTCACACATGCACTAGTTATGGAACACTCAATGTACTAAAACTTTATTCTGACTAAGTCTAAATATACCAAAAGATATGTTTGGAAACAGTATCAACGTCCTATAGTTTGTCCACCAGAGAGTACGGCAAGGTGTATTGGCAAGAATCTGGTGATATGATACATATCATGATACAGGGGTTACAATTTATATCTAACAATGTATTGTGATACTGTAAACAAAACAATATATTGTGATTTTTAAAATTCAAAATTTGAGTAAAACTGTCATAGTATATAGAACCTATGCATAAAATCAGATTAAAAATTTTAGTTTTTATGCAGTCAGAACAGTGGGATCTACAGTCCCTGTAACATCCAACATCATACAGTAGCTCTACTTGGAGAGGGAGCGTCTCTTTGCAAATGAAATAAATTGACTGAATTAATCTTTGCATTTAAACTATTACTTAAAAATCAATACAGTGTTTTTTATGAGGATTGATACAATATCACAAAGCATAATACAGCAAGACTCGATATTTTCAATATTTTCTTACACCCTCACAAGAGAGTAGTTTATTTTTCTAGAAACTGTTCTGCCCAGAACATTTCTTGAAGGAACCTTATTAAATGTGTTTATACACATGATGGGTATAGTTTGTATGAAAACATGTGTTGTTTGTTGTATTTATATTATTATAGTATAGTTATAGTTGAATTGAAATATTAATTGCCATGTTCCACATTTTTCTGTGCATATCTGCACATACTGACACACTCATACACTCACATATAATACGTACAAGTGCATTTCCTTAAGTCTCATTTGTCACAATGGAACCTGTATGGTTGACGTCTGTTTTGTGTGTTTATTATTCTTTTCCGCGTCCCCTCATTCCACCGCATGCTCATTAGTATTGGTGTGCTGGCATTAATTTCAGTGGGGCTCTAATTTGTTTAGGCTGTAGGTAGGGCTTGTGGGAGATGGATTCAGCTGTCACATCAGGGTAGTGGTGGTGTTAGTGATGTGTGATGTCGCGGGGCTGATGTATGCTCAGGGGCCAGCAGGCCAAGGCCCGGGGGCCGGCTGCCTCCGCCGCTCTGATGGACGACTGGCAGGCAGCTCGTTAAGAATAGCCCTTCGTCGCCGCAAGGTGAGAAGGACTGCGACTTTGCATCAGTGTCTTGCCACAACATCCACATAGAATACCTTACAGGAGATCTGCCCGAGAGGTACAACACATAGACAAATATGATACTGTGGTGACGCAACATTGCACCTCGGCTCCTTAATGTCAGATTGTAATGAGGAAAAATAGATTCCATTTCGCTTTTAGGAGTTGAATGAGGGTGATATACCTTTTGATGCATGTGCCAGAAGCGCATGTGTAAGTCCACAGGGTCCCTAACAAATTGAAAGTCTTGATTTGTGAAGAATGTTAGTATTAGTATTGATTTGCACCCTCGACATTCTTTACATTTGGGGAGGAGATATCACCCTCAACTCAATTAACACCCCTTAGCCTGTCAATTGTAGACATGCTTGGTTGCTAAAAGCAAAGTCTGTTCATCAGATTATTCATTTGAGGGAAATATGATGATATTTTTAACATATGCTGCTCTCTGGGGGTCAGTTAGAGACGTGGTTTTAGCCACACTAGCAACACGGCTCTAGTGATGGCAATGTCAGTTTGTTGGCCAGTACATCATTTTAGTACAGACTTCAATATCTTAACAAGTGTTTGATGGATTACTATGAGTTATTGTACAGTCATTAAATGTGATACTTGCATTTCAGTTGTTTAATTGAGGTGAAATGTCAGTATTTTGTCCTCCTGTGATGTGCCACCCTATTAGAGGTAAGATCGGGCCTAAAAAATCCAGCCCGACCCGACCCAGGCCCGCGGGTATTAAAGCCTGACCCGGCCCGAGCCCGATCAATTAACTTGATTTGCAGGCCTGAGCCCGAAACAAACCCGGAATTTTATATTTTATTTGTGAGGACTCAGGAGGAGGAGGAAAGGGAGGGGATGCGTCAGTCAGACCCGGACAGAGCTCTGCTCCGGGAAAAGGGACTGGTTGCAATTTGTGTGATCACATTTGTGACGATGCCTGTGCATAATGATAACAAATTAAAGCCTGTCTTTTGTAAAGAATTCTCCCAGTTAAACAAGACTGTAAGATGCATAGTCAACAAACATTTATATCTTACCATACAGCGCCTTCTCTGTTTTATCCAAATTATTTATTTTATAACAAGTATTCCTTAGTTTAATATCCATACATCGTTTTAGTATACATAATATATATTTATTAAAAAAAGTTAGTGAGAGAGAAGCTTGGCCCGACCCGAACCCGAACGTAATAATTGACATTTTGGGCCCGTCGGGCTCGGGCTCGGGCTAAAGATCTTACCTCTACACCCTATCACATTTTTATGCTTATTGGACGTTGGGTCTAGCGCTCCACCATGAATCCTATTATTGAAGTGCAACCTTCTTTGCCGAAACATATTGTACAGACATTCATAATCTCCAGAGGATGAATCCCAATGACTTTGGTGATTCCCTGACTTTTCCACTTGTGCCACCAGCAGGTCCAGTTTGCTGTGCCTTAGTACAGCCTTGTAGAGTTGTTAGCATAGCTGTAATCCCTTGTTTTTATTGAAAAAACAACCATATTCAATGCATTGTGTCATTTCACTTCTTCAACCTCCTGCAACACCTAAATACAAGCTCCTATCACTTCAGATTTGAGGTCTGAGTCTGTAAACATACCCTTTGAATGTGATATATTTCATATATTTTCATAGTTATGGTTCCCCCCCTCTTTTTTTTTTTTTTTTTTTTTCCTTTTTTTTCTTTATTTCTCAAAATTATATAATGGGAGAAAACAATGTGAATCACCAAAGTGTGTGTTGCCCATTTTTTTTTCTTTTTATACAATTTGAATTTTTAAATATCTCGCTGACCCATGAATCTTTGTTAAAGCTACAGTGTGTAGGATTTGGTGATCTAGTGGTGTGGTTGCAGATCCAGACCCTTTCCATGGCTGCGATAATGTGGGCCGTCAAGTGTGGTCATGCAGTTTGCCTCAAGCAACAGAAGCCAGACAGGGACTGGCGGTACCACAGTTTTGCACTCTGTGGTTCACGTTACAGCAGTTTCACAAGCGTGTCGGAGAACTACGGTGGCCTTCAAGTAACGTAAAAATGTGAAAGGCACTTACTAAAGCCACTGTTTGATTTGTCTGTTCTGGGCTACTGTTGAAACAAGGTGGAGTCTGTGAAGAGGACATGCTCCCTGTAGAGATATGAAGGACTCACTCTAAGCTACTGATACATGATTCTGAGGTTGAGGTGATAATACAAAAAAAAAACATAGTCAAGAATAATTTACTGATAAATCCCCCAAAATGTTGCACACTGTTCCTTTAAGGCGAGGCAGCCACTAATAAACACAGATATTTATTGTGTCTGAATTAATAGGATTAGGCATTGATCCAGCACAGTGGTCATTTTGTCCTAGCTTACACTAGATTAGAAGATCCCGCATCTCTCTGAACCATGAGTTTAAACTGGTTTGCCATGTTTCAAAATGGAATCTGTTTTTTCTTTCCAATGAGACCAAATGAGCATCCATCAGAATCGAAATCAGAAGTTCTCTTAGCTCGGCAGAGCCACCGCATCCACCTACACCATCCTCTCATCAGTCTGGAAGCAATGAGTCACACACAAGGAAAAACTAGTGAAGCAAAAGTGATTTAGCATAGTGGAATATATAAACACATCTCTGTCAGTACAAACGCACACAGTGATATACTCTTTGCTCTCTCCCAGCCTCCAGTCGATCCCCCTGGACCATCCTCAGACATTACTCACTGTCTCCCTGCCTCCCTGCTGCCTAAAGCCCCACCGCTCAGCAGCTGGAGAAGTCGTGCTAGGGTTGTTTTCATTGTTCCATTCTTCTCTGACTCTTGGCTTTCCTCTGTGGTGAAAGTCTTCTCACAGCTCTCAGTGCTGCCAGCTTCATTGCGTATTGTGTGTGTGTGTGTGTGTGTGTGTGTGTGTGTGTGTGTGTCAGCTCTCGGTTTGAAATGCTTAGCTGTTTTGCTTAAATGGTGAAGGCATTGCAGCCTTCAGGTGGCTGCTGCTCCAGGCCTCCCCTGAAGGCTGGTTTACACGGACACTTACAGTTCAGCCGGCATGAGCGAGCAGTGCCCCTGGCTGAACTCTGCGCTTGATATGTCCTCATTCTTTTGGGACATTTCCAAATTCGCTTGGCTTTCCCAACACTTGCGGTATATAGGCTCTTAAACACAGCTATTTAATCGTCTGTGACCAGCAGACACACTAACAGAGCATCAAAACAAAACAAACTAAACAAAAAAATGTTTGCAAAAAGAAGTATAATACATTCTGTGTGTCTGCTGTTTTTATATAATCACTTTTATCCCTGTTGTCATTACACATAAACACCAAGACCAGAATAAGAGGAATACCTCCCATACTCATTTCCACCATAAACTGGATGCACCAGTAATAATATTTTCCTCTTTAATACAAATCCATTATTCCATTCAGAAAATAATGTTGAAGAGCAAAATAAAAAATGCACACACCGCTACCTCTAATGCCTCATTTATTTGTTTTTGTGCTGTCACACAAGAAGTTGTGGAATTGTGACATTTTCCAGGCTGAATTTAGGCCCCACCAGAGTACCAAGAGTACCAAGACTGCTTTTATCAAGGTCCTGAATGAAACTAATCTCAGCACAGATTTTGGTTTCTTTTAGTCTCTGCCCTCATGTTATTGGACCTTATTGCTGTCTTTGATACTGCAGATCACACTGTACTGATAGACAGACTTGAACACTGGTTTGATCTCTATAACATGGTCCTGAATAAGTCCTACCTTTAAGACAGACTGTCTTGTATCAATTGGTAGCTCTGGACCTCTGTTCATTCTGTTCTGAGCTGAAATTATTATATTATTATTAGTATTGTATGTATATATGAGAGGTTGACCGATTAATCGGGACGATTAAACTGTACATAGAAAAATGCAGAGAGGAGTGGGAATCAAACCCTGAATTTTTCTTTCAAAAGTTTATTTGACAAAGTTTAGTTTTTTTGATTATTATTTTTTGTGTATTTAACATATAGTTTTACATTATTTTTATTAAAATTATATAAGTGCACTGCACAAAATGTAGATTGGAGAGACAAACCATAGGTGTATCATTTGTTATTAATATAATAATATATCAGATAGAGGAAAAAAAAGAAAATCACTCACACACACACACACACACACACACACACACACACAATATATATATATATATATATATATATATATATATATATATATATATATATATATATATATATATATATATATATATATATATATATATATATATATATATATGTCTGTTCCTACCTTAACAGTCTGCCCTTGAACAACAAAAAAAATCAAGCTACTAACCCTGATGGATTCAGCCCTAAACATCAAACATGATCTAGAGAAACGTGTACATGTTTTTATCGCTAGCTCACTAGACTACTGCAATCAGCTGTTCACAGGTCTGTGAAGGTCATAGATATTCATCTGATCTCCTACCCAGTATGAGACCTCTCAGCTCGACTAGCTCTGGATTACTAGCTCGTCCCACAGTTAAAACTTAATATGGTCAAGCTGCCTTTATTGTCTATGCTGCTCAAATGTGGAACTTGACCAAAAGAGCCAAGATAAAAAGCAACCTGTTAACCTTTTGAATTCATTTCTTGGAAATCAAATGTACATGTTAGTTAGTTTTATTATTCTTACTCTGTGTACTTTTACCTGTTTGCTTTTATTGTTTTAATCATTTATTTTATTGTGTAATCCGTAAAGCACATTGGGTATGAAATGTGCTATATACATAAATGTGCCTTATCTAAGAGCAGCAGTGGTAGATAAAGTCCATTTGCTACACACCGGAGGTTTATGTTGAACCACATGACTTTCAACTCTCAACGACAATTTCATGTCCCAAACCAGGTAGTCTCTCTGTGCAGCACACACTGCCTTGCCATTACTCTGGATATCAAAACATCCTTTAGACTATTTAGCCAGTGTTCGCTGTTCTTCACTGGGGTGTATCCTCAGCATATTTTGCAATTGATGTTCATCTTTGAATTAGTGAAATACTGTCACGGCACTTTTCCTTACACAGTGAAAAATAGACTAGCTGAGGAGGCAGTAGCTGCAGAGTTATGCAGTATTCATATGATTTTAAATCATGTTCATTAGGAAAGATATTTTAAGACAAAAATCCTTCCATTAATGTCAACTATGCACTTTACTTAGAGACTAATTAAAACTTAAACATCTGTCACAACCAGCACATCTTAAATGCAGTTGTGCTGCTGTTTATGTTTGAGAGGCACTGTGGGCTCGAAGAAATGTAATGATTCAGGGGTCTTTGCATCCTGACTGTTTACGCAGAATTCAAACTGACTTTGTGTCACCTCTCAGCTGTTTGGTTTTCCTTCAAATTGCACAGTGAGGGAAACCAATTTCTAAGCTAATTTTGAGTGAAAAAGTTCCATATTCCAGCTTAAGAGTTGAATGATAAACCGTGGGGAGACAATCTCATTTGCAGTCTCAGTTACACAACTTTATAACACAGCGTATTCAGGCTGAAGCATTATGAGGACCTGCTGTCACAGTGGATTCACTTTTGATGATGATACGCCACAGTGGTTTGGAACAAAAGTTCAACCCCATTTGAATTGCCGAGCTTGTTTTCTTGGCACACCTTGGTCCTTGATTATGATGCCTTTCCACAGGCTGAGTCATCGTATGATTAAAGGCAAACTATTTACATGCATAACCCATCTTAATTAAATCTATTCGGAGTGGAGTTTTGATGGAAAAGCAAATGTTTTTTGTGAAAGTGAACAATTCATTGTTGTAAAAATGTCATTTTGGGAGCAATGTCAACTTTTTTGCACTTTCAATTTATACAATAAAGTTGTAGTTGTTGCAGCTACCATATGGATACAATGAAAGGCAATAAACAGATGGAAAGGAGGTATGTATTACATACCCCCTTCCCATCTGTTTATCATTGCATTTCATTTCTCATGTGTTTTCTATTATTATTTGATTTATTTGAATAGACTTTTTTTAAATGGAAAAACATAGCATCATAAGTGTTTATTGGATAAATATTGCCAGAACCCCTTTCACCACAGGTATGCCTATTAAAATGCTTTTTATGTGCCTGGACATGCCCATTAGAATGAAGAGGGAAAACAAGTTTTCCAAAAGAAGAAAGGACAGCGTTTTTGTCTGAGGATATCACTGTCATGTCTCCCCACTTTAAGACTACAGCCTCTAGGAGGTTTAAAGCTGTTACAAAGCTTGTTGACTTCACGGAGGATGCTGTCCAGAAGTGGCTGCAGCTCCTTGTGAGAAAGCCTTAGGGCTCCATTACTGACGGTGGAGATGAAGGAGAAACCTGTTCGTCCCTCAGATGTGGACAGCAGGAAGGTTTGACAAGGAGACAAGTCCTCTTTTTGAGGGTGCAGACTCAAAGGGATTTTTTGCCATAATGGGAACCTCATGAATTTTCTTGTGATAAACCAAAGCAACATTTATAATAAGAGAGGCAGGAGTCCGTATGGACCAATCTGAAGACCTCAAAGACAAAGTCTCAGGAGGTGGGCAACACAAAGATAAAACAACGGAGAGTGAAGGAAAAGTTGCAGTTTTAATGACCGTGTCTGATACTGTACAACAGAGGACACCGAGGTTTTCTTCTCTGAGATAAACAAGGATATCGACTCTGATGTGGAGTTGAGGAGAAAAATGAAAAAAAGATGTGGAGGACAAAATCACTGGCATTACAAAACACAGTCATTGTGGTATTTTTAGAAATCTGTATGCGCTGCATATGTTTTTGAGTGCTTAAATTACATGAAGTCTCTTTCTCCCTGTCCTCACTCAGGGTGCTCTGGACCACTGGGCATGGAGGGCGGTATAATCTCCAATCAGCAGATAACGGCCTCTTCCACCCACCGCGCCCTCTTTGGCTTGCAGAAATGGTACCCGTACTTTGCACGCCTCAACAAGAAGGGTCTGGTCAATGCCTGGACTGCTGCCGAAAATGACAGATGGCCGTGGATCCAGGTAAAGCACAGTCACAGGACAGGACACACGCAGAGCCCAGCCAGGGCCAGACACAAATGAATGAACACTCGGGCCAAATCATAGATACACTTCTTTATTCTTTTGTTTGTTGTGATTTAGATTGTTATATTTAAGTTAAGTTTGTAGTTGATGGCTCGAAGAAAACGTTAAAATGTGTTAATTTTAGAGCTAACTAAGATTTAACTAATACTGTAAAAGTGATATAAAAGTTACCATGAGCAACCATTGAGCTGTCACCAGTTAACACGGTCACTCCTTAAACCAAAACACCAGTTGCTCTGTAATGGCCGTGATCAGTGTTGGAAATCATTTTTTTAATCCACCTGTCACTCTGTAGATTACTATTGTTATGTTGGCTGGTGAGAGAAGCCAATCTAGCAACCACCTACATATTTTACCAGCATTTGGGTGGTGGCTGGTGCTAATTTTCAACCCTGGTTATTTATCCTGTTGAGATTTTGTAAAACTTGAGTCAGCAACAACCAGACATTTTGATGCCGATAAACATTCTACTTCAATGTTTAAAGCTGGCGAACTAGACAACATGTGTATGCATCCATGTACTGCTCATTGTTTAGTCTGATTAGCAACTTGAGATGTGAGATTAGAGTTGGAGTTGAGAGACGACATGTACAACAGGATTCTTTCACAAGTAGCCAGTTTACAAGCTAATTTTAAATCAATAAAAAGCTAAATTATAACCAGACGATAGCCGGTGGGTTCCCAGATTGAATTTCGGCCAATGCGTTCCACCTCTTTTGCTCTCCACACAGACTGTTTACCTACATTCAGCCATAGCGTGCTTGAACAGAACACTTCAATACCAAAATCTTGTCCTGTTGCCTCCCGATTCTTACTATAAATGCAGAATATGTTTATAGAGATTGTCTTATGTAAATTATCTGCAAACCATTCTGCTGTCAAGAGAGGGAGAGAGAGAGAGAGAGAGAGAGAGTTTTTGAGATATAATTTTGCATAAAACTCAATAGTAATATAATTTTCTTGCTACCCACTAGAAAAATATTGAATTCAGCATAACAATACACTCCCTCTTTTTGTCCTTTTGTAAATACCTCAGAATGTTTCTATGACTACCTTCCTTGAAAACCTGTGAATTGTGAAATAAAAAGAAAGCAGCAAGCATGGATACACACAAGTCTCCTCTTACTTTTACACTTTGTTAGATTTAACCTTCACGCTGTGCTATTAGTTCGGGCTTATTGTCAAACAGTAGACAGATTGATACTGTAGATTTCATGGTGTTCCTGAAAGCCCAGGTCCCATTGCTTTTAATTTAACAGTTTTTTTAAAAAAAAAGCAGAAAAATCATTCCCAAAGTGAAGTATTAAAGAATTGTAGCTATGATATATAAATGTGCCACCGACTTCAGTTCAGTCCCAAAATGACAGTATCATCCCAATATTTCAGATAGAAATAAAGACAGTGAGAGAAATGAATCATTCAGCTAGCTGATTGATTAACTATTGTGTAAATAATGTTTTTCAGCTCTTTTACATTTCTCTTACTCTTGAGTGTGATGACAGAAATGCTAACAGCAACCTTTAAAGTGGGCGGTTATCAGATACATGATACGCATACAGTGAACCATGAACAAAATGTAATAGAAAAACATACTACGGCGCGACAGCGTGATGGAGAAATAGAAGCTGTACCTAACAACAAGAGAATAGTAACACAAAGCAAAAATGGATTTGTAAAAAAAAAAACAAAAAGTAAAAAGAGAGAGAGCGTCAAAGAAACAGCCGACATGAGTGAGAGAGAGGGAGCCTGGCACATGGAGCGGCTGAGGAGAACGGGACATAAAACATTCAGGCGGTTTGTTTGACTTTAATGATGCCAAGTGGGATGTTGCACGGGATGCTGTAGGCATTGTGTGTTTCTACAGAGGGCCTGGATAATTGGGACGTAAGTACAGAGGTGTACAGTCATGTCAGTGTTTTGGGATTATGTTAAGGAGTCAGCGGTGTGCTTTTGTAGTGCAGAGTGATGTGGCGTGACTGCATTTGCATGTCTGTCATGTGAAGCAGGTTCTACTGGCAGATGATGACTCTATCGGGTTAGGGATCAGATTTGTCTGGCTATTTGTAAGGATTTCTCTGGTGCAGTCTTTGGATGGCAGCCACTGTCAGCTTTTTCAAATGAAAAGCAGAGCAACACACTTTGAATAATACATCACAGAAGTGCAGACAAAAGTGTGCATTCACTATATATTTTTGTTTGCATTCATGTTGGTTCGTGTGTTTGTGAATTGAGCTTGCCATACACACACACGCACACACACACACACAAACACACAAACACACATCTATGTATTGTCAGAATATCAGTTTTCCACAGCCTCGCCACGACTAGCTCACACATAAAATTGCATTTGAACACTCGAGGGAAATATGCTGCTGGTCTGACCAATATCAGCAAAGTGTAGCTCCAGTCGGCTTCGTTGGGAGAGTGACACAAACCAAATGACTTGTGAGGGATAAGAGGGTCTATACATAATTTAATGGGAGGTAAACTGTTAATGACAATGTTCAGATTCAGATGCAGAGCTCTATCAGTGGGTTCACATCTTTTAGCGCACACACACACACACACACACACACACACACACACACACACACACACACACACACACATATATATATATATATATATATATATATATATATATATATATATATATATATATATATATATATATATATATATATATATATATCCCTTTCCATTCCAGTGTAAACTTTGTTACTAAATAAAACATTCAGCAGTCTGTTATGTGGTTGTGATGTGACCCTGACAAATACCTTTCCATTACAGTTCATCCACAGCATGACTGCAGTCACTGGTGATTGAATAAAGCATTTGGGAACATACACTGCAGTTCAAAAAGTGGTACTCTGTCTTATTGCATAACATTTTGGACTGCAATTCCCTAACAAATCATATTCTTAGATGAAAATGATTTTGTGAGCCTAAACTTAATGCAGCACTCAGAGCTAGAAACCTAGATGTCTGCCATGACTAATTCATCAGGCTCTAACAGCTGTCTAACAGTTGTGACCACCTCTTCCCAGGTAGAACTGCTACAAATCACTGACAGGTAGTTGGTGGGGCATCCTGGACCTGCAGCAGCGTCTCAGTGCTGTTTCACATCTGGACCGATAGTTTAGGCCATTTCAAATCTTGTAAACGTTTGCAATGCCCCTATGACCAGACACAATGATAGCGTGATTGCATATCGCTGGCTGTTACTGTGAGGTTGTGACATAGTGTGGATTGTTTTTATGCTGTGCGCTTTGGAGGGATAGTGGTTCAGTAGCCACTCTCCCAATGAGTCACCAGCATCTCACACATTATCTGGCATGTGACTGTGGTTAGATGTGATTACCTTACACACCAAACGTTGCATTGTTGTGGAAAAATAAGACAAGAGGCGATTTGTTAAAGGGCCAGCCTGGTGGGATGCATTTATCTTGCAATCATACATACAAGACAAAAAGACTGAAACTTAACAGCCAACACCCTTACTTTTATGTTCACCAGTAAACATCCTTATGTCATTTTCCACCAACCAACCCTTAGCCGGGTCAGTTTAACCTATTCTCGTAAACACTTGAGCAATGGTCAAATTCTTGGCATGTCATACCATACAAACTCTAAGTGCTTTTGTACTGTTTTGAAGGACCAGATTCTGGTCCGTTGGAAACCAGATATGTGAAAACTCCAATAGTATAAGTCAATAGGGGTGGGAATCGCCAGAGGCTCCAGGCTCTGTTTTCAGGCTTTAAGAAATCTAGGCCGTGACAGGAGACTTTGGCCAATCACAGGTCATTTCAGAAAGAGCGTTCCTGGTGGCTCTTCATTTGATGGAGGCAGCTGTAAATCACTCACAAACAATCAGTCAAATAATCAAACTGGGCTAGATGATTAAAATGAGAAAGTTTGCGGCAACTGGTGGCCGGTGCTTGGTATTTCCTCAGCTGATCTCAACTTTGCAGCTGTGTCACAAACTTTTTCATTATACAGTTAAACAGTAACTATGAGATGTTTCTGAAAACATTTGAAGCGAGAAATAGGCATTACAAGAACAGAATATTGATTCATAGTTGATCAGCAAGTGATTGACAGCTGCTCAGAGACGACAGACTCCAGCTCAGCTCTGATTGGTTGTTTTCTTCCGGTCTGTGATGCCATTAGGAGCACCAGAGGACACAGAGGCACATGTTTTTTTTTTTTTTCAGATTACATGTCTCATGCACTACTGTCAGGAAATAGTGACCATTATAAAAATATATTTTTTAATCAGATTTGCTGCATTTCTACCTACTGCAGCTTTAAATCATGATACAATGTTCTAGCAATTTTAAAACATTAAACATTTTGCAATAGACTTTGCATTAAAAGATATATTAGATATATAATATAAGGTATATAATAATACATATTCATAAGAATGAGAAGATATATTATGATGTATTACTTCAGTACAGCTGAAGTCATGTACAGCTGTACAGCTACAACTTATGCAGTTTGTTAACAAAATCTTTTCCTAATAAGATTCCTTTTTCAGTCTGTTCATCATACAGTTTTCATAAACATATTCAGAGACCAAGCCAGTTTGTCCTCGCCAAAATTCAGCATAACTTTGGAGTGTTTAGCCTTCTTCCCGACAAGCTAACATGACACCGTTGGTACCAATCGATTCCTTCGTTTCATATGAGAGCAGTATCTTGACTCATCCCACTACAGCCTCTGAAAGACAGAATAGTGACTGGATTGTTAAGAGGTTAATAGTTTATATGTGGTAATAAAGGATACTTGACATCCATGTATCGATGTAATATTGCAATGCAAAATATTGCAATACTATGCTATATGGATTTTTTTTCTTCCACCCCTATAAATCAGCCAAAAAGAGGAGAAACAACAAATCGTTGATGTGTTTAGAGTATGTACCTAATGTTTGCATGTGTGTTAGACAAAAAGAGAGTGCAATAAGAGATATAAGACTTTTTAAATGTGTGTGTGCTCATTTGTGCCACAGTTCTCTTGGGTAACTTCAAGGACACAGGACAATGTAATTCTTACAATACTGCTGCAATTCCCGCAACAGTTTAGATCTCAGCATTTAATCAACAGAGGATATTTTCTCACTTTATATGCTCCTGACCTTTCATGGATGTGCGTGTGAGGCCTTACTAGTTGGCATGATTACATTTGGTAATTGTTAGTGGTCTTGATAATGTAAAGGCCTGGAAGCTATCCACTGTGTATTCAGTTACATTTTTCAAGGCTTAATGAGCTCTGGAGAGTATTTTATGGAAAGTGTATAAAAGTAATTTGATGCTGTTCTTCATTGTTTAGCAGATGGCTTCCAGGTTCTGATATAATATGACATGAGTTAGTAAACCGGTCCCTTACAGCAGCACTGCAGTACTATAAGTTATAGTCATAATTATGGCTTTGACTAATTTGTTATTCATTATACTGTTGATGATTTTTTTAATCAATCAAGCATTCTATCTATAAAATACAAGGAAATGGTGAAAAACGTCTGCTAATGTCGGCTTGTTTTGTCAGCCCAACAATTTAAAAACCCCAAAATAACTATCACACATGTCCTGTATAAAATACAAATCATATCTGGAACCAGAGACAGTTTTGCTTGTAAAATGGCTAAAATGATTGATCATCTATTAAAGTAGTTGCCAATTAATTTCCTGACGGTCAACTAATCGATACATCGACTAATCGCTTCAGCTCTACTTATGATGCATGACTCAAATTAGTTTCCGACACGGTTTTCTTATTGTACTGAGCTCCAAATGTAGATGAAATGAAAATGTAGATGAAAACATAAATCCAAAGAAGAGAAACTGTGTTAAAACTAGGATTCTGCACATTCATGTAGCCTGTGTTTTTATTCACTGTAACTCAAGATCTGCCTTGTTATTAAGCACGATAAATACGTCCCAGTCATTCATATACCTGTGATTTCAAAGAAGGGAAATCAAAGGTATATTTATCAATGGACCATGACCTCATTGATCTTTCTTAAATAACTGTAGAAATACAATTCCAAAGATATCAAGGATGAAAGTGAAGCTGCATTCACATGAGAAGAAATTTTCGCTCTTTACTCACTGCGAAGCAGGACGCAGAGGCACAGCGCTGGTACCACCAAACACCATTCACTGTTTCTAGGCAACAACAACAGCTGAAGCTATTATTTCAGTGGCTAGGCTTTGAAAGGTCAGTGGCAACCAGGTTCAAAGTTGAAATTATTTTAACTTTGACCTTGGTGGCAGTGTTGAGGAGTGCGCCACACGCCTTGTCGGGGGCACCGCTCTCCCCATAGGAAAACATCTTTTACCGCTGATCATGTGTGGGCAGCTTTACTGCTACAGGACATGATTAGTTCCAGGATGATCCTGATGGTTATATTCTGAATATTTTCTCACAGCAGTGAACACTTTAAGTGACACCATGCAAGCACATGGTACTTTCTCTGTGTTTCAAAATATAGCTAGAGAAGAGAAATATTTGATGTAGAAGTTGTTTTCCCTGGAGGCTGATGGATTTTATTCAGAGCACTTTCATACACAAGACACTGTATGTTTTAGGAAAGCAGAAAGGGTGAAATCAGGGCTAGAGTACATTCTAAAGTTTGTCTTTTACAGTGTTTCGTCCAGCGTCTAACATCCGCTAAGGACGCATATTCCCTCTGTATTTTTCATTTAGCTATTTTTTGGATAAATGTTTATTCCAAAACTTGATAAAGATTGCATGAACGTAAACATAATGATAGACAATCATGCTTGTTTTGGAAAATATTTCAGTCATAGTAATTATATGTCATGGTATGAGCATGGACAATGAAAGTTGACTGAGTAGTGCTCTATGCATGTGTCATCAAAATGTGGGTTCAATTGCACTATGTATTAAAGACTTATTTCAGTTTTGTTCCAATAGAGTAACAAGAAACAAACAACAACTTTTTTGTGGCAAAATCTGCCATTGTCAGTGTGATATTTTTGTGTGCTTTAAAGGAACAGTGTGTAACATCTCACAGGATCTATTAGCAGAAATAGAATATACTAGAAAAGCACTCGGAGAGCGCAGACCTCCGACAAGCACCATAGTTTCCCCCCATATTCACTCCAAAATAAAAATCCTGAGCTTTGGGCAACAATTAGATATTGAGAAACATTTTTTTTGGGTCCCATTTATCCCAATATTAACGAAAATTTCAAAGTGATCCAGAATCCAGGATTTCTTCTGGATCACCCCCAAAGTTAAATCGGTTCTTCCTTTTCACATTTTCGACACACCCTGAAAATTTCATCAAAATTCGTCCATAAGTTTTTGAGTTATCTTGAACACAGACAAACAAGCAAACACACAGATAAATGCTGGCAAAAACATAACCTCCTTGGCGGAGGTAAATTTTCATAACTATGTTTTCATTAGTGTATAATCACAAGAAACTGAGAATGGTAACATATCTACTGTACAGAGAGAGCAGGTCCTCTACACAGAGTCCGCCATGTTGCTCCACCGTGTTTCTAGAGCAGCCCAGAACAGACAAACCAAACAATGGCTCTAGTTAGAGTCTATCACCTTTTACATTACCTGGAGGCCACTGTGGTTCACCCTTGTGAATACTGCGGTAAGGTGAGCCACAGAGTGTAAACCTGTCGTACCGCCAGCCATCATCTGACGAAGCGTCTGCTAAAGTGGTGCTATTATGTTAAGGATGGCCTTAGAGCGAGGTGAACGGCGGTACCGTGTTCTGCACTCTGCAGTTACATTACTGCGGTCTAGTAAAGGGAGGAATGAGCAGAGGGGTACTCAGTTGGTTGCAAATCTTACACAGTCCCTTAAGTATTTCAAGTATTTTAGGTTAACTGTCTCGCACATTGATGTATTTTCCTTCCATATACGTTTGTAGACAAAGGGCTGCCCATGGAGGATGTTTCCAATGATGCCTCACTCAAACAAATAAATGCATCACTATTAACGCTGAGCTGACAGACGTATGTTTCTGAGTGGTCATTAAAAATGTGAGGGTTCACCCCAATTACCCCAACGGTGATCTTTTAGTGAGAGGGCTTCTAATTAGTGCGAGAAGTATCTATCTCTATGGAGAAAACCAAGAAGGGCGCAGAAATGCTGTGAATGAGGAAGAGTGGGTCATCACAGCTCGGAGGCACTAAGAGGGGTCCTTGTGTATAATTAACTTGATGCGTTGATTTAAGCATGTAGAAAAATATCTGTAATTGAGTCTCTACGAATGTAAATTAGAATGGAAATCAACACTGCAGTGGAATTATTAGACATCACTCCATTAGATTTTGACAGTTCAGAGGTTGGTGAATGAAAACAGTTATTTTTCTTATGTTAGCTCTGTAAGAACCAGCACTCAAACACACTTACACAGCTTTTTTTTTCATTAGCAGAAAAGCAGAGTATAATTGAGTGGGCTCAGACCATCTCTTTGAGCTTTTACTTTCAAATATTTTACTTGTAAATTGCCTTATTTCATAGTAATGCTAACATTCCTGCACCGGAAAATGAGCTCAAGCCTCCTGAATGCAGTCACATTGACAGTGACTTCCATTTCTCGTGGATTAGCTTTAAAATGGCCCATGTTGTTAAACAGAAACTGACTTCAGCTTCACAAACACGAGCGGAAATGTAGTCTTGTTTGTTTTCACATTAGGTAATGGATTTTGTTGTCTTGAGTGCATGATCTTAAAAAAAGAAACGGTGAGGATAAATGTGACCTCGAGTCGTACTAGTCCAATTCACAGGAGTAATTCAAATTCTGTTTTAGTCTGCATTTCTTTGCCATTTCAGGTTAATGGTCCTTTTCTTAATACTCACTCAGTACTGTATTATTGCTGCCCGTCTGTTCTGCAGCAATGGAAGACGAGACAGCTGTGTTTTTATATTTTGTCAGAGGGTGAGCTCGACGAACCAAAGTGTCTGTTTTTTCTTTCCTGAAAGTGAAGCAGCTTGTGGTGAATGTAGTGCCAGAATGATTAATGAATAATTGTCATCACCGTTTATTTACTTTATCTCATTTGTCACAGACTATCACAAGTGTCTTACAGTATTATAGTACTGAAATTGCCTTGTGTTATCCTGCCCTACTTTCCATATAAATATTAATAGTCACTGTAAAAAGAATTAGGCAGTGTGTGCGTGCATGCCTGTGCGTGCAGTGTAACTCAACACAGCGGCGCTCTTTAGTCACCGCAGACTTCCTCATATGAAGTGAGCTGTCATCAGCCGTTAAGAAAAATAACAAAATCACTCCAGAGACTTCTCTCATTTCTTAAACACATTCACCAAAATTACAGGGCGAACGAGGCACTTTTGTAGTCAGCCAGTAATGACGGGTTTAAGACACTGACTGCAGGAAAATGCATGTGTAACATCAGTCATACTGTTGGTCTCTGAGGCCTGCTGCCTGTCTGCCGTTGGAGGCGGGTTATTCAATTTTGACATAGAGGCACGGATGGAAATGAGGACTGCTACAACATGAGTATGATGATCTGAGACCATGGTCTGTATATAAGAAGTGGACGTAGTCACCGGGACGTCGCCCACTAGGTTTGTGGACTTCCGTTTTGAAGCCCCAAGTTCATTGTTTTGGCTGCCTCCATCTTGATTTTCAGCCATCACCATCTTGTTTTTTTTTGTAGTGACACTAGAGGGTGGAGCTAAGTTCAACTGAACACTGAATAAGACATTTTTAGGTGACCAAAATGTTATAATTAACTTTCATGATCTGAAAACACACTGTAAAACGGTTTAAGTTGTAAGACAAAAACAGGAACAAGTCTGGTATCTTAATACTTTATTAATTAGGAATAAAGCCTTCGTTTTACTAAAGGAAAAAAAATAATTAAGAGAAGGACATTAAGAGGGTTGTGTATTTTTGAAACATGTAAAGTGAGAACCAATGTAAAATAAAGATGTGTCTCAGATGAGTCAAATTATTGAATGGGCTTAGTGAGGAGCAGAAGTTTTGTAGCTCCCTGTTGAGTTTCAAAAAAGCCTTAATATAGATTTACAGTGTAAAATTATTAAGATGTAAAATAACCAAGGATTACAATTTAGAGTAAATTTCCTTTTTTCTGTCCTTTGTAATGCAGATGTTCTGGGTTATTTTATGGATTGTATTGGATAGTCAAAAATAAGCCTTCAGTCTATTCCTTTTTCGGTCATTGATTATGTGAATGTTTTGTGAAATGGATACAGTGTCGTTTTATATTCACTCAGATTGTAGTTTTGTCATTATTGATGTATGACTGAAATAAACTATTCATTCATTCATTCATAAATGGGACCATAATTTAGTAAATGAACATTATTCTGTATTGAAGAAGACTCGAAACTAGTGATTGAGACCATAAACTCATGTTTACAGTCTTTACTGAGGTAATAAATCAAGTGAGAAGTAGGCTCATTTTCTCATAGACTTCTTCTCAGATCTCTTTTTGCAACCAGGAGTTGCCCCTTGCTGGCTGTCAGAACGTTTAAGGTACTTCAGCATTGGCTTCACTTTGCAGACTCTGAGGCTGCCACCTGGGAAAGTTGCTGGCCTGTATGGAGGAATCATTTAGGAGCCATTCGTCATGTTGCAGCCATTAGTGATGTGCAGCTTTAGGCTTCAGTTTTGACCACACAGTACTGTAGTTTAAACAAGAAATGAAAGCAACATGTATTTTAAAGATAAATATGTGCATTTTTATAGACCAAATTATGCAGATATCCACCTGAAAATTGTAGATGCTTTATGAATATGTAGTGATGTGCTGCATTAAACATACGCATACCAAAACCTAATTTATGAGAGGAACAAATGTGGGACATGTGCTGAAATGGATGCCATCAAAGTGAAAGACATGCCAAAGTAAACCTTCATCTGGTGTGTAACACGTCTTTCATGCTTAGATAATAATGATCTGCTTTGTGTGCGCTAGGCAGGATCTATGGAAAACATTCATCACTTTCCTCTGTCTTAGCTCTCTCTTCCTCTCGGCTCTCCGAGCCGCTTTACGTTGGCACCATATTGACAGTCTGCACAGGGTTGACAGACTGGATCTGGAGCGCGAGGATTGATTAAATGTTCCATTTGATCACAGACTTTCTGAATAAGATGGATGGCCCTGACAGAAAAGATACAAAGGGGTGACTTGATTCCCATGACTTGCGTGCACACGTTTCCCGTGCACACACACAGACACAGATGTGCATATTCAAACTGTGTTGAAATGAAGCAATAATTTCTTGATTTTGCCTCTATTTTTTTTTTTTCAACTCCACAGATAAACCTACAGAGGAGAATGAGGGTCACAGGCCTAATTACCCAGGGTGCAAAGCGTATCGGCAGCCCGGAGTACGTCAAGTCTTACAAAGTAGCCTACAGTGATGACGGGAAGACCTGGAGAACATACAAAGTCAAGGGCAAAGATGATGATATGGTAAGACGCATGTGGGCACACAAACACAGCTCATACACACCCCTTGTCATCTCTCCATTCTTCCCCTTTAGCCACCCACTCTGTAATACACAGACAAAGATACACGCATGCCCACACTCACACACATGCACACAGGGCGTCTAGAGACTCAGTCAAGGGCACGGTGGAGGACATGATGAGATGGCTTTTTAATTAGCTAGCACACACCGGGCCCATCTTGCTGCCCCTTACCCCCCTCCACTTTTATGACTTCTAGATTGAATTTTTATACTATTTGGGGATGAACCGCCACCAGATAGGCCACACAGCGTTCTATCAATTCTGACAGCAAACCTCGACTGTCTTCCATTTGGCCAAGCTCCGAATGACCCAGACTTCCAGACTTCTTTTCAGATTTATTACACAGAACAACAAATCTGGAATATTCTGTGATCTCAGTTTTGTTTGTTGTCTGTATTTGTCTTTTTTAGTGTGTCGTTGTCAGTTAAAACTGGCCATGCAGTATTTTTGGTGGTGGAAGCTGTAACCGTATGAGCAGACTGGGATAAATACCTGCACAGTAGAACCTGTCAGTGTGTTTGAGGAAGTTGCACAAGCCCTGATCCTTGACCTATTATAAAATTGGTGATTTTTGTAGCACATTGACCTGTTGCCACCCTGTGACAGCTCCTATTTCCTGCATCGCATGAGAACACACAGCTCTGCCTCTCCCTTGCTTTCTCTTTCTCTGTCGCATCACACATGCAGCACATCAGTCACTTAAATTGGAGAGTTTCTGTCAGACTATCTCAGGTCACTTGGATAACACTCTCCAAAAGGCATAGCGATATAATTGGAGCGCTAATTTAAAACACACCACTGTTCTTATGAATTGCGAGCTCAAATGGTGCGAGAGATTGTCTATTTTTCCCTGTAATTCTAGCTCATTGACCTTGAATGACAGCAATTTGTCGAGGGTGGAGTAGACACTAGAGACAGCGCCAGATAGACTGCTACATTACGGCAAAACTGATCTGCTTCACCGTCCCCCCTCACCCCCATCTGCTGTTATTTCATCCCCTCTGCAACAGATTTTCAGAGGAAACGTCGATAACAACGCTCCATCAGCCAACTCCTTCACCCCTCCTATTGAGGCCCAGTACGTGCGCATTTACCCCCAAGTCTGCAGGAGGCACTGCACCTTACGCATGGAGCTGCTCGGTTGTGAGCTAACAGGTGAGTGAGCACCCAACTCTACACACAAATTAATCTCTGCAAATCCACTGCAGTCCTGCACAGTTGTGTCATGCTGCATTTTTTATGTGGCAGCAGTACTGAAAATATAGTTGGGGTGTATACGATCAGGAAGGTTAGAACAAATCTGTTTGTTGTTGTTGCCAGGCTGCTCTGAACCACTGGGAATGAAGTCAGGCCACATCCAGGACTACCAGGTCACGGCCTCCAGCATCTTCAGGACGCTCAACATGGACATGTTCACTTGGGAGCCTGGAAAGGCCCGCTTGGACAAACAAGGCAAGGTCAATGCTTGGACAGCTGGACACAGTGACCAGTCACAGTGGCTACAGGTAAGATGCTATCTTTTGCTAAATGTGTTATCTGTTGTAGCTACTGTAGAGATCCAATCAATACATTAGCAGGGAAATGAACAACAGACAGCCAGGTTCTTGCAGATAGCTGCTTTTCACTCTGCTGAAGGATTAGCTCTTACCTCCCTGGCATAGTAATTGATGGTGTGTACATGGCAATGCATGCCAATGGATTCAATTATACAGTATTTCATAGGGAAAGACTTCATTGATGTGTACAGCATGAGTTGTGGAGGAAATTACATCTCATTATTAGCTAGCTCACTATTATTCTTAGAAACAGTCAGTGATAGGTAGTCATTTCTTTTCTCTTCATGCCAGTCTTCTTGAATCCAACACCCACACTGCCTCTGTTGGAAGAGTTTAGCCCTGTTATCTTTGGCTGCAGCCCAGGCTTTCTATCTCTATGAAAACGGCCCAATCCATTTGTTTTCATTACAGTAACTGATGGCTGAAAATGTCTTCTGAAATGGACAAGACATGTCTCTAAGTAAACATTTACACCCCGCTCTTTCTGTTTAACAATATGTGAGATTGATGAAGGCCGAGGCAGTTTAAGATACATATCAGTCATTCCCACTAAGCGCTCACATATGGCCTTCTATACTGGTTTTCTTTTTGTTCTTATAAGATAAAAGGCAGTAAATGCTCTTTGCTTTTAGAGTAAGAACCCACATCGTACTTCAAGCTATAAAAGTGATAGCATTGAAGAAATTGTGATGTGGATCATCTTCTCAGGGAATTGAAGATCAGAGTGATTTCTTTGATTTCTCGGCCTTTGTGCTGCACTCACTCCACACATACCGCCTCCCAGCAGTGACACAGTTAACACTGTGTAGTCACGCTGACTCGTCTGGCCGTTATTAGATTGGCCAAGTCTTGGGTCAGATATGTTTTTTATTACACTGAAAGCTTCTTGCCCAGGGTGAGGGTATGCAGGGCTGTGAGGTACTTAGGCAGACCCCGTCCAGGCCAGGGAGCTCAACGAAGCAAAATTGATTGCTGTGGGTAAAGGAAAACTTGTGGTCTCATATTACATGCTGTGCCGGCAGGAAAGGGGAGATGCTATACAGGCGCAGTGAGAAAATCAATGGCTTCCACTGCCAAGGACCATTTCTGCGCACACAGGTATATACAGTGTCTGGCATTTGAAAAGTAGGCATTAAGAGTTATGTACTGTAGACTGCTGTTTCACATTTATACCGATACAGCTGTTGGAGCTGACCGCTTTTTTATATTTAGTGATGTCTTATATTCAGTCCTCTTCATATTGGTTGCCATGGCAAATAATTGATTCCCAGTGACATTACTGAATGACAGATAAATGGAATTAATCAGCCTTAATGACAAATTAAGTATTCCTTTTAATCAAGACAGCTGCTGTGATGTGCAGTGGACACTGCGGGGAACCTCTTACAGTCATAAAATATCAGACAGCATGTGTCGATGCACAGGACAGACTGGACAAGATCTCAGTGAAATAGCAGACAATGAAATGTCCTTTCGTTCAATATTAAATAATATAAATATTGTTATCTATCTATATACAGTATACAGTATTATATATATAGAGAGAGGATATACTTTTATTTGTTTTTGTTAATTTTTATTTCCTAATCCCACATTTATTGCACAGTTCTTTTTATTTCTATCAGTTATATTCAAATGAATGGGGCATGGTTATCTCACAGATTAAGACCAGAGCACAAGAATTATCTTTTAGCTGGCTGCCTTTGCCTCTGAGTCGGATAGTTTGCTGATCCAGTGAGGAGTTGGTCCAGGATCACATCCCCAGTGCTGGGTTTTGGACTGGCTGAATTCAAGCTGTTGCAGTGGCTTCATCTCCAGAGCTGCTGTCCACTCACCTCTTAGCGAAGTAGTGTTCATTTGTGGTCTGTTAAACAGTAAATCATCATCAAATTCAGTGCCCCATATTGCTATTTCCCCAAGCTAATGTAGCTGTCATATTTCCCGGAGACAGATCTTCAGTTAGCACCTGTAGAAGCTCTAATTCGGCCAGTCCAAACCCCAGTGCTGGGGGTCTGATCCCGTACCGCCCTGACTCCCCACGGGATCAGACTTCACAGCTCAGTAATCTCCCAGCAGCAGGGGCTCTGGGGAGTGAGACGGAGGTAGCCAGCTATTATCTGTTATAATCTGATAACTATGCCCAAATTTATTTGAATAGATGGCCATAAAAAAAAAAAATGGAGATAAAAATAGCTCTGAAATAAATGTGGCATTAGGAAAGAAAAAATCTAATAAACAAATAAAAACAAATAAAAGTAGTCCCTTGAAAAACACTCTTTTTAAAATAAAAATATACTAATTTATTGAACTATATTGACTCATTTATATATTTATATTTATTTATACATGTATTTATTTCAGTATTTATTTACAAGCTGTAAACAGTGAATGTTTTATTTTTCTTTGTAATAGTCTGTGGCCTTTTTTTTTAGTTTCCTTAACAACTGTGTGTCCACGCTCCACATGATACTGAACATCTCAGTTTTTACACACTGTTCCAATTAGTGGTCACGTCAGTCACAGAAATAGACAACTCAGACATGCCATGAATCGTTTTAATGGCAATCATCTGATCATCAAGAGGAGAACATGGTTTTCAGCAGGCTACATTCTTGCAGAATGGAAATTTTGCACAACAAAACCACCAAGAACTCGACCAGTTTAGGGGATTGTCCAAGCTGAAGTTATTCTGGCCTGGCAGGAGATAAAATTACACAGAGGGAGACCGAACCAGAATCTTTCAAGATGTTTTCAAGAGAGGAGCTGAAGCTGTCAGACTGAGCTGCCAAGTGTTCCAGCTGGCATAAGCTGATTAGTTAATTATGCACATTAACATGTCCACATAGCAAAGAGAAATTGCCAGAGAGACAGTAGCTACTTTTCAATTTCACAGTGTCTCTGTTAATGCAACACAAGCACTGCAAATTTCCTGGCCAGTAGCGTTCCAGGACTGTGTAGAGTGTTTTGGCAGATTACGGTAAACATTCCTCAGACAAAGAAATAATGTGTCTCTTCATCTCACTTCTCTTAAATGTGTTGCAGTCAACAAACCACTTGATTCACTTTCCTGGTTCATGATGTTGAATCCTGACTCACATCTTGTGTTGTGGGCAGCACTGATGGGGAATCCAGGTGTGATATCCATTGACAGGAAGTGAAGAGGAGGAAAGCTAAACCATAGAGAATAAGTGCCCCATTTTTGTATGAAATGAGATCACGATTGTCAGGGAAAGGGTTTATTTTCCTCTTTAACCACAATAAATCATTGCTATTTACACTATTTACAAAGTAAGCATATGGTCTTATATTAAACATCATTTATTAAAATACCAACACAGCCAACAACATGCCTCACCATTAAAAAAACAAACAAAAACAATGCTATACCTTTCTATCCATCTACATCTACCTGCAGTAGTACAAATGGTTTCTGGGAGTTGGAGGAAATAGGGTCAAAAAAAAGTTGCGTGTCTGTGTGACCAATCACATGATGGAAGTATCCTCCGACAGATGCTTTAGTTTCCACACACGCCAGTGGGGTTGGGAAGATGGATTGTTTCGTCCTCAACATAGGCTGGATAACACGCTATCACGTTAGGACAGTTTGAAATAGTTTGCACCGAAAGTGGAATACCAGATAGGATCTTGCATTGTGCAACTGGCACCATCTACTGTAACTGAAGTGGACATAGGCATTCATTCATTGACTACACTTTAGTCAGTCAGATTTTTACAGCCTACATGAAGGGCAATACATTGCATGTTAGAAAAGCTACAGGTTAGGCTGCTTCCCATGTAACTGCAACTACAGATTGGGCGTTCCTGCTAGGGATTATCAGACATTTAGATGTCGATAGCAATACCAGAGAAAACCCACAATTCTCAATACCCATTTCGATACCATGGCTGTGAGCCTCTACGTACGATTCCTGAGTTACCGTACAAAAACAAGTTTCATCACATTTTCAGAATCTGGGCTCCGACATGGCAGCGAAGTATCGTTTTGATGACATCCCTAAACTGACCTCACATATAACTACGTTAGTGAAATGGTATGTTGAGGAAGAATGTGTCAGCCTTGAAGTGCATTTGTGTGTGCTGCAGCAGGGACAAATTATGAGCACTTATTTTAAATATGCAACTCTCCAAAGCAAATATAGCAGAATTGCTGTCCTTCAGATGAGATTGCATACATACATGCCTGAATGGAGATCGTAATCTTTAATCGTGCAGCCCTAATTCAGACACACCTGGATTCACCATCATCTCGTTTCTCATTATCTCCTTCTGCTATGCTTTATGTACAGGTGAGCACAACTGATGGCCTGGGTTGGTACACTGATCCATAATTTTTTAGACTATTTTATTAAATTAAATATCTGACATGAAATTTCATATTGTTATATCAAACTTTTTTTTTCATTTGGGTCTACTTTATAATGACTTCCTGACATTGATCTGAGACTAAGTTTTAGATCCTGAAGCTCTGAGTTACTATTTTTATTAAACCACTGAGATTACAAAATCTCTTCTCCAAGGGAGCCCTACAATACAGTGTTTCAAACAACAAACGTGCAAACATTTAAAACACATATAATATCAACATACAGTATAAAATGACAGCACACTGTGTCCAACAACATACACGCAAACACTGAAACACATAAAATGAACCACACAGTATCAACTCTAAGTCATGCCTAGTAAAACAGACAGGGGGAAGCAGATCTAGCTCAGGAAGCAATTACACATTCAAACTGGATTAGCCTCCAAACCCTTCACTTAATTTTTAAATGCTCTAATTGGGATCAGCCTATCTAGCTGTAAATCTGTTTGCAAGTGGTTCCAGGCTGCAGGAGCAGACAACATAAAAGCCTGTTTGCCCATTTCAGTGTGAGCCGTAGGGGCAGACAGTAGGACGGTCATTTGAGTGCAAACAGCAGCTACTAGTTTTAAGTGCAACATACCCACAAAGATAAGATAGGAGCAGACTGGGGATGGACTTATAAATACATATGTGCCAGTGAGTGAGTTAAAGAAAAATATATCCAACAGCTTGTACGCTGGGTATTCAAACACTGTTTATCCTTAAGAGACTTCAGAGAAATATTGCATAAGGAATGGATGTCTTTGGACACAGTAACTCCCAATAAATATGCAGACAGAAAACCATGTTAGAATACTTTTAATTCATTTTATAACATATAAAGTGTATCCTTTTACAAATGCTCACTTCAATGCATTATGTGTTGTTCACAGATAAAGAAAACAAATCATAAAATAATCATAAGCATACGTAGCATTTGAGTTAAATATTACACACATGATCACTGACCCATTCAATATCAGGCAACTTGTAATTCTTCGACATGTTACAAGATATCAGGTTAATAGTTGGACATTGGCAGGCTGACAATGTGTTGTTGTTATTCAAAGTATGTTGAAAAGATCCCAGGTCTGAAATTACGTTCTCCTGAGGAACTTCAAATATGTTTCCCATATAAGCCTACAAATCCCTGTGGCAAAGCAAAAGAAATAAGAAATGGTCCTTGAGTTTGCTTTGGTCAGGTGCCAGCTGCAAGATTAAGCAAAATACTAACCCTTTAGTTGGTCCTGACACTTCACTACAGAAGAGATTATGGAGAAAAGCACTTCACATTGTTCTGTATATACTTGTTGTTTTATTTCATAACAGGACATTTTCTTTTTCTGTTGCTGATCTCACTTTATGTGCCACATATAGCTACTTTATAGGTAGATACAAACACTAATTTGTCAGATGCATGATGCAACATTTATGTTTTTATGACAGTGTTGGTCAGTCTGTCTGCTTGACCGACAACAGAGTGAAAACAGTATCTTATTAGATTAAACAAACTTTATAATTTGGAGTTGAAAAAATGGTAAGAAATTGCAATGTATCGTATCACAATACTCAGGATATCGTAAAGTGTTTAAAATCGCAATAAGATTGTATCGTGACCCAAGTATGATATCGCATCGTAGGGACTCTGGTGATTCCCACCTCTGATATAATGTATGTTATTGGTAGAATAGTTCGCCAGTGAAACACACAGAACAAGTTCAAATTACAATCACATGATTCAGACATAGCTGCAGCTCACATCTTGTTTCACTTTATGTTTAGCCTCATTTTTTTTTTTTTGCCCAATGTGGAAGGAGTTCTTCAGTATCTGCGCTGCTATGTAAACCAACATTTGGTCATTGGTTTCCACTATTTCCACTGTTTCCTCAGTTCCAGAGCAGTAACAAGGACTTGAACACAGCCAACTGTGTTTGTATGAACATAAACCCTGTTCATATCATGACCTCCTGAAATTTAGCTCTGTCCAATAAAACAGCCGACCGAATTCCATAGAGTACATTCTATATAGCACTTATCATGTACATCTGTACAGTAAATAATGAGGGGATGTAGGTTTCCTTTACATGACACCCCAACATGTAATGTATAAATGTCTTGTATAACATTGGTAGTATAAAATGTGTCACTTCATTTGCAGCTTGTTTAATTTATTTGTTGCCAGCAAAGGTTAGAAAACAAGCTATGAAAGTAATTCCATTCCAGTGGTTCATTTGTTATCCCTTGTCTCCAAGGTTTTCACACCCAATTATCTCCTTAAAGTGATAAATATGTGTGTTGTGCAGCTGTGGCACCCTGATAATCACCTCTGCCTCTGATGATGCACAGTGAGCTCAAACTTGGATGTAAAACTTTGAGAGAACTGCAGTAGCCCCTCTGCAAATGATATATTCATCCTAATGTGAAATTCAGCACACAGGTTCAGTCATTGTCACACATCAGTCATTTACTGTAGGTACATGACCAGGTAATTTAATGCCTCATTTCCACCGCATGGTTGCTTTTTCCACAGCGGCTATTTGTCCCCTCAGCGTAGGCGCGATTCTCAGCCGACAGCGATAGCAGCGCTGCTAGAAACTGCCGACTCCTGTCGACACTCTGACTCCTTTAATTGGCAGCCACAATCAGAATCCGATTAATTTGCCACATACAAGGAATTTGACTCTTTTATCATCTTTATCAATGTAGTTTATACAGAAATAGAAAAAGAAACAGCTAGGGACAATAGAGCTGGACAAATATAGGTAAAGAATAGACAGCACTATCATGTACACAAGTGTGTGAAAAATGTGTTTTATGTAAATATTATATAAATAATGCATATATAAATAGTATAAAAAATACTAGAGAGCACAACACCAGGGCTGGCATTCATGGCACCACAGAGGAACGTCTGCACTGTGTCAATAGTACAGTGTAGTGTACAATGTAGTGTGCAGTGTAATGTACATAGTATATGCATAGTTTTGCATGATGCCATTTTTTTTAAAATCTGGGTAAGGGTCAGTGTTTTAACTCCTTCTAGTATCAGCTCAGCTCGCTTGGAAAAAATATCAAATTGTAAATATTGCTGCGATATGATTTGCAATATCAGAAGGAATGAAATTTTTTACATCATTACTCTCATTTTCATTGAAAAATGTATCAAAACGATTGATGTGATTGATGAATATGGTATGTAGGCCAGGACACTTCTGCAGCATGACAGTATTTAATTTAAAATGGTATTTTGACACATTTTTCCCTGAACTAGAATTGCAATTTAAACTAATTTTGAGTTTTGAAAAGATTTGGAAGTTGCAATTTCGATAAAGTTTCGATTAATTTTGCAGCCCTATTTGATGGTACCAAAGAAGAAGTAGGCACTAGCCACAACTTTTGCCAAATGGGAAACCAAAAAACAAGCAAGTCGTGTTGAGTAGAGCATGCAGTGGATATGAAAAGGTTATGACGGATAAGCAGATCAAAGGTCTGTATGTTATATATTTACATGCAGTTTTAATTGTGTTATCTGTGTCAATGGAATGACTCAAATTTCTCTGACACATATTTTACGCTTCTACACTATTGACCTTGTAGTAATTAAATAACCATTTTGTACTTGTCTTTGTAAGTGAACAAAGATTGATGTTTGCATTGTATTAGAAATTGATGTTTTGATTGTATTGCTCTTAGTGTTTGGTTTAAAAGCAGAGTTGGACCCAAAAGAAATCAAAGGCGAAGCAGGAAAGTCTCTGGATCCCAGGAACTTGAGTAAATGTGGACTACCATATGCAGAGCAGTGCACACATAACGATTAAACAAATGACTACTGCGAGAGCGGAGGCGTGCATAGGCGGATACTGATGAGGTAAATAGCGGCAGCTTAGCAGCTAAAGCACTGCCTGCACATGGGGGAAACACACAGGACCAAGGAGAAAGCACAGTGGGCGACTATAAACCCAGACAGGCGAGACTAAGACAAGTGGAGATACAAAAGTAAAGTGACCTATCACAGTTGCAGCTGTATCAAGCCTGCAGAGTGCTCCTGCCAGTGTTATTACTCGAAGACCAGTTTACTGCGTACCTTTATTTATTTCCAATATCATAGTTTGTTTCCACTGATGACAGCTGGTTGCAGAAACATGCAAAGGAATGGTGTGTGATTACTGAGGAAATGGTGGTACCCACATACTGAATGACTCCCATGATAGTCAGGGTGGATCAATACACAGCAGGTGCTGTGGTGAAATGTTGCATGAGCTCCACAGACACTTTGTATTGGCCTTGTGGTGCAGGTGAATAATGTGAATAGAGTGTAAGAGTAATAAATGGCACTGCCACAACAGCAGCGTTTTTATTGGTAGAAGTTGGCAATCCTTGCAGCTGTGTGACAGAACTGGGTTGTGGCCATTTGTTTCCTGACTTTGCTGCTAAAATTCATCTGTACAGTACATGGCCACCAGAGATGATAAAGCCCAGCAAAGAGGTGGTTTAGACACTTTTTGGGTTTGACAAAAAACTG
The DNA here is from genome assembly GCA_947000775.1 of Pterois miles. Lineage (NCBI taxonomy): Eukaryota > Metazoa > Chordata > Actinopteri > Perciformes > Scorpaenidae > Pterois > Pterois miles. The sequence continues at coordinate 6,635,055 of CAMQGK010000334.1, read as the reverse complement.
ATTGTCCCCCACTGAGGGACCTTGAATACATGTTGAGCATGTTTTCAAAGGGACCTGTAGGAAGTGATAGTGTCAGTCCTGACACACAAAGATGAATCATTGGAACGTCATGATGAACTTTTCATTAAGTGCTTTCAACACAGCAGGAGGGTACGAGATCTTAGATGGCATCACCAGCTACTGTGTGGTTAAATGCTTGAATCATCCACTCATTGCCTTCATGAATAAATGTGAGATGATTGGCTTGCACAAGCGAAGCTTTAAAATGAAGGTTCTTGATGGTTATAGTGTTTCAAAGTATGTATATGAGTATAATATGAGAAAGAGACATGTCCTTACCTATGAAAGAGAACCCAGTAACAGCCGGCAAAGTGGAGGGATGGATGAACTTCGCCGTCGTATCTTCATACAACAGTCATATCATATCTTAGGAAAAGTTATTCCTCATTTTTCGTCTATTTTCCTACGACTGTCCAGCAACACGTAACACTCGTCAATTTGCGCTCCAGTCTTTTGTCTGTCTTCTCAAGAAACAACTTGGTTGGGTTTAGGCAACAAAACTACTTGCTAAGGTTTAGGAAAATATCATGGTTTGGGTTATCGAAAGTGGTATGGGAGTATGGAAGTTACGTGACAAAACTACATAGGTTTAAGAAAAGACTGACTTGTTAGGTTTAGTCAACAAAACTGCTTAGTTAGGTTTAGGAAAGGATCCTGGTTTGGTTTGCTTAAGTATGGAAGTTACAGGACAGATAAATCAACGTTATGACTTTTGGTTGCATACAGGGTATAAACACTGGTCTCCTGGGTCAAAGTCTGGTGCCGACCACCTCCCTACATGTTGTTTGTCACTGTTTTTACTTCCTGGTTCACACATGTTGAATTACATACATATAAACTGATTTTGTGGGCTATATATATGAAGTATCTTGCATTATTTTTTGTAGGTATAGCTATGAATGGTGTATGAGAGCACTACAGCTCTACAGAGAACACTACAGTGTTGTTTGGGATCCATCATGGTCATGAAGATACTACCTTAGCATACTTATGACATGAAACACAGTAGTACTGCCATTTAACCAACTAAGAATCCCAGAGAATCCAAGGCACTGGCTTCCACTTGAATTTCTGTAGATCAGGTGGGTTTGAGCCGTGGTCCAAAGCTCTGTAAGTAAAGCACGTCTTGGATCCAAAGTCTATCAGCACCACGGGGGGTGGCACTGGTTATACCAGAGGAGACTGCAGCAGGCTGAATGTCAAAGGACAGTCATGTTCAGGCTGGGCACAGTACAAAGCTGCACATCAGATGGATGCAACCCAACACTTGATCTGGGATCATCAATCTTGCAGTGCCCAGCTGCGTTGGGTCACCTTCTCCTCGTCTTGTGAGTGACAGAGTCTTTTCTGTCTCATTAGTCTGACACAAATAGTTGCAGGATAAAATACTGCAACACAGCTAGCAGAGCACATACTAAATAGATAATATGCACATATACAGTGTAACAGTAATGAGCGTCAGTAGGAGGTGAGGCGCTGAATGCATGAAGGGACATCAATGATTCACTCTGTCGGTCAGACAGCAGCACCCAGGACCAAGGAGGAGACAGACAGGGGCAGGTAGAGGCAGAGGACGAGGACACACTCAGAGAAATAGATGTTGCAGAGAGCAAATATTAAATGAAATAAATCTTTCAAAATGTAATATTAATGGATTCTACTTTTAAGTGTAGCTTTTACTGTGCTCATAATTCTTACAATTTGAAACAGTAATAAGTTAGATCAAATAAATGTTACATTTACATAGTGAAGAGTAGCATCGACAATTACTCTTTTTTTTTTTTTTTTTTTTACATGTAGTACACAGACTACAAGTACACAGACCTTTCTTAATAAACTATGTACCGTATACGTATCTGAACTTTGAAGTCATTAAACTAATTTCAGAAATAGTAGTTATTGGAGTAACTTTGACATAAATAGTGTTTGTAAGCCTTAATTTGATGTGAAGCTAAAATGGTGAGTCCTTTTGATCTAGGGATGCACCGATCCAGCTTTTTCAGTCCTGATGCTGATACCGATACCTGGGCTTTGAGTATCGGACACCGAGTAACGATTTGACCGACCAGTGTTTGATTAATAAGGTGTATGTCTCACTGGGATTATTCTTTTATGTGTAAGGCAACATCAGGCTTGCCTTAAACATTGCTTTCCTTACTTTGTAAAGCAAAATGTAACAAATAAGTACAAAGATCATTATTAAAATTGTAAATCGTACACCAGAAACTTGGTAAAATGTCTTCAAATGTAAACCTTTTTAGTGCAGCAACACATTTGTCAAAATTCAAACAGGAACTGAAATTTTAGTGTGTAATGTGTATGGTGTATAAACATACTATTGAATAGATCGGACCCATTGTCACCGATATCCAATCCAGCTATCTGAGTCAGTATCAGTATCGATGCGCCCCTAGTTTCAGTGTTAATCTGGTTTTATGTTTTGAATGATTTTCATCATTTTATTTCCTGCAATTGGCAGGAAATGTCTTAATAGTGCTCATCATATTGTAAGTATTTAAATGTTTTATTTAATAGTGTAATTCAAAATGTCCTTCTGAATCACAATGAGGTGGATTAATATACTGTGGTAGTAAATTACCCCAGCTGTTTGCCAATGGAAGGCATCAATGCATGTTGACACTTCACATAGAGCATTGTCCCATGTGGAGTGGAGGCTAGAAGGAACAATAAGTAGACGTAATGCAAGATTGATTCCCGCTCAGTAGCTGTGAGCATGCATTTGTTGTAATCAAACCGGGTATTATCATTACACCAATTTTGTCGAGCACAGCTTCCTAATCAAATTGCTACCTCAAATACAGCGTTGCTGACAACAAACTCCATTTCCTTTAATCAATAGAATTAGCTGGGTGTTTGTTTCATCCATCCACAGAGGAGAATGGCTTTAATTTGTCCCATTGAAACTCTCATCTCTTCTTGAGTGTTTGTGCAGTGAAGATGAAGCGTGTCCCTTTTAAAGACTGAAAAGCTGCCTCCGAGAGAGTAAAAGCATTGTAGCATGAAAGGATTTAAGCGGGATTTTGATAATCTGTAATAGCAATGATCATGTCTTTATTCCAAGAACAAAAGACGAGTGCTTTGTTAAAATTACTTGCATGGACAATAAGAATTTATTGGGAACTTTCAAGGGTGAGATGTCTTCTGCGTCCTTCAAGCTTGATATCCCCCCTCAATGGAAAACACAGTCATCACAGCCATGAATTGTTAGGCAGCATGCAGAGACTCTCCTCCTAAATCCAGCATTTTTATTGCTGTCATACTATATTGATCTGGTAGAAACCAGATAAAGGCACTTGTCCCTGCAGATCTGACTATTCAAAGTTCTAATCACACCAGAGATACATTCTTTATTCTACCGGCTGCTCAGCTTTTTATCATTATTTGTCCTACTACTCTACACACAAAACTGGATCAATGTGAACAACACCTGCAGCCAAGTTTTGTCTTGCTGAACTAATTAAAGAAACAGAACGTTAGAGGGACAATGTCTCTGGGTGGTTTCTGTTGCAATCAGTGAGAAGCACACAACCATTTAGCCACAGCTGTGATGCTGGAAAAGTATGAAAGGTCTGAACACTGGCTTGAGAGAATACACCGTCTAATCTATCAGGCTGCATCTATGCTTCTGTGCATGTAAATTTGTCTTGTTTCAACCTTCACAGGAGTTACCGTGACAATATTAATCATCCAGCACATATAGGATTTACACATTCCCAACTGAGCCAACGATTTGTCAGTGTAAACAGCACCAAGTTGCATTCCTGCATCAGATATACAGCTGTGTCTAATATATTAACTGCATCGCAGTTTGTTTTTTTTTCCCCTCCACAATTTGTTGACAATATCCGAGCTATGGCACTGCACACTGATATGAAGCTCTGAAGCCAGGATAACAGATGTAACCATGACTGCAAATTGCCTAGCCAGCACTTGCTTTGGCAGATGTGCCAGCCCAGTTTCAGAGAGGCAAGATCAAATTTGCACAGTGTCGCCATGTACAGTCAGTGAGTGTATGATTATAAGGCCTGGCTTTTTTTTTTTTTTTTTGTGAATATGGAGGATCATGAAGGTTTGTTGTGTGTCATTATCAGACTTGTGGCGGAAGAAGTACGTCAGATGGGACTTGTCTGATACTGGATATCTAACTGCTGTTAGAGACTACTTCTTACTTAAAATAAATACTCGAATTTGAAAAGGCATAAATACAGTGTGTTGGTTCAAAAAATGTTGCCAGCAGCTATTTCTAATTCAATCATCTTGAGAACATTATCCAAGAATTCAAGGAGAATTTTAGAAAGAATCCGCACTAATTTGAAAACATGCTTGATGTAAATTTCATTACAGCATTATCGTCAGAGCCTCATTTTAATCCTGTCCAATGTGGCTCTATTTTATTCAATTTCCCTGCAGCTAGTATGCTGATTCAATTAGCTTCCAAATGAAGTTACGGAGGGGATGGTAAATCTATCTGCTTCCCTGATTCAATTGGGTGGGTTTTAGTGTCCCCTCCCTAAAACGATAGCCTTAACTGTACAGGTCTGCTTGGAACCTGTGTAATGTTACTCTTTTGTTTTCATTATCCAAGGAAGCCATCTTATCCTTTAACACGGCGTCCTGATCCTCATCTCTCCCTACCTCTGTCCCTCTCGCTCCCTTTCAGCTAACGTAGGAAGCATTTATCTGTTTTATCTTGGGATGAGTGATTCATGAGTCTGCAGCAGCGCCTGCTGTAATCGTGGGATCTGCAGGAATTGTCAGAAGCGACGGCGCCAGTACTTAAATCAGTGCAGCAGAGATTGGGTCCGATGTGTTCTGCATGTGTATCTTATGGTTTCAGAATGTCTCTAAGTCGTCTCTTGACAAGCAGGGTATCCTGCATTTAAATCAGACATCTTTACGTTATGCACCCAGGAGAGTGTGGACTGACTGCACTTAAGCAGCACTGCTACATGCTGACTCCTACAATATTCTGACTATTTCAGAACAGTCCGCAGTTAAACTCTGTAGAAAACTGTATATTGATCAGTTTCAAGTATTATATTCTAGAGACCACTTACTATGTCCATAAATGTTATCTGTTTTGCAATTTCATAGTTCCTTTTTTATTGCGTGTGAAGCACACGCTGCGCTTGTGTGGGTATGTATGTACGTGCGGACATGTGTGAGAATTCAATATGAATATTTTATATACCATGTGAGAAGCAGGAAAGGGCAGAGAGGAACGATGATGAGCTGGAAGCTGCAGCAGCCAGTCGTAAACGGTTTTATTTTTAACTCGTCTATTTTGTAGGGCCTTTAAAAACCTGTATCCTCATTGTTAGAATGGGAACACCATATTTTAGATCATTAAATCATTTCACATTTTACACTTGCTTAATAATCCAACAGAAAGATGTTTTTTTTTCCGCCTCCAGCAGGAATCACAAATTTGATTTCAGACAAGATCACACAGGGACACAGATTATTTTAGATTTTATCAGTGAGTAAGTGTCCATCACACGTCTAGTCACAGTGAACATGAAACAGAGTGTGAAATATCCCAAGTCCCTTCCTAGTGCAGCGTCACGGCTATTTTTTACGCATATGGATCTGAGTCTCTCACTTCACTCATGCTCGCACAGCATGCAACCCGCCGGTTCTTTAGATGCTCTTCTCCTTGCTGTAATAGCTCCAAATGATCCAGACCACCATGGTTGATTTCCTTCCTGTTCCTCTTGCCATTGCCAATTCCCTCCATTGGTTCATGCAACCATTTAGACTTAACTTGACATGCTGAACCAAAGCTCCATCTGTTTTATGGCTGTGTGCTCTGAGTGGCCTATTAGAGTCTCAGGTAGTAATGTTTGTGCTTTAATGCACCAGCTTTGATGGAAGGCTGCCTGTGTTGTGGAGGAAGGAATAGGAATTAAATTTAAGTTTAATGGTCTAAATGTGCACTTTCTGTTTAAAAGCACTCAAGTTATTGTGTTAAATTATAGATGGACAAAAAGATGTGTACAAAACAAAGAGCTGATTGTGCAGGTGTTTGAGTTGCAAACTGTTACAGGTGAGGGTTACTTCTCTATATAGGCTTTATTAAAAACATTATCATTTATAATCATACATAACACAGTCTCACCAACATGTGTAGTTTTGGGAAACTTTTCAATTATTTTACCAGTTCCACAATGGCTTAAAAAACAGCATTTGTAAAGCCTGGGTAAATGAAAATTATGACTTACTGGTGGTGCTAGATGAGAAACTGTCCAAGGTTTCTACCCATTAATGGGAAGTTTTTTTCTTAGCACTCTCGCACCTAGTGCATGCTCATGTTGTTCTTGTTGGATCTCTAAATTATGAAGTGCAGTCCTGCTCTATGTGTCTTGGGATAATTTCTTATGATTTGATGCTATAAAAATAGATAAACTGAAATGAAACCACAAGATCACCAAAATCAGGATTCATGCTCTGAGCACCAGGAATGAGTCTTAAAACCCGAAAAGAAGTTCGCATTTTAGCTCTTCTGTTTCCTTCATCTGGGAGCCAGTAGGTTTTTGGTTAGATGCCTGAAAAAATGCCTGTGGTTAACACAAGCTTAAGAGATTTGAATGTTTTGCTCTATGATATAAAGTACATCAGTAAATATCTCACTCAATTCTGAAGCATTTACGTGTTTAAAAAAAGTCTGTCATAAAAAAGTGGTGTAACTTCATGGAGATTATCTTATGGAACAAAACATATAGGTATCATAAACATTTGTTTGCCACAGAGCCAGATGGACAAATCCCTTTGGCTATTTGTCCAGTGAACCAGGGCGATCTGCTATCATAGCTAAAAATGTGTGACTGCAATGTGAGCATCCTGTTTTTGAAAAGAGATTCATTCTGTACTGGATTGCGTGGGGTTAGCTACATACAGGTGCCATTCATTATGTGGTTAAGTATATTAAACATACTGTGGAGATGGGAAAAAAAAGTCAATATTTTTAGACAGAATAAAACCGAATTTAATCAGTTACATGTGACGTTGCTTCATGCAAGTGTGCTGGCATGAAGACTAGAGTGAAGAGGAGGACATTCAATGCATAGCAATGCCATGTGAAACTGTTTGGCTTACACATTTGTGTGCTTGCTACCATATTGCAATTCAGTGTCAGTCACTGCACAGTGCTTTCCCAGTATTTATATCGCTGACATTTTGGCTGTAAAATGTGGCTTGACCAGCCAGCCAGCTGACTCTTAATGTGCTGCCAAAACAAGTCATCTTGCTCTGTAACAAAGACATCTGTCGTCATGTCAGGACAGTTCATTCCACGTGGAGGTGTTTCTTCCAGCATTTGAGTCACATTTAACACTTTCCAAAACAAATTTCAAAAAAAGGGAGAAAATGTTTAAGTTCATGCTGGAATGTGGTAAGCGCCACACCGATAAAGAGACAATATGATGCAACCATGTGGGGGCTTTCTCCCTATGACATTGCGTTTACTATCCTCAGTGCTCCTGAGTCACACATCAGACTGTCTGCACACACCTCCCTTTCTCAGTGTGAGCGCTCAGCAGGCATTTATACCTTCTGACACCCCACCGCCCCATGTGGAAACGCCGGTCACAAAAGGTGTCAGTAAGGAGATTCACTGTGTCCGTCTGCAGCATGTGTGTCGGAGCAATACTGGAATTTAAAAGAGAACTTGTATTTCACTGTGTGCCGCAGAAAACCTAAGGCAACAACCACGGGAAGTGACAGTGATATTTATTCAGACTATCATGCTATTCTCATGAAGTTATACATTTGCAAACGGGGCACTACTCCGTTCCATATAAGCAACTTTTAACCTGAGGCACACATAACAAGCTGTTTGTTTTTTGTGTGTTACTATTATAAAGTAATACTTTTATCCATCAGGTAGGACGTGTGGGTTCGTTTGTGGATTTTCAACAGTCTTATGGAGGTGCTACCAAACATGCTCAGTGCTGCCTCATGCTGCAGGCTGCCTGAAGGTGTAAAGGTGTACCATCTCAAAATATTTAAATTTGGCCATCAGCAAGCTGTTGGCTCTTAACTCTAAACTTTTTTTTTTTCTCTTTTTATTAATTTTGTCCTGCAGCTATTTATAAGCAGCACACTAGATTTCACATTTTAATAAGTCATTATGGCTTCTTTGTCCAACAGGCAAAGTCTATGCAGGGCTACAGGCTGTTTGTTTTCTACAGTAATAAACAAAACAAACGAAATTAATGAATATGACTTTCCATCTAATTTGTTTGGGCTGATGTTGTTGCTGAGTCAGGCTGTAAATATGCCAAACTCTGTTTCAGATGTGTTCATTTTCACTTGCCTGGTGCAATGTGCTGCCAAACACAAAAAGCCATGCATGTCACATAACGGCCTTTCAAGCTCAGCGAGACTCATCTTGCTAGTTCATCTCGTAGAATTGGCTCACCTCTGTGTGGAATGGTGCATTTCTGAACTCAGAAAGGTGTCATGACACAAACAGCCTTTTCTTTGCACTCATAAAGAAGTGCTGTACTCAGTCAGCCGTCTGTCTGGAAATTGTCTGCCTGCAGCCTCATCCCTCGTTTTTTTTCATTTTAGCTTTGCTTTTGGAGTTAAGGGGCTTTTTTGAAGCTGTTAGGTTTGCAGCAGCACAGAATAGTTTTCTTTGGCTTGTGGCATCTAATGCTATGTTCAGAGAGCAGGCAAATCTGACATTCCTTGTTAAAGCTCACACAAATGGGACTACATTGCAGTCAGGTCACTTCTATGGCCAAAAGCACACTGAGAGGCTGTGATAGCTCCTTTCCCCCCATGTCAACCAAATACATAACCTGTGAATATTGATCAGAGTTGTGGTGTCTGGTCTATTTACTCTGCACGCCACACTGTGAATGAACATCAGAAAATACACTGTGACTGTAGATGGCTTTCTTTGAATCATATCACTTTCTTATTAGTAATAAACATATTAATCACAGCAAATATGTTGTCTTTACATGTGCAGCCTGTATTGATGAATGTAAATGAAGCTCCAGAAATGCTGCATCCTACATTTCCCATAATGCAACTCAATGGGATCTTTACTTAGACTATTTCATCAGTACCCACTTCTTTCAAATCGAACACCTCCAACTTTTGATGCGGACTATCTATCTGTGTAGTCAAGACCACCTAAACAAGACCAGACCAGTGCGAGCCCAAAACTGCATGACGCACTTAGTATAAAACGTGGAACATGTAAACCATAAACACTCCTCAAACTGATCCGAACATCCGCATTCCCATAAAAACGGCCACCGAAACAAATGAATATTCCTCTTCATTCACCTCTTTTATTGCCATAATTATATAACTTTTTCGTGATATCCCCACAATTGTGGTCTTGACCAATTTTGAAGTAAAAGTCATCCTGTCTGAGACCAAGAGAAGACCGAGTAAAACTGTGATTGATTCCAAGATGAGACCTTCAGAAAGTGGTCCTGAGATGGGTCTCGATACCAAGACCGAGCTTGACAACAGAGCTATCTATTAAAAATGTTTTCCTCTTCATGCATTTTATGTCATGTTAAGCAGCAATGTAAGGTTTACCGTGCAAAGATTTTTAGCATGTGTTGGTGTTTCAGTGTATGATTAAGTAAATGACACACTATGGGTTTTTCAGGACTTCCTGTAGAGAGAGACGGACAGTGAAACAAGGTGTTTTTCACGCCCTCTTCACAGCTTTAAGCTTTAATGATAGCTGCCCTGTTGTGATCTCGATGGGCCGTAGCACTGTCCTCCTCATTCCTCTGTGAGTTGTGTGCATGCCACTCTGAATCCTGCACTGTGACCTAGGAGAATACACAGAAAGTATGCATCACAAACACATACATACTCGATGTCCCACAGGCTTTGAAGATTAAATGAGTCCTCAGCACATATAGTTAAATTAGCACAGCTGGAGGGAGAATGTCAGCAGGATGCTATGTATGCAAGTGCTGCATTCATAAAGAAGGAAACTGGGCCTCGTCTGGCTCCTTTATAAAGCTGCCTCTCACTGCATTAATCTCTTTATCCTGCAATGGCAAAGCCACTTCAAACAGGGACACAAGATTTACACACCAACTCTTGCCTTAATGAGCAGGGGAGATGAGTGTTTGTCTGGTAGAAGTGCACAAGTGTTGCCCCTTCGCATGCTGCCATCAAAGAGACGTACAAATAAGTAATTGACCCTCTCTCACTTTTCAATATGCAGCTGTATTGTTGGAGGAACTGAAGGCATAGATTAGAGCCACATGAATCTTATTTTTAATCTCAGACCCACCAGGCAATATCCTAGAATTGTTCCCATGTTTTATGTCTTTGAAACATCTATGCCATGAGCGTTCATAGATTTCTACAAAGACTTCACACGCTCCTGGTTTGTCTGGGTTAACAGCTCACGGAGGAGGGGATGGGGTTGAGAGTGTGATGGAAGAAAAGAACAGAAGGTGGGGGCTGCAGGAGAGGCCTTGCTTTAACAAGCTTATCTCGCTCCCTAATTCAGTTTGGGCCATCAAAGTGTTGAGAGCTGGCGTCGCTAGGGCCGGTTGTATTTTTTGACCGCTACCTGTGACAGCAATTACAGGTTCCCCTTCAAGCCTGCCTTTGTTTTGGTGGCAGACTTGACTGCTTTAGTAGAACGAGATTACCTCAACATTCTGCAACTGGAACGCAATCAAAGCCTCACAATGCAAGGTGTCACGCCCCTCTAAATCAACCAAGCAGCCCCCGCCACTGGTTCCTTCTGGCCCCCTTTATCCAGTGGGTTGCTCAGACATTACTGTAATTATAACAGAGCTGTTGTTTAAAGGTATTTATATACATCACAGGAAAATATTCCACTCTGCTGCCACATTCAGTGACAGAAAAGATCATTAATTTACACAAAAGCCGACGCAGATGCTGCTTCCATTTGAAGGAGAAACTTCATGAATAGTGTATTCACAACAAATGGAGCGTGCATATAAACTGTGCAGCATCTGCATAATTGCATACCTGTAAGAGTAAATTTATGTCTGCATGCAAACTTCTGTCCTACTTTCATTAGCTTAACATCTCCCAAATGGAGAACCAGGAGTTTATCCACTTGGATGCATTTTGGAAAGCCAAGAGTTCGCTTTGTGCTCACTAAGGCATTGCTTTGTCTCCATGTGTGTCAGGACCCAGGTCTATGTCTGCTGCTTATGTTCACAGCAGGGTGGTCTGCATTTAAGACGACGTCCCTAATACCCAGGGAGCAGTCCTCAATCTTAAAGTAGCTTGGAGGATAGAGAAGCCGTGTTGGACCCTCCGAGTGAGCTCATTCACATCACGGCTCAGACAAAAAAAAAAAAAAAAGGATTTTAGGGATTGTAACATATTGCAGGCAATAAACGTGCGGCGCGACGTGCTGAGTTGCACAGTGGTGTTCTGCTATGTGTCAAGACCGGGAGGTGGGATGAAACTGAGCCGTAACTCATGCATTCAGTTTGTTTGCTTATTTGTTTAATCTGCACGGGGCCCTATTTTGTTTTGTCGGAGCAGCGTGACACAGTATATGTTGCCCTATGACCAGGCCAATTAGTGTGATGTATGGTTGCCTCCACGTTGTGTATGTTCAGCAGAAGAAATAAATCTGCATGCGTATGTTTCTCTCTCTCTCTCTCTGTGCTTCTAAATTTTGCCTCTATCTTCCAGCATGACAGCAAAATGCCAAGTCGCATCCTCTTTCTCATCCTGTATTAACCGTGAATCGGTGCTGCAGAGATGTATGTGATAAGTGAGACAGTTTTACTGTGACATTTAGGCTATTAGCATTTAAGGGTTGGAAAATGCAGAAGGCAGTGCTATCAATTATTTTCATCTTTTTTACATTTTAAAGAGGATGGATGAATCACATGGGAAGTGTCACATCCTTCATTTGTCCTTTTTTGAATGATATTTAGATGTAATGAAGTTTATTTGGTGTTAACAAAATAACACCTAACATTTGGTGAAATGTGCTACAGTGATGTAAAATCATTTTTCAGTTTCCATTATGTGGAAGAAACTTGTAACATTACTCAACACCCGCTGCTTTATGCTTATTAAAGCTCAGTGGGAGTGACTTGTTTAATAATCTTACCCTTTATTTTCCATCACAGTAAGAGCTGTGTTTCTGCTCTTCACCGTACCGTTCACATTAGCAGGCTACGCCTTCCTCTTAACTTCAGATTGTTCACATACATTTTTCATTTAACATAATTAACATGTTGGAAAGAAAAAGAGCTCGACCCGTTTTTGACATTATTGCAGAGTGTTTGCTCTGAAGCAGAGTGAGCCAGGTAAATGTGATGATGGAGCTACAGCATTTCGTCTTGTCATGCATCTTGAGTTCATCTTAACTACGTTTTGAATCTCAACCCAACGGCGTTGTGTACTTTTCTAAATAATGGCATATAATTGAATCCTAAAGTGTCAACATAAGTGTGTGTTTACTGCCCTAGCATCCCTGCGTTGTAAATTGTTTGCAGCAAATGAGAACCTATTAAAAATTAACCCAAATGGAGCAGCCCGGATCTCAGAAGCTGCTGCGGAGTGCGATTTCTGTTTTGCTGAGGCGAGGTTGTGGACTTAGCCTTGTTGTTCAATATTCTGTGAATAATTGAAACTGACTTTTTGCACCCAGTGTCTTGATGCAGTAAATCCTCTGATGCCATCAAAAGAAGAAAATAAAAAGATGCTGACTAGATTATGCATCTCTGACACTTCTTAACTTTATTTCTCGGTGTTTCTTTCCTCCCTCAGGTGGACTTGCTTGTGCCCACCAAGGTCACAGGTATCATCACCCAGGGAGCTAAAGACTTTGGCCATGTCCAGTTTGTTGGCTCATACAAACTGGCGTACAGTAACGATGGAGAGCGGTGGAAAATATATCAAGATGAGAAACAGGGCAAGGACAAGGTAAGAAGCTTTCACAGCCCATAATAACTACGATCAAACACAAATCTACCAACATATTAACTGACAAAACTGTTAATAAACATTGGAATCGTACATGCCTGTCTGTGGAAACTGTGAGTACTGAGAGTTTTGAATTATATATCGCATCACGAAGGAAAGGTGCATTCTGGGTAGAGAGTTAACAGAAAAACACAATAAGGAAGGACAGAAACCTGAAGCAGACAAAACACAAAGCTGCAAATGTCAAAGGTTTTTTTTAGTATTAAGTGTGAAAATGTCCATTTCAGGTCATGTCTGCTTCTCCTTTCCACTTGCCTTTAGCATCTTCTTATCTGTGGCTCAAACTGAGCTAGCCCGGTCTGTCCTACTGCCTTGCTCTGGTTTGGGATCAGATAAGACCAAGCTGTCAACCTGGCCCGGCCGATGCTGTGCTGAAAGTCTTGTTTACGGCCCTTCAACAGAGTACATGTCTATTCCAATCGCCCACGACAACAGAGATGGAGCCGGGCAGCGGCAGCCTCTCTGCTGCTATCAGGAGAGCTGCAGGCACAGTGTTTCCACTAAAGCTGAAGCCCCTTGTCTTTCAGAGACCAGTGGCAAGAGAGGTGGTGTTTACTCTCTCTCTCTGAGAGATAAGCCCAACTTCCTCTGCTTATTCATGCACTGGTGATGTGTTGACTGTAGTAAATCAAGAAACTGAGATCTAATAGAATTCATATACACATTTTGCACAAAGCAAATACTGTAGAGGCGCTTGAAATCACTCACATTATGAGTCATGATATATCTACAGTATAATTACTGTATGATCCATTCAATTCTATTCTGTAGTGTAGTTTAAATCTTCATCTACAGTATGTCTCGAACATAATTTCAATGTATTTAAGATGATATAAAGAATGCTTTAGAGCACTTCTTTTCTGGAGACCCACTTTCTAAAAATTACAAACTATTACGACCTGATTCACAATATATCTGTAAATCAGGAGAAGAGTGAATTTGTACATAAATGAACGTTCCTGACCATTTTTTACCGCCATGTCCGCATCGGTCGCTTTATCTTAAATAGGTGAACTAGTCATTTCAAAGAGATCTGTTTGAAAAATCTTCTTTTTTTTTTTTTTTTTTTTTTTGCACGGTATTGAAAACATATACGCATGTTAAATACTTTTTTAATGAGACCAAATAAATGGATTTAGGCTGACTTAACAGAGCGCATGCTTGCCTTTCATATGAGGTTCACTGTTATAAACGCTACAATACGAACATTTAGGCTCTCTCATGTGGCTCAAAGTTGTACTGCAGATATAAATCTTAAAGACTATGGAAGAAAGTCTGCAAATTTATTGAGTGACCTTTATAAAATGTTGTGCGACCCAATGGATCTCAGCCCAGTCTTTGGGAGGGACTGGTGTAGGGTGCAGTAATCATTTGTGGAAGACATTTTCATGAATAAGTAATTGTGAATATGTATATTTGATCCAACAAAATTGTTAGAATGTGTAAAATTTGTTCCACTTCATTAAAAGATTTATTTCGATATTTTGCGATCAAGTAAGTTAAAGCCAAATCTGAGTGCCCTGAGATCCTTATTTTGCAATTGAAGAATTGCTTTAGATTGCACCAGACACAATCTTTAATATGTATGGGCACACATTCATTTATTTATTTCACTATTTGGTGATAGTTTTCATATGGCTTGAAACCTTGAAACTTTAGTCTTTAAAGGTGCTCTATACGATATCTAGAGCATTAATATAGCATCAAACAACTATGTGCTAAGTAAAGATATAGAGGAGTGATGTCCACCGGAGCAGAGAATGAAGTCGCTCTCCCTCTGTGTGTGTTGTAATCCATCCTGAGTGACGGCAGCGTTGCTGCAGTGCAGCGCCCACCCTCCGGTTCCCTCTCAGGTAAACGCTGTTATCTCTCTCAGCCCTTTTCATTGTTGTTTGCACTGTTAGTGCCATTTGCACTGTTAGTTGCGTGCCGCCGACTCGCCACCGGCATGTTGCGAGCCATTGAGAGGCAATAAAAATGCTCCCGATCCTGTATTTAGCACCCTTAATTTGCCGCCATACTTGATTTCCTAGTTCATCTGCAGGCCATGCCCTGCAGTCCGTGTACACAAAAAGCATCAGCTATGATGCCGAGCTTTCACGTAAAAACTGATTCTGAACAGTTTGTAGAGGTCATGTGGTAACCGCAACTGCCAGTTTCAAAATTAGATTTTCTTAAAGAGGGGCTGTTTATTTCGTTTGGCTCAGTGTGGTAGACCCAGAGCTGAAATATGACAGCACCTTGTTAAGGCAAATAACACCCCTCAATAGCCAGATGTCAATTTTTGCACTTATCCTTGTTGTGGAGCCAGTGTAGCAGCCAATGCCTGGAAATATTTTTCCATCGCTGCAATTCACATTCCTTGCTTGAGGAGTTTATAATTTCAACACCCACGATGATCTTTGGATACGGGCCACTGTATGCTCAGCATGATTTTCACTCAAGCAATCTCAATACTGAGCACTGGATGACTACTGCTGCAGACTTCTGAAGGTCTGGCAAGTGTCATCTGAGATAGCGAAGGGAAGGAGTGAAAAATGCTTGTGATTTCTCAGAAACCTTTTTTCTGTTTATTATGTTTTATTTTTGAAATCTCATTTTCAGAAATAACTCAGTGGGGAGCAGCACTTTTGTCAAGCTACACGTGGATTTATAAGTATCTTTAAACTTTATACGAGCCGTTTCTGTAACCATTGCTTCGTGCTGTTATTGCTTTATAAGTCGGAGCAAAACCGTGGATAGGCAGTCAACCTGAGTGTGTGTGCTCAGTATTAGAGGGCAGGCGTGTTTCGCAAGGCTTCTGAGAATGTCAATCAGTTTGTCCCTCGACGGAGCCGAGAGGCTGTTCAGATATATGATTCTTCAAGGTGTTTTCCCCCTTCAGTCAGCTGAAGCAGCCATTAATGCTAGAGGACACATTTGGCTGTTGGGCTCCCGAGGCTCCTCCTGCCACACCACAATGCTTGACTTGGCGGGGATATACTGTGTGTGTGTGTGTGTAATGTGAATGTCTGGGTGTCTGGTTCGAGCACAGTGGTAGAGGCTTGTAAGTATTCTTCTCAGCTACCCCCTCCAGCTCCTGTGTGGCAGAGGCTGCAGGCAGTTAGATCTAGATTGAGAGAGGAGGCTCCGTCAGAATACAGATGTTGTCAAAGCAGGGCACAGTAGCGCACACCCACACACACACACACACACACACACACACATAGTATCCCTCTGCAAAATCCATAGAGCGCCTTGTTTGCCTTTTTTGTGCACACAAATTCCAAATACCTGTGTACTGCACTTGTAACTGAGACAGGTAACAACATAGTCTTTTGTTTAAACATAATTAAACTGGGATACCTTCCATAATTATACATATCAGCTCGGCTGCATTCCCTCATGCACACACCTGGGTCACTACTGCCTGGTCCTGCACCACGGCTCTTTCCTGGTTGTCAATATTTACAGAGGCAGTTGATGGGGGCAATCAAGCACAAAAGTAATTGATTTACGTTTAATAGTGTTTCACTCAGGTGACACAGGGTTAATTAGCCATTAGAGCATTCAGTTCCCTCCAGGTCAGAGGGTAACTGAATGTTAGATAGCTGTGAATACAATCATTTTAAGATTAACCACTAATAGTTAGATTTTCTGTTCCACGTGCACCTCGGCTTTAGAAAAACAAATACTTAGTAGTTACAGTTCAGTAAGTGCCTCTTCCGAGCTGACATGCTCCTCTTGACCTTTTAATGAAGACGTGGCTGAGTTTCCCTGGTATCAGGCAACGTGAGGTCAGAGAGCAAAGAGATCTGAGCATCCAGCTCCCTTGACCTGTGGAGTATGGAGAGGCACACATGGCCTGCCGTGGTCATGCGGACCTGTGACTTTACAAGCCTGGAAAATCAGCGTCGTGGCTCCTGGGTCAGTCTGAGGACACACATAGAGTAATGTGCCCTCTATGCTTGTGTCTCTGGATAAAATAATTATAGGCCTTTAGGGTGGTGAGGTGACACTCTCAACCAGCTCCCACATATTTAATACATAACTTAATATCTATAGTAAAAGATGTAAAAACTCATTGGTTGTTTGGCAGTTTTCTAATTCTAGCTATTAATAATTCACTTATCATAACTGATTGCTTGCAAATATATCAGTTTGGGACATTTTTTGCTTATGTACATGATAGAAACTTTTACAATTCATTTTAGTTTAAAAAACATATCACCAGATAGTCACAGTATACAAATTCAAAAATGAATACTACACATCCCAGATCAGGATAGGAAAAGCCATTTTCCAGTCTGCTCAGGTTGTTCTCATGCATCGTTCGTATCTATACCGAAGAAAAGTCATGCACTAAAATTCCCATGAAATCCATGTAATCGTGACCCAGGAAGTGTAAAGAGTGACAAACGGCACATAGGGAGGAGGTTGTGGTGGATGAGTGAGTCTAAAAACATGTTTGTAACCTGTTTGAAACCAGAAGTCAGTGTTGATTTTTTTTGGTCACTTGAACTTTGTACGCCATTTGCGGAGTTATTTTAACCCAAACCATGATCTTTTCCTTAAACTAAGTATTTTTGTTGCCTAAACCTAGAGTAACCACGCTGTTTTCAGGGAAGACAGAAGTTTATTTTGAGAAGACTGTATGCATGTAAAAAGCGGAAATTGAGGAATAATTTTTTGTAAGATAGCATGTAAACTGTTGTTTCGGAAGTATTAGGATACACTGACCTGCGGCAAAACACAACACTTCTGACAAAATGTGGAAAGGTTCTCCATCAAGGCATTGTGTTTGGTAATTTGCTAAAAGATAAATATATGATTAAATATATTTGTGAAGCTTGCAACCCTTGCTAAAATGGCAGCAACCAGCTAATGGTAATGGTTTTATATCCATTTTTTACAGTAGAGAACTTCTGGTTTAGATATGTGTAATTATCTATGTTCAATAGTGAAGCAAAATGACAAAGTTGTTTACCAATCTGTTGTTGTTGACACACATTCATCACCTCCCTCATCCTGTTTCTAGACTTTCTTCCTAGCATTACAGTATTTGTCTTGCTGTTGTGATTCTTCACACATCCTGTTCCAGACAGTTTATTTTAGAGACACTGCCTCGACTGACACCGTGCAGGTCCCCAGACAGTCTAGGAGAGATTCTTGTCATATTTCAATCAGCCGCAGCTTTTATGGCCTTCCTGTCCTGCCTTTTATATTGTGCTATCATGTGCCCTGGTTGTCACATTACAGTTGTGGTAACAGTCCTGGAAATGACACATTTCTCGCTTCACGGTGTCAAATGTTGTTGTTCTGAAATACAATAAAGAGTGAAAAGAACACGTCGACCACCGGATGGTTTTGAAACTGGTAGAATTTCGTGCTCTGCGCTTGGCTTCAAAACTGCCGTCCTTCACTCCAGGTTGATTGTATAATTCATATTCGGAAGCATTCGGAAACACTTTGAACATAATGAAACAGATGGGAGCCAGTACACACTGCTGCTGCTCTGTCAACTATTAGTGCCACACCACGAGACGAGAAGCCACACTGCTATAATGCATACTAAGATTTGGTTTCTAGACATAGTAAATGGTAATTTAGAGATGGGTAAAGGTTAGGTTGGTTAACAGTGAATAAACAATATCCTGATTTGAGTAATCTGATCCTTGAACTGGCTCATACCAGAAAGAAACAAAAGAAACTTTTTTTTATTCTAGGCTCATCTTAGTATAACAATTTACAACACAGATAGTAATAAATCATTGTCTGCCATTCAAGGTCTCCTGTCAACAGTTTTACAGATGTTCTTTTATAATGGCTTTCTGGGCTGTTTTTTCTTGCAGTACTGCAGTTGGCTACTGGGGAAACACTGGTAGCATTTCTAGACTGTATATAAGTCGTGGACGTAGTCACTGTGTTGTTACCCATTGGTTTGTGGACTGTTGTTTTTAAGCCTCGAATTTGGCGTTTTGAACGTCACCATGTTTTTCAAACAGAAGTGACAGGAGAGGGTGGAGTGAGGTAGAGCCAAAGGCTGTATAAGACATTTTTAGGTGACCAAAAAGATTATAATAAACTTTTGTCTGATGAAAACACGGACAACACCCAGACTGGACAACACCGAGGTAGCGACCTGTCAGTCACAAGGTAGCCACACCCTAAATCATGCTCTGCTTTATGGTCTGTTTGCCATTAAATGGGACCATCATTTACTAAATGAACATCATGCTGTGTTAAAGCAAACTTGTGATTAAGTCCATAAACTCGTTTCTACAATGGTAATAAATTACGTGACAAATAGGCCCGTTTTCTCATAGACTTCTACACAATCAGACTAATTTTTGCAACCAGAGGAGTTGCCCCCTGCTGGCTGTTAGAAAGAATGAAAGTTTAAAGCACTTCAGCATTGGCTTCACTTCTCAGGCCCGAACCTTGCCAACTGGTAGCATGACAGACCGTGTGCCAGTATCCAGCGCTATAGAAACGTCCATGCACCGTCAGCCTGTATGCCAGCTCAACAGTCCGTTGAGTTGCATTGCTAGGCAACAGCTTGGTCCATGTTTACGTACTATCAGCTTGTGTCATTCACACCCACTGTAACAGGAAATAAACTGAGACACATTTTGAATGTTTACGATTCCAAAGTGCAACATCGCCACATTCAGACAGGATAATGTCTACTAGTGTTGTTTTATGTGTTTTTTCTAATTTTAACTTTTTATCATTACATATGGGTCTGGGGTCTGTTTGATCAAATTTACAACATGTGATAATTTCCTTAAAGGATTAGTGTGTAACATTAAGGGGGATCTGTTGGCAGAAAGTATGTTTTCTTAATCAAGAATAAGAATTGTTGTGTTTCTGTTACCTTACAATGAGGCATTTGTATCTACATACAGAGCGGGTCCTCTTCACAGAGCCGACCGCCATGTTTCCACAGCAGCCCAAAATACACAAAGCAAGCACTTCACACCCTGACTCTGCTATTCTCCAAATGACCTATGCTGCTCTTGCAACAATTGGCTCTAGATAGGACCATTTGCATATTTGCGTTGGCTACTCAAGTTCTTCTACACGCTTGGCTCACAGTAAAAGAGTCAGTTGGTTGAAATATGCAATTTCACCGCCAGATGCTACCAGATCCCACACACCACTCCTTTAAGTTCATTTTGAAACTTTTCACTAATCAAAACCAACTACTTGTGACCCATGCACTTGAATGTGAGAGTCCTTTAGAAAATCACAGATTCATCTGCATTTTGGGTTGGTTGGGCCTGATCTGTGTTTTCTGTCAATGGCAAACACCAGGAGAGACCAGAAGGTAGTACCCGGTGCAGGAATACCTACAGTATGCTGCCTTTGTTCAGTCATGCTCAAAATCATACTGTACAAATATATCTTCACTAACTGAACAAAGAGATACAAATAGTCCTTAAGGAAACAAAAAATTCACGATTCATAAACTCATTTAAAAGTCCTCTAAACTTAGTCTATTTAAACACCTTGCTGATTTTCCTGCTCTCCCCTAATCAGTTATGATTAGGAATTCAGTTTATGTTCAAATGACCTCGTTAAATTGCATAAAAGTGATTATATTCAGGTACTCATCAACAATAAAACATTCATTAAATTACCTATCAAGCAGAGACAATGTTGGAAATATATTTTAAAGGACATGTTATGGCATCTTAAGCACTATAATGAGGATTTTATGTTTATAGAAAGAAGCAGAGGATGTATAGAGAAAGAGGGAGAAATGACAGAGAGGGCATGATGCCGTGTGATGTAGTGTTGTTTGCTTGTCTGCAGGTAGAAACCTTGTGTGAATGCAGTCTAAGTGTTCAGTGCTACAATATAGATGAGAAACATGGGGAGAGAATGGGTTTCACTGCAGGAGGAAAATGATGAAAAACAATGTAGGATGAAAAGGTGACCTGCTCTCGTTTGTGTTAGACATGTGAGATAAGGGAAGTAATGGAAGCGTACACCTGTCACATGATTTCAGCTTTAGTCTGCAATAAGAGTTACTCACCAAAGCACAGCAAATGACAGAATAAAAAAAGAAAAATGAAAGCAGTCGTATTCATGCAAACACACACAAGGAAGAGGAGGCAGAGGTTTGATATCTTGTCACATTATCGCATATTAATCAGGGACAGTTATATCTCATATGTCCAGCTGGATCACTCAGTGGACCATAAGAAAAGCTATTACAGTATCCATAAACCATATGTGTCGTGATGCAGCTTCTGTAGAATATGAGAAACACTGTATTTTTATTTAGATCAATGCAATTATGTGCTTTAGTGAGATTTACTAGCAACCACATTACCAACTTTAGTGGCTTGTTTGTTTGAGCTTCATATTCTGTCTTAGGAAAGGTAATTAAAACTTATGTTGAGTTATTAAGGAATTAAAAAGTTACAACTTCATATTCACATTCATACATTTGATGTTATTAAATGTTAGCTAGTTAGTTAAAGTCAAGATAAAAAGACAACATTCAAGTAACACGTTATATTTTGAATGATGTTTTATTGGTAGTGATGTGCTGTACAGCAGAACTATGGTCATAGTCGGGGACATTTTGAGCAGAAATTAATTTAAGTTCTCAGTAAACCTGTTATGGAAACTGTTTTATCAAATTAGGATTCCTTTGCTGATGGTTATGATTGTGGTATACTGAAATGTGAGTCTTTCTTCGTCCTTTTTTGGCTGCTCCAAAGTACCGATACCATGAGAGCACGAAGAGGCGTGGATCAAAATTGAAGCGGTGACTGGCTTGGCTGGGTTTTCGCAAGGGACGGTTCACTTGACCGCAGTGTTTTACGGTGCTGCTGCGCTGTTCTGCCTCGGCAGTCCGTCAGCTGTCAGTGTGAAAATATTGAATATAATATTCAATGCTATCCATAACCGTATAATCACGAGTCCAAGAGTCGTTTTCATTAGCTGAGAATGAACCCTTCATATCTACTCTACATAGGGAGCGGGTCTTCTTCATGGAGTCTGCCATGTTTCTAGAGTAGCCCAGAATGGCCTTATTTGCACATATGGATTCAAAGTGACAGAGTCCTGAAGCTTGATGGTTTGTTTGCATTGAAAATGGGATTTACGTGCTTTGCTTTGATTGGGCAGTTGTTTTCTCATGTTGCAACTGTACCGGCAAACAACAAAGTAATTATTTTTTCAAGTGATGTGTTTCAATAGCTATGTTTACATACGCCAAATATCTCCAATCCGATCTGAACCTTGGTTGATCGGAAATTCCAAATCCACTGTTTACATGGACACTTAATAAAATGATCCGATCATGACGTGCGTATACGTGCGCCGAGCGTTTAATCAGAATAAATCCTTTGGGTGCGTGCAGAGTTGTCTAAGTTTCCAAAAATAGTAGAAGAAGAAGCTGTACTTCCGCCTATGTTGTAAACAAACGGCGCGTTGTCTGTCACGCATCACGCTGACGTGGCACACATACACAGTGGAGATAATTTTACCCCAACCAGGAAGACGATCTGAATGGGTGTGTACATGGACATCGATCAGAACAATGATCGGCATAAACCACCTCTTTCATTCGGAATGAAATTTCTTCCAGAATGGGCCGTATCGGACCAGAATGTTCCGATTGACGTGTTTACATGAAGCATTTTTAATCTGATTGGGTCTTTATGCCAATTATTTGTGTCCATGTAAACGTAACACGTTTCTTATTCAACATTGACTAGAATGTTATTTTACCTTATTGAGTGCAGCAGAAAACAAGGAGGGATTCACTTGATTCAATTCACATTCAATATTTTGTCCAAACAAACTTCTTTTTTCAAACATTTTTTTCACAAATCCTTTAAGTGATTTTTCATGCATGGCCATTGTTTCTCACATTTGTAATGAAACCTTCAAGACCATGTCTTGACTGTCTTAATCACATGTATAATTATTTGAAAGAGAATTAGTCGAAGCTTTACTCTGTAAAGGTCAACCTTTGTCTCCAACACCTGCTTGGATTTGGCCCATTGATTTTCTATTCCACACAACAGTGAGTCCCATTACATCCCAGTTGCACAGGCATAATCATGTCTGTTTAATTGAAATGATCATATCCTCAATGAAGCAGTCCCTGTAGGTACAGTTCTTCCTAATATACTTAATTCTAGTGTCTATTAAGCACACACCAACATAAAGCTTCTGATAACAATTGAGCACACATCTCAGTATGACAATTACCTTACTTGTGTCTGGTTACTTATTAACCCTTGAACTGGCTCATCTAAAGGCAATTAAATGTCATTGAATCGGTATAAAAGTGGTGCAGACACTGAAATCTCTCTCTTAACAGCTTGAATGTTTGTTTAGCTTAGATTAGATGCAACTGGATTTTCAGCACTTCAGCGAAGGATATGCCAGTGGCTACATAATGAGAGTGTAGGTGTGTTGATCCAGAATGCACATTAGTCTGTAGCACAATATGTTGTGAGTTGTACAGAGCCAACACTGGAGAAACACGGCTTTCCCTTTTACAGCAACATTTCTGGCAACCACTGAAGTCTTTTATTTACCGCCAAGGTCAAAAATAAAAGATGTATGACAAAACTGAAGGACGACAACACCAACGAGCATAAGGTGCATGTGAATAACACCCCTCAGTATAGGCAGGAGAAACAACAGTACATGTCTGTCACTAATTGTGGAGGTGGGGCCTCCAGCTGGGCTGCTCTAACAACGGACAATTTTCCACAGGAGAAACCGTTGATGTGCTCACATACGTGGTGAGAAAAGAACCAAGAATAGGACTGAATTCAGAGAATGAACTGTTATTTGCAGTGTTTGGATTGAAGCTCTGATTGGCTGCACTTCATTCAGTAGCTGCTCGGGCAAGAGAACTTCAAGGTAATAGCCTGGCGAAGTCAGACTGGAAATGCACCAGGAATGTTCTGCATCTGCTTCTTTGTAAAAAAGCATTACATTTGTTTTTTGTGGGTTTTCACTGAAGATATTTTTCCACATGTTGACTTGTAAAGCATTTGATTACCACATTTCAAGTCTTAAAAGGCTGCAAAGATTGTAACACCATTCAAATTCTGTTTTCAGATTATTTTCTTTGTGGCAAGCAGACCAAATCTTGACTATAGTCTCTGGCTTCTGCTGTAATAATTCCTCCATGCTGCTGTCTTTATAGGTATTCCAAGGAAACTTTGACAACGACACACACCGAAAGAACGTGATAGATCCACCCATCTACGCTCGGCTCATCCGGATCCTTCCCTGGTCATGGTACGGCAGGATCACTTTGCGTGCAGAAGTACTCGGATGCACAGAGGAAGAGTGAAGACCTTTCTTCCATTTTTCTTGCCATCATCCCCTGTCCCTTGGCATACTGGAGTATCCCACCCAGTATTTCAAAAATAAACTGTGCAACCTGTAAAAAGAAATTAATTTCCAATGGATTTTTCAAGAATACGTATTTGGTTGTGGTGGGTTGCTGTTTGTTCTTTTTGTACAATGATTTCGAAACCTGCCCTCAATCCACTTTTGTCTTTTAGTTTTCTCTTTAAAGCGTGATCTTTGTCTTTTTATTCTTCCCAAGATTCACCATCCTGTTTGGAATGAACTTCTGTAATATATATGGGAGGGGTGGGGTGGAGTCGGACAGGGGTTCACGCTGTGGTTTTAACTTGTTGCCATGGAAGCTATTGTACAGTGTCACTTTTTAACAGAGATGTGAAATCTGTCTGCCGTGCTTCATTGGACATAATTAGCCAACTTCATGCCATAACTAAACTGTCTAAAATACCATGTAGAGATCACACGTTATCACATTATCAGATATATTTTTACTTTGATTACGCCACTTCTTCAAGCCATGCTTTGACCCTAATGGACCCTGGCATTACTACATCAATCAAAACACTATTAATGCTTTTGTATTATATGTAAAAGACTAAGAAATTGCATGGTGCGTGAATTATAAATGTATATTATGACAAATCATTTAAAACCTCCAGCCCTGAGAGCAATGGCTTTGATTTAGGGACCTATTTTTATGTGCATTTTTAAATAGTTCTGAAACATTACAACACACTGCAAAAGCTTACTGAAGATAAACGATATGTGAGACGATAAACAAGCAGTGCAGTTAAAGGTGGCACTGCAGCACTGACACTGAGGCTTGCAGGCTGTCTCTAGATGAATCGTCTTAATGCTCTCATAAGGAGTTTCATTTTTTATTTGTTTTTGATTACTGCTACTCTTTTTCTAAGATATTGGGAATTATCGTTTGTGCTCGTTCTTTTTTGTATTTATTTAGATTTATTTGTCTCAGCTGTCTTTGTGTTGTCTTGGAGATCTAAGTTGTATCAATTACAAAGCTCAGGATAGATGTCATTCATAATAATAATAACCCACAAATGTATCATTTTTGGCCACCTATTTAAAGATTTCTCTATATTATTATTTAAAGAAAAAGACAAATGAGAGAGAGCAATTATTTAAACCCTGTCCGTATATGCATAATTCAAATATTGAAAGCAGTCTTTTATTTTCTTGAATCCCTTTGTGATAAATGATAATTGTTAATTAATTTCTTCTTCTTTTCAAAAGAGAGCAAATGTCCAAGATTAATAAAATATTAATATATGTCATTATCTCCAACCTACAATGGTGATGAAGCAGTACAGAGCTCTAAATTAAATATGGACAGCCTATTTATTTCAGGGGATTTGATCTTTATTATCATGCTGGTTGAGAAATGATATAGTACTGAAATGTTGAAGAGCTTGTAGGTAGTTTCACATAACATGACAGCAGCTCTCTGCATATTCAGATTGTTTCAGGGAGCTAAAAACATTTAGACATGTTAAGGTTACCGTGGATAGAGACATGCCAACATCATGGTTCTCCTGTTGGCTGCATCCTGCAGTAAATGAACAGTGGTGCTTGGCTGGTTAAATAAATGGAAGTAAACAAGTACCCAAGGTATCGCAGCAGTGTCAAACCTTATACAGCTCCATTTTACACAGCTTAAAAATAGACCTGGATTACTTTAGTGGTTCACACTCTTGACTAGTTTTCCCAAAGCTCTCGAGTGTGAGAATAAGAGCTGAAGGGAGCTACTTTTATGCTCCATGTTTCACTTAAGACTTGCCAGCTTTCAGTCACTTAACTATCCAGTCATTTCATATTGTAGGAATACAATGTATATGTTCTGAGACTGCAGCTCAGCCTGAAAGAGAAAGTGAGGAAAACCTTATTTAAATTTAGTGCACCAACTTCTCTAAATAATTTTGGTTGCCAGAGTGCTGCTGTTATTGTCATCACTGTATATTCAATGATTGAAAATGTGTAGGAATCAAACATTTTTGGACTTAATTTTTAAAGCACAGTGAGAAAAATACCAAGAAACTTCCAAATATTTTGGTGCTTGCTTTATATTGTCATTGCATCAACACTGACAAGTAGTTTACAAGTAACAGTAAAAACAAAACAAAAGCATATTTCGATTGTTATCTGGATAATTGGAATATTGCCATTTGTAATCTGGTTTGGCAAATTACAATAAGACACCTTGGTGAAGTTTACTCGTGTTATGTGGCCAAACTCGATCTGTACTTCAATGTAAGTTACATTGAAAGACTTTTCTGTAGATTACCAATATGTGAAAATAGTTATTGGTGTGAATAAGTGACTGTCATTCCTTAGGTTTATGGACACAGGATAAGCATAAACAGATTATTTGTGCACTCTTCAGTTGTCTATTGCCAAATTACAATAATATCTTTGTAGTCAGCTTCTTGTCGGCAGGCCTGCTACAAAGCTTTGAGGGAGGTTGCATGATGTACGGGTTTGAACGGTACAGTATAACAAAGATGTCCACAGGCACATTATGTTCTTGCATATCATAAAGATCTAATAGCCTTTACTTTGTGCTCGCCATCGATTGTCTTGTGCATTGTAAAACCTCATCTCACAGGTTCAAAAGTGGAGCTGAGTGGAAACTCATCTTGTCTTTGTATTTCTGTGTCCGCTGTTCACGGATTATTTCTTACCTCGTCAGTCTGAGTGTCAATCACTATCTAGAAAACGTACCTATTATAATGCTGGTTAGGTTCAAGCCTGCAGAGGAGAGGGAGAAACTGTGTACAGTCAAAAAAAGATGTTGCTTCAAACAAAAGCTCTTTCAGTTTGACAAATAAAAACATATCTGTGAAAATGCTGTGGCTGCTTCGTTTTCTTTAAATGTCTGAGCGTTTTTTTTTTTTGTTGTTGTTTTTTTTTTGTTGTTTGTCTCTCGATACACGATGTGTTCATCCTTCCTCTCTCATTCTCAGGCTCCACCTCAGCACTTGTCACTCATCTTAATGAGCTGAGAAGTCCACATGAGCCAGATGTTCATACAGACCAGATGAAGGAAACTAACAATATTAACTTCTGGTTTTGAAGTCTGTTTGCATTGAGGTTATTTTGCTTTTGATTCCCTTTTTCTGCTACATTTGCCATTAACTCTATACTTCTCTTACTTATGTATCTTATACTCATGTCATGCACTGCACCCAACAACTCTGACAATGGCAGATAGGTGTGCATATTGTCGCTTTATTTTGGGAATAAATAACAAAATGTCTTAGGAGTCATGAAATTAATTGTGCTGCTACATCCCAACAAAAGGAGTACCTCTCATAGAAAAAACTGAGCTAAGATTTATTTTGGCTTTACCAGGCTACAGTAGCATTACTTCTTTGTCTTCTTTGAAAACTCAAATATTATCTGACTTGCTGATAAACTTCATAAAGGAATTAAAGGAATAGTTTGCCAGCTTGTTTTCTTGCCGAGGGTTATATCAGAAGATCAATGGGTGGATGTGTTATGCAGAAATCACCCAGTGACATCCCCTGACCTCTGATTAGAGGGTGTTAACATTCTTATTTTTAATTCATAACATATATAAATCCCACTTGATGGCGTTTTGATTTTCAAATGTCAATATTAACACAATGTGTTTTGTCACATTACAGTCATATTTAGTTTACAGCTCAAAAACAACGTTATGCAGTACCTCTTTAATTATTGTCCGCCCATATGTTTTGTCATTTTCAGTTGCTTAATAAGTAATTTAATGTGCAGTGTAGAGTATATAGTAGGTGTGTAAATGTAAATGAGGAACTGTGGGGAAAAAAAGATGTTTGCAAATTTGTGTTAAGTGAACGATGTAACAAGCAACACTTTTTGTTTATTTTTTAGTTTTCACAGTGCTAGAAGTGGTGCTGGTCATCATGATGCCAGACGAACAAAATGATTGCACCCTGGACCCTCAGAGACTCTGCTGTGATGTGCTACATCTTCTCACTGTTAGCTTCCTCTTACTGTTGTCAAGGGGAACCAGCACTTGTTTTTGTGCCAGTATTATGTGGTAATTCAGCAACAAGCAAATCATGAGTAGATGGAAATTTTGTTCTGATTACATTTTTAAGTTTCTTAATATGACTGTTAACTTGATGAGTAGAAGGCACACACTGTCGGCGATCAATTCCCCTGAATGCCCAAAAAAAGTCAAATTCCCACACACATTATCACCTCTGCACTGATTTATTTAAAAAGAGTCAATGTTTTGGTCACAGGGACTTTTCTCAAGATATATCAACAATCATTAAGTGACACAGTATGCAGTGATAGTTTGATCTGAATCTGAAGATGCATTGGATGTTGACCCATCAAGTCCAAACAGCTCTATAGTTACAGTAACAGGCTGCAACAGATAAACATTACATGCTCCAACCATTGCTGACTCAGCTAAACATAATTTGTCAACAGTATGAATATACTGTAGCTTGGGATATTAAATAGATAAAAATCTTCTTGCAAACGAGCCTGTGGGCTTTGCTCTGCTTGGCCCTCTACTGCACCGTCAAACTTGGCTCAGTGTCAACACGGTTCTCCCACATTAAGCTGCTTCCATTGATTTTCTTTGTCCTGCCATTGCCAGTTTCTGTGTCTCACATGAGTTCTCACAGTTGTGGCAGGGGATACACAGGGGCGGAAGTAGTGGCTGAAATGTCCAGTAATGATTCTGTTATCAAAGTGTCAGTGCAGGGGAGGTAATTGCCTCATAACTCAGGTGAGGGAAGCTACTTGGCAATTAAAAGCTGATGAAAAAACAGTTGGTTTAGTCTGGTTTTCCATTAAAGCTTGATCAGTAAAGATTCTAACTTCAGTGACCACTTTTTGGTGGTCTTTGGGGAGGATTGTTCAATACAGAACACAAGGTGTTCACAAGGTGTTCTGTATATATATATATATATATATATATATATATATATATATATATATATATATATATATATATATATATATATATATATATATATATATATATACTGTTGATTCATTTCATTTATTTGTTTGTTGATTCCTTCTGTTTGTTTTCTCACTTCCCACTTGTGTAATCCTGCCTTCTATCCTTCTGCAACAGTCCCTTGTTTCTTCATCTTGCTTCAAAAACTTTTTATACAAGAAGCTCTCAGTGTCATAGAGTAGCTGCATATTGTTTGCCATCTTAATTTCAACATTTGTGTAGCTGTGTGGACTCATCTGTTTATTGACCTTTTTATTCCCTTTGCCAATTTCAATTCTTTTATATTTTCTTTGTGAAAGCTCATAGAGGACTTTATTAAAATGAAATGTTTGTTATTTGAGTAAAAATGAAAATGTTCTAAGCCAATTTTGATTTTGCATTTGTTTTCACATACTTGTATGGGTGTTCTATGACCATATTAAAATGAAAATGGAAATGCTGTTTAGACGTTTAATTTTCAAGGTCCTTACACTGCAGCACAGTGGACAAAATTCAAATGTTAATCCAAATTTAAAAATTAAAATGCAATATAAACGATTTTCCATTCATGCAAGCAATGAAATCAACAATGAAAATACAATTTCCTATCAATATGAAAATTAAATCAGCATTTGGCATTTCATTTTCAAAGACTTAACCTGAACGTGCTGTACAATGGGCAAAATTAAAATATTAATTCAAATTTGGATATTAAAATGCAATATAAAATATGTACCCTAATTTTGCATTTGTAAAAGCAGTATTTAAGTAACAATGTAAGTTAAAATATAATTTTCTGACCATTTGAAAGTGAAAAGTAAAACACTTGACTTAACCTGCTGTACAGTGGACAATATTCAAACGAAATAGGCGGAGCAGTCTCGCATTTCCACTTCCTGTCATCAGGTCTTTGGTACCACAATGAAAATGAGAATAGCTGTCAGTCATCTCATCAAGGCGGGTCTTCGCGCATAACGTCACTTCCTCTCTCGATGACCAACAATCTGTAACAGGTGCTCGCACTTCAACCAACCTATGTAGCTTGAGCTTCACTTCGACTCGCCGACGCTGTGCTTTGTGATCGGTAAGTAGCTTTTTAACTCAGATAACGTCCATATGTTCAACCTCACGTAGAGTTCAGACATTAGTTCATCACAGTAACATTACAGCCCTTGTTGGCATTTTGTTTGTATCTACGTAATCAGCCTCCTGCTAGCTAGGTCTAGTGAAGTTAGTAGCTTGCTAACAACGTAAGCTAACGCTAGCATAGTAACTTAACTAAAGTGGTAAAGTTAGCAGAGTAATTTCTGTGGTAAACACTCACACATTTCCTCCTCATACCAGCCTAACTTCATAAACAACACACGCCTCTAACGTTAACCCGAGGGGTCCCGTTTCAAGCCACTTAGGGCTGCTACCTGTAATGGTAGCCTGCTGTAATTAGGTCAGAGACCATAGGTGATGCACTGTGGTGAAGTTGTGATGTTTATTGTTCATCACATATAAAGAAGTTCTGTCAAGTAAGCCCACAGACCATGACAAAACTGTTAGTAGTCTACAATGTAATCAGCATATTAATTATGCTATAGCAGCTGGCGCATGTTCTTTAGAGAAAGGATAGGACATGGCACTTCCTCTATTAGTGCTGAATGGCTAATGCTACTAGTCTCTGCTAGTCAATAACATTAATTATCGTAAATAGTATACAGTAATGCTTATTATATTTTCACAATGATAAAGGGTTCCACGACCAGCAAGTGGAAAATGACGGGCCACTTCATTCCAGTTCCTGGGATGTCCAGGATTTTTGTCTCACTTTCAGCAGACAGGTGAGTATAATGAATATTCCTACTAGCTTTCTGTATTGACACACTCATTCTCAACAAGTATAAGAACCAGAATAGCACCAGAACCAAAATAAGCTTGTAGATGAATATTTTTGCACTTCTTACTGACACATATGTAGTTGGTTGATCATTATCATTCATTGTGTGTAAGAGGGAAAATGGGATGAAGCTCAGGAGATGTCTCAATAAATTCATTAAGCAATAGTATACGCTGATTGCAACCATAAATAATGTAATGGTGTTGATGTATGTCATAAACCCACCAATATTAAATTTATTTCATTAGCATTTTGTATTTGCTTCAGCACTATAACTTATAACTAACACTTCAGTGTTAGTTATAACACTGAAGTGTTATAACTAACCAGGAGCATCAGTTTTTCACAGAAAATATAAATATATTATGTGTTTTTTCTTAATGCACTGACAGGACATCTACACATTAATGTTTTTGGTCATCGGTGTTGATGCAACAGTCCATGACATCCCCGATGCCACAGAGCCAGCAGCAGTCGAGACTCCAAACTCCAAAAGGTGCAATTTGAGGAAATGTCCCACCATCCTGTGTGAAGAGAGTCTGCAGCTGCTGACACTACAACCCTACTACTCCTCACAGAGCTGAAGGTGTGCATGAATGCCTGTGCACAGATCTCATGACTTTTGGGTAAGCACATTATTATTTTATTGTTAATAGTTATAGCTGAGTGTAATGTTATTGTTTTGAATAAATTGCTGCTGTTTCAGTATGTGATTTCCATTTAAAAAACAAACAAATGTGTATTTTCAGGAAGTATGACCTGGACTCCGCCACCATGTGGTGAACAAGTATAGCTGGTTGCTTAGACGATGGGGAAATGCCACCATGAGGGTCTCAGGCAGCTCCACCAAGAGGGTCAATGGGTCTCTTGCTGACGTCATAAACAGGCAATAGTGGAAGACTACACAAGTACCTGACCTTTAGGTAAGAAAGAAAGCTTTGTGTTTGAAGTGTTTCCAACCAACAGCTAACAGGTAAAATGTCACTCAACCTCTCAAGCTGCTAACATAACACTAACACATAGTGTTTGTCAAACAGTCGCTATCGTTATGCCAGGCAGACACACAGCTGACAACCTGCTACTGTGAATTAAATTAAATGCGCTGTGATGGCAGCAGACTTTTACTGGGAAAGTGGCTGCATGTCTGCAGTACAACCGTACGGTGAAATGGGGACCGTTAACGCAGCACCGTGGTTGCTACAGTAGCTCTCCTGATGGTGAATTGCTGACTCAGTTGTTTGTAGTGCTCATACACTGCAGCTGGTGCATCACTGCATGTCAGGCACAAAATCTTGTTGGTTAACTGTTAATTATTTGTTACCGGGGGTTGGTTCAGAAAATTTTTCAAAAGTAGCATCCCTAGTGGGAGGCCAAAACTGTGACTCTGATTAATATTTGATTAATTGTGCAGCCCTAGCTACAAGTGTTATTTTCAATAAAAACATAACATATTAAAATCTATTTGCCGTCACATAAATTATCACAGGTTTGACTGCAGATCATAACCTGTGATATGAAAAATAAATTGCAACCGTGACTGATGATACCTGATGTAGGTGACAAAATGTAGAAGTTGGGAAATCCTGACAACTTGGCTACCATAGTAAGTATTCTCCTGTTTTAGAAATACTGAATATAATTATGTCACCCAAAGCAGTCTGCTATAATACCTTGCAGTAAGCATTATTACTGTGCTTTTTACATTGTGGACTACTAGAATTTCTTTTCTTTTTTTTTTCTACCTGTTAGTTTACTTGATGGAACTTAATAACGTTTATATGTAGTGAGCAATAAATACCCATCAACATCACAGAAGTGAATCATTTATGGCTATTTTACAGTAGGCTGCAGGTAGCAGCTCCTGAGTGGCTTATAGGAGGAGGTAGATGAACACAAAATTCCAACAATGGCCCTAACGTTACTGTAATAAACTAATGTCTGAGCTCTGAACATATGCATGTTATCTGAGGTGGAAAGCCAAGAAAGACGAAGAAAGATCAAGAACAGTGTCAGCAGGTTGAAGTGAGTTCAAGTGCCATACCGTTAGCCAGTTTGTAAGTCACTGAGGAGGAAGTGATGTCCTAACAGGAGACCCACCTTGATGAGAGGACCAACAGATTGCATTTTCATTTTAATTTTGATGTGTGGTGACACATAAATGCAGCTGGAATAGACTGGGGACCTGTTTGACGTATTGCAATCAGAAATAATGAAATGGTGTTGATACATATCACATCTGCGGGCAGCCCAATGTTGTTGTAGAACGTGTGTCATTCTACTGACAGACCTCAGTAGATATAGCTCAGTGGGCTAACCTTTGTAGGAGTGCAGACACAAAATACAGATTGGAGAGACAGACCATAAGTGTTGTTCTATAGATGTTTATTTATGTTAAGAAATTTTGTGTATCTTTATTTAGGTGTTATATTTTATCAGATGGAGGAAAAAAGAAAACCAGACAATGAAATTAGCAAAAAATGGTATATAGGCAGAGAAATATAAATATATTGTCATGTGTTTTCTTTTATGCACTGACAGGACATCTATGCATCAAGGTTTTGCCTGTCATTGGTGCTGAAATGGTCCATGACATCCCAGATGCCACAGAGCCAGAGACTCCAAACATGGTACCGCTGAGCTTCCCAAAACCACTCAGGGTGGAATGTGAGGAAATGTGCCTCCACCCTGAGTCCGCAGCTGCTGACACTTTGACCCGACTCCTCACAGAGCTGAAGGTGTTCACAGGTACCTGTGCACAGAGCTCATGACTCACGGGTAAGCACATTATTATTTTATCGATATTAGTTTTAGCTGAGTGAAATGGTATTGTTTTGAAAAATTGTTGCTGTTTGGGGAAAAAAAACAAAGACAAACCAAATGTATTTTCAGGAACTTCGACTTGGACTCCTCCACCTTGGTGAGCAAGTATAACTGGTTGCTCCGATGATGCCACCGTGAGGGGCTCAGGCAGCTGGGGGTCACGAGGCTTTGCTGACATCGTCACCAGGTGGTGGTTGAAGACAACACAAGTACCTGACCTTTAGGTAAAATAGAAAGTTTTGTGTTTAAACTGTGTCCAACACACAGCTCACAGGTAAAATGTCACTGTTTTATTTACCAGAACGCTAACTAAAACTAACTGATTAATCTTTACAAACTGTTATAGTCACATTAGCATATTCAAATTCTTCATTTGAAATGGTTTTAGACATAAACTCAGCCATAGTGATCAGAGGTGGAAATGTGCCCATTTCAAGGTTTAGGTATTAAACGAGGTCTATAAAGTCTATACATATGACGGTTCTGCATTGAAGCAAACCTCCATACACCTGGTCTGATAAACTGGTATGTATATGATTGATACATTGCCATCTTTTAAGTCTTCATTCAAATGTCTTGCTTTAACAGGAAAAGCATTCACATGGCGAAAACCGAATGACCACAGAAGGAAAACCTGATGTATTGAGCAGCGTGTTTGGTGCCATCGACCTGGACATCATCCTCCATTCCCTAAAGACTGTAGTAAGGTATGCCATAAAAATGTCATAGTATGTCATAAATAAATTTTTATTATATCATACAAAAGTTATAGGACGTGTCATAGTATGCCATAAATATAACATAGTATAGTAGGGAAAGGAAGTTTCAGTATAGCATGTCACAAAAATTGTCAATGTATAGTATGAAGAGAATTCTGTCATAAAAATATCATGTCAAGTGTAGTATATGAAAATGTTATACTGTAGAAGCTGTAAAAAAATGTATATTTTGTCATAGTATAGTATGCAAAAAGT
Source organism: Pterois miles (assembly GCA_947000775.1). Lineage (NCBI taxonomy): Eukaryota > Metazoa > Chordata > Actinopteri > Perciformes > Scorpaenidae > Pterois > Pterois miles. Next base: position 6,600,005 of record CAMQGK010000334.1, on the reverse strand, counting down.
GTCATTAAAAAAATGTCATAGTATTTTAAATAAAAATATAGTATATCATGAAAAAAGTAAAATATGTATGCTGGAAAATGTCATAGTATAGTATGCATAAAAGATAATATAGTATGTCATAAAAGTCATAGCATAATATGCCTTAAAACACAATGTCATAACTGTCATAGTATGTCATAAAAAAGTAAAAAAAAAAGATGTATGCCATTTAAAAATATTACTATATAGTATGTCATAGAAAATGTCATGTATGCCATAAAAGATAATATAAATAATAAAGTATGTCATGAAAAAAAAGTCAGTGTCATATTAGTGTCATAAAAAGTCATAGCATAATATGCATTAAAATGTCATTAATACAATTCATAGTTGTGTTTCATAAAAATGTATGTCATAAGTCATGAACATTGTCATAGCATTATATGAAAAAATAAACATAGTATGTAAAGAAAACAGTAAAAAAATAATAGTACAGTATGTCATTAAAAGGTCAGAAAAATGTTATCAGGTTCAAGTTTATTTATCATATGCACAACAATTACAACAAATCAGTCATTGGCAATGAAAATCTTGGCTCTTGGGTTCCTTTCAACAATACTCCTTAAATATGTATATTATAGAGGAAAATCACACAAGTAAAAGTGAAATGAGAATCCAGGACAAAATAGTATAAGTTAAAATATGTCTTCGATATAAACATAAATAAATAAATAAATAATAATTTAATAAATGGTAAATTTGAGGTGGTAAGCATTTCAAACAGAAGCTGAATAAACAGGGATGTATGTATGTGCATAATGAAAACTAATAAATGACTTTATTCCTGAAATACTATGGTATAACGTTTTTCTAACATGCAATACTGATTTTTTTTCGACATACTATACTGTAACTTTTGTTGATATACTATACTATTACTCCTGGACATACTATGACTTTTTTTTCGACATACTATACTATGACTTTTTTTTTGACATACTATACTATGACTTTTTTTTTTACATACATTACTAAGACGTTTTTTTTCTACATACTATACTGTGACTTTTTTCGAAATACAATACTATGACTTTTTTCGACATGCAGTACTATGACTTTTTTTAGATATACAATACTATGACTTTTTCGACATACAATACTATGACTTTTTCGACATACAATACTATGACTTTTTTTCGACATCCTATACTATGACTTTTTTTACATGAAATTTATCAACATACTATATTATGACTTTATCTTACATGAAATTAATGCACATGCTAAACTATGACATTTTTCAATGAAATTTTTGGAATTACTACAAAATGACGTTTTTCAATGAAATTTTTTGACATACTATACTATGACTTTTTTTTCCATGAAATTTATCAACATACTATATTATGACTATCATACATGGAATTCATCCCCATACTATAGTCTGATGTTTTTCCATGAAATTTTTTGAATTAATACAAAATGACATTTTTCCATGAAATTTTTCGACATACTATATTCCGACTTTATTTTACATGAAATGCATGCACGTGCTAAACCATGACGTTTTCAGTGAAATTTTTTGAATTGCTACAAAACGACTTTTTTGCATGAAATTTATCAAATTACTATATTATGTCTGTATCTTACATGAAATGCATGCACATGGTATTCTATGACGTTTCTCCATAAATTTTTTGAATTACTACAAAATGTTTTTCCATGAAATTTTTCGACATACTATACTATGACTTTTTTTTTTTTACATGAAATTTATCAACATACTATATTATGACTTTATCTTACATGAAATAAATGATCATGTTGTACTATGACATTTTTCCATGAAATTTTTTGAATTAATACAAGATGACATTTTTCCATGAAATTTTTCGACATACTATACTATGACTTTACTGTACATGAAATTCATCAACATACTATGTTATGACTATCATACATGGAATGAATGCACATGGTATTTTATGATGTTTCTCCATAAATTTTTTGAATTACTACAAAATGACTTTTTTTCCATGAATTTTTTCGACAGACTATACTATGTTTTTTTTAAATGAAATTTATCAACATACTATGTTATGACTCTATCTTACATCAAATGCATGCACATGGTATTATATAACGTTTTTCCATGAAATTTTTTGAATTACTAAAAAATTACTATTTTTGATGAAAACGTCAAATTTTTTTGATGTTGAAAAAAAATCATGAAAACGGTCGTATTATAGCATATAAAATGATTCTATGGTGGAAAAAAGTAATTTCGTGAAATGTTGGAAAATTTTACAAAAAAAACATAGTATAATATGTCAAAATTTTTCGATGAAAACGTCAAATTTTTTTGATGTTGAAAAAAATCATGAAAACGATTGTATTATAGCATGCAAAATGATTCTATGGTGGAAAAAGTCATTTCGTGAAATGTTGGAAAATTTTATGAAAAAAACGTCATATATCGAAATTTTTCGATGAAAATGCCAATTTTTTTTTATGTTTAAAAAAATCATTAAAACGGTGGTATTATAATAGCATGTAAAATGATTCTATGTTGGAAAAAAAGTTATTTAATCGAATGTTGAAAAATTCTACAAAAGCAATGTCATAGTATGTCAAAAATTTTACGAAAAAACAAACGTCTAGTCGTATGTCAAAATTTTTTGATGAAAATTCGTCAAATTTTTTTGATGTTGACAAAAAATCATGAAAACGATCGTATTATAGCATGTAAAATGATTCTGTGGTGGAAAAAAAGTCATTTTATCGAATGTTAAAAAATTCTACAAAAAAAATGTCAGAAAAGTATGTCGAAATTTTTCGCTGAAAACGTCAAATTTTTTTGATGGAAAAAAATCATGAAAATGATTGTATTATAGCATGTAAAATGATTCTATGGTGGAAAAAAGTCATTTCGGGTGAAATGTTGGAAAATTTTATGAAAAAAAAGTCATAGTATGTCAAAATTTTTTGATGAAAACGTCAAATTTTTTTGATGTTGAAAAAAATCATGAAAACAGTTGTATTATAGCATGTAAAATGGTTCTATGGTGGAAAAAAGTCATTTCGTGAACTGTTGGAAAATTTTATGACAAAAAAGTCATAGTATAGTATGTCGAAATTTTTTGATGAAAACGTCAAATTTTTTTCATGTTGAAAAAAAATCATGAAAACGATCGTATTATAGCATGTAAAATGATTCTATGGTGGAAAAAAGTCATTTCGTGAAATGTTGGAAAATTTTATGAAAAAAAAGTCATAGTATAGTATGTCGAAATTTTTTGATGAAAACGTCAAATTTTTTTGATGTTGAAAAAAATCATGAAAACGGTCGTGTTATAGCATGTAAAATGATTCTATGGAGGAAAAAAGTAATTTCGTGAAATGTTGGAAAATTTTATGAAAAAATGTCATAGTATGTCGAAAATTTTACAAAAAAACAAACGTCAGTCGTATGTCAAAATTTTTTGCTGAAAATGTCAAATTTTTTTGATGTTGAAAAAAATCATGAAAACAGTCGTATTATAGCATGTAAAATGAATCTATGGAGGAAAAAAGTCATTTTGTGAAATGTTGGAAAATTTTATGAAAAAAAAGTCATAGTATAGTATGTCGAAATTTTTTGATGAAAACGTCAAATTTTTTTGATGTTGAAAAAAATCATGAAAACGGTTGTATTATAGCATGTAAAATGATTCTATGGTGGAAAAAACTGATTTCATGAAATGTTGGAAAATTTTGTGAAAAAAATGTCATAGTATAGTATATCGAAATTTTTCAATGAAAACGTCAAATTTTTTTGATGTTGAAAAAAATCATGAAAATGGTCGTATTGTAGCATGTAAAATGATTCTATGGTGGAAAAAAGTCATTTCGTGAAATGTTGGAAAATTTTACAAAAAAAGTCATAGTATAGTATGTCGAAATTTTTTGATGAAAACGTCAAATTTTTTTGATGTTGAAAAAAATCATGAAAACGATTGTATTATAGCATGTAAAATGACTGTGGTGGAAAAAAGTCATTTTGTGAAATGTTGGAAAATTTTATGAAAAAAAAAGTCATAGTATAGTATGTCGAAATTTTTTGTTGAAAACGTCAAATTTTTTTGATGTTGAAAAAAATCATGAAAACGGTCGTATTATAGCATGTAAAATGAAGCTATGGTGGAAAAAACTGATTTCGTGAAATGTTGGAAAATTTTATGAAAAAAAAGTCATAGTATAGTATGTCGAAATTTTTCGCTGAAAACGTCAAATTTTTTTGATGTTGGAAAAAATCATGAAAACGGTCGTATTATAGCATGTAAAATGATTCTATGGTGGGAAAAAAAGTCATTTTATCGAATGTTGAAAAATTCTACAAAAAAAATGTCAGTATGTTAAAAATTTTACGAAAAAACAAACGTCATAGTCGTATGTCAAAATTTTTTGCTGAAAACGTCAATTTTTTTTTATGTTGAAAAAAATCATGAAAACAGTCGTATTATAGCATGTAAAATGAATCTATGGAGGAAAAAAGTCATTTTGTGAAATGTTGGAAAATTTTATGAAAAAAAAAAAGTCATAGTATAGCATGTCGAAATTTTTTGATGAAAACGTCAAATATTTTTGATGTTGAAAAAAATCATGACAACGATCGTATTATAGCATGTAAAATGATTCTGTGGTGGAAAAAAAGTCATTTTATCGAATGTTAAAAAATTCTACAGAAAAATGTCATAGTGTAGTATGTAAAATTATTTGATTAAAACGTAAAATTTTTTTGATGTTGAAAAAAATCACGAAAACGGTCGTATTATAGCATGTAAAATGATTCTATGGAGGAAAAAAGTCGTTTTGTGAAATGTTGGAAAATTTTATGAAAAAAAAGTCATAGTATAGTATGTCGAAATTCTTTGATGAAAAAGTCAAATTTTTTTGATGTTGAAAAAAATCATGAAAACGGTTGTATTATAGCATGTAAAATGATTCTATGGTGGAAAAAACTGATTTCGTGAAATGTTGGAAAATTTTGTGAAAAAATGTCATAGTATAGTATGTCGAAATTTTTTGCTGAAAACGTCAAATTTTTTTGATGTTGAAAAAAATCATGAAAACGATCGTATCATAGCATGTAAAATGATTCTGTGGTGGAAAAAAAGTAATTTCGTGAAATGTTGGAAAATTTTATGAAAAAAATTCATAGTATAGTATATTGAAATTTTTCGCTGAAAACGTCAAATTTTTTTGATGTTGAAAAAAATCATGAAAACGATCGTATTATAGCATGTAAAATGATTCTATGGTGGAAAAAAGTCATTTCGTGAAATGTTGGAAAATTTTCCAAAAAAAATCATAGTATAGTATGTCGAAATTTTTTGATGAAAACGTCAAATTTTTTTGATGTTGAAAAAAATCATGAAAACGATCGTATTATAGCATGTAAAATGATTCTGTGGTGGAAAAAGTCATTTTATCGAATGTTAAAATATTCTACAAAAAAAGTGTCATAGTGTAGTATGTCGAAATTTTTCGCTGAAAACGTCAAATTTCTTTGATGTTGAAAAAAATCATGAAAACAGTTGTGTTATAGCATGTAAAATGAATCTATGGAGGAAAAAAGTCATTTCGTGAAATGTTGGAAAATTTTATGGCAAAAAAGTCATAGTATAGTATGTCGAAATTTTTTGATGAAAACGTCAAATTTTTTTGATGTTGAAAAAAAAATCATGAAAACGATTGTATTATAGCATGTAAAATGATTCTGTGGTGGAAAAAAAGTCATTTTATCGAATGTTGAAAAATTCTACAAAAAAAATGTCAGTATGTTAAAAATTTTACGAAAAAACAAACGTCATAGTCGTATGTCGAAATTTTTTGCTGAAAACGTCAATTTTTTTTGATGTTGAAAAAAATCATGACAACGATCGTATTATAGCATGTAAAATGATACTGTGGTGGAAAAAAAGTCATTTTATCGAATGTTAAAAAATTCTACAAAAAAAATGTCATAGTGTAGTATGTAAAATTTTTTGATTAAAACGTAAAATTTTTTTGATGTTGAAAAAAATCACGAAAACGGTCGTATTATAGCATGTAAAATGATTCTATGGAGGAAAAAAGTCGTTTTGTGAAATGTTGGAAAATTTTATGAAAAAAAAGTCATAGTATAGTATGTCGAAATTTTTTGATGAAAACGTCAAATTTTTTTGATGTTGAAAAAAATCATGAAAACGATCGTATTATAGCATGTAAAATGATTCTATGGTGGAAAAAAAGTAATTTTGTGAAATGTTGGAAAATTTTACAAAAAAAGTCATAGTATAGTATGTCGAAATTTTTTGATGAAAACGTCAAATTTTTTTGATGTTGAAAATCAAATCATGAAAACGATTTTATTATAGCATGTAAAATGACTCTGTGGTGGAAAACAAGTCATTTTATCGAATGTTGAAAAATTCTACAAAAAAAATGTCATAGTAAGTCGAAAATTTTACAAAAAAACAAACGTCAGTCGTATGTCAAAATTTCTTGCTGAAAATGTCAAATTTTTTTGATGTTGAAAAAAATCATGACAACGATCGTATTATAGCATGTAAAATGATTCTGTGGTGGAAAAAAAGTCATTTTATCGAATGTTAAAAAATTCTACAAAAAAAATGTCATAGTGTAGTATGTAAAATTTTTTGATTAAAACGTAAAATTTTTTTGATGTTGAAAAAAATCACGAAAACGGTCGTATTATAGCATGTAAAATGATTCTATGGAGGAAAAAAGTCGTTTTGTGAAATGTTGGAAAATTTTATGAAAAAAAAGTCATAGTATAGTATGTCGAAATTTTTTGATGAAAACGTCAAATTTTTTTGATGTTGAAAAAAATCATGAAAACGATCGTATTATAGCATGTAAAATGATTCTATGGTGGAAAAAACTGATTACGTGAAATGTTGGAAAATTTTGTGAAAAAAATGTCATAGTATAGTATGTCGAAATTTTTCGCTGAAAACGTCAAATTTTTTTGATGTTGAAAAAAATCATGAAAACGGTCGTGTTGTAGCATGTAAAATTATTCTATGGAGGAAAAAAGTAATTTCGTGAAATGTTGGAAAATTTTCTGAAAAAAAAGTCATAGTATAGTATGTCGAAATTTTTTGATGAAAACGTCAAATTTTTTTGATGTTGAAAAAAATCATGAAAACGATCGTATTATAGCATGTAAAATGATTCTATGGTGGAAAAAAGTCATTTCGTGAAATGTTGGAAAATTTTACAAAAAAAGTCATAGTATAGTATGTCGAAATTTTTTGATGAAAACGTCAAATTTTTTTGATGTTGAAAAAAATCATGAAAACGGTTGTATTATAGCATGTAAAATGATTCTATGGTGGAAAAAACTGATTTCGTGAAATGTTGGAAAATTTTGTGAAAAAATGTCATAGTATAGTATGTCGAAATTTTTCGCTGAAAACGTCAAATTTTTTTGATGTTGAAAAAAATCATGAAAACGATCGTATCATAGCATGTAAAATGATTCTGTGGTGGAAAAAAGTAATTTCGTGAAATGTTGGAAAATTTTATGAAAAAAATTCATAGAATAGTATATTGAAATTTTTCGCTGAAAACGTCAAATTTTTTTGATGTTGAAAAAAATCATGAAAACGGTCGTGTTGTAGCATGTAAAATTATTCTATGGAGGAAAAAAGTCATTTCGTGAAATGTTGGAAAATTTTACAAAAAAAATCATAGTATAGTATGTCGAAATTTTTTGCTGAAAACGTCAAATTTTTTTGATGTTGAAAAAAATCATGAAAAGGGTCGTATTATAGCATGTAAAATGATTCTATGGTGGAAAAAAGTAATTTTGTGAAATGTTGGAAAATTTTCCAAAAAAACGTCATAGTATAGTATGTCGAAATTTTTTGATGAAAACGTCAAATTTTTTTGATGTTGAAAAAAAAATCATGAAAACGATTGTATTATAGCATCTAAAATGATTCTGTGGTGGAAAAAAAGTCATTTTATCGAATGTTGAAAAATTCTACAAAAAAAATGTCAGTATGTTAAAAATTTTACGAAAAAACAAACGTCATAGTCGTATGTCGAAATTTTTTGCTGAAAACGTCAATTTTTTTTGATGTTGAAAAAAATCATGACAACGATCGTATTATAGCATGTAAAATGATTCTGTGGTGGAAAAAAAGTCATTTTATCGAATGTTCAAAAATTCTACAAAAAAAATGTCATAGTGTAGTATGTAAAATTTTTTGATTAAAACGTAAAATTTTTTTGATGTTGAAAAAAATCACGAAAACGGTCGTATTATAGCATGTAAAATGATTCTATGGAGGAAAAAAGTCGTTTTGTGAAATGTTGGAAAATTTTATGAAAAACAAGTCATAGTATAGTATGTCGAAATTTTTTGATGAAAACGTCAAATTTTTTTGATGTTGAAAAAAATCATGAAAACGATCGTATTATAGCATGTAAAATGATTCTATGGTGGAAAAAAGTAATTTCGTGAAATGTTGGAAAATTTTACAAAAAAAGTCATAGTATAGTATGTCGAAATTTTTTGATGAAAATGTCAAATTTTTTTGATGTTGAAAATAAAATCATGAAAACGATTTTATTATAGCATGTAAAATGACTCTGTGGTGGAAAACAAGTCATTTTATCGAATGTTGAAAAATTCTACAAAAAAAATGTCATAGTATGTCGAAAATTTTACAAAAACACAAACGTCAGTCGTATGTCAAAATTTCTTGCTGAAAATGTCAAATTTTTTTGATGTTGAAAAAAATCATGAAAACAGTCGTATTATAGCATGTAAAATGATTCTATGGAGGAAAAAAGTCATTTTGTGAAATGTTGGAAAATTTTATGAAAAAAAAAGTCATAGTATAGTATGTCGAAATTTTTTGATGAAAACGTCAAATTTTTTTGATGTTGAAAAAAATCATGAAAACGGTTGTATTATAGCATGTAAAATGATTCTATGGTGGAAAAAAACTGATTTCATGAAATGTTGGAAAATTTTGTGAAAAAAATGTCATAGTATAGTATATCGAAATTTTTCAATGAAAACGTCAAATTTTTTTGATGTTGAAAAAAATCATGAAAATGGTCGTATTGTAGCATGTAAAATGATTCTATGGTGGAAAAAAGTCATTTCGTGAAATGTTGGAAAATTTTACAAAAAAAGTCATAGTATAGTATGTCGAAATTTTTTGATGAAAACGTCAAATTTTTTTGATGTTGAAAAAAAATCATGAAAACGATTGTATTATAGCATGTAAAATGACTCTGTGGTGGAAAACAAGTCATTTTATCGAATGTTGAAAAATTCTACAAAAAAAATGTCATAGTATGTCGAAAATTTTACAAAAAAACAAACGTCAGTCGTATGTCAAAATTTTTTGCTGAAAATGTCAAATTTTTTTGATGTTGAAAAAAATCATGAAAACAGTCGTATTATAGCATGTAAAATGAATCTATGGAGGAAAAAAGTCATTTTGTGAAATGTTGGAAAATTTTATGAAAAAAAAGTCATAGTATAGTATGTCGAAATTTTTTGTTGAAAACGTCAAATTTTTTTGATGTTGAAAAAAATCATGAAAACGGTCGTATTATAGCATGTAAAATGAATCTATGGTGGAAAAAACTGATTTCGTGAAATGTTGGAAAATTTTATGAAAAAAAAGGTCATAGTATAGTATGTCGAAATTTTTCGCTGAAAACGTCAAATTTTTTTGATGTTGAAAAAATCATGAAAACGGTCGTATTATTATAGCATGTAAAATGATTCTATGGTGGAAAAAAGTCATTTTATCGAATGTTGGAAAATTCTACAAAAAAAATGTCAGTATGTTAAAAATTTTACGAAAAAACAAACGTCATAGTCGTATGTCAAAATTTTTTGCTGAAAACGTCAATTTTTTTTTATGTTGAAAAAAATCATGAAAACAGTCGTATTATAGCATGTAAAATGAATCTATGGAGGAAAAAAGTCATTTTGTGAAATGTTGGAAAATTTTATGAAAAAAAAGTCATAGTATAGCATGTCGAAATTTTTTGATGAAAACGTCAAATATTTTTGATGTTGAAAAAAATCATGACAACGATCGTATTATAGCATGTAAAATGATTCTGTGGTGGAAAAAACTGATTTCGTGAAATGTTGGAAAATTTTGTGAAAAAAATGTCATAGTATAGTATGTCGAAATTTTTCGCTGAAAACGTCAAATTTTTTTGATGTTGAAAAAAATCATGAAAACGATCGTATTATAGCATGTAAAATGATTCTATGGTGGAAAAAAGTCATTTCGTGAAATGTTGGAAAATTTTACAAAAAAAGTCATAGTATAGTATGTCGAAATTTTTTGATGAAAACGTAAAATTTTTTTGATGTTGAAAAAAAATCATGAAAACGGTCGTATTATAGCATGTAAAATGATTCTATGGTGGAAAAAAGTCATTTTGTGAAATGTTTTGTGAAATGTTGGAAAATTTTATGAAAAAAAAGTCATAGTATAGTATGTCGAAATTCTTTGATGAAAAAGTCAAATTTTTTTGATGTTGAAAAAAATCATGAAAACGGTTGTATTATAGCATGTAAAATGATTCTATGGTGGAAAAAACTGATTTCGTGAAATGTTGGAAAATTTTGTGAAAAAATGTCATAGTATAGTATGTCGAAATTTTTTGCTGAAAACGTCAAATTTTTTTGATGTTGAAAAAAAAATCATGAAAACGATCGTATCATAGCATGTAAAATGATTCTGTGGTGGAAAAAAAGTCATTTTATCGAATGTTGAAAAATTCTACAAAAAAAATGTCAGTATGTTAAAAATTTTACGAAAAAACAAACGTCATAGTCGTATGTCGAAATTTTTTGCTGAAAACGTCAATTTTTTTTGATGTTGAAAAAAATCATGACAACGATCGTATTATAGCATGTAAAATGATACTGTGGTGGAAAAAAAGTCATTTTATCGAATGTTAAAAAATTCTACAAAAAAAATGTCATAGTGTAGTATGTAAAATTTTTTGATTAAAACGTAAAATTTTTTTGATGTTGAAAAAAATCACGAAAACGGTCGTATTATAGCATGTAAAATGATTCTATGGAGGAAAAAAGTCGTTTTGTGAAATGTTGGAAAATTTTATGAAAAAAAAGTCATAGTATAGTATGTCGAAATTTTTTGATGAAAACGTCAAATTTTTTTGATGTTGAAAAAAATCATGAAAACGATCGTATTATAGCATGTAAAATGATTCTATGGTGGAAAAAAGTAATTTTGTGAAATGTTGGAAAATTTTACAAAAAAAGTCATAGTATAGTATGTCGAAATTTTTTGATGAAAACGTCAAATTTTTTTGATGTTGAAAATCAAATCATGAAAACGATTTTATTATAGCATGTAAAATGACTCTGTGGTGGAAAACAAGTCATTTTATCGAATGTTGAAAAATTCTACAAAAAAAATGTCATAGTATGTCGAAAATTTTACAAAAAAACAAACGTCAGTCGTATGTCAAAATTTCCTGCTGAAAATGTCAAATTTTTTTGATGTTGAAAAAAATCATGAAAACGATCGTATTATAGCATGTAAAATGATTCTATGGTGGAAAAAAGTCATTTCGTGAAATGTTGGAAAATTTTACAAAAAAAATCATAGTATAGTATGTCGAAATTTTTTGCTGAAAACGTCAAATTTTTTTGATGTTGAAAAAAATCATGAAAAGGGTCGTATTATAGCATGTAAAATGATTCTGTGGTGGAAAAAAGTCATTTTATCGAATGTTAAAATATTCTACAAAAAAAGTGTCATAGTGTAGTATGTAAGATTTTTTTGATTAAAATGTAAAACTTTTTTGATGTTGAAAAAAATCATGAAAAGGGTCGTATTATAGCATGTGAAATTATTCTATGGTGGAAAAAAGACATTTTATCGAATGTTAAAAAATTCTACAAAAAAAATGTCAGTATAGTATGTCGAAATTTTTCGCTGAAAACGTCAAATTTCTTTGATGTTGAAAAAAATCATGAAAACAGTTGTGTTATAGCATGTAAAATGACTCTATGGAGGAAAAAAGTCATTTCGTGAAATGTTGGAAAATTTTATGGCAAAAAAGTCATAGTATAGTATGTCGAAATTTTTTGATGAAAACGTCAAATTTTTTTGATGTTGAAAAAAAAATCATGAAAACGATTGTATTATAGCATCTAAAATGATTCTGTGGTGGAAAAAAAGTCATTTTATCGAATGTTGAAAAATTCTACAAAAAAAATGTCAGTATGTTAAAAATTTTACGAAAAAACAAACGTCATAGTCGTATGTCGAAATTTTTTGCTGAAAACGTCAATTTTTTTTGATGTTGAAAAAAATCATGACAACGATCGTATTATAGCACGTAAAATGATTCTGTGGTGGAAAAAAAGTCATTTTATCGAATGTTAAAAAATTCTACAAAAAAAATGTCATAGTGTAGTATGTAAAATTTTTTGATTAAAACGTAAAATTTTTTTGATGTTGAAAAAAATCACGAAAACGGTCGTATTATAGCATGTAAAATGATTCTATGGTGGAAAAAACTGATTTCGTGAAATGTTGGAAAATTTTGTGAAAAAAATGTCATAGTATAGTATGTCGAAATTTTTCGCTGAAAACGTCAAATTTTTTTGATGTTGAAAAAAATCATGAAAACGATCGTATTATAGCATGTAAAATGATTCTATGGTGGAAAAAAGTCATTTCGTGAAATGTTGGAAAATTTTACAAAAAAAGTCATAGTATAGTATGTCGAAATTTTTTGATGAAAACGTCAAATTTTTTTGATGTTGAAAAAAATCATGAAAACGGTTGTATTATAGCATGTAAAATGATTCTATGGTGGAAAAAACTGATTTCGTGAAATGTTGGAAAATTTTTTGAAAAAAATGTCATAGTATAGTATGTCGAAATTTTTCGCTGAAAACGTCAAATTTTTTTGATGTTGAAAAAAATCATGAAAACGGATCGTATCATAGCATGTAAAATGATTCTGTGGTGGAAAAAAAGTAATTTCGTGAAATGTTGGAAAATTTTATGAAAAAAATTCATAGAATAGTATATTGAAATTTTTCGCTGAAAACGTCAAATTTTTTTGATGTTGAAAAAAATCATGAAAAGGGTCGTATTATAGCATGTAAAATGATTCTATGGTGGAAAAAAGTAATTTTGTGAAATGTTGGAAAATTTTCCAAAAAAACGTCATAGTATAGTATGTCGAAATTTTTTGATGAAAACGTCAAATTTTTTTGATGTTGAAAAAAAAAAAATCATGAAAACGATTGTATTATAGCATCTAAAATGATTCTGTGGTGGAAAAAAAGTCATTTTATCGAATGTTGAAAAATTCTACAAAAAAAATGTCAGTATGTTAAAAATTTTACGAAAAAACAAACGTCATAGTCGTATGTCGAAATTTTTTGCTGAAAACGTCAATTTTTTTTGATGTTGAAAAAAATCATGACAACGATCGTATTATAGCATGTAAAATGATTCTGTGGTGGAAAAAAAAGTCATTTTATCGAATGTTAAAAAATTCTACAAAAAAAATGTCATAGTGTAGTATGTAAAATTTTTTGATTAAAACGTAAAATTTTTTTGATGTTGAAAAAAATCACGAAAACGGTCGTATTATAGCATGTAAAATGATTCTATGGTGGAAAAAAGTCGTTTTGTGAAATGTTGGAAAATTTTATGAAAAAAAAGTCATAGTATAGTATGTCGAAATTTTTTGATGAAAACGTCAAATTTTTTTGATGTTGAAAAAAATCATGAAAACGATCGTATTATAGCATGTAAAATGATTCTATGGTGGAAAAAAGTAATTTCGTGAAATGTTGGAAAATTTTACAAAAAAAGTCATAGTATAGTATGTCGAAATTTTTTGATGAAAACGTCAAATTTTTTTGATGTTGAAAATAAAATCATGAAAAACGATTTTATTATAGCATGTAAAATGACTCTGTGGTGGAAAACAAGTCATTTTATCGAATGTTGAAAAATTCTACAAAAAAAATGTCATAGTATGTCGAAAATTTTACAAAAACACAAACGTCAGTCGTATGTCAAAATTTCTTGCTGAAAATGTCAAATTTTTTTGATGTTGAAAAAAATCATGAAAACAGTCGTATTATAGCATGTAAAATGATTCTATGGAGGAAAAAAGTCATTTTGTGAAATGTTGGAAAATTTTATGAAAAAAAAGTCATAGTATAGTATGTCGAAATTTTTTGATGAAAACGTCAAATTTTTTTGATGTTGAAAAAAATCATGAAAACGGTTGTATTATAGCATGTAAAATGATTCTATGGTGGAAAAAACTGATTTCGTAAAATGTTGGAAAATTTTGTGAAAAAAATGTCATAGTATAGTATGTCGAAATTTTTCGCTGAAAACGTCAAATTTTTTTGATGTTGAAAAAAATAATGAAAACGGTCGTGTTATAGCATGTAAAATTATTCTATGGAGGAAAAAAGTAATTTCGTGAAATGTTGGAAAATTTTCTGAAAAAAAAGTCATAGTATAGTATGTCGAAATTTTTTGATGAAAACGTCAAATTTTTTTGATGTTGAAAAAAATCATGAAAACGATCGTATTATAGCATGTAAAATGATTCTATAGTGGAAAAAAGTCATTTCGTGAAATGTTGGAAAATTTTACAAAAAAAATCATAGTATAGTATGTCGAAATTTTTTGCTGAAAACGTCAAATTTTTTTGATGTTGAAAAAAATCATGAAAAGGGTCGTATTATAGCATGTAAAATGATTCTATGGTGGAAAAAAGTAATTTTGTGAAATGTTGGAAAATTTTCCAAAAAAAGTCATAGTATAGTATGTCGAAATTTTTTGATGAAAACGTCAAATTTTTTTGATGTTGAAAAAAAAATCATGAAAACGATTGTATTATAGCATCTAAAATGATTCTGTGGTGGAAAAAAAGTCATTTTATCGAATGTTGAAAAATTCTACAAAAAAAATGTCAGTATGTTAAAAATTTTACGAAAAAACAAACGTCATAGTCGTATGTCGAAATTTTTTGCTGAAAACGTCAATTTTTTTTGATGTTGAAAAAAATCATGACAACGATCGTATTATAGCATGTAAAATGATTCTGTGGTGGAAAAAAAGTCATTTTATCGAATGTTAAAAAATTCTACAAAAAAAAATGTCAGTGTAGTATGTAAAATTTTTTGATTAATACGTAAAATTTTTTTGATGTTGAAAAAAATCACGAAAACGGTCGTATTATAGCATGTAAAATGATTCTATGGAGGAAAAAAGTCGTTTTGTGAAATGTTGGAAAATTTTATGAAAAAAAAGTCATAGTATAGTATGTCGAAATTTTTTGATGAAAACGTCAAATTTTTTTGATGTTGAAAAAAATCATGAAAATGATCGTATTATAGCATGTAAAATGATTCTATGGTGGAAAAAAGTAATTTCGTGAAATGTTGGAAAATTTTACAAAAAAAGTCATAGTATAGTATGTCGAAATTTTTTGATGAAAACGTCAAATTTTTTTGATGTTGAAAATAAAATCATGAAAACGATTTTATTATAGCATGTAAAATGACTCTGTGGTGGAAAACAAGTCATTTTATCGAATGTTGAAAAATTCTACAAAAAAAATGTCATAGTATGTCGAACATTTTACAAAAAAACAAACGTCAGTCGTATGTCAAAATTTTTTGCTGAAAATGTCAAATTTTTTTGATGTTGAAAAAAATCATGAAAACAGTCGTATTATAGCATGTAAAATGAATCTATGGAGGAAAAAAGTCATTTTGTGAAATGTTGGAAAATTTTATGAAAAAAAAGTCATAGTATAGTATGTCGAAATTTTTTGATGAAAACGTCAAATTTTTTTGATGTTGAAAAAAATCATGAAAACGATCGTATTATAGCATGTAAAATGATTCTATGGTGGAAAAAAGTCATTTCGTGAAATGTTGGAAAATTTTACAAAAAAAGTCATAGTATAGTATGTCGAAATTTTTTGATGAAAACGTCAAATTTTTTTGATGTTGAAAAAAGTCATGAAAACGGTTGTATTATAGCATGTAAAATGATTCTATGGTGGAAAAAAATGATTTCGTGAAATGTTGGAAAATTTTGTGAAAAAAATGTCATAGTATAGTATGTCGAAATTTTTCGCTGAAAACGTCAAGTTTTTTTGATGTTGAAAAAAATCATGAAAACGGTCGTGTTGTAGCATGTAAAATTATTCTATGGAGGAAAAAAGTAATTTCGTGAAATGTTGGAAAATTTTCTGAAAAAAAAACGTCATAGTATAGTATGTCGAAATTTTTTGATGAAAACGTCAAATTTTTTTGATGTTGAAAAAAATCATGTAAAACGATCATATTATAGCATGTAAAATGACTCTGTGGTGGAAAACAAGTCATTTTATCGAATGTTGAAAAATTCTACAAAAAAAATGTCATAGTATGTCGAAAACTTTACAAAAAAACAAACGTCAGTCGTATGTCAAAATTTCTTGCTGAAAATGTCAAATTTTTTTGATGTTGAAAAAAATCATGAAAACAGTCGTATTATAGCATGTAAAATGAATCTATGGAGGAATAAAAGTCATTTTGTGAAATGTTGGAAAATTTTATGAAAAAAAAGTCATAGTATAGTATGTCGAAATTTTTTGATGAAAAAGTCAAATTTTTTTGATGTTGAAAAAAATCATGAAAACGGTTGTATTATAGCATGTAAAATGATTCTATGGTGGAAAAAACTGATTTCGTGAAATGTTGGAAAATTTTGTGAAAAAAATGTCATAGTATAGTATGTCGAAATTTTTCGCTGAAAACGTCAAATTTTTTTGATGTTGAAAAAAATCATGAAAACGGTCGTGTTGTAGCATGTACAAATATTCTATGGAGGAAAAAAGTAATTTCGTGAAATGTTGGAAAATTTTCTGAAAAAAAAGTCATAGTATAGTATGTCGAAATTTTTTGATGAAAACGTCAAATTTTTTTGATGTTGAAAAAAATCATGAAAACGATCGTATTATAGCATGTAAAATGACTCTGTGGTGGAAAACAAGTCATTTTATCGAATGTTGAAAAATTCTACAAAAAAAATGTCATAGTATGTCGAAAATTTTACAAAAAAACAAACGTCAGTCGTATGTCAAAATTTCTTGCTGAAAATGTCAAATTTTTTTGATGTTGAAAAAAATCATGAAAACAGTCGTATTATAGCATGTAAAATGAATCTATGGAGGAAAAAAGTCATTTTGTGAAATGTTGGAAAATTTTATGAAAAAAAAGTCATAGTATAGTATGTCGAAATTTTTTGATGAAAACGTCAAATTTTTTTGATGTTGAAAAAAATCATGAAAACGATCGTATTATAGCATGTAAAATGATTCTATGGTGGAAAAAAGTCATTTCGTGAAATGTTGGAAAATTTTACAAAAAAAGTCATAGTATAGTATGTCGAAATTTTTTGATGAAAACGTCAAATTTTTTTGATGTTGAAAAAAATCATGAAAAGGGTCGTATTATAGCATGTAAAATGATTCTATGGTGGAAAAAAGTAATTTTGTGAAACGTTGGAAAATTTTCCAAAAAAACGTCATAGTATAGTATGTCGAAATTTTTTGATGAAAACGTCAAATTTTTTTGATGTTGAAAAAAATCATGAAAACGATCGTATTATAGCATGTAAAATGATTCTGTGGTGGAAAAAGTCATTTTATCGAATGTTAAAATATTCTACAAAAAAAGTGTCATAGTGTAGTATGTAAGATTTTTTTGATTAAAATGTAAAATTCTTTTGATGTTGAAAAAAATCATGAAAAGGGTCGTATTATAGCATGTGAAATTATTCTATGGTGGAAAAAAAGACATTTTATCGAATGTTAAAAAATTCTACAAAAAAAATGTCAGTATAGTATGTCGAAATTTCTCGCTGAAAACGTCAAATTTCTTTGATGTTGAAAAAAATCATGAAAACAGTTGTGTTATAGCATGTAAAATGACTCTATGGAGGAAAAAAGTCATTTCGTGAAATGTTGGAAAATTTTATGGCAAAAAAGTCATAGTATAGTATGTCGAAATTTTTTGATGAAAACGTCAAATTTTTTTGATGTTGAAAAAAATCATGAAAACGGTTGTATTATAGCATGTAAAATGATTCTATGGTGGAAAAAACTGATTTCGTGAAATGTTGGAAAATTTTATGAAAAAAATGTCATAGTATAGTATGTCGAAATTTTTCGCTGAAAACGTCAAATTTTTTTGATGTTGAAAAAAATCATGAAAACGGTCGTGTTGTAGCATGTACAAATATTCTATGGAGGAAAAAAGTAATTTCGTGAAATGTTGGAAAATTTTCTGAAAAAAAAGTCATAGTATAGTATGTCGAAATTTTTTGATGAAAACGTCAAATTTTTTTGATGTTGAAAAAAATCATGAAAACGATCGTATTATAGCATGTAAAATGACTCTGTGGTGGAAAACAAGTCATTTTATCGAATGTTGAAAAATTCTACAAAAAAAATGTCATAGTATGTCGAAAATTTTACAAAAAAACAAACGTCAGTCGTATGTCAAAATTTCTTGCTGAAAATGTCAAATTTTTTTGATGTTGAAAAAAATCATGAAAACAGTCGTATTATAGCATGTAAAATGAATCTATGGAGGAAAAAAGTCATTTTGTGAAATGTTGGAAAATTTTATGAAAAAAAAGTCATAGTATAGTATGTCGAAATTTTTTGATGAAAACGTCAAATTTTTTTGATGTTGAAAAAAATCATGAAAACGATCGTATTATAGCATGTAAAATGATTCTATGGTGGAAAAAAGTCATTTCGTGAAATGTTGGAAAATTTTACAAAAAAAGTCATAGTATAGTATGTCGAAATTTTTTGATGAAAACGTCAAATTTTTTTGATGTTGAAAAAAATCATGAAAAGGGTCGTATTATAGCATGTAAAATGATTCTATGGTGGAAAAAAGTAATTTTGTGAAACGTTGGAAAATTTTCCAAAAAAACGTCATAGTATAGTATGTCGAAATTTTTTGATGAAAACGTCAAATTTTTTTGATGTTGAAAAAAATCATGAAAACGATCGTATTATAGCATGTAAAATGATTCTGTGGTGGAAAAAGTCATTTTATCGAATGTTAAAATATTCTACAAAAAAAGTGTCATAGTGTAGTATGTAAGATTTTTTTGATTAAAATGTAAAAATCTTTTGATGTTGAAAAAAATCATGAAAAGGGTCGTATTATAGCATGTGAAATTATTCTATGGTGGAAAAAAGACATTTTATCGAATGTTAAAAAATTCTACAAAAAAAATGTCAGTATAGTATGTCGAAATTTCTCGCTGAAAACGTCAAATTTCTTTGATGTTGAAAAAAATCATGAAAACAGTTGTGTTATAGCATGTAAAATGACTCTATGGAGGAAAAAAGTCATTTCGTGAAATGTTGGAAAATTTTATGGCAAAAAAGTCATAGTATAGTATGTCGAAATTTTTTGATGAAAAAGTCAAATTTTTTTGATGTTGAAAAAAATCATGAAAACGGTTGTATTATAGCATGTAAAATGATTCTATGGTGGAAAAAACTGATTTCGTGAAATGTTGGAAAATTTTGTGAAAAAAATGTCATAGTATAGTATGTCGAAATTTTTCGCTGAAAACGTCAAATTTTTTTGATGTTGAAAAAAATCATGAAAACGGTCGTGTTGTAGCATGTAAAATTATTCTATGGAGGAAAAAAGTAATTTCGTGAAATGTTGGAAAATTTTCTGAAAAAAAAATGTCATAGTATAGTATGTCGAAATTTTTTGATGAAAACGTCAAATTTTTTTGATGTTGAAAAAAATCATGAAAACGATCGTATTATAGCATGTAAAATGATTCTATGGTGGAAAAAAGTCATTTCGTGAAATGTTGGAAAATTTTACAAAAAAAAGTCATAGTATAGTATGTCGAAATTTTTTGATGAAAACGTCAAATTTTTTTGATGTTGAAAAAAATCATGAAAACGGTTGTATTATAGCATGTAAAATGATTCTATGGTGGAAAAAACTGATTTCGTGAAATGTTGGAAAATTTTGTGAAAAAATGTCATAGTATAGTATGTCGAAATTTTTCGCTGAAAACGTCAAATTTTTTTGATGTTGAAAAAAATCATGAAAACGATCGTATCATAGCATGTAAAATGATTCTGTGGTGGAAAAAAAGTAATTTCGTGAAATGTTGGAAAATTTTATGAAAAAAATTCATAGAATAGTATATTGAAATTTTTCGCTGAAAACGTCAAATTTTTTTGATGTTGAAAAAAAAATCATGAAAACGATTGTATTATAGCATCTAAAATGATTCTGTGGTGGAAAAAAAGTCATTTTATCGAATGTTGAAAAATTCTACAAAAAAAATGTCAGTATGTTAAAAATTTTACGAAAAAACAAACGTCATAGTCGTATGTCGAAATTTTTTGCTGAAAACGTCAATTTTTTTTGATGTTGAAAAAAATCATGACAACGATCGTATTATAGCATGTAAAATGATTCTGTGGTGGAAAAAAAGTCATTTTATCGAATGTTAAAAAATTCTACAAAAAAAATGTCATAGTGTAGTATGTAAAATTTTTTGATTAAAACGTAAAATTTTTTTGATGTTGAAAAAAATCATGAAAACGGTCGTATTATAGCATGTAAAATGATTCTATGGAGGAAAAAAGTCGTTTTGTGAAATGTTGGAAAATTTTATGAAAAAAAAGTCATAGTATAGTATGTCGAAATTTTTTGATGAAAACGTCAAATTTTTTTGATGTTGAAAAAAATCATGAAAACGATCGTATTATAGCATGTAAAATGATTCTATGGTGGAAAAAAGTAATTTCGTGAAATGTTGGAAAATTTTACAAAAAAAGTCATAGTATAGTATGTCGAAATTTTTTGATGAAAAAACGTCAAATTTTTTTGATGTTGAAAATAAAATCATAAAAACGATTTTATTATAGCATGTAAAATGACTCTGTGGTGGAAAACAAGTCATTTTATCGAATGTTGAAAAATTCTACAAAAAAAATGTCATAGTATGTCGAACATTTTACAAAAAAACAAACGTCAGTCGTATGTCAAAATTTCTTGCTGAAAATGTCAAATTTTTTTGATGTTGAAAAAAATCATGAAAACGGTCGTGTTGTAGCATGTAAAATTATTCTATGGAGGAAAAAAGTAATTTCGTGAAATGTTGGAAAATTTTCTGAAAAAAAAAGTCATAGTATAGTATGTCGAAATTTTTTGATGAAAACGTCAAATTTTTTTGATGTTGAAAAAAATCATGAAAACGATCGTATTATAGCATGTAAAATGATTCTATGGTGGAAAAAAGTCATTTCGTGAAATGTTGGAAAATTTTACAAAAAAAGTCATAGTATAGTATGTCGAAATTTTTTGAT
Source organism: Pterois miles (assembly GCA_947000775.1). Taxonomy (NCBI): domain Eukaryota; kingdom Metazoa; phylum Chordata; class Actinopteri; order Perciformes; family Scorpaenidae; genus Pterois; species Pterois miles. The sequence continues at coordinate 6,578,549 of CAMQGK010000334.1, read as the reverse complement.
GAAAACGTCAAATTTTTTTGATGGTGAAAAAAATCATGAAAACGGTTGTATTATAGCATGTAAAATGATTCTATGGTGGAAAAAACTGATTTCGTGAAATGTTGGAAAATTTTGTGAAAAAATGTCATAGTATAGTATGTCGAAATTTTTCGCTGAAAACGTCAAATTTTTTTGATGTTGAAAAAAATCATGAAAACGATCGTATCATAGCATGTAAAATGATTCTGTGGTGGAAAAAAAGTAATTTCGTGAAATGTTGGAAAATTTTATGAAAAAAATTCATAGAATAGTATATTGAAATTTTTCGCTGAAAACGTCAAATTTTTTTGATGTTGAAAAAAATCATGAAAACGATCGTATTATAGCATGTAAAATGATTCTATGGTGGAAAAAAGTCATTTCGTGAAATGTTGGAAAATTTTACAAAAAAAAGTCATAGTATAGTATGTCGAAGTTTTTCGCTGAAAACGTCAAATTTTTTTGATGTTGAAAAAAATCATGAAAAGGGTCGTATTATAGCATGTAAAATGATTCTATGGTGGAAAAAAGTAATTTTGTGAAATGTTGGAAAATTTTCCAAAAAAAATGTCAGTATGTTAAAAATTTTACGAAAAAACAAACGTCATAGTCGTATGTCGAAATTTTTTGCTGAAAACGTCAATTTTTTTTGATGTTGAAAAAAATCATGACAACGATCGTATTATAGCATGTAAAATGATTCTATGGTGGAAAAAAGTAATTTCGTGAAATGTTGGAAAATTTTACAAAAAAAAAGTCATAGTATAGTATGTCGAAATTTTTCGCTGAAAATGTCAAATTTTTCTGATGTTGAAAAAAATCCTGAAAACTGTCGTATTAGAGCATGTAAAATGATTCTATGGTGGAAAAAAGTCATTTTATCGAATGTTAAAAAATTCTACAAAAAAAATGTCAGTATAGTATGTTGAAATTTTTCGCTGAAAGCGTCAAATTTTTTTGATGTTGAAAGAAATCATGAAAACGATCGTATTATAGCATGTAAAATGATTCTGAAGTCGAAAAAACTAATTTCGTGAAATGTTGGAAAATTTTATGAAAAAAAGTCAGTATAATATGTCGAAATTTTTTGATGAAAACGTCAAATTGTTTTGATGTTTAAAAAAATCATGAAAACGGTGGTATTATAGCATGTAAAATGATTCTATGGTGGAAAAAAAGTCATTTCGTGAAATGTTGGAAAATTTTACAAAAAAAAAAAACATCATAGCATGGCGATTTTTTTTGATGAAAATGTCAAATTTTTTTGATGTTGAAAAAGGGTGAACACCAACAAGGCCAGGGGGCCTGACAACATCAACCCCAGGGTGCTCAAGGCGTGTGCCGGGCAGCTGGCAGGAGCGTTCCAGCACCTCTTCAACCTCTCTCTCAGGCTGAAGTCAGTACCACAACTCTGGAAGACCTCCTGCATCGTCCCAGTGCCCAAGAAAGGACTCCCGAGCACCCTCAATGACTACAGGCCTGCAGCACCTCAGGCCCCTGGTGAGTGACTCCCTGCACCCCCTTCAGTTTGCATACTAGGCAAACATTGGCGTGGACGACGCCATCATCTACATGCTCCGCAGAGCACAGTGAGAATAATGTTCTTCGACTTCTCCAGTGCATTCAATACAGTCCAACCACACCAGCTTGCTGAGAAGCTCTCAGCTATGCAGGTGGACCACGACCTGGTGGACTGGATTACGGACTACCTCACCAGCAGACCACAGTATGTCAGACTGCAGGGCAGCCTGTCTGACGTGCTGGTGAGCAACACTGGTGCTCCCCAGGGAACTGTGTTGTCACCGTTCCTGTTCACCATCTACACCTCCGACTTCTGCTTCAACTCCGGAACATGCCACCTGCAGAAGTTCTCTGATGACTCCTCCATCGTCGGCTGCATCACAGATGACAACGAGGAGGAGTACAGGACCCTTGTGGAGAACTTCGTGAGGTGGTGCGACACCAACCACCTCCAGCTCAATATTGGTAAGACCAAAGAGCTGGTGGTAGATTTCCGGAGGAGGAGGAAGAGCTCCCCTACTCCCATCACCATCCGTGGGGAGGTGGTGGACAACTACAAGTTCTTGGGAGTTCACCTAAACAATAAACTGGACTGGTCCAACAACTCCGAGGCCCTCTACAGGAAGGGACAGAGCAAACTATTCTTCCTGAGAAGGCTGAGGACCTTCAATGTGTGCAACAGGCTACTTCAGATGTTTTACCAGTCTGTAGTAGCCAGCTTTCTGTTCTTTGCCATGGTATGTTGGGGGGGGGGGGTGGCATCAGCACCAGGGATGCCACCAAACTTAATAAACTGGTGAGGGTTGGATGTGAGCTGGACTGTCTGGAGGTGGTGGCAGAGGGGAGGACCAGGAGGAAGCTGGAGTCTATTCTGAAGAACCCCTCCCACCCCCTCTATGACCAACTGGTCCAGATGAGGAGTACATTCAGCCAGAGACTGACCCCCCTCGGCACACTACAAACCGTCTGGGTCAGTCCTTTCTTTTGGTAGCCATCAGGCTCCACAACCAAGGTCTGACCCCCATGTGACTCTGATCATCTGCTCCGTATTTTTCCAAATGTATATAATTACATATAATTATATAAGTACATATATATATGCTATGCATATACAATACCCACCACCTGCTGCACTTTACGTATTACTGTTACTTACTTATTTTATTGTCAATTTCCTTCATTGCACCTTCTCTTTTAATTTTTACTATACTGTATTTATCTGTACTGTATTGATGCTGCTATGACACCCGAACTTCCCTCCAGGGATTAATAAAGGTTCATCCTATCTTATCTTAAAAAAGTCATGAAAACGGTCGTATTATAGTATGTAAAATGATTCTATGGTGGAAAAAAAGTCATTTCGTGAAATGTTGGAAAATTTTACAAAAAATGTCATAGTATGTCGAAAATTTTACGAAACAAACGTCACAGTATAGTAACTATACTGTGACTGTAATGGGACTTTTTTTCCCATTACTATGACGTTTTTGTTTTCCAAATACTATACTGTGACTTTTTTTCGACAAGCTATACTATGACTTATTTTTTCGACGTACTATAACGTTTTTCCATCATTACTATACTAATACTTTCATCAGCATACTATACTATGACTTTTTTCAACATACTATACCATGATTTTTTTTCTGGCGTACTATAGTACTACCGTATTTTGAGCACTATAAGGTGCACTTCAAATTGCACAACTGTTTCACTCAGACACTGATGATGTGGGATTTGATGTGATGTGTGGAAGAGGAATGAACTTAAAAGTGTCTTTTGTTTTGTACTTCATGTGTTACAACTGAAAAATGTTGAGTTATTGAACTTATTGAGTTATTAAATGAATTGAATAAAGTTTGACTTGTACGACTGTTTTGTTTCGCTTCATATACATACTTAATACATATACTATACGATGACTTTTTTTTTCGACATACTATACTATGACTTTTTTCGACATACTATACTGTGACTTTATTCAACACACTATACTATGACTTTTTTCGACATACTATACTGTGACTTTATTCAACACACTATACTATGACTTTTTTTTCTGCATACTATACTCTGACTTTTTTTCTGGCATACTATGGTATTATTTTTTCCCAACATACTACACTGCGACTTTTTTCAACATGTTACTATGACTTTTGTCTTGACATACTGTATTGACCATTTTTGACATACCACAGTGACTTTTTTCCACATACTACACTATAACTTTTTTCATCATACTACACTATTACTTACTGCTTTCGAGATTTTTTGGATATAGTATACACTGACTATTTGTGACATACAATACTCTGACTTTGAGACTTATCGACATCCTATACTGTGACTTTTGACATACTAGACTATGACTTTTTCTACATACTATACTATGACTTATTGCTTTTTAGATTTTTTTCGATATACTATATACTGACTGACATACAATACTGTGACTTTTATAAGACTTACTGACATACTATACTATAACTTTTTCTCCACATACTAGATTATGACTTTTTAATGACATACTTTACGATGACTTTTTTCGACATACTATTCTAAGACTTTTTTGACATGCTATACTATGACTATTTGTGACATAAAATACTGTTATATTTTTGAGACTTATTGACATTCTATACTTTAGGGATGTCACAAGAACCCATACTTTGGTACCAAGTCAATGTCAAAATTCTAAAATCTTGACTGTACTTTTTCCTGCAGTACCAAAAGTTACTATGATGTGAAGAGAGAACCACAGCTGTCCGTTTTCGTGGCATCTCATGCCTCGCGACTATTGATTCCTGTGTATTGATGCTTTCCGATAGTTACACATGCACAATGATGCAAGTTCTATCATGTTTAGTTTGACTGAAAATAGAGACATGGCATTTCTCTGATAATTCGACACTGAACAACAAATCCATGTTGAAATCAGCAACAGGAGAGTCAATAGTATTACCTGTTAGCAGCAGGTGGGCAGCACCATCCTACTTGGAAAAATAGAGCTTTTAATGTTAACGGAGGTGCCATTGAGTTACATTACAGCAATTCAGCAAAGCAACTATTGGGCAAATGTAAATTACAATATTCTCATTATGTATTCAAATGTAATCTATGTCGAAAAACGTCATAGTATAGTATGTCGAAAAAAGTCATAGCATAGTATGTCAAAAAAATGTCACAGTATAGTCTGTCAAAAAAAGTCACAGTATGTCGAAAAAAAAGTGAGAATAAAAAAAGTTATACTATAGTATGTCAAGACCAAAGTCATAGTATAGTATGTTGTAAACAAATAGTATAGTATGCCAGAAAAAAAGTCATAGTGTAGTATGTCCAAAGAAAAGTCACAGTAAAGTATGTGGGGGATATTCATGAGAAAAAAAAAGTCTTAGTCTGTCAAAAAAAATGCAAAAAATGCATAGTAAAGTATGTGGGGAAAAATGCATAAAAGTAGTCATAGTATGTTTAAGAAAAATACACAAAACTCATAGAATAGCATGTCAAAGAAAATGCAAAAAAGCCAAAGTATAGTGTGTCGAAAAGAAAAGAAGAGTCAGTATACTGTTTAAAAAAAATTCAAAAAACATGTAGAAAAAATGCACAGTCATAGTATATTATGTAAAAATAAAAAAATGTATAGTAATGTATAGTGTTACAAAAAATAAGTCTTGGTATAGTATGTTGAAAAAAACTCAGAAAAGCATGTCAAAGAAAATGCACAGTCATAGTGCAGTATGTTGAAAAAAAAAGTCATGGTATAGTATGTTAAAAGAAATGCAAAAGTCAGTCAAGCACGTTGAACAGTCATCACAGTGTCAAAAAAATGCAAAAAAGTCAGTGTGACAAAAAGAAGTTATACTATTTCGAAAAAAAATCACAGTATAATATGTTGAAAAAAATACAAAAAACTCATAGAAAAGCATGTCAAAGAAAATGCATATTAAGTCATAGTATAGAATGTCAAAAAAAGTAACAGCATGGTATGTCGAAAAAATGCAAGTCAATCAAACATATTGAAAAATAATGCAGTATAATATGTTGAAAGAAGTCATAATATCGTATATCAAAAGAAAAGTCAATATAGCATGTCAAAGAAAATGCATAGTATGGTACATTGAAAAAAATGCAAGTCGTAGTACAGTTTATAAAAAAAGAAAAAGAAGTCACAGTATACCATGTCAGAAAAAGGTCATAGTATGTTGAAAAAATGCAAAAAATATGTTTGTTTTTAAGCAAACTAAAGTCTGTAATGCATATTGTAGAATAACGCAAAAATAGTCGTCATATAGTATATCGAAAAACGCACATCATAGTATAGTACGTTGAAAAAATGCAAAAAAAATTCTAGGTTTCGTATGTCTAAAGAAAAGTCATAGTATGTAAAAAATAAAAAGTCAGTCAAGCATGTTGATGTATAATGCAAAAACAGTCATAAAAATTCACAGAAGTCATGGTAGCGTATGCTGAAATATATTCAACGTATACCATGTCCAAAGAAAAGTCAAATCGTTTTGAAAAAAATGCAAAAAACTCAAAAGATGTTGCAAAAAAAGTCAGTCAAGCATGTTGAAGAATAATGCAAAGAGTGTAGTATAGCATGTCAAAAAAGTAATAGTATAATGTTGAAAAAAAAACTGTCATAGTATAGAATGTCAAAAAAAAAAGTCATGGCAGAGTATGTCAAAAAAATGAAAGTATAATGTGTTGGAAAAAATGCAAAAGTCGAAGTATAGTGTGTTGAAAAAAATGTAAAAAAGTCTAAGTACAGTGTGACAAAAGAGTCATAGTATAGCATGTCGACAAAGTCAAAGTATAGTATGTCCAAAGAAAATAGTATAGTGTTGAAAAGAAATGTCAGGATGCTGCAAAAAATAGTCGGTCAAGCATGTTGAAGAATAATGCAAAAATAGTGTTGAATGAAGTCATAATATAGTATGTCTAAAAAATGCCAAGTATAGTATGTTAAAAGAAAAGTCAGTGAGTCACAGAGTATGTAAAAATGCAAAAGTAATAGTATCGCATGTTAACAAAAGATAAAAGTACAGCATGTCACAAAAATGCAAAACAGTCACAGTATAGTATGTTTTTTTTTTCAGTCAAGCATGTTGAAGAATAATGCAGTGTAATAATTTGAAAAAAGCCATAACACCCTTGAAAAACGTTACAGTATCATAGACCATAAGAAATGACATGTAAAATGTCTGTCCTTTTTCCGATATCAAAGCTGATGTGTTTTAAATGTCTTGTTTATATTTATATTCAAAAATATTCAGTGTAATGATATAAGACTGAAAACTGCTTTTTCTGTGATGTTGGTGTGAAAAAATACTTGAACGAAGATTATCAAAATAAAAGAAGTCATAATATTGTGCACTTTTCCTGTGCAATCCTCAATCATATGCTGGCTCCCGAAGTTGTCACTCATTCATCAAAATTTAGACACTACTAACAAATGTATGTGAATGTGATGCAAATTCTTAGGATGTCTTACTCTTCTTTTCTCTACAGAAGACAGAAAACCAAAACTGAGGACAACGGACATTTTTAACATCGCCAGAATCTCAAGAATCTCAAGCTTGCTTAGCTTGACACGGGAGCCAGGATTTGGTGTTTGCACTTCAAACATTTAACACATCAGCCTGTTTTACTGTTGTTTGATCAGACTGTGGTTTGCATTGTATTCTCTTGATGTTTTTTTTCTGTAAGCACATTGTAACCATGTTAAGAAAAGTGCTATATGAATAAAATTCATTATTATTATTGCTGACCAGACGCCTGTACTACAAAGTAGAATTTTGGGGTTAGCATGGTAACTTCAGATTTAACCCTGGGTTTTCAGTCCTACGACGGTGGTTCACTTCTTACCGGGGTAGATCACCATGGTAACTTATGCTGAACACAGCAGATTATGTTTGAGATAAAAGATCAAATTGTATAAAAGCGACGCACCACAGAACGTAAAATATAGCACAAATATGACAAAGTGAAAGTTATCATCCAGGCAAAAAGCAACAAAGTTTAATGCTGTGGGTGATTAGATTAGATAAGATGAACCTTTATTAATTGATTATAAGAACTTGATTATAAGATATGAAAGTAAGCCTGCTTACCGCTTCTATTTTTATATTTATCTCTTATTTGCTCCCAAGTCTGTTTCACACGGCTGGAGTCGGGGAGGGAGTTGAAAGAAGGTTCAGTTTTAATATACTGTATGCCACATTATCAACAATTAGAAAAATGGAGTTACTTCTCTTCTTTATGCATCATATTACTTTAACGGAATACACAAAGTAATAATAGTTTGATCTACTTGCGCTATAGATGGGGCAGTGATATAATAAGTCTGTTAACTTACACATTCCCACAGTTGGTTATTTCTTGCCATCTGTTCTTCCTGCACTTGGCAGCTGCAACCGTTACTGTAAGTCTGGATTGTTTAACTTCCTTCACTTTTATGTGAACGTAGTCAGAGCCACACTGAGAAAATCTGGGTTCACTTCCCGAGTTGATGACCACCATAGTAGGACAGCAGAAACTGAAAACTAATCTGTCCGGGCTGCACATTGGCCCATAAAACAATGTATAATAAATAAATCTCTGTCTCTTACTGTTGCTAAATGTAGCATTTGAAACAATTCAGAGTATTTGCTGAAGGTTATGTACTTCCATGATTCTTTGAATTTTGGGGGTTGTGTCCACATGGTTGAATGCACTTTATGGAAGTCGCTTTAGACAAAAATCTTCAGCTAAATCGATGTGATGGTAACAGATTTCTCCAAATTTTGACAGAACTTACATCGTAGAAAGTACAAGTACAAACACACTTTACTTGTTTTACTATGACAGGTTTTATGATGTTTTTACACTATTTTATGACATACTATGACTTTTCAGGAAACGGGACATTTTTACAGCATACTGTACTATAGAATCTTTTAATACAGTATATCTTATGAAATTCTATACTTTGACATATTCATGCCATTTTTTAATACATACAATATTATTTTTTAATGACATACTATACTGGGACATTTTTATGGCTTACTATACTATGACTTCATTCATGACATACTATACAAGCACATTTTTACAACTTTTTATGACATACTACACTACGACTTTTAAAGGCATGCTATGCCTTGATGTATTTTATGGCAATTTTTACTAGGGTTAGTTTTTTATTTTTCAATGGCATACCATACTTGCATTTTTATGACATTGGTGTCTGTATAAACAGAGACCCTACCATCTCCCTGTGTTTTCTCTTTAATTCTTTTGCTTCAGCAATAATGTTTTGTTTCTCTGATTCACCGCTTTGTTCTCACTAAATGCACTGCCTGTCTTCATTCACTTAACCATCACGCTCTCTCTCTCCCTTGCTCGCTCGCTGAGCCGCAGCGGTGTGTTTTCAAACATCACCATATTATAACAGATATAAGATTTTAAGAATGACAGCATAGAGCCGTATTTATGAGCTGCGTCGATGTACGACAGCGGGAGCTGCGGTGCTCTGCTTCCACTCACTGCAACCATAATTGCTGTGTTTTTCTCTCATGTGCACTCTGCAAATACAAGTGCTCTCGACAAAGTATACTCACGCTGTGAAATATGGCACTAACTAAAGTACTGTAGCCGCGGGTTACATATGCTGTACTTATGAATGTAACAGTAACACGGACAGGAAACACTTTATCACTTCCACCTTGTCAATAGCATGAGATAAGATGGGTTTCCGCCAGCCAGGCGGCCCGAAACATTAGCATGTGCAGTGGACAAAGAGAGAGAACATACGTGTGATGGACGGTGCCAAAGACGTTAACACGTTATAGCTATGAAGTAGCAATGCAGTGTGTACAGTTTAGGCTGTCGGTTAATAAATGCTACAACGCCCAGGCCAAGTTCCCATGTCTAACCCCACAGCAAACAAAACGGCTTGGTGGGCTGACTTAAGGTAGATCAGCTATTGTCTTTTTATGACATACTATACAGTGGCTTTTTTAAGGCATACCACACTATAGTCTTTTGAGAACGGAGGATGACGTCCACGTGGTCTCCAAACAGGTGGATGGTACCAAACGCTGCTCAATTCATCAGGATTTCCTTCTGTTGTCATTGTCACCATGTGGATGCCTTTCCTATTAAAACAAGACATTTCAGTGAAGGATTTCAATTGAAAGATGTCAGTGTATCAATCATATATTACATATCAGTTTGTCAGACCAAGGGCCTGTACTATGAAGTATCTTCTCATTATCTGGCTTAAAACGCTAACAAAAAAAAACATGCTGAACGGTCCTACAGCTATCAACTTTGTAAGTCAACCCAGGGTTTCTCCATCTAGCCATGTGTGCGTTCACAATGGGGTCATCATGTGACCAATCATACATGGACGAGTCTACAGGCAGACAGGCTGAGTGGCACATTTTATAAAAGAAGTGCAAACTATATTAGACAAATATGAAGAAATTCAACATAACCCAGGCAAAGAGAAATACAGCTGAAGCTGCCAAATGCTGGAGGGACAGCTGGCAAAAGAAAAAAAACTGCTGATGTGTGGATGATTAAATCAACAGAATTATTAATACAACAGAATACTCAAAAGTCAGATACAGTTGTCTAGATGGGTCAGTTATACTTAAATAGCTTTTAGAAGTGTAATGGATGAATGGATTATACTTCAATATGCCCTTTAGCAATGATGAGGCGTGTATGACTATTTGAGCCTTCTTTCAGCTGTCTACCCATCTCTGGCATTGTGAAACAGACTTGAAAGCAAGTAAAAATATAAATATAAAAATATAATTCTAAGCATTAAGTACCTACAGCATAAATTCATACGTCCATCCTACATTTGTCAGATTAAACTGTGTTGTTTTTAGCCTAGATAAAGACTTAACTTCTTCATATTTGTGTACTATTACCATGCAATCTGCGCACTGAGCTCTGACTGGTCAGTAGGTGGTGCTTTTCTACAAGTTGATCTTATCTGGAACATAACCTGCTCCGAGCAGGGTAGATGTTCAGCATAAGGTACCATGGTGATCTACTCCAGTAAGAAGTGAACCACTGTCATAGAACAGAAAACCCAGGGTTAACCCTGAAGTTACCTCGCTAACTGCAAATTCTGCTTCGTAGTACAGGCCTCAGGTGTAGGAAGGTTTGCTTCAGTGCAGGACTATCCTGTGTAGAGACTTTATAGACCTTATTCATACCCAAAGCTTGAAATGGGCATTTCCACCTCTGAATATAATGGATGCATCCCAAGTCTCTTAACTGCATCCATTTTTCACTCACTTGCATCTTTTCAAGGAAACAATGTGAGGAGAGAGGAAACAAGAAAATGTGTTTTTAGAGAAATGAGACATCCTTTCCTCTGAAGCATCACGTGAAGAGACGTCCGCTTCTGATGACAGTGGCAGCTGATCAGCTGTCATTCGGCTTAAAACATCTATAGAAACTTGGAGTTGGATAAAGTTTGTGTCTGGACTGTACCAATACTAATAAAAGACAGAGTAATCAGTGACAGAGCAGCAGTGTTTTCTCTCTGTAGCCTGTTACCTGTTTAACATCTGCACATGAATAACAACTTTCAGTCTGTATTTATACTGTGTACTGTGTCCTGTTTTGAGGCAATTTCTACTGACAGAATGCCATTCTATTATTTATTCATTATTAGCATCTGTATTTATTGATATTCTGATTGTGGATAAATTATTTAAATAAAATTATTTACTAGGCTAAATGTTTCATGGAAAATTGAAATGACATAACTCATATCAAACCCAACGCTCAGGAATAGTCAGCCTCTCATGGCTGAATGGAAAGGATGATAAATGCAAAACATGTTTGTTGCTGAGAGACAGACTCTCCTAGACTTTAACTGTACCCTTAATCAAAGTTAACGAGTGAAAAAACAGATCATGAAAAGAAAACTTTCTAATTAAGGAAGAAAGGAGTCTGAGGGCTGTTTCTTTTCATGCTGTAAATAGCTCTTTCAGTAACAGGCTTCTTCAGCTGCAGTGTGTGAAGGAGGGATACCACAGGTCCTTCTGCTGCTGTTCAGAACTAACACAGATTTTAACTAGGTGTTGACTCAGAAGACAACTAAAATCTAAAACTTTTATTCTCTTATCTGTCTTCACATCAACATGAAATTACAGTGATGTTGACATATATCAGATATCCAATAAGGTGGCGTGTCGGTTGGTAAAAGACTTTTGTAAAGGCTGCTCTCATGTATCCTCAATTATGGCTCCTCAAAGATCATCCTTCCATAAATACGAGCTTTGGGAAGGTCTTCAAGGTGGTGCACTGAAACAACAACAACTAGTTAGAGCAAGGATCGAGGAGTGAGGAAATTGCAAATAAGAGACTTGGGATGCACCCTGTGCCAGAGTTTATGCATAAAACCAAAACAAATCAATGACTCAATTTGCTGACATGAATATAACAGTTTGTAAACAGTAAATATCTCCGTTTTTCCTTGAATGAATGTGTTCTGGTGAATGAAACAGAACAAGTTGAGTGGTTGAGTGACATTTTACCTGTGAGCTGTGTGTTGGACAGAGTTCAAACATAAAGCTTTCTTTCTTACCTAAAGGTCAGGTACTTGTGTAGTCTTCAACTACCGCCTGTTCATGACAATTTCAGCAAGAGACCCATTGACCTTCTTGGTGGAGCTGCCCGAGCCCCTTGTGGGGGCATCGCCCCATCGTCTGAGCAAACAGCTATACTTGTTCACCACATGGTGGAGGAGTCCAAGTCACAGTTCCTGAAAATACATGTTTTTTTTTTTTTTTGTTTTTTATGAAAACCACACACTGAAAAAGCAGCAATTTATTCCAAACAATAGCTTTACACTCAGCTAAAACTACTATCAATAAAATAATAATGTGCTTACCCATGTGTCATGAGCTCTGTGCACAGGCATTCATGCACACCTTCAGCTCAGTGAGGATTTGGGTCATAGTGTCAGCAGCTGCGGACTCTCTTCATAAAGGATGGTGGCATATTTCCTCACATTGCACCTTTTGGAGTCTCAATTGCTGCTGGCTCTGTGGCATCTGGGAAGTCATGGTCCATTTCAACACCAATGACAGGCAAAACCTTGATGCTTAGATGTCCTGTCAGTGCACTAAAAAAACAAAAACATAATACATTTATATTTTCTGTGAAAAACTGATGTTTCTGGTCAGTTACAACACTGAAGCAAGTGCTGAAGCAAATACAAAATGCTAATGCAATAAAATAAATAGCTCATTAGATATTGGTGGGAGCATGATATGCATCAACATCACTGTATTATATATGGTTGCAATTGACTTATAATATTGCTTAATGCCTTTATTCTCATCTTCCTTCTTATGCACAATGAATGACACTGAACTGATCAACCAACTAAATATTTCTCAGTAACAAGTGCAAACAATAGTCATCCACAAGCTTCCTTTGACACTTGCTACTCTGGTTCTTTTATTCACTGAGAATCAATGTGTTAATGTAAGAAGCTAGTTTGAATGTTTATAAAACTCACTGGTCTGCTGAAAGTGAGCCAAAGATGCTGGACATCCCAGGAACTGGCCCTTTCTTTCCACTTGCTTGTCGTGGAGGTTGGTGGGTCATCCCTAACTCTATCATCATGAAAATATAATAAGCATGTTAATGTCTAGCAAAGACTAGTAGCATTAGCTATTCGGGACTAATGGAGGAGGCAATGCCATGCCCTAACCTGTATTAATTAATAATATAATTAATGTGCCGTTTACAATGTAGACTACCAAGTTTTTTCATGGCCTGTGAGCTTATTTGATGAAACTTATTTATAAGTGATGAGCAATAAACATCACTTCAAAATCAACAAAGTGCATCACCTATGGTCTGACATACTACAGTGGGCTAACGTTACAGGTAGCAGCCCTGAGTGACTTTTATAGGCCTGAGACGAGACCCCTCGGGCTAACGTTAGAGGCTTGTGTTGTTTAGTAAATTAAGTTGGTAAGAGGAGGAAATGCGTGAGTGTTTGCCACAGAAATTACTCTGCTAATGCTGTGGATGCTCATATTGTAAATCAGTGAACAACCAGCTTTAAATGTAGCTAGCTTTAGTTAAGTTACTATGCTAGCGTTAGCTTACGTTGTTAGCAAGCTACTAACTTTACCTAGTCCTAACTAGCACGAGGATGAGTACGTAGATACAAACAAAATGCCAACAACGGCTGTAATGTTACTGTGATGAACTAATGTCTGAACTCTACGTGAGGTTGAACATATGGACGTTATCTGAGTTAAAAAGCCACTTACCGATCACAAAGCACAGCGTCGGCGAGTAGAAGTGAAGCTCAAGCTACATAGTTTGGTTGAAGTGCGAGCACCTGTTACAGATTGTTAGTCGCCGAGAGAGGAAGTGACGTTTTACACGAAGACCCGCCTTGATGAGATGACTGACAGCTACTCTCTTTCAATGTGGTACCAAAGACCTGATGACAGGAAGTGGAAATGCGAGACTGCTCCGCCTATTTCGTTTGAATATTGTCCACTGTACAGCAGGTTAAGTCAGGTGTTTTACTTTTCACTTTCAAATGGTCAGAAAATTATATTTTAACTTAAATTGTTACTTAAATACTGCTTTTTACAATTGGGAAATTAAGCTTCACTGTTTATTGTTGTTTATAGTTGTGTTTTATATTTTCCAATTTGAATTAACATTTGAATATTTTTCACTGTACTGCAGGGCACTACTTTGTAAATTAAACAGTTTTCCCATTTCATGATAATACGGTCAGAGAACGCCCATACGAGTAAGTGTACGTGCAAATTTACAATATCATTTTAATAAAGGCCTCAGTGGGCTTCCATGGTAATTATACAGCTGGCTAGGCAGAACTGATAAGAAATATTGTATTCAAAGCTGTTATATTGAAATTATTAATTTTATGACTATGCAGTGCAGAATAAAGAAATGACAGGGAGCAAGAAAAGCAAAGAATCTCCACCTTAAAATGTACATATTAAGGTAATAATAAATGGTATAAATCAATACCAATATTTGTAATAATGTGAATAACTGTTGCAGTCCCCCGGATGCACATACAGTATGCTAAGTATGTCTCCCTTTAGTGGCTAAGACATTCCTTTGTGATCTGTTTCATACCTTCATTGCAATAATTTTCACATCATTATTGTTTATTAATTTCTAACTTCTTGTTTCTCACTTCCCGCTTGCGTACTCCTACCTTCTATCTATCTGCAGCAACCCCTGGTTCTTCATCTTGTTATGCAAGAAGCTCTCAGTGTAACAGAGCATCCACGTATTGTTTGCCATCTTAATTTCAATATTTGTGTAGCTGTTTGGACTCATCTGTTTATTGACCTTTTTATTCCCTTTTCCAATTTCACTTCTTTTATCTTTTCTCATGCAAGGAGCGTAATTCTGTAACTGCGATCAAAAGGCAAGTCATATTTATTCTGATGACCCGCTGATTAAATTTAGCTTTGCAAACTGATGAAATGAGTCGACAGATTAAAGCATCACTGCACTGTGCAAACCTGAGGAGGAAGGAGGCTAAGACACATTCATTTTCAAGACGCCTTCAATGCGAGAGGATTTGGTGAGACTATGGTGGTTTGATAGTGTTTAAAAGTTTATACGGATGATTGAGACATTGTTTTTTGTTTTACTCAATCAAAATACTAGGAGTACCCTGTTGAAATGAAATGTGTTCAATTGTATATTAAAGATAAATAATTAGCCAATGCAGTGTGTAAAAAAATGATACCATGATATGTGATGATGACATCAGTGGAGTCAGTAGTGTTAACAGAGCAGTGGTACTTAATGTAAAAAGTACTTCACTCAGGCCAGACAGAGAGGAAACTGTGGTAAAATACTGCACAGTGGCATCATAGAACTTAATAATATCAAATATGTACAACATCTTGCAAGGATCCAGTTCAAACACTTTTGTTTCCCTCTGAATTGTTTCAGGTTTAAGGCATGATGTTGCATAGCCTGAGAGATATTAACACTTACACGTAATGATTCAGAAAGGTTATTTTTAAATAAAGAGAGCTGGGAATAAAATGTTCACAGAGAGTGAAATGTAATCCAGAGTGTCCCTGACTGCCTGTCTATAGTGTGCTCAAAAGGCTATTCGTAGAAACATGTAGCGATTAGAGGTCTTGTTTCCATCAGGAGCATGTCCACCCTTATGCTGTTACATTACCAAGTAAACATAAATTGCAGGGTTTGGATCACATTAAATGCTCTCCTGCCGTTCCCATGTGTAACTGACTGACAGGATCGTAACAGGATTGGCAAAGGAGACCGAAGAGAAGAAGAAGTGAAACAGGATCTGCCTCCTGCTGTATACGGAAATAGCTCCGATATAGTTGTGAGAACATTCATATTTTTTGAAGAACTTATACATTTCTCTCTGTGGTTTGGGTATTTTGGGCAAGAGAAAAAAATGTATCATACAGTCTTCATCATCAGCAAATGAAATTTGCTCAGTGTAATGGAACTTTCCATTATGCTGAAGAAAATGATAAAAATAGTGAAAACAGAATAATGGAAAGTTATAAGAACTGAGGAACTGGCTGATGAAAAATGTGTGACATTAAAGCTCTAGCTCTCATTGTCATATATTAACCTGGTAAACACCCATGTTGTCCATGTCAGTATATGTTGCATACCACTCAGTGCCACTAAACCAGTGAGCCTGTGTGTATGGGTGTTATCCTGTCTAGTTGTGTGGTAACATGAATATGCAGTAGGGAGGGACAGAGTCATTTTATTCTCTTTCATACAGCTCTATGTGTCAGGGTATCACAAGATTTCCTGCAGAACTACAATTGTCAGATCCCTGTCTTACACTGCAAATGTTACACATAAAATGTTAGTGTATCATTCGGACCAGCGGGTTAGAGAAATGGAAAATGCATCATTTCAAAATGTAAGGCTAGGTGACTGGATGGTCATTAATCACACAATTTTTGATTCTTGATGAACCTATTTGAATTCAACATCCATTTATCGAAGGCTAGACATTATGGAATACATCTATCCAACTGTCACACCACCACACGGCACTGATCTATAGCTCTAACTATATAATAAACCAAGATTTGGGATTTTGGTCCAGATGCCCTGCAGCCCTTTTCCAGAGGGTAAGTCTAGAGGTGCACGGGTGGGGACTTACTGATTAATGACAAAGTTGGCTCAAAACAAAAAGCTGGAGGGGGTTTGTAAAACAGCCACAGGGATTCTTCAAAAACTTAGCCACCTTAACATTGTTCTTATGTATGGCTTTTAACTGGTATCAGGAAATCATTTGTCAACCATTATTCATAACCTATAAACAGGAAATTATGACAGGAGACTAGAGAGGAACAAATGATGATGAACCAACTTAAACCTTGAACCTTTTCACAACCATAACCACATACTGTAAATCAGAGTAACAATAGTAGAATTGACTGTTGGAGATCTACTTTTTAAAGTGAAGTAGCCATCTGTTTTGCTATCAGCAGAACAGGGAGTATGTCTAAAGGGGACCAACATTGACGTCAATGTCAAACTCAGCTGATTTATTCAACTGTCCATCATCTGGTGTTTAAATAACCAATGCAATGTAACCATTTACACTAGAGGCCACATGACAGGAATGTGTGAATTTGAAAAAATGACTACAGCCGTTTTTCCAGTAAAGACAGCAGTCTCCTCACTTATAGAAATAAATCGTATTTGTTTGATTTGGATCATCTTTTCTGCCAGTCAAAATGAGCTGTCTTGTTACAGCTGGCAATGATCTCTTCTCCGTGGGACAAATCAAGCCACAATGTTTATCCAATGGTATTACATGTGGTTTTGACTTTTTACCCCATTTGTAAAAATAGTGTTTACAAATTTCACTATGCCTCAGCCAGAGCGTTTTATACTTGGAACATTAACAGCAGCACCCAATGTTTGAGGTATATATAGTGTCACTTATCATATGGACTAAATTTGTCTGTGCGTGGCTCTGTTGTCACAATGTATATTGAGGACAAATGAGCTGCAAGTGCCCTGTGATATCGCTCTTGTTATCTTGTTTGTGTAGTCTTTGGGGAGGTTTTTTTTGGCAGAACTGGGCCAGTTGTGTGTACTGTTCACCTCTCTAGTGAAACTGATGCAAATGTTATTTTGGGTTCAGTTATTGTACCTGTGGAACATTGAAGTGGGATGGAAATTAACACTAAAATGCTTCTTAAAGCATTAAGTTTCATCATTTATTATTGTGCTGTGCACCCAAAGTATTCTGAAGCAAGTTGTGATGAGGTGATGAAACAAGAGGTGAAAGCACATGAACAAAAACCTAATTCAGTCAAAACAGATATCACAAGGACATCTTGGAGGCATCTTGGATAGAATCTGTGATCCAAGTCAGGAGGCTTTATGCATTATTTTGCATAACCTTTTCATGAAGGAGCAAGTCTGTAAGCCAATTTAGACTACATGCTTTGCCTGATGTCCCCTAGATAAGTCATTATTTCAGTGTGTCACAGGAAATGTATTCAGAAAGGGCTCGCCAAGCTGTTTGGCATTGGTTGTTATTATATTTTTTATTTAACATATTTGTTTAACAACTCGGGTGTAATGATTTTACAACTGAAAACAATATACTGTATGTCTGAGGTTGTCTGAAGTTAAAGCCACTTTAATCCACATTTTTACATTTCCAGTTGATAAGATGTGCAATGTGAAAAGGCTCGCTTGTTGTGATGAGTCAACAGAAAATTATCACCTGGCTCTGCAGTGTTTTAGCATCTTTCAGCTTATTGTTATCACCATCATTTCCAGCTGCTACAGGCAGCTGTTTCAGCTAAAAAAAAAAGCTTTCATAAACACTGCGTGCTACCTGCTCAGCACCAAACAGCAGATAGACACAGTTAGTGATTAGCTGGGGAACATAGTACAGCATTTAGCAGCTGGACAGCCAGAGATGTGTCTGACGAGGTGGTGGAGGCCAAAATGGGGCTAAAATAGAATGAATTTGTGATCTGCCTCCTGCGCCATCAGACCAAAGCTATTAAATCAAGGCTGGGACAAAGACTTTGACCTCATGAGGAGCTTTTTGGTATGGCACAATATAAAACTAGAGCTGCACTGTTACAGTAGATGGCACTAGAAATAAAGGGATGGTGTCTGCTCAGGTACTCGTCGGGTATGCGAGACCTGACAGAACATTTTGGGTACGCTCGAATGGACAGCGGCGAATATACGGCAGAAAGTCTTTCAATAAAAAGCATTTGTTTATGGTCTATTATTAAAGATCTATAGTTTTAGTCTAACATTTTGTTGTCTGTGTGTAATTCAGGGCTGAGCGTTATGACTCTGGCAACTGAATGCTGAAGGTTAACAAGAAGATTTATGAAACAATTCAGTAAAGATCCAAGTGATTGGTGAGAAAATTAAAGGAAAGCAAAGGCTGGAGGAGAATAATGGCCTGAAATGACCTATTAGCTGTGTTAACTTCATCAGAATAGTTTCCTTAATAGGCATTCTCAATGATAAGAAAAAACAAATTTCTTGCATTGCATTAGCTTTACATCATTATATAAAAAAACCTGGATGAGTTACTGTAAGCGCTTTGCCTTTTATCTGGTGTTTTTTTTTTCTTAAGATAGCAGTCTATGAGCTTCTTTTCTCATTTTAAGTTGAATATAAATATAAGCAAAGTGTTTTTTTTTTCTTTTTCAAGACACAAGGAGAGATGAGACGTCCGGAGACGAGGTCCTTGTCCCTCAGTGGTGTGACTGTTTGATGCAGGTTACAAGGAGAAATTAGCAGCAGCGTCTATGAAAGATACATGAGCCGAGCTCCAGCGAGTCTCCAGTCCATGTCAAGAACAAACGTGAGAGTTTAGGGCCTGTGAGTCAACTCTTTTAACGACTTTCATAAAACCTGAGCAGAAATATGGTCTAAACTACTCAGTACTTCATGCTTTGGGGGGGTCTTTTTGTGTGGTTGGTTGGGGTTGGGGGGGGGGCCCGAGGTGTTTCCGTTCCTGTACCAAAAAATTGAATGGAATTGGTTGTTGGGGGGGGGGAAGTTTCCTTTTTTTCCCTCCCCCCCGCCCCCCCCCCCCCCACCCCCACCCCCCCCCCCCCCCGGCGCCCCTGCCAGGAGCCCCCCCCCCCCCCACTTCCCCCCTTTAATTATTTTTTTTTTTTTTTTGGTCTTCTTGTTCCATTTTTGATGGTAAATTGATTTTCCCCCTTGTGGGACTAATAAAGGTAGTTCTTCTTCTTCTTTAAGCTTTTAGAATACAATGAAAGCTTCAAACTCGGAGCAAATGGCCTTTAGAGACCCGAGCAAGGTGGACTTCCTGAAGTCAGCATTTCACACTGTCTGAACTGTCAACTTACATATCACCTTTTTTACAGTCAAATCTCTTTATTTGGTCCTTCTCCAGACCAAAGAGTATTTCAGGTGAGAAGAGAGATGTAACAACCTGAAAATATGTTTGAACAACTTGAAAATACCATTAGCTGTTTGATTGCATTTATATTTTATCTTATATTACATTAATTTAACATAAATGGTACAATATATGAGATGTAACTGCACATGTTATCAAAGATAATCAAAGTGCCAGAAAGTGGACGTATAATGGTTGGCATATTCTTTCTCAAAGTGTGTATTTTTCGATACAGATACACTGTTTACACAACTAAATATGTCTCTTCTCTCATGTCCACTGTCTCTGCTTTTCTAAGAGTCAATTTAATCAGAGGAAATATTGAGGGCATGGTTTTGAGAAATGTTTGATGTGATCTCAGAAATCAGATTAATTATTCCCTTGCACCTCGCCATCTTTCTGTCGCTCTGAGGAGAGAGGTGATCCGTTGCTTTGACATAATCACTGACTTTTGAATGGTGTTTTGGACTTTTGAATAAATATAACTAGTTTTGGAATAAATTATGGTAGCTCATATGTTTTGTTGACCCTGTAGGCTCATGAAAATCCAACCAGCATGTTTAAATTACTTCTTTGTCTGGTAGCATGCTTTGTGGACTCTCTGCGGACCCAATTAGAATAAATAATACAAACAAAATCCCTCAAGGTAGTAATAGTGTGGTGTGGATATTTGTATCTGCAGTGGTAGTGGGTGCCTGTAGCCTAAAGCATTTTCACCACATATATTCTGCAACAATACTTTGGCCTTGCATCATTTAGATTTGGGATTGCCCTCTATTGCTTTTAAAATCATATTTTTGTATCTCAAACAACAGAACCAACATCAGACATATCTAACGAGATGTATGTTATGGGAAAAATACTGTTAACACTTTCTTATTTGCCTGTTACAGGTTATATTTTCATAATGTCTTGTTAAAATGAAGTCAGACACTTCTCTTGCCTTTGTTAAAACACCCAGGTTTCCTATAATGTAAAAGAGTCACAATTTCATTAAAAAAGTATAATTTAATGCTCTTGTGCATATTGAATTCTACATAGCTTGCTAATTACAATAACACTATAGAGTATGTACTCTGCACAAATGTCTTTATGCTGTTGTATGTAAATGTATCTTTGACACAATGACTTCTCACATTCCACACTTTCTAGTATGCATTGCATTAATAATTTGAAATATAATATAAATATAATAAATGTAATAATTGGAAATTTAGTTGGTTCTCCATTTATGTAACGGCTGAGACAGATTTTGGTGATTTCTCTAGCAATACCTGGCTATTCTATATTGATTTTGTATTACATGCTGTATGATTCACACAGTTCTGGGTGTCCACTAGCTTCATTTCATCATCATTTCATCCCATGTACTGTTTTGCTCTGCTTTACCAATGGACCGTACTCAGCCAGATGTAATTAGAATGCTTTAATGGGGTGATTCCCTCAGATTTTTTTTTTCTGCTGTGACTGACCGTTGTAGTAGACCATCAGGAGCCATGTGTACGTTAATATGTGTTCGAACACATGCGTATAAGCACGTATGTGTTATCTATAAATGCTTGAAGCCAGTGTATTGAGTGTTACAATAACAGAGCAGCTTCACAAACTGAGCTGTAGCAGGTCAAATTTAACCGAGGAAGCTCTTTCTTGTAAATATCGAGGCCGTCCTCTAACGGCAGAGCTGAAAGCATGTCCTTTGGGCCTCTTTGAAGGGTGATATTGTTATCTAGAGGGTAAACATACTATCTCATTCATGATCAGAACCTCAAGGACATTTTACCTTGACAGAGATTGAATCCCTGGGCTGCTGTGATGGATGCTGTGGCTTCTGTGCTGATAACAAACAATTGTACAACGGCGGTGCATTTACACAACCTGGCGTTTCCATGTCAGGTAATTTTTTTTTTTCTGTTTTCTATCTGTTTTTGAAATGTAGAGCATATAATACAATACCATACAACGTAATATATTTTTTATTTATTTCTCTTTGGCTCACCAAATAACATCATTAAAAGCATGCAGTTAGTAAAAACAAATACATAAATAGGTCACGTTACACATTAAAACAGTTCATGTCAGCGTCTGTGGCTCAGATTTGCTCACTTTGCTGAGATAAGAATAATGATGGCACTTGGGATGAAGGACTTTTCAAACCTATTTTAGTTGCCACAGGGACTCTATAGCACCACCTAGAGCTCAAGAGCTCAATCTGGCTGAAGAGAAGATGGGAGCTATCGGCCAGTACAGGTATATAGTTTAGGTGACCGTACCAGGCAGGAAGGTGACATGTCTTAAACTAAATTTTGGCAAGGAAAACTGTCATGACCATTTTCAAATGGGTCCAATGGGCACCCCTTTACAGGTATGCCCACTTGATAATCACATGTAGTTTGAGGCAAATCATAGTCACACTGACAGCTGTTGTTGCCTGTTGAGCTACAGTTTGCCATGTTATGATTTGAGCATATTTTTTTATGCTAAATGCAGTACCTGTGAGGATTTCTGGACAATATTTGTCACTGTTTTCTGTGCTTAGTTGATTTTCAATAATACATATATACCGTACATTTGCATATAACAGTATTTGCCCACTCTCATGTTAATAAGAGGATTAATTAATTGACAAATCTCCCTTTAAGGTACATTTTACAACAGATAAAAAATGTGTGATTAATTTGCAAATAATCACGATCAACTATGGGCAATCATGCGATTAATTGCAATTCAATTTCTGAATCGGTTGCCAGCCTTAGAAAGAGCACAGTCTTTTGGGCAGCCTGCTCTCACAGCGAGCATTTCCACACAAATTATAGATTTGAAATGCAGATCTCCAGAATGAAACTAAATGCAGTGAAGTTTTGCCATAATAATGGACTTTTGATTAACTTTTGATTTACTTGGGAAGTTTGTTTTTGAAAACACTGCTGTCTGATCTGTCCTTGAAGTCAAATTGATCTTTTTTTAAATTCATATTGTTGTGTTGGCCTGAATTTTATGAGACTCCATTATATCTTTTTAAATATCATATCTGTTTCTGCTGCTGAATTTCCCCTTTCTGTTAAATATGTTATGTCCAAAAAGATAATCAAAACCTGTCATCAAATGCAAAAATAATCCAACACTATCTGCATATTCATACAGTATGTTTTCCCAATGGCTTCATACAAAAAAGGGAGTCATATGAGTAAACAAACATTCAAACCCTTGCAGAAATATAAAATCCTTCCATTTGCATAAGCTTTTTTATTTACATTTTGAGATGGCAGAGATCATACCAAATTGACATGAAAGCTCAATGAGCCATTTGGGTGCAGCGTTACACTTCAGAGAGCCTTTCAAACCAACCGCCCTCTCATCTCTGCCAATGAACGCTGCATGTCATTAAAACTTAATGCCAGAATACAGGAAGCGACTCAGTAGTTTTATCAAGAGCGAGAAATTGTGATTTGAAATCCACATCAGGAAGGAGAAAAAGACATGAAGAGGAAATGAAAAGGAATAACCACTGAACCCATCTCTGCAGTTATACATGTTTCATTGGATGACATACAGTACATTCAGCGCTGAAATCGAGTTCAGTGAAAAATGGAGCCATGGCACATATGCTGGGAATATTATCCTCATCCTATGGAAGAAATGTAAAGCTGATTGCTGGTTAATGGTTGTAAACAGCAGGTAGACTGTAAATCACACAGGAGGCAAATAGGATTCTGATAACATCAGAAAAGTATCTTTCCATTTTAAACAGAAGACCACAAGCCAAAGAGAAAATACTATCTCTTAATCTTCAGTAAAATGATATTTTGTGAGTATACAGATGGATATAATACAGATTTAATCCTCTTTTCTTTTCAGTCTTTTGTGTGCTTTGCTGAATCGCTATGTAAACGTGTCATGCGATCATAATTTGGTTAAAAGAAGAGTACATTTTTTTGGCTGCTCCAGAGGTTCATATTATCTCTACTGTTGTTCCAAAGAATCTCGGAGTGAGAGATGGAGGAAGCAGACCTGAATAAAGAGCAGTCAGGTCTGAGCTGAACCAAACCCTCAGAAACCCTTAAAGCTTGAGAGACAGGCGAGGATCAAGAAGCAGAATATGGGGCAGGGTATGACTGGCAAGAGGAAATAGCGTGCAATCTCAGTCTGGTCAATCAGCAATCACAGTGCACTGAAACGCTAATGAGGGGTTTCAACACAGCACTGCTGCTGATGCAGATGTGATATGACAGTTAAATCAACTACGGTGGGAACATTCACTCGGCCTGTGTAGCACTGTGACGGAGCAAGCTGCGGAGTTGCTCTGATTTTGAAGGGCTATTTGAGAAAAGGAAAATATTGTATTCCTACAGGTATGATACCAGAATCAGAGGGAAGCAGCAGTCTAACAGACCAGGAGAAGTGATAATAATGTACACCACTGATGTCTCACGAACTCCGATGTGAGAGACCCAGTTTTATCCTCAGTCTAGCTGCTAATAGTGATACTGCAGTATATGTAGCTCATCCAAACCTTTTATTTCCTTTATTCTTTCTTTGTGTAATGATACTGAATGTAAAGGGAGTTTTGTTAAAGCAGTCTTTATATCACACTGTGTGATAAACATGTCTGATGAATGCCCCAGTAACTGGCCTTTCTGGCTACAATAGCATGCCCTTGTGTGTAATATAGGCATGATGGCATGTTTGCATGTGTATTTCTGAGTGTTTGTGGGAAAGAGAAATCTCTTGAACAAGCACAAGAAGAGGAAAACATTGACAAGAACAGCAGAGCACTTGTCTTGTGTTTTAATAAAGCAGCCTGCTGGGGCAGAACCAGCGAGTCTGCATTGTCTGAGCTTGAAAGCGATGTACGGTAGCTGCCTGCGCAGCGACTCCACTGCCACGACAACCCAGTCTAATAACACAGGCGGTTAAAACCCGCAATTGTGCTCCAAATGGCGGCATCTGTCTCCGGCAGCTGTTATCGCTTGTGTTCTCGTGTGCTCAGGCAACCACTTTTGGCTGGCTTAGAGCTCAAACATCACCAGTCCTGATGCTGCCAGTTGTTCAGTCACCAGGACAGGTGAAGTGCCTTGGCTGCATCCAGTCATCGCTCAGCCTGTTTGCTCTGCATCACAAGTCCCAAATGTGACACAGGGCATTCAGTCGGCTCTGCTCGGCAGTAGGCCACGGTTCAGCATGAGCAGCCAAACTCTCAGGGGTCAAACAGATGGAAACGACGCATGCAGGAAATCCATCCCATTAAGCTGGTTTATCAAATGATTGATTATCTAATATTTATCTGACTTGGAAGTCCAAAATTTTTCTGTACTCTTCATCTAGTTTACCAAACCAAATGCCAAACTGACTTTGTGATATGCAGCTGTATCACCTGGTATTTAAATTTAGCCAATAAGGTCTTTCTGTTGTTTGCTTTCTACCCAGGGTTGGTTGGTATTTGTCAGCTTTTCTTGTAAAAAAAAAAAAACAAACAAACATAAACTGTTGGGAGTTGATCACACTGAGACGCGTTGCTACTGTCGTAGCCACCTCAAAAACACCTTGGCGAAGTGTGTTCGGCAAAACAGCAGTGTGCCTGCGGAGCGGGGCTGTGTACTTACAACCAAGTGACCAAATGAACAGGAAAATGTGCTCTCTCTCTCTCTCTCTCTCTCTCTCTCTCTCTCTCTAAGACAGTAGCCTATATGAAACTAACTACTGGTATGATCACAGACTCTGTTGCCATCTCGCAGTACAACTAATCATCTTGCAAGCCACATCTACCAGTATCAAAACAGGTAGGAAGCAGTGTTGCTATCTCTTTTCCAGATGATGTCATACGGTAATTGGCATATTGTACCCTACCATGGATTGACCCTGATTGGCCCCTGTTTTTATGCTTGCCATTTCAAACAGGAAACAACATGGCGGCCTGCTCATAAACTTTCTATTATTTTGTCTAAACAATCCACAAAGATGTATTTCTGAAAACATTAGAGGTGAAGAATGCTGAATCTCGTTTCATTTTAGAACCAGATTGTGAGCCAGAAACATTGTGCTACATCGGCTTATTTGCATATAAACTTGGCCCGACACTCCCACCATGCACCGGGAAACTGCTTCTCCTGCTTTCCATAGGAAATGAAAGGAAAGCACTGAGACCGCATCTGGTGGAAATGTGCCGTAAAACCACTCGAAAAACACGCCACAAGAGAGAAGCGCAGACAGGTGCACCATATCATAGGATAACAATGGTGTTGCTGGGATCATGTTTCTAGTGAGCGTCTCAGTGTGACCAGCCCCTTAGATTGTGACTAAACGTCACTAAAATTCCTCACCCAGCCCAGCCACCACCCTCACCTCCACATTCGCTATTTTCCACTTGGCTACATAAAAGACTGGCATTGGCACTGAGTGTTGGCACAAGACTGTAATTTCAAGGGACACTAGGACTGAGGTGTTATATCATTTGACAGTGCAATGCATGGTCTACATTTCAATATTATACTATATTTCTAAATTTTTTTTAACCAGGTTTTGATTCACTTCCAGTTTTGTGACAGTACAAGCATGAAAACAATAGTGAATGTCAACTGGTGCTGCTAATGTAGGCCTAAAGAAGAACATTTAAATTGCCAAATTCAAATGTTGCACATTTGTGGTAGTGTCTCTCATTTTGTTAACTTTAGTCTGGTGTTGTTTTGTGTGTTCTTTGTATTAATAATTACGGGCTGCATGCACTCTGATTTCACGAGCATTTTCATTTCACGAGGCAGAAAGAAGAAAATCATCTGGGGTTTAAATGGATGAAATTGTAAAATTACCCTTTCCGCTCTGTCACATGATGTTCAATCACATAATGTCTTCCGTCTCACCTGTAATTATACATGGCGTATTCCTCTCTTGCATGTTATGGAATGGGAACCAAAGAAAGGTGCAATAGCAGTGGATCTATTGTATATGTGAGAAATTATTCAAAGAAAATAACAGAACATATCAGACAGCACTTCTACTCATGACACTGAAATTAAAATGTCTGACTGAAAATTAGCATGCTGGCTCGATGCGTATGTGCATTACTTCATGTTTTGTGTACAGAGGCACAGCTGCATGCACGTGTTTATGTGTGAACATGCGTCAGTGATGTGAGGTGAAAAGGTTATGCATCATGAAAGCGAGCAATCGCGAAACCTAATTTACTTTTTTAATGAAATATTTGCACATGGTGAATATTTCTGCAAACCAATCCCAGTATTACACAGATGAAATGTAATTGGCTAATTGTCAAAATGCCGTGCTGTCTGTAGCAGCCCCATACATCACATTATAGAGATAGCCGATGTGAGAGCGATGGCAGCATGCGGTGCTGTCCGGGAACACGCTAGTCCTATCTTCCTCGCAGGCCTGCATTAAGAGCTGTCTGTGTGGTCTGATAAGAGACCACAAATTAATGACATTTTAATTACTGAGCCATTTGGATTCTCTGCCTTTGTTTTATTACAAGGAGAAAAATAACCTTTAGGATGCTTATGGTGGCTCACCCTATCTTTGCAGCCCCTCTGTCCTATAAAAGACAACATTGTAGGGTGCAATGTTAACATCATGTTAATATCAATCAAAGTGAAGGCTGTTAGAACGTAAAACAAGTGTGACAAAAGGATGCTTATTTGTTATCCAATCAATATTGTTTTTTTTTTTTTTTTGTGTGACATCCTCATTGTCAGGTCTCTGTAATCCATCATTATCACATCTTCCTTGTGTCATAATTTCTCTTTACTTCAAAAGATTTTCACTTGGTTTCACACCTCATGTAACTTTCACACAATCACACTTCCCAGGCAAAGTTTTTCATTTCAGCAAACAAGTCAACAGTAGTTCAAACTTGCACTCTTCATTAGTTTTGCTTCACAGTCATTCATCAGTATGTTAACTGATAGATCTGTATCAGTCAGTATCCTCTTTGAATGCATGTGAATGTGATGATTTGGTGTTACCTCTATGTGAAAGCACTGACGTTGAAAATAAACTAATAAGGCCTGGTGTTTAGTGATGAAAGATGTTGAATGTCTTTTTCAGTTCCAACCTCTCTTGTGCCAGCATGAAATGGACTCCTTGGCTGAGATGTGAAGCGGTTCTTTGTTGTTTTTCTTCAAGCAGCACTAACACTCTCTCAAGCCGAGGCTCTTTTGTTGCTTTTAAAAAATCCAAACTGGGTAATTTACAATATTATAATAAACTTTGAGAGAGAGTATGAACAAGTATTAGACCAGTCAGCCCTGTCTCCTAAAAACGATGTTTCCTTATTACACGGCTTTGTTTAACGCTCAATTCTGGTTGGTCCATCACAGCGTTCTACGTTCTGTTATTTCTTTATAGAAGACTGTTGCTATGGATGCAGTTTTGATGTGGGACTCTGGAGGACCATTTTTGCATCTAATTTTCGATTCCTTAAATAAGTAGCCATGTAATTAGTGAGATCATGTACAGCTAGCAGGTCATTGTTGTGAATAAAACCCCTTCAGGGCTTTGCATCGGGGTACCGCATCGCCCTGTTGCTTCCTCAGTTATGTTTGGAAGGAAAGGTATTTTGTTGCTGATTACGTTTATCTTTGACGTATCACAAATTTGTTTGCAAGACTGCAGCATGTGATGTGCCTAAACCTTAATAAGTAGTTTTGTTGCATTTCTGTTTTGTTTGGTCTTTAAGTATTAGAAAAATTATAATTTGACCACACTAAAAAGTCAGAGGATCACCAAAGTGATTACAGTTCATCCTCATAGAAGAGTATGAATGTGTGTACCAAATTTCTCAATGCAAACCATCCACTAAAATAAATTGAGTAAACATAAATTAAAATGCTAAAAAATAAAAATGTCCACCTCATGGTGGGAAAAATCCTCACTGAAGTGAATAGGCTTCAACCTGTGGGAACCATGAATGTCTGTAGAAAGTGTAGTTGCTGAGATATTTCTCAAGGTAAGTGAAAAACACTACAATGCCAGAGGTAAAGTCAGGCGATCACCAAAGTTATTTTGATTCATTGTCTAGGCGCCATGCACTGATGACCCTGGTGACCTTCCAGAGGAGAAAACATGATAAAGTGTCGTCTAGGGTTGCTTTAAAATTAAGAGAACATGATGCAGTGCCATAAAGGCTGTCCTACATGCCAGAGGATGCTATGTGTGCTAGTGCCCCACCACATGCAGCTGATGCCCTTTTTTGTTATTTTGCTCCTGCCTGAGTGCACCTCTGGCACCATGAGTATGTATCAAGAAATTTGGCTTCAGTATTAAACGAGGGTGGGCTCTTTTTTGTGTGTGTCTTCAGGAGTTTAAATGGAGCAAACTCTCACTGAATCAATGAACTGGGAGCCAGGACATTTTATGGTGGCAGGGAATTTATACTTGTAGTATCTTTCTGTAATCCTCTTGTTGTGATGTTTACGTCGTAAATATTTATAAGGTGTCTGATAAGGAAACAGCATCACCCCTTTTCCATGTATCATCAGAACTGCTTTACCTTGAACGAGTCCAGCTCATCTCCTCTACAGAAGTGAGGACGATGTTCAGAAGTGTGGAGACATGTATCTGGTGATTTTCCTCCATGTAGCCAGAGAGTGCAACGCTTCCAGCATAGCAGACGTTTCATTAGGACATGAAAAAGAAGATGAGGGGGAAAAACCACATTTGCATAAAAATAACATTAGTGAAATAGCAATCAGATGGTGCAGGGCCGCGCTGAAAGTGTCATCCTCCTGAGACAAGACCAGGGCTATATCTTTAATTGAAAAGAGAACGGGGGATAAAAACCTTTCATTGATAAGATGCACAAGCGCTTTCATCTTTTTCCACTCAGTGTTTTCATATTGTCTTCCATTCTTGCTGTTGTTTTTCTCTCCACTCACTTCTTCATTACTTATTTATCTCTTGTTTTTGGCATAGCCTGTTCTGGGATTACTGTGCTGTGAATGGAATGACTATGAGCTGCTGTGTAACTATCTAATGCCGAGAGAGATTGTAACAAAATGCTACAGGCCGGATTCAACATGTGAATTTTGGCATGTGTAAACTGGCTCTCAGTGGAAGATACATTTATCAACCCGTGTGTGTGTCTTAAAAAGTATACAATGTCTTAATTTGCTTTATCTGGATGGTCACGGAGGATGCCAGATGCAAGTGATAAGTTAGAAGTCATCATTTCTTTGTAAACTGTGCCAAAGTAAAACTCAGATGATGCTCTGAGGAATTTCAAATGCAAACCTTGCTTCAGGGTATTCAGGAGTGTGTGTAAGATTAAGAAAGTGAACATCCCTTTAGTGTTTCTCTCTCTCTCGCTCTCTGTGTGTGTGTGTGTGTGTGTGTGTGTGTGTGTGTGTGTGTGTGTGTGTGTGTGTGTGTGTTTTCTCTTGCCTTGAGACTACACTATGCTCGTGTGCACTTGAAGAGCACAATGAGCACTCTATTATAATTCTAACACGATTAAAGAACCTTTCGAGTTGCAAAATCAATGTCGCTGAGGCGCCGATGCCTACGAGGCCACATATCATTCATCAGGCAAAATAAGAATAGGGCTAATGAGCTAGCTGTGGTCTGCGGTGGTATCACGTTGGTCCACATGGTCCTGTAATGCTGTAATGAGGAGAAATGGCTGAGGCATGAGGAGAAGCCAAGTGGCGGGGTGAAGGCCACTAATTCCCCTCATCTGGAGCGAGAGATAAGAGACAGATTAAGATTAACAATGTCCAGCCTGTTGAAAGACTAATTACGAGGCGCTCTGCGCAGTTGCGAACTTCTGTACTGTAGGTAGCAACTCACAAAAGCATCCTGGAGTATGCCCACTTGTGATTTGTATGCGTGGAGGTGTGCATGTGTGTTACTCCCCACTCCCTTCAGCTTCTCTCTGTTCAGAGTCTTTGCTAAGCCTCTTTCTTCATAGGTTTCCCATGTCAGCTATTTCCACCCTGCCCGGCTTCGTACAGAAACTCAGCTCCTCTCATCCTCTATTAGAGGCAGTGTTTCACTTTCTAGCTGACTGCTGACATTATCAGTTCATCTATCGGGATCCAGAGAAGTTTGAGTTTAGTCACTGTAAAGTTGTTGCTCTAATAAATCTTATAATGCTAATTTATTTAGTTTAGAAATCATGATGCTTCCTGAGAAAATACAAGTTCCTTTTTACCGTAGACCCAGCTTTTGTTGATAATCTTAACATAACACCTTGGAGGCGGTGCAACCCAAATTATCACCTTGTAAAGTTGATATGGGAATGTGTTAACAAACGCTAAAACACCTTTTAGAGCTGAAGAGAACTGCAGAGTTGGATGTTAATGATCCAGCTTGGTCGCACTGAAGTGTATGAATGACATGGTAGTTTTCAGGTCATTTTGTTTCATTCATTTTTGCCTTTTAATGTGTCATTTGTATGTCATGTAGTCTGTACTGCAATGTAATCTAATCTGCGTACACATACTACGCTCAGAGCTAGTGATGTAGAATAAAAAGTTAAAAAGTGGTGGGTGGGTCAAACAATCACGATTTTCAACCAGTAGACCAGTGTTCAAGACCTGCGCAAGTGTTGCTGAATTATTTTGAAGTTAACCTAGTGACATGGTTTTAGTGATATTTATGATGTGTTTTCCACACTTCTTTTACATTGCTTTTTTGTCCATATTTTACTAAGTTTACATAGTTATTTTAAGGAGCCACCATTTTTTTTCTAAATTAACTAAGTGGTTTTGTTGTCTAAACCTAAGTATGTCCATTACCATAGTTTTGTAGTGTACAAATAACACGCAAAAAGAGGTGTACACATGACACGCTAAAGGCTAAAATGCATTCTCATGACATATGAAATGTCCTTGTAATGTCGAGGTGTTTATACGCCTTCCCTTCCCCATCGGCTTGGTTGATCTCCACCAGCTCCTGAGGAAAACATCTCACTCTTTAGCTACTATGGTCACCTGATAGATGCTAACGGCCATTTGCAGAGGTAGGCGTCTGTTATCTGTTCATCAGAAGTGATGCCTTTTAAATAGGTAATTTCTAACATTACTATAAAAATACTGATTAGGGCAGCTGGTCAAAATAAGACTTTCAGGACTCATCGGTTTACAATTTCTGAACATCATGTTGCGTGAGAGAACGAGGGATCACCTTCATTTCCATAAAATTAACTTGACTCGGAGGACTACATACAAATTCCTGCCGCCAATTAATCTGCATCATTAATCTTCCACAGCTAATTAGAGACATCATCAACACCTGCACCAACTGAGGATAGCTAACACTCTCTACCTGCAGTATCAATCACAAAAACAAAGGAGGACAAACACGGACCTGCAAGAAGCCCTCTGTGGGACTGTGGAAGCTGCAAGCAGCTGACTGCTGCGTATACTGTGCTGCTGCTGACATCAGGTTTGTAATTTTTGATCACTGAAGCGATTTTACTGTAGCTCTTGTTGCCTGGCCCAGAACAGCACAACAGATGGAGAGACCTGAGACTTTCCTTTTAAAGCTGTTCTCTGCCGTTAGGCACTAAAGTGCAGCCTCAGACTGCCCTCTGAGCCTGAGGGAGAAGGAGCACCAAGTCAGCTGTGGTGGGGTTTAGAGCTGTCTGTGCTTACACAAAAGCTCACACGAATGTGTGCAAGTCCTATATGCTGTATATATGCTGTTATATATATATATATATACCTGAGTATTGTCTCCTGTTAATGTGTTTGAAACTGCATTGACTGCACTCTGAGCTTGTCTCTGTCTATTTAATAAAGTTACACAGGAAACAGTACAGTATGGCTCTGTTCAACTGTATGTGTACCGGTGAATATCTTAGTGTGCTTTTTATATCCAGCTGTTCCTTCCTCTCCCATGCATAATGCATATCTGTCACCTGTGCTCTGTCTGAGCAACTAACTCCCTCTGTATCAAAGAGTTTTCTGACCTGTAGGGGACTATCTCTTCAAAACTGGTGGCGAAGACACACAAGAACACAAACACAGACACCTGGTTGCCTGCACAGCACTAGTTTGATGAATTCAGTCTAAATGATCCCATTTTTTTTTCCAGCAATGTCTATTTTTATTTCAGTTTCAGCTGAATTTCGCTCTGTTTCTAGGTTTGCTGTGCTACTTGCAGTTCTTATTCCTTTTTAGACATTTTTTGGTTGAGTTTTCCTTACTGGTTAATATACAGGACAAAAACTGATGTGTAATGACCATGGGCAAATGTGTACCAACCCTAGACCTGATATAAGTGGATGTAGTCACCATGACGTCACCCACTGGACTGCTGTTTTAAGAGCTTGAGTTTGGCATTTTGGCCATCGTCATCATGTTTTTTTTTTTTGCAACCAGAAATGACACTGTGAAAGGGTTACAGTTGTGGACAATGTTGTAGCCACACCCTTAACCGTAACCTGCTTTATGGTCTAGTTGACTCTAAATGGGACCATAATTTACAAAATGAACATCATGCTGTATTGAAGAAGACTAGCGATTGAGACAATAAACCCATGTTTACAATGTTTACTAAGAGTATACGCTTTTGGTAATTTCCACAATTAGATGTACTTTATATAGAGTGTTTATTGAAAGTTATTCTATCCAATTAGTTTTTTTCTGCACCAAGTTGGCTCTGTACACATAACTAAGATAAAACACTGCAGCTGTCTTATTATGAAAAAGTGTTTTTGTTACATGGAAGAAATCTTGTCACCATTACAAGGAAAAAATACTTCAGTTTAACAAAATGTCTCATTATAAGGAGAGAAATGTAATGTAACAAGAAAATGTGAAAAGACAAGAAAGAAGGTCAACAAGGAAACCGTTAATGAGAACATTTAAGGTCAGTGTTGCTACAGCTTTACATTACAGCAGGAATTAGTCTGAGCATTTGAATGAACTGATCAACCTTCTTTTAGGGCTAAAACACACAGTTAACTCCCGTGATTAGTATGCTGTTTCTATAGGACTGTCTTCGCCTCTCTCTCTTCAGTAGACTCACTGATTCAGGCTTTGTCCCATAAGAAGTCATTTCAACATGTTCCCATCCCAACTCGTCACATACTGCCACTTTGTCGCAGCCCTTGCCGCCACATTAGATTTAGGCGACAAAA
This sequence comes from Pterois miles, assembly GCA_947000775.1. Lineage (NCBI taxonomy): Eukaryota > Metazoa > Chordata > Actinopteri > Perciformes > Scorpaenidae > Pterois > Pterois miles. The sequence continues at coordinate 6,544,455 of CAMQGK010000334.1, read as the reverse complement.
CCAGTTACTTAGGTTTAGGAAAAAAATGACATGGTTGGGCTTAAAACTGCTACATTTGTAAAGTGGAAATGAACATTGTGAACACGGGACACGAACGGACAGCTGATTGTAACATGAAGTGAAACTTAAAGGATGGGACACAAACAGCGGCCTCCTGGATGAAAGCTTTGTGTTCGTTGGACCCATCCAGATTCCCTCACACCCACCCGGTCTGTGTATTTTGGCTCTTTAATCTATGTCACCACAGCACTTTGTACTGTTGCTATGGATGGGTTTACATCATAGTTAATGGAAAGCCCGGTGTGTCTCATACACTGCCGCTAAATGGTGCCTTGTGCAGCGGTATCACACACTGTGACAAAGCCTCGCTATTTGACACCCAGAGAATGAACAGTCATTTTGTTATCACAGACAAGCTCTTGTTATGATTTCATATTGTATATAACTCCAGTTAAACAGTGATTAACTCTACAGCTTCTGTTCTCATGATAAAGGATATTTCTTCGTACCTACTGTATTTCCATTAATCTTTATGGTTTATGAGTTTGGAAAAATAACTTTAATTGCTGGTTATTATAGCATAGCATAGCAACTACCTACATTAAATTCTGGAGCGAAGCATTGCACGTGCTATTTAACTTAAGCTGGACAGAAATTATGCATGAAGAATGTTCATGGAACATATCATTATATAATTTCCACTGTCTGGCTATACAGCACGAGTTCAACATCATTAATATGACGCAGTTTAATGTACATGGGTATATCACCAGTTTATCACAAACACACTGCTTTAAATTGCCCGTTCTCTGCTATCCATGCTGTCAGAGCTCCATTTTTTCAGTGTGTGCTGTGGAGCCAAACATACGCATTGCATCCAAGTCAAACGGTGCTGCTCTATGGCACACACTGATAATTGGTAAATCTTCACAGCCCCCAGCTATGAATTCTGTATATCAACAAATGAGACTGAAGACACTGCCTTATCAAGCCTCTCAGCATCTGCAACTGTAAAACTTCAGGCCAGTTGTTACCCATCAAACCCTGCTATTTCATGGTTTGGGGGGCTGCAGCGAGGTTTCCCATAAAACCATATGAAATGCTCGAGGCCTTAACACATTGTTAAATTTTTCATGGCTCCATTTGCCAACATCCTAATTCTTATGTATTACACCATAAAGACGTGGCACTTACTGTCAAAACACTTTCTTTAAACAATGAGAAAATCTGTGCTTGAATCATGGTGGTGTAATTTTCCTACATACACATCTGTGTCACAAGAACAGACTGTGTGAAAGTGAGATTTTTTTTTTTTTTTTAAATCTGCTCCGTTTCCAAGTTTTTCCTCATCATTTATTTGGAATTGGCGTATCCAAACCAGACCAGTGAGGCAGTCAAAAAGGGAGTCAGAGTGTACACATGGATTCTGTAAAAACATCTGGAGGAGAAAATAAAAAAGGAAAAACAACACACATCCGATCTTAACTCCAACTCCAGCTGGTCTTCCAGTCATTTTGAAAAGCTCAGTCACTGCTGCATGGTATCATCGCACGCACTCAGAAACACACCCGCTCACTTATCACCCCCGCTCTCCAGCTCAGTGTCTCCCAGAACACAGAGCTAAACCCCTCATCATCTCGTGCACTGGTGTGTGGCAGTGATTGGATAATGATGTAAATACTCAAATGTTTAGGCTGAAGTTTGTCTGCTCTTCGTACTGCAGTAGATACTGCAGAAGTATCCAGGACAGTGTAACACAATGCAACCCATTTTTGCTGCTCTTGTATAGAGGCCAATGATCCAAATTCTGCAGATGGCACATTTATATTCATTTCACAAATGGCTGACAATTTGAACAAATCTAATGTGTTATGGAGATGTTTTCATATGCAGCATTTTAAAACCAAAATTGAATAAAACCAAAGGAAGTGCTATTAGTTACACAAAATATAGCAAGTCAAATCAAACGTTACTTATATTGCATGTTTAAAAAATGCAGTTGACCAAAGTGCTGAACATGGACATGATGAAAATTAATACAAAGTAAGGAACAATAAAAACAGAGTAAAAACAATAAACATAATGTGCACATAACAGCAGGAAAAGAGTTTCAGTGCAACAGAATATAAGCTTAAATACAACGGCAGCGAGAAGAGGCGAGTCTGTGGTTTGAGTAGTTTTACTATGAAATGGTAAGCTGGTCCAGAGATTAGTGATGGCCACCTCTGAGTCTAGTTCTAGGTAATTCCTGGGTAACTGAGCATCTGATTGGTCAACCTCAGTGCTCTAACTGGACTATGAAGGTGCAGTAGTCCTAATAAATAAGGTGTGGTGTCACTCACTCACTCACTGATCATCATCCGCTTATTCAGGGTCAGGTTGTGGGGGCAACAACTCCTGCAGAGGACCCCGAACTTCCCACATTACCCAGCTCTGATTGGGGATACCCAGGTTTTCCCAGGCCAGTGTGGATATCAATCAATCAATCAAAATTTATTTATATAGCACTTTACAATAGCCTACAGGCTCCCAAAGTGCTTTACAATAAAACGATACATAGGAACACAGCATAAAAACAAAAAACATAAACACAAACATAAAAACTGTATAAGAAAGTGCTTCAGTGTTGCAGAATGATAAAAAGCCTTTAAAAGTACATAAAATGAGAATCAACAAGAAATAAATACGTATAAAATAAAAATAAATACAAGACAAGGCTGCCCTAGTCGGTGTTGAACGCCTGTCTAAAAAAGTGGGTTTTCAACTTTGATTTAAAAAGGTCGACATCAGTAGTGGTGCGAATATCAGGGGGCAGTTTGTTCCACAGTCTGGGAGCAGCGACGGAGAAAGAGCGTTCACCCCAGTGTTTGTATTTAGCCCTGGGAACTTCGATATATAAACTCTCCACCTAGTCCTGGGTCTTCCCCGTGGCTTCCTCCCAGCTGGTTGTGCCTGGGAGGCACCCAGGGGGCATCCTTACCAGATGTTTGAACCACCTCAGCTGGCTCCTTTCAACGCAAAAGAGCAGCGGCTCTACTCCGAATCTCTCACAGAGGGCTGAGCTTCTCACCTTATCTCTAAGGGAGATGCCAGCCAGCCTCCTGAGAAAACCCATTTCGGCCGCTTGTACCCACGATCTAGTTCTTTTGGTCATGACTCAGTCCTTATGGCCATAGGTGAGGAGAGTAGGAATGAAGACTGACTGGTAGATCAAGAGCTTTGCCTTCTGGCTCAGCCCTCTCTTTGTCACAACGATGTGGTAAAGCAACTGCAATTTTGCCCCTGCTGCTTCGATTCTCCGGCCAATCTCACGTTCCGCATGTCCACGGGTGGTTTTATATCATGAGGGATCACCAGCATTGGACACTTCACGGGCTGCCACTAAACACAAGGCACTTGGCACCTGATTGAACACTTTCTCTAGTGGGCTGCTGCTCCCAGCTTTCAAACTGGAACCAACATGGCGGCTCATTCGGAAACTTTCTTCTCTTATATCACAAAAATAGATCACCGCAATGTATTTCTGAGCGTTTTATGTGACAATTTAGTCATGCTGTTGGGAGTTTTCAGAGGTGGCGAGTCACGTTGGAGGTGATTTACATAAAGTAGCCTAGACCTCAACTCTGCGCAAATGAGGAGTGGCCAACATGATGCCCTGTTTCTCGAATTGCGCTGCCACGCTACCACAATGCATTGCACACATAGACAATGAATGTAATACAAGTAAATATAAAACTACTAAAATAGTGGTAGAGTTATGGCAGTAAGGAAACGACAAAAACGGTTTGGATTAAAGTCCCTTCATAGTTTTTCTTCTTCTGGTTTGAAGTGATGAAATTCTGCCCATGTACGTCTGCCTGTGACCTAGAGCAGGTCATGGGATTAATTGCCTTGGCATTCTTGGTGATCCCTCTGCAACCTTAAGGTTCTTTAAGTATGGACATCACACACTCGACTGGAATGTCAGGCTCTGGAAAGACTGAAACCCCCCGAATAAAACACCCAGATGGAAGAAAGAAGTGAGAGAAATTAGACACCAGGAGAGCTACAGTATGACTTTAGATGACCTGCGCTGTGCAGATACTTCAGAATTCAGCCCCATGCACCATATTGGATGGTTTGCCTACTCATGTGTGAAAGTATAGGAGAGCTCTGAGGGCTTTAGGAGGAAATGCTTGATGATCCATGTCTTGTAGGCCTATAGTTTAGTCTGGCAGCAGCGCTGATACAACAAGTAATTCTTCTTGGGGTCGAATGAATCAAAATACAAGACTAAAGAAAAAAATCAATAGAATCATTGAAGGTCTTGTTAGGAAAGACTCACAATATAGTGTTTTTTTTTTTTTCATTATCAATGTCCATGTTTATGATTTAAGAGAAAGAAAACAAGTTGCATTAGTTGTTTAATCTGGGCGTGTTGCAATTCGTTTTCCCATTTACTCTTGCTGATGGGGAGTAAGGCCCCTGAACTCAACATCAATGATGTTAAAAGGCAGACAGAATCCACTCAAAGATTATTAACAAATGGTAATGTGCTGCATGCTTGTCTCAGAACAGCCCTGACCCTGATTTAAATAAAGCCTGTCCGCTACAGCTGATCCTGGTTCTGTCTCTGACCTGGTGTCTTGCCCTCTGGCCATGCTGCAGCATGTTCAATAATGCAGGGCTGGAAGGCAGCAGCAGTGGTTGTGATGAGTTAAGAGTGTTCCTTAATACCACTCCACTCCTCCTTCAGCAAACAGAGCGAGGGGTTAAGGGATCAGCCAGGAAAAAGGAGATCTTTACAAACTAAAGACAAAAGACAACATGAACAAAGGGGAAGCCTCGATATCCATGTGAAGGGTATTGAGAAACTGAAAAAATGTTGACTTAAGTCACCAAAGGCGTATTCTCTCCCTGGTGTATTTACTCCACAGTCCAGCGGAAAGAGTCTGAAAGGGTGCCTTTAAAATCAAACCAACCATGCACATTTAATATCATGGTCCAAAAAAAAAAAAAAAAAAAGTAATTTCCTCTTACCAGACTATCTGAGGTTTAGCTGGAGCTCAGTGACCTCGCAGCCGGACTGAGCAGTAGGGGGAGGTTGAGGGTAGGAGTGGGAACACTGAGCATAGCCGGATGCTTTCCAAACTGACACAGACCCACTGGGCCTAATCACTACCATTAGGTAGGATTTTCACAGCGGACATCCGCTAATGGAATTTATAATCACCTGGTTTAAATGCTGTAGCAGGAGACAAGTGTTGTTTTGGACACATTTTAATCAGACTGGTGGGGTGCAAAGGCCACATCAACAAGTTTGTTTTGATGCAGTTGTTTTTTGTTTTTTTTTTTCAGAATAAAATGGCTAGTTTAGGAAAAAAAGTGGCACCTCAACTCCCACCTCGACAAATCCACCTCATGAGAGGAAAATATTTCAGACTTTAGATGTTTAAATCCAGTCTTTCATCTGTCCAGCATTAAAATTAAAAGCTCCAGTGGAAGAAGATTTTTACTTTGAAACGCCAATGACTTCTACCCAAAGCCACTATTCATGCTCCTTTGCCTATTCATCCATTCGCTATTATCAAGTCCATTTCCATTAAACTTATTTTTTTCCCCCTTCAAATAAAATCATTAACAGCATCTTTTGTTGCACGGTCTCTCTGTCTCGAGGACATAAAAGCAGGGATATACTGTAGCTCCAGACAGCGCTGTGACACTTTCAGGACTGCAGACTGAACAACACAATATTTCACTCCCGAGTGTGTCACCGCCAGTCCCCAATGAATATCCAAAATTATCAAATGGAAGAATAAAAAGGCTCCACAAGCCGCAATTCAGAAACACCCATCTCAAGAGATGAAAATTCACACAGACATAGCGTAAAAAGTGTTGGCGTCACCTTCCCTGCCCATGGCAGTTAATGAAGGGAATTCAGGTAAAAGCCATTATCCCTCAGTGATTTCACTTATCAAGTCTTTGGCATTCAGATGAAGACTAAAATGAGCGTTAGATATGATTTTGTTAGGAGTTTCAAAGCACTGGATTGTGGTAAAAGGGATTTATCACAGAAAAGTTTCTATTCAGTATTTTTAAGTATATTGATCTGTATAATATACCCTCTGACTTGTCTACTACAGCACACACAGTTGCTCAGTAAACCACTGTGTTCCCAAAGAACAGATGTGAAAAGTCAGGCACCAAATACATCCTCGCACTAATTCATCAGAAAAGTTTGATAGATTGAGAATTTGTTTCCATGTATCCAATCAAAGTGCTTCAATTTAAATCACATTTGCATGAAGCAATAAAGTCAGCATTCAATCACACAGGCAGACAGCAGTCTGCTACACAACATAAGATACATCAACATAAGAGCCACAGGCTTTGAATAGCAAACCACACTGGCTTTCCTGCTGAAGTCACCTTCTTACCTAACTGACAAACATGAACACACATATTGTCCTGCACCTCAGTTTGTTGAACGAACAACCAAACAAACATTCACCAAGGAAAAGTGCACCACTGACATCAGTTTGCAGGCAAGCTTGTTAAGTAGCTGTTCAGCTGCTGCATATTAAACAGCATGTACATGTACCTGCAAATATTGGCTGCTTTGGTCCAGTTAAATGCTGGTGTGCTAAGAAAACTCTGTCCATGTCTTGTGAGCTACAGGTAAATTTGTGTACTTTGTTTCTCATTCTTCTTCTGCAGGGGCTCGGCCTGCCAGCTGCTGTCAATCAAACACCAAACACACCCCTCCTGCTGCTGAGAGCAAATGGAGCAGATCTGATATTTTTTTCCTCAACAGTACATTTGAAAAACTAGTTAACATAATAAACCACTAGATTTTGCATTCCCCCAAAAAGTGCGAACAAAATGTCAGATATCTTTCACAGAGATAAACAAGACATTTGTAAAATGATTAATTCACAATAATATTTTTTTCAAAAATGCATTTATTCATATATATATATATATATATATATATATATATATATATATATATATATATATATATATATATATATATATATTCAGATCATCTTTTCTGATGCATTAACATTAAGCACCACTTTGATGTCCTAGATTTTCATGGAGAAGCTATGTTTTTTGTATTTTAATATATGAAAATAATGTTTTATAAACTGATCATATGTTTTGTTTGTAAAATCCTAATAGCTTATACGATTTAACTTACAAAGCGTTACGTCTAATTATGAGAACCTGACCTGTTGTATATTTTGCATATTTCGCCTGCATCATCGGTGCATGCCATCATACGTTGACTTTCTTGCAGCACTGTTACAGCACGCGTGTGTTTATGTAATGAGACACACACCCCAGTGTAACATTATGCAATGCACCACACAGAGGGTGTTTGTCAGTACACTGTCCAGCCCTCTCTAGTTTCCAGGCCTCTTTGATGTAGCCTCCTGTAAATCACAGTCCCGTGAGAACTACAGGAATCAAAGGAAGCGTTCGCAATATACATATTGTTTTTGTTGTATTTATTTTTTGTTATTTTTTAATGGGAATTTTAAACAGAAAATGTGATTTTAATGTATAACAGGTCAGGAGAGACTAGTGTGTACATTATTATCACACAGAGAGCAGTAATTGCATCCACCTACCCCTTTTTACTCTAACTCATCTGTATAAAGAGGGGAGGTTGAAGAGGCGCATGATGTGTCCAATGGTGCCATCTGCTGTTCCCTGTGTTAAACTGCTAATTACTGACTGCAAGTGGATGTTAAAATGCCTGCGAGAGGGAAAAGAAACAAACAGCATATCACATAGAAGCTGACCAGAGATTTTCATTTCATCTGTCATATCTGATGTGATGTAATGTTGTGTGATATTATTTTAGTCAGAGAGCTGCAGAGCTACAACTGCTACTTGAAAATCCTCATTGTCGCAGCCCTGTTTTGTATGTTTTGTCAAGGATTGTACATAACATGATCCAGTGTTGAACCTTTGTGTTGGTAGTCCAGTTTCCATACAAGGATCGTGATAACGTCATCATATCTCAGCTTGGAATGCTTTTTTTACTGCGGTTACTGTCATATATTGCATTTCTTAATGCAATTTAAGACATATTTTTAATATTCTCATTTCTTATTTTTATCATTTATTTATAGAGTATTTCTCTACATACATTGTGTTATACTGTATATTGTAGCCTTATGTACACAATTTACATATTATATGCTCCTAACATTTCTTTATGTTTATAAAGGGGGATCAATGAAGTATGTCTGACTCCATATTATAACACTGATTTATATAAATGTACAATAATGTATGATGTACTATAGAAGGTGTTTCTTTCTACAAAGATACAGAAGTTCAGACAAGGGCAATCTGTTTAAGCATTGTTTTCTACTTAATTTTGAAGGGAAAAATGCCTTTTCTGGGTCCATTAACTGTACAGACAGCTCCACCTGCTGTTTAGACTTTATTTATTATCCACAGCAGCTCCGTTAAGGTGCATGTTGAACAACAAATGGGGCAGAATGGATATCTTGTCTTGTATGGATCTACTACATTTATCTTTCAGCCAGAGCCTTAATATACTTTCTGTAGGCAATAAAGTAGGTGGTTGCAAGAGTCTTCAGCGTAGAATAGCATCGTTCCTCGCAGCGAGGGCTGACAAACATCTTACTCCGTGCAGCACTGGTCCCTGATGTATCATAACATATATAGAGCCCTAAATGGTCTGTTGTTTAACCTTCCCCCCCTCCTCGTTCTCTACACGTTCTTTATGTTCTCTTATGTCTTAGTGCCTGAATGTGGGGGTGGTCCCACCCCATTACTAGCCCCCGTAGAGATGAACGATATCCCTATGGTGAAATCCATCACGGCATTGGCCCTTCAGAGACAAATAAGGAGGGAGAGAAAAACTGGGGCACCTGGAGGCGGCTGTGATTGATGATGTGGTGAGGTCAATGTGACCAGCCAATCATAGCTCAATGAGGCCAACACTAAGCAGGAACAATCCTATGTGGGTTAAAAAGAGAAGCTGTCAGGGTGTAATGGTTTAATTTGGACATGGTAACTCCCATGTTTGGACCTCCAGCAAGCGAAAATAGTGTCACCATCACACCTGAAGACTCGAGTGTGCAGGAATACCCATGGTGGATCAGTGGAGGAAGGGATAAAACACATTTACCTGCATTCACACAGCTGTCTGCTTCCTGCTGTTTTGTGGCATGTAACTCACGGGATGTCTGTGATTTCCTTGTGCTGTCATTTGCCTGTTCAAACACACCTATCACAGCCAGCAAGCCAACATTCACTGTGAGGAACAAGTGTCTCTGTCTACACTGTGACAACCTTCTCCTCAAAGTAATTCTGCGGCGACAAGGATTCATTTTTCTCAGAAATAAAAATATATAAATATATATATCTCGAATATATCTCGGTATAATATATCTCGGTGAATAACGCCAGTTGTCTCATTCTTCCTCTTCTGAAACCTTTTATGTAGTTTGGCTGAAGTTTTCTCCTCTTAAAAAACTCCTTTCATTAATACTCTGGGTAGAGCACAGGGAGATGAAAGGTCCAGAGAAATCGGTTGTCCTTGTATTGTCTGCATCAGGTCTCCCAGTAGGAAGAATGTAGGAACACAGAGAGAGTCAATATTGACCTGAGTTTCCCACTTTGTCACCTTCCCTGAATGATACTGATTGTCTTTGACCTTTGACCTGCCTTATATTTTGTTTGAATGGTCCCAAACTCTGATAACTGTGGAATTTAACTCTCCCGGGTGATGTACATGACTGGGCTGGTCTGCAGATGCCATTAACACATTGCAAAAAGAGGCTACAAGCAGAGTGACTGCATTATCTTTCATATGAATTCTATATATTATGAATAGTATGGTACTGACGCAAACATCACACTCCTAATCAATAAAATATTGATATGAATAAGTACGATTTCCCCCCACTCATTGTGATTATTTCTAAGTGTTGCACACACTGCTTTTCTTGCATGCAACTTGCAAGTTCAAAATGTTTGTGTTTGACCTTTGACCCTGAGCAAATATATGAATAGAATGGGCTCACTCATTGAACCACATCATTCCCCTGGTGCCTCTCCTCTGCTCTATTACTTTGCACACTGACAGATATAAATTAGTGTGGGAGCAAACACACTGAGCCAAGTGGTAGTTAAAAGGAGGTTTAAAGGATTCTAACACCAGCTCTTTTCAGCAGCTTCTCTGCCCAGGGCATTTCTCCACATGACGACGGTGATATATCCAAAGAGGCTCTGCGGGGCTACTTTACAGTCTACAAACTGCAATTTGCTTTAGTCAGCAGAAATTATTCTCCTACATTGCATATGTTAATGTTTGAGCTTTCATCATGTAGGAAAATTGTGCGATTGCCGTGTACTGTATACAGTATGTGGTAGAAGTATGTTAAAATGATGAGGACATTCAGGACAGGTTTGTCTAACAAAACCTGCTCTAAGAAACATTAACACTTATTTTCTGCTGCTTTATGTTCTCGTATTCCTCTGGTGTCCACTTGCTTTTTCTCCACTTTCTTATGACAGTCGTCAATATATACTGAATCTCAGCATAGGGGATTATTGTGATAGAAGATGAAGTATTTTCAAGCTCTGGGTCCTATCTTAGGAAAGAAAACAAGCTGGTGTTGTTCAATCGACCTGTCAAGAAAGAATAACCATAGATAATCCTTATGAGAATTCACCCACAATAAAAAGATATGGTTGGTGTCGTCCCTGTATCAGAGACTTCCGCTGTCGTCTCCCCCTGCGTCCTTACGCTTAGAGGAGAAGAGCTAAAGGAAAGGGCTAAAAACAAAAGACGTGCTTTTCAGATTCATTTTTAAACTAACATACCAGCTATGCTTTCTGTCTTCTTTTCACCCAGACTGACTTCATTTCGGCTTGTGAGGCCATCTTCAGAAAACTCCAGAGTTCTATATAATCCATGAAACTTCTCAAAACCGGACCTATCATCAGGTGCACACATGGGAAATCAAACGCTACCATCCATTCCAGCTGCTTCCTCTTCCCCTCTCTCTCTGTTTGAAAAATGTGTGCAGGAGCCTCTCAACGGTGTGAAATTACTCCCCTGGGTGGACAGAGAAAAGGCAGTCAGCCAAAGAATGTCACCCGGATTCCACTCAGTGTCCCCTCGTTTGTCATGACTCTACTGCACAGCACCGGTACGACTTACAGAAATGTCTTTTTTTTTGCGGTGCACTATAAACTGTGGTTCCTGCTGTTTTTCGTTGTCATGTTGAGAAACAACCTTTGATTGTTTTGCCAAGGATCCTTCTCCATGCTCTCAGTTCCACTGACAATTTAGCATAAAATACCTCTCCAAAACTTTGCACATTTACTTTTACAGTGACTTAATGCCTTTTTTTCCTCCTCCTTAAGGAGGAACTTAACTTAACTTAAACCTGCAGTAGGCAGAATGTTTTTGACATCACTGGACAACGTTTCTTACCTAAAATGTTCTCAGAAACATCTTTTAGTTACTGTTTAGCTGTAAAATAAGAAAATGTGCGCTGGCTGGTGGGCGATGCTTGGTATTTCCTCAACTGATCTCAATATAGAATAACTACTCAATAACCACAAGATGTTTCTGAAAACATTTTATGTGAGAAACAGGTATTACAGCCTGATCAGCGCTGCCTAGTTTGACAGTCTGATCGGAGTTTGCGAGTGATTGACAGCTGCTCAGAGACGGCAGGCTCCAGTTCGGCTCTGATTGATCGTTTTCCTCCCGTCTGTGAAATCTTGCAGATGCACAGAGAATGCGATTTATTTATTTATTTGTTTTTTTCAGATTACCTGTCTCATGCACTACTGTCAGGATATAGTGACCAATTATAAAACTAGCCTTCATATTTTCTCCAATTCAACCCACTTCATATGTAATAAGCAAACAGGACGTTCCTTTATGTGAGTGCTTAAACATGCTCTCTTTATGTGCACATTATGACCATAAGTCTGTTTGAAAAATCTAGAAAATAAAAATGCAAAGGGGTGGGTGGAAGAAATGGGTAAAGAAAGCAAGGCAGCACAGGTGTTTTTGTGGCAGGCTGATTGGTATGAATGTCACATTGTGCGGGGAATGTGAAGGAGAGTCATTACATTCACAGAGGAAGCCGGGGAGGGTCTCCTTTTGAACTCTGTGCATTTATTCTGAAGTTTGCCTCCAATTATCACAAGTAAGTCACTTCCTCTGGGGAACATTTGGTATTTAATGTGAACATGTCACACACACTTTCAAAGCTGGTGCTCATTTGTTCTGGACTGCTCTGGACTGTGACTATTATATCTGTTTTTATTGAGTGTGTGGTTCAAGTACTGTAAATCAGATTAGAACACATTTTTATACAGTGATATGCACGGTACCTAAAATAAAAGTATCCAAACAGGGCTGTTCTTTCATGCTGTGGTTGGACAGATTACCCCGTGACCAAGTGCACACGTGCCATTTCTGCGTGATGGGTGTTACTGTGAAGTCAGATTCTCTCATCACTAATAAAACTGCACTGCATGTCTTCTGCCTTGAGTTGGCGCACAGCTGAATCCACACAGTCTTTATGGGCTGTGCTTGCTTCACATTAAACACTGCACGTGCATGTGTGCAGTGGTGCAGGTAGGTTATTTTATTGTTAATAAACACTACATTCTATCTGTTCCCAGCTTGGAAAGTCCTGTTTTTTGGTCAATTTTGTGCTGCCTGTGTGCCGGCATTTTCTGATATATTAGCGCATAGAGGATGCAGAACAGAGGGTGAAATGGTTTCAGAGAGTGGGCGTGTGTTTGCATGTATCACAGGTACACACATGTTAAATCCAAGCATGGATCTGTCGTTGGCTCTGTGTGTCAGTGTGTGCGTCTATGTTTGCGCCGCAGCCTGTCGTCATGGAGCTGTACCAAGCTTTTCTGTGGCTGTTTTGCTGGCTGTCACTCCAGCGATTTGTCTTGTCTCCTCACCCAGCTGCTGATTCGCCTCAAGCTGTGCAGGAAACCTGCTCAAGGAATTACACCGGGGCTTAAGCCGGAAACTGACATGAGAAAAATGCCATAGTTCATTTGAGCAGCACAGTGACTATCCACTATTTTTGTCATTTGAATACAGTTTCAAGAGGGTGTTACATCTTTTTGGTGGGAAAATAAATCCATAATTGTAAAGCTAATCAACTGAAAAGAATATGTTGGGTATCAAATTTGAATTGTGAATTTGTGGTTAAAACAACTTTGCTGAAGCTTGCTTAGTGCGTTGCTTTAGTTTGGTGAGTTATGAGGAACATTAAAACTCTCCTTATCTTTTTTTCAGATTCCATGACCATTCAGTGACAGTGATAGGACCAGCACAGCACAAAGCTATATTACAGTAATTTCCCCTCCTGTGTGACAGTTTATGGTAAATATAAAGGGCCAGTGGCCACATGCCATATGTTTTAGATGCCTCTCTAATTCCAAACTGCAATTTATCTCACACCGAATTATATTTGAGGAAGATTTTGCTCCACAGAAACACTAAAAATGTCAGTGGTGCAGTTTTATCGCCATGCCAACATAATTAAACAATCTCCTCTTTATGCCTCATGGTTTGCATTTATGGCTCCTCACTTATTCTGGTCTATATATCAGCCTTTACTTTACTTCATTTTTCACATATCGCAGAACTTTTCTAGTATGAGGAAGGCAGCTCGCTACAGTAGAAGTACAAAGAGCTACTGTGAGTTGGCATAATCATAGAGCGTATAGAACACAGCATGACATTGATAAAGAACACAGCTGCATGCATTTAGCGGCCAAATATGACTCGGCTGGGGTTTGCAGTGCATCTTAAATGAAAGGCCATACTGTGGGACCACTGACCAAGAACAATATGTGCTGTACATTTCATAATTCATCATCATGTCTAATACATTGCCAATCCCACGGCCAGAATTTATTTCCACGTATGTTTTCTATCAGTACGTTGAGTCATGCTGCTCTCCCAAGACATATGTCATTAATTGCATAATGTTAGACCATTGTGTCACATCTTCAACACTTTACAGGATCCTCTGAAGTAATCAACATGGTTTCTTATCGGCATTACACAGCGTTAGCTGTGTTAAAGCACAGTGTTAGTTTAATGACATCAACCATTACTGCATTAACACTCTGAGACCCGTTTTTGTCTTCCTTAGGGGGGTAGAGGGGGGTCTTTAGGCGCAGATAGCAGGTCAACAGTAGATGTCACACAGAAGTAGTGTACATCAACTGAAAGCTGAGAACCTGAAGATTAATATGAGATGAAGCCCCATGTGACAAGTTGTTCTTGTCACAAATCAAAAATAAACACAAATTAATTAATTAAAATAAATTTCAAATGTGTAAAGGGGTTTAGAACACTATGATGAGTATATGATTATGTTTCATGAGTTGTTGCAGCAGTTTTTGAATTGATAACATTTGTTACACACATCTGAAAAAGAATTGGAAAAAAAAAGATCGGTAATCCCTTCAAAATACCACATTAAGGCACCAAGACCTTGAGGAGCACCATATCAAAAGCAATGCTGTGATTTGGTATAAAATTTTTTTTTGACATTTTGAGATTTCTGCAGAAATTGCATTTATTGTGATTGGGTGCCAAGCACTTCTTTTGTGTAAACTGCTCAGAGCCCCCCTTATGTTCAATCTACCTAGGAAAGGCATTCCTCCTCTAAATGCTCTTCGTCTCTAGTTTTTGACTGTAAAATTTCATGAGGCTGTGATTATCCTAAAGGTTACAAAAGGTCATTTTATACAGTGAGGTCATATTTCAAAAAATGGTGTCATTACAATGAAATGGCTACTATGGGGACTAACATCATCACACATGAATGCAGTTGGGCACAATGGATCCACAAGAGTCTCAGCTCTACAGTGATACCCAATTCATGTAATTCAAGACTATTGAGGGACCCCAGTATACAGAAATATAATATATATAAATATATACACACAATTTTAGAATAGGCAAAATAATACATTTATACGGTATGGAAAAAACTGCATTGTTTTTGCCCAAAACTGTATGTGATTATCATAAAGTGGGCCTGTCTGTAAAGAGGAGACTTGTGGGTACCCATGGAACCCATTTCCATCCACTTTTCTTGAGATCAAAGGTCAAGTAGCCCCTTTGAAAATGGCCATGCCAATTTTTCCTCGCTAAAATTTAGTCCAATTTTGGAGCATTATTTAACCTCCTTCCCAACATTTTAGCATTGCATTGTTGGAACCAATGAATTCCTTATGTTTGCTAGTTTCATATATGTAGCTCTCCTAAAACTGAACCTGCTAGAGCTTCTGAAAGACAGTTAAGTCGGTCAGGATCGCCCCTGGCCCCACGGGTCTCTTTAACCAGAGCTAGATACCACTCCACTGGGCAATGAGGTAAAGGCTTACAGATAGTTATATGGTAATATATAGCCTTGGTCAGACCTGCTCTGTTAGTGAACAGTAGCTAAAATGTTTAAGTGCTGTAATGATGAAAGATTTCATGCCGTGACTCTCAAGTTGACCCGGCTGCTTGAGATCATGTGGGCCTTTTAGAGGACTTCAGTATATACAGTGACACAAAATAAATAATTCACAGGACAATTACCCAGCAGGGGCACTGCAATATGTATGAGGAAACCCCCTGAGCAAGGCTGTGTGAAGGAATTACAACACATTTTTAAAAGTGTCATTTTGGAGCCATTTGACTGCACATTTACGGCCGGTTTTACTGCAATAAGTGAGGAATGGTACCAAACTAGTAGCAAAAACAAGTTTTATTGAGTTGGTGAGTTGGCCATTATTCAATGCAAAGCTTTTGAAATCACACCTGAAATGCTGGTTAGTGCCAGCTTTCATTGAGATGGTCAGATTTGCTCAGGAGACTAGTAAGGTGTAGTTTTCATTTTTACTATATTTTATTTGAAACTCCTTTTGAAAATGCCATTAGATCATTTTCTGCTGGTTAATTTGTTTTTGATGATACAGTATATTGTGATTTTATTTAAATGTGTCTAACCTTGTGTACAGAATACATATCTACATTTTCATTGTTCATTCATCAAGTGTTATTTTTTATTTCTTTATCTCTTTATGTATTTCTTTATTTCTTCTATATTTAGTGTGATTTATTTAGACTCCCAGCTAATTGTTGGTCAGGTTTATTATATAGTATTATACAGTATTACATTATGTTATATTGTGTATTGTATTGTATATTGTATTTATATTATTATTATTATACCATATATCTATTTATCTATATCTACCTATATTATATTATATATATCATACATATATATACTATATCATTATATCATATCATTATTATTATTATTTTATTATTATTATAGTGTATAGTGTTTAATTTTCTTAGAATTAGATTATAATTAGATTCTCTCTAAATTATAATTAGATTATAATTAGATTCTCACACTTATGTGTATATTCTCTATTTTATGTGTATATAGATGTGTATATTCTCTCATGTATATTGTGCTGATAACCTGCTGCTGTAACACCACAATTTCCCAACTTTGGATCAATAAAGTATCTATCTATCTATCTATCTATCTATCTATCTAACTATCTATCTATCTATCTATCTATCTATCTTAGTATGAAAAGTGTTGCAATAATCAGGATCATCTTATATCCGGGCCATGTGGTTACTGGGTTCAGTGTCTCCCAAACATCTGTTACACAGGGCGGGTTGTCCTTAAACCACAAGGTTGCCGGTTCAATCCCCAGCTCTTACTGTCTGCATGCCGAAGTGTCCTTGAGTGAGACACTGAACCTCAAATTGCTCCCCGGGAGCTTTACAGCTGCCCACTGCTCCTAAAGATGGGTTAAATGTCGAGGTCAAATTTCATGTATGTATGTGCGTGTATATGACAAAAGTAATCAAGGTTATTTTTATTATGACTCATGCTTTCACTTTCTGTAGAGTGTGGCAACCGCTTACCTCCGTTTGTAATCGGCACAGATGTTTGTAACATTAGCAGCATTTGGTCCATAACACCGTGACAGCATGCCAGCTTCTTCAGGAATCATTTACATAATGGCAGCAATCTTCAGATTTGCAATTCAAATCCCAATATAGAATGTATACCAAAAAAATGACTGTTTTTAATCTGCCCACATGTTTCTGTAAAAACAGTAACAGACTTTCTCAACAACCAAGCTAATGAGCAAATAACTTTTTTCAATCTGTCATTGAGGTATTCGGGCATCTGAAACCCCATCGTTTTATGCTCAGGGGTTTACAATCAATAAAAAATTTTTGCATGACTTTTGAGTTTTATGTGTATTCAAGAATCATTTTATATTTCTAGGAATGCTTCATTACAGCCTACAAAAATATAGCTGAGGGCCAGAAGGGAAAACAACATTTTTTGTCTTCTTTGTTTAAAATCAGGCAACATGCTGTTAATGCTGTAGGATTAGTGAGTGGGATCTGCATGAGCCACGACTGAGCTGTAGTTTACCAGTGAAACTACTGAAACATCAGTCATATAGTCCACTAATGATGTCTTTTTGTTGACCAGCTTGTGAATTAGCTTACTTAATTAAAGTGTTGTGTCCCCATTAGGCCAGTAGAGGCCAGGCCACATTAATAGTTTTTTGGTTGTACTGAAAAGTATTCTTGGAGATTCAATTAAATTTATGATTACTGTTATTCATTATCCTGTCATTACTGTTTCAGTTGGTGACACATAAAACAATGGGCTTTATTTTTAGGCCCTGGCTGTTTGTAATTAATTTTAATTTAGACGGATTATGGGGTTGTGTGTTAGTTGTCAACTCACTGGAAAAGTTTGCATGTTCTCCCTCTGTTAGGAGTTAACTCCAGGTGCAGTTCAGGTGAACTGGAAACTCTAAATTAAAAGGTGTGAATATGAGGTCCAGGTTTCATGCACAATATGAGCTGGGGGAGGCTCCAGCACACTGCGGCTCTGCACAGGATAAGCTGACTCAGTGGTGGGTTTATTGAAAATTCACTCTTGCTTTTGTCTTTATATCATGAGAGAATCATAAATGAGAAATGTCTGGCAACTCCCCCAACACCTGGTATTCAACCAGTTCTACAGCAGTGTTCCTTTAAATCCTGCAGCCTAATATCTGTAGACTGTCAGTAGATAGACTTTATGTGCCAGGTTCTTGTACCTGAATGAATCACTAAACAGCACCACTCGCCATCACGAGGGTTCAGCGCCCCTGCTGTGGAGGGTTGAGTCTATTTATGTGTCATGTTCTGTATGTTGTCAGCACACCAGTGAAGTTACAGTTTACGGCATACGGGTCATATGCATGTGAGTTCTTACGGGAAGCTCCTTAGGAAACAAATGCACAGCATGTCAGCAACCACAACAGTCAAAGTAAGCTACGGAAACAGTTAGTCAACAGTATAGATTATTGTATACAATGAGTCTGTCATCAATTTGCATTGCACACTAGCTGTGCGTGGAGCTACCTTGGCAATGGACAGAGAACATTTGTGGGTAGGGGGAGGCAATGAGGCAGGAAGAGCTGCTGCTGGGCTGTGGGATGTGATTTGCTGGACATGTAACCACTGCACACTGTATATGTTTCAAACTTGAGAATGAATGTATTGATCTTTACGTTTTTTACTTGCCCTGCTCTGTTCTAAAAGCTAAATCAGACGGCCATTCACACAGAACATGATCAGATTAAGACAAATATCAGGTGTCCCTCCCGGCAGCCCTACATGCTTGAGGAAGCATATGGGACCCCTCAGAATTAAGTGGTACCAAATGTTTTTTTCCCCCCATTTTTTTTGTAACAATGGATCAGTGTTGAGCGGAGTCATTTGCAGCAGAGCTTGTTTCTCAGTCTATGATCTAAACCAACAAATATTAAAAACTAAAAAAGCCCCCAATCATCATTTAGTTTACATCAATGGGCTTTCAAGACAATTCAAAACATATGCAAGAGACAAACTGTTCAGAAAATCCTAAATTTAAGGGGCAGTTAAATTTTCTTTTGTGCACATTGATTGGATCTATTCCAAACCTATGAAACAATCTAAAGGCTTCACACAGTCTGTCATGTCTTCACATTTTAAATAAATATCAATATTTATTATGGCCTTTTCATTTTAAAGGTGTTAAACATGAAATTCAGAGCATATCTATTGCCTCCACATGGCTTTCAACATGAAGACGGTTGAACCGGCAGCTCGTAGCTAACAGTACAAACAATGGCAACAGAACTGACAGAGCCAGTGCTGCCAGATGTACGATAATTATTGTGTTTGTATGATATTTTTTCTTCTGTACAATGTACGATCAAAAATAATAATAATAGTAATAATCTTTATTTGTAGAGCACCTTTCTAAACATACTTACAAAGTGTTTGCATAATGTGCCATAAAATGCAATAATTTGACCATTTTGTTTCCACATCTCCTCTCACAAGACCTCTTTCCAGCCAATCATGCTTGGTGTTGGCTATGATGTGGATGAATGCAACTCACGAGCACGGCCACTCAATGCTCATTTAAAGAGACTTTGCATGAAAGATAGTTTTGAATGCACCAGTAAGCTCAGTTATTTATTTAATTAGCTTGATTTATGGCCTGAGCTGCTTTCGTACAGAATATGAAAACCATTCCAGTCACGCATACATGTTTTGTAGAATCACACCTTTAAGCCTATTTGTTATCATGGTTATGACTCGTGTATAATTTTTTTTTCTCCCTCAAAATATGATAATTTTAAGCCTTTGGTACGGTAGTTTAACATTTCCCATCTTTGAATGCTGGACAGAGCTAACAGTGTTAACCTGGGGAGTAACCACAGGGTGGATGTTATGCTTCCGTAATGATGGTGTCGGACAGGACGGAGATTTCAGCTGTATCTGCTGTATGAAAGCAGTGCGACACTCTCACATGCATGAACATGCACTACAAGGCAAAAGACAGAGAGACACATGACAAATAGTTGTTTGCCACTATATTAATGCTCTGAATATTGAATAGAGGTGTGCTCATTTTTATCCATATATTATCTATTTAATTCTCCCCTCCTCTGCTAACTGGTTACTGAGGAGGCACATTATAGCTGTGATGGTAGATGGTAGGACTACTGGGTTATGTAATCTTGCTGAGGCCTACTGGGGTTCACTTGTTACTGAAAGCGAATCTGGGCCTCCCTCACTGCTAAGCAGCTCATGCTGAGTGACTCAAAAAAGACTGACACAGCTCTATGACCTCAGACTCTGCTGAATCAGCTTCATGTTACCGATACTGTAGGATACCACAATCCATTTCCTGCTGTCTGTCAGCTGCTGTCCAAACAGGTTTCTTTTCACTCTGCAGAAAACGTGAAATTAGTCAAAACATCAGCGAGGTTGGTAGAATTTCAGTTTGTCTTATAATATGAACTAACCTTCTTGATGTACGTCTCAGGTACGTATAGCACGGAAAAATAATTGAGACCAGAGAGCAGCCAACCCTGCGGCTGGTTCTTTTTCATGGGGTTAAGTGTCAGATTCTGGACTCTAGATTTCTTGTCTGAGCTCGTGTTGTTTGAGTGAAGAGGTGGAGGTGGGGAGTGACAAATACTGGCATAACGGATCCTGTAGACACATAGCTATAGTATTAGAAAAAAGCATGTGTGGTCAAGCTAAAACAGACTGCAAAATGAATAGATCATATCATACACATGGGGTAACTGTGGCAACTTAGCATTAAGACATCCTGCTAACACAGGGAATTGCTGTTGCCTAATTATTTCATACTTCCCTTACTGTTTGTGACAGGTTACCACTGCTGCGGTCATGTGCCTGGTGTCTTGCACTCAAAATTCATACCATTTTACATGCATCATGCTAAATGCGGAGGTGTTGAAATGACTTGGCTGGAAAGCATCGCTCAAGTGTGGACGTAAGAAATAAAAAAAAAAAAAAAAAAAAACAGGAAATTATATTTAGTCCAAATAGTGACCCACAGCCTTCAAGCTTTAGTTGACAACAGAGTGCATGTTGTCTTAGTTGATACACTCAGACTATGGCAGCTAAAAGGCCTATGCAGAGTGTCCACACTGCTTCAGATGGCTCTGACAGAAAAATCACCTCCAAACAACCTGTTACTATAACTAAGAAGACAGATAAAACTACCAGGCTCAAAGATCTTGCCTTGTTTTTTTAAAAAACATCATTTAATGCTAAGGCATGTAATGTACTTTAGAGACCTTTTTTTATTATTATTTGTTTAAATTCTCTTTACGTCCCGACAGCAATCAACAAATCAAATGCTCTGACAAAGACAAAAAAATGTGATATTTGTGGCGCGGTTGCAGGACTGTAATACAACTGTCCAATCATTTCATTTGGCCAGGATGAAATGATTGGATGGGGTACCGACCAACTAGTAACACTGGGCTGGATTTTTCTGCAGGATACTTTCAAAATCTTGCGTCCTACAGCCTGTTGTGTGAAAAATCTAGACTCTGTCACAGCTGTCAGTGTGCGATAGCATCACACATGGCACCCCTGTAGCACCAGTATGAAACACATCAGGCTTTCCTTTAACCACAAGTAAACCAATCCACTGCAACAGTAAATGAGAAAGTGTGCCAAGAGTGTGGTGACGTAGTTTAAAGAGTGAAAAGACACACACTGGGCGGGCGGGAGGGTAGGAGGATGGGTCCAACAAACTTTATGTCCCATGCGGTAAGTTTCACTTTCACGTTACAGTCAGCTGTTCATTCGTGTTCTGCATTCACAATGTTCACTTTTATTCACACTTAACAAACATTAACAGTAACACATTAGTTTTAAGCCCAACCATGTTTTTTTTTCCTAAACTTGAGTGGTTTTGTTGCCCCCCAAGGGGTGGCATGTGGCGTGTGGGTGAATGTGTTGTGTACTCTTGGTGGCTCCTTCAGTGTTGCTGACCCTTGCTTTCACATTGACCCTCCACAGGTTCCAGGACTATGTGTTTTTGTCATATTACCCGCTGCTGGGAAAGTCAGAGGAATAGATTGAAAACAGCCTGATGTTCAGTAGCCAATGAGCTTTATTGCCCAGCAGGGACTACTATATGCATGTGGTCCAGTCCAAGGGAGTCATGTTCTATAGACCCCCATTGAGGAAATTAATCATATCAGCGTGAAGGCTTTTACTTACAATCTTTTCCATTGTACATGAGGGATATTTTAATGAATATCATGATGTAACTTCATGCTATAGCTGCCGCTATTGTCAGTTTGATGTGCCTTGTTTTCTTCAGTTGCAGCATCTGGTTTATTATACAAAACAGATGACAGATTGTTAATATGAACGACCTCCACCCGTCTTTACCCACACAAAAAGTTATGCTTTCACTCTTTGAAGTGAATGGTAGAGCTCTTGCATGTGGTATAAACCAGCAGTACACCAAGATCATTACTGTTCCACATATGGTTCTTCATGTTTTTGACTGATAGCGCATTTTTTCCCATGAAACGAGCAGGTGAGGTGCTGCTGAGTCACTTCTGCATGTGAGGTGAACATGGAGATACACTGTGGTATCCCCAAGGATTCCTGTCTACCTATTTTCTGTATTATCAGAGTAACATTGTATTGCATGCACTAAATGCCCTATTTGGACTGCAATGATGGTGGTCCATCGTTTTATGCTTTCAGAAGAGCCCTGCAACAGAAATGTAGTGATGATGCTGTGTTTTTCTTTTAAGTAAATAATTGTCACAGATGTGATGGCGTCTGCTTACATTTGTCACATGCAGCCAACAGAAGCAGCTGACGCATGTAGTGCATTTGGCCATAATTTGGAGAAAATATGGGTGGTTGCAACATACTGGAGCATACAGATGGACAGAAAAGACATGGATTATGATGCAGGAGTGATTGTGCATTTTCTCCACCCTGTAACCTTGTCATAACTGGAAACATTTGTAACAGACATGAATTCAAGCTGCCTGCAGCTGAATAAGGATAAAATGCAACTTTTAAAGATTTTTTGAGGTGGATGCAAGGCAAGTTTACTGTTTAGAACCAGCCTCTTCCCCTCTCTTCAACCCTCCATTGTTCCCATTTGCCCTCCTCGGTAGGGGACATGTGGAAGCTATTCTCACGGTGCAGAGTAGATCCCCTGAACAAGGAAGCTAGAAGCAGCTGGGCATTGCTGCTAAAATGGCAGTGCTGTCAGCCAGGCTGATTTAGAACAGAGACGCACTAGCTGAGACTGTAAAACGGCTTCAAGGGCAGGACCGGAGCGAACGAGAAGACTGTTATAGTCAAGACCCTGTGAGTCAGGTGTCCAATTTTCACCTCCCTTTGCACCCTTGTATGTGTTGTATAGGTGATCTTTGTGGCTCACAGCCCTTTTATTACTATCAAATGACACAATTTTGTAATGATCACTTTATGGACAGAGGAGGAAGAGCAGTATGAGGGGGGTGTTGTGTTTAGTGGCAGAGAGAAAGGAGGTGTAAGGGGGCAAGGGTGAATGGGAAACAGACTGTGAGGAGCATAAAAGGGAATGGGCATGAAGAGAGCATTATACAATCCTACTATAAAAGAAAGCTGTTACTTTGCCCAGAGCACACCAGTGTTGGGCAGCTATGGGCAGAAATCTGAACTTGCTTGGATCTGATTGCAGAACAAATTTCTGTGCTTTATATTTCATTACACTTTGGGGAAACTATCCCTTTCTTGTTAAAAAAAATGGAGCCTATCCTCAGCTTTGCACAGAGGGATGCATCTGTGATCTTTAAATTGGCAACAAATACAGTTAATCCTGGCAGATGCATCATTTCGATTTGTTGCATTTTGTAGGGAAACAATGGAACACTGAGCAGTAGGTTATATCACTGCTGCAGAGCACAGAAGGACAGATAACAGTGACCCAAACAGTCTCCATTACACCCACATGTTTCTTCAGTTGCAAATCTATGGGACCTCAGTGGAAAATAAGAACAGCTGGGCACTGTACTATAACACTGTCCCTGAACCCATCTGAGGATTGGGGGGGCTGGCCTTCCTACAGAATTGTAGGGTGGTCCTGAAACCTCAACCCCCTGGCCCACCCCTGGTCCCTGCACTGGGACAGCATAAAGGCACTTCTACTGTGTTTACATAGCAGCATGAGCAGAAAAGAGGAGTAAGATCTGTCTTGTTCTGTAAGTGCTGAGATGGGAGGTTTATGGATGCATGAACACTAAGGAAACCCACAAAAGATACTCCTTCCTGATTCCTGTTTAGTCATTCATTTGGGTGGGTGGGGTGTGTTAAAGAAACCCTCATAAAAGGCCAATAAATTCTTTGCTTCAAAACTGTTTATGAACACTTCATAGTCTGTCACGTTGTGTAAAATACGTCACAGCACCTATGACTCATTGACCTTAAACCATCACACTCAACCTTGGAGAGTGATCACAGCTACACAAATATAACACTGCAGACCATGAGCCTCCTAAGATGCTGGGACGGGAACAGCTCCAGCTGAAAACCAGTAATGAGAGTACAAGATCATTATAAAGTGTTTTTATAGTAAGTTTGATGTTGAGCCTTTCTTCTCTTATTAACCTGTGTTCATTTTTTTTTTTCTGTGGTTTTGGGTAATTGTTTAACATTCTTTCTGTCTTGTTCATAGAGGAAAGCACAGAGGTGGTAAATGATTTTGAGCAAAGAGGCCACAGCATAGAGAGAGGCATGAGGTGAAATAATTACTCCAGCAACGCTGAGGGATTAATAACACGTTTACAAGCATCCCTCCATCTGAGGATGATTTATTGTCAGACAGGGTTCTGTTCAGCAGGATCAACAAGATGAGAAGATGGAACAAACTCATCCCTCTCCCATTTCCTCTCCCTTTTCACACTGCTTCCTGTCACACAAAGGATCCTCTGTGAGAAGAGATGTAGGGTGGCAGGGGAGGGGGTGAGCGGAGAGTTTGGTTGGGGGAAATGGGGGGAATTGTGGTGGATGGCGTTGCACTGTTGGTTAAAATACTCCCAGACAGATCTACTCCAAGGATCAAAGTAACGAACCTGCGAGGCTGAACGGGGACTGCATGCACACTGTTGTAATGTGTTTATTGAAAAACAAAGCCACAATTTGGGGAGAATTATAACGTTGAATCTGCTTGTAGATGTTGTTAATTTTAATGTCAACATTTACATTGTCTCTTTCTATGAAATCTGATACTTATCTATTCATAAAATATAGTGCTGTCATTTGATTAAAATATTTACTTGTGATCAATTGCATGATTGTCCATATTCAATCACAATTAATTACAAATTACTCACACATTTCTCATTGTTCAAAATGTACCTTAAAGGGAGATTTGTCATGTATTTAATACTCATAGCAACATGGGAGTGGACAGATATGCTTTCTTTATGCAAAAGTAGACTATGTGTATATCTACTATTGGAAATCAATTAACGACACAAAACCAAGACAAATAATGTAATAATAATGTGCATGTACTGCATATAAAATAAAAAAAGAAAATGCTCAGCTCATAACATGGCAAACTGCAGCCCAACAGGCAGTGTCAGTGTGTCAATGTGCTGACTTGACTATGACTTACCCCAAACTCCATGTGATTATCATAAAGTGGGCATGTCTGTAAAGGGGAGACTTGTGGGTACCCAGAGAACCCATTTTCATTCACATATCTGGAGGTCAGAGGTCAAGGGATCCCTTTGAAAATGGCCGTGCTAGTTTTTCTTAGCCAAATTCTAGGTACGTTTGGTCACTATTTAGCCTGACAACCTCAGAGAGATTGATTGTGCTAATGCATTAAAGAAATGAATGTGTAAGTTAAGATAAGATAAGATAAGATGAACCTTTATTAATCCTCGGAAGGAAATTCGTGAAGAAATAATTTGGAGGATGCGGGCAGAGGTAGTGCCTCCTTTCAGAGCAGCGGAGTCATGGCGGAAATGGGACTTGACCACAGCTCCAGGCAGTAAAAATGTTTAGAACACATGTGCAGTGTAACTGGTGCTGTGGTAAAGTCTCATGTCCGCACGTATACAGCTCCTTTCCATGGCCTTGGTCACATAGCTGCAGCTATGTTGTAGGCTGGTAGTGTGTAGCAGAGGCAGCTAAATAAAGATGAAGGCTTCAAAAACACTGCAATCATGGCTCCTAACCGGAACTATTGGGAACAGAAGTGCGGATCAACAGGAGAATACTTCAAGCAGCTCTGTAGAAACTGAAATGGACGACAGTGAACCAAGCACAAGTGCAGCTACTTTAACAGCGCCAGTGAGGTCTCCACAGCATCTGCTAGCTGAAAACGGCGTAAATCAAGGAAATATGACTCGAGTTATCTCAAATTTGGATTCAGTTGCAGTGGGACGGAGGAAGAGCCCAGGCTGCAGTGTGCCGTTCGTGGTGTTCTTAACAATGAATGCATGAAACCATCGCACCTCCAACGACACCTTACAACCAAACAAGCAGTGCTGAAAGACAAACCAGTTGATTTTTTTTCTATGAAAGCGTGATGAACTGAAGCAATCCAGGTCCACGATTCAGTCCTGTTACACCTGTGGCCAAGGCATGGCAAGGTTTCTCTTCACTAGCTGTAATAAGAGTGAAATACAGAAGCAGGACGGATGCAGAGCCAAACCTGAGACTGAAGCTGACCGCGATTGACCCAGACATTGCAGGACTGTGTTTGAAGAGGCAGACATACCCTTCTCATGGCTTATGTAAGAACGACTGTTAAATACAGTCGTTCTTAATGTCCTCACTTGCTCTTTGCGTGTGTGTGTAAGGGACTAGGGTAGGCCTACACTACTGTATTTTAACATTGGTCGTAATGGGGGTACTTGGAGAGCCAAATATTTTATGAGGTAGTACGTGGTGTAAAACGTTTGAGAACCACTGGTGCAAACAATCGATGTAACTGCACCCATAACATGCTTCTGTGTTTGTGGTGCTTTGATTTATGAGGTAAATGCTATTATTGCTCACAAATCTACATGTGCAGCGCATGTAAACTGACTTAATTTAATAAATACACAATCAGTCATGTGTGCAGCACTTGTTTAATACAGTTGTTGTAATTAATTAAATATTTGTGTATTTTTGGCAGCTCACTGCTGACTTGATTATTTTGGCATTTAGTTGGTTTGATATGAGCTTTATATGAGTGGTAATAAGTGAGAGACTTTTCTAAACATCTGCAGAAGCACTCTTCATCTGAACTGGGGCCTGGACTCGTCAGTTTTTCCTTCATGTTTAGCTCACTAAATGGCTTTGTTATGCCTAATCATTTACAAATGAAGGAAATGCTCTCTGTCAAACACATGCATTGAAACAAATCATACAATTTATCTTGAAGACATTTTTCTTCAAGTCCTCACCTTCAGCCTCCACCAACATATGGTATCTGTAAGTTCACTGTACTACCGGCTTGGGGGAGATCTACACTACTTTACTTGACTTGTCTCACATGCTTGTCCAGCTGTTCTGTGAAATGATTTCTCCATTACTAGAGATTTTCTGGTTATCTGACAGTTTTCAGCTCCTTATACGTTAAGTGTGTCTGATTCCCTTAAGTCCGAATGGCTTTTTTGACATTTTTTAGGCATCTTATAGTTTTGATCGTGCTGCTCTTTTTTGGACACCATCTGTTTCCAATCTGCAAATGGATGCTAAAATCCCTCTTTCTTAGTTTCAAGTGAAATGTAAACAGTGTGTCGGAGAACTGATTGAAGCTGATGTCTGTCTTTCATTCACAACGCCAGGTGGCTGAGTGACCCCACCCGTGTCCTTGGCTGGAGCTCCGGTTGGGACCCTGAAGTCTGCATGGATTGTATGACTTTTTTACTGCTCCTTAAATCAGTCAGGAATGAAAAGCACATGTAGCTGTGGCCCTGCCCCCTGTGTTATTCATTAAATTGTTCATAATTTGCCATGAATCCACCTATCTATCTGCCAACACTACAGCACTAATATCTCAATTGTCATTTGATTCTGAATTTTCCTTTCAACTAAAGCTTTTAGCCCCATTCTGGCATCCAGCCTCACTGTGGCATTTAAAAAAAAAATAAAAATAAATGTTTCTCTTTAATTTCAGCTCCAGCCTTAGATCTCTTTAAATACAATAAATTGGGTGATAATGATTTCACAATAATGAAAGGAAATTGTGTTAAGACACTAAAACGCTTTGATAAGATATTGTCCTTTTTAACTGCACAACATTTACAGTATTTTTCGAGTACTTCCAGACATTTCAGCAGGTTTAACATATAGTTCAAGAAGTTATAGTTCAGGTTTAATGTACAGATGAGTAATATTGAAGAAAATAGCCTGCAGGAGCCAGTAAAGAGAGGGGAAGCCAGTAATCATTTAGACGGTGACACATTATAGGTCACACCAGTACTAACATGTTTTTTGTACTTTTACCAGAAGAAAACTGAATGCAGATTGCTTCCCATAAATGATGAATGTACACATTTCCCAGGGTAACTGTAAATTCTTGAATTGTGCCAATGTGGTCTGCGAATGCATCCCAAAAATCCTAAGGAGAAACGTGTGGGCTTTGACAACATACTGTAATTACATCTACTGTAGGTTTCCATGGCGCTGTTTTGTTTATCTTCACGCAGCTCCATCAGTATGAAATTTACAGCTTTCCACTCAAAATATTGCTCTACAGGACCATGCCAGTGGTTTTGCATCTTCCAACCCATTTTACTGCAGATCATTTTACTTCTAACATTTTGTTGTACTGTGTGGATACATTAAAGGTGCAGTTGGTAACTTTGAGCAAATAGTTATTTTTATGAAACAGTCACTATAGCCTGACAGTAGTGCATGAGACAGATAATCTGTGAAAAAAATGTTGCTCTATGTTCTCTCAGTGGCATTTGCACGATTTAAACAGGCCAAAGGACAACAACCAATCAGAGCAGAGCAGTCTCTAAAGCAGCTGTCAATCACTGTTTGTGAAACTCATGAACTCTGATCAAACTGTCATATTAGGCAGCGCTGATCAAATATGAATCAGCATTTTTGTCCCTGAAGTGTTATCAGAAACCATATTTTGTGAACTATTTAGCTGTAAAATAAGAAAGTTAGCTCTGGCCAGTGCTTGGTTTTGTCTCGACTTGTTTTCAACATGGCGGCTTTCTTTTTGTGTCACTTTCATGATTTTTTTTTTTTTTTTTTTTTTTTACAGATTATCTGTTTCTTGCACCACTGCCAGGACTGCCAGTTTCTTAGAAATAAAACTTTTTTAGCATATTTTCCCAAAGTTACCAACTGCATCTTTGTAGATTGAAATCTACTTGAACAGATTTGAACTTGCTTGCGATAGCTACTGCTGGTCCCAGTCACAACCATATTTTGACAAAATTATGTGTAGTCTGTTTGCTGACTAGAATAATTCTGAAGTTATAAGAGTGTGGTTTTGATAAATACAGTTGTCCCACATGCAATACCATGGTTAGGAGAAACCTCTTATGTGGAAGAAATTTGAAAATTAGTAACTGGTAATGAAAAAAAAATAAAATAAATAAAATTCATTCAGCTAATTAAGCTCTGTGTGTCTTTTGTGGTTATATGTTTCCACTTGGTGAGTTTGTCTAAGAGCAGATTGATTTTAAATGTCTGCACTACATTACCACAGAACAATATTGCAAGTTTGCAGATGAAAGCAGACATAATGTTCACAGTGATGTAGTAGCTGTCTCAGATAAGTTTCTCTGTTGGAAACCATGCACTGTCTGGGATGTGGGACAACTAGAATTGTATGCCTCAGTCGACCAGTCAATGTTGGAAAAAAAGGGCATCACTTAATTATTACAGCCCTTAGACATTTGTGTGAAGTTGTGGAGTTATGGCCAAACATTAGCTGTGTGAGGTCGCAGTGATCTTTAACCTTTTAATTACCAAAATCTAATTGGTTCATCCTTGAATCAGGGTAGACATTTGTGACAAATTTGAAGAAATTCAATCAAGGCATTCCTGAGAACGGGAGAGACCTATGGTGACCTTTGACCCCAAACCCTAATGAGTTCATCCTTGAGTCCATGTGGACCTTCGTGCCAAATTTGAAGACCTCAGGTCATGGCTGTTGCTTGCACAGAGGCATAAAAATCACATTTAAAAATGAAATGTATTTTGGTGTGGTTTGGAACCAGTAGTGGTCCAGGGAACAAGTAGATCGAGGGTCTAAGGATAAAGGATGTCATATATGCTGTACAAATTTTGAAGCCCTTTGAGGAAAATTGGTGATTTTGTGCTATATAAATAGATAGATAACATTGACTTGACTGGTGTTCATGATTTGTAATTATTAAAATAAAAAGTTTTGAAAGCTATGCAGTGTTTGAATGTCAGTGAGATCTTGAGGACACACGGATGCCACACTGAGGCCTCTTATGTGCACTTTTGGTGATGACCCATTTCCTGATTACTGTTAATGATGGAGACTGTGTGCCCATATTAGACTTCCTCTGTCTGACTGCAGCATGGCAATCACCATGTGTTACTCGCTGTGTTATGGCTACCCAGACTCCACTAGCTCACCTCAAACACAGGTCAAATGAATCCAGTTGCAGCTTCCAGTTGAACCTCACTATGCATAGAGACCATGGGCCATTTGTTTTGTACGACATGACTCAGATGTACGTATGTTGCTCTGAGTCATGTATGTGTGTGTGTGTGTGTGTGTGTGCGTTCCAGTAAAACTGCTGCAGATTCTCACAGTTTATACAACAGATGACGTTTTAAGAAAAGCTAAAACTAATTATTTCCATTACAAGCTATCTGCATCTTCACCAAGAAGTTATACGTTTTCAAATGTCAGCGGTTTCACAATGCAAATAATGACATTGTGGTTTCCATAGTGATCATATTGATATAATGGATTTATTTCATCAGCTCGGTCAAAAACTTCATGTTGCTGACAGTGAAACCCCCTGCCAATACCCAGGCACCCAATGGTGAACAACCACTGTCGACCACATAATTTAACACGGAGAGCTGACATAACTGGCGTGATTGTTCACATTGTTGACTCTCCCACAGTCCTCTGCAGCTGCGGCTAACATACATCCTCGTGCCCCCCGGTGAGAGCTTGGCTGCCAAGTGAAAGACGAAGGCAACCATCTGATGGAAAGATGAGGAAAAGGATAGAGAGAGAGAAGCAGAGACAAATGGCTGCTTGTGACACAGCAGTATTTAAATACTGAAACAATTACCTCATGATCTAAACCAATCCAATGTGTGTTCTACTGTATGTTTAGATAAATCACACAGGTTTTATCAATCTGACTGAAGCTTGGCTTGTTCTCATAAAATATACTAAGACAGATATAACCCTCTATGGAAATTGTTTCTATTGGTTCAGAGGGAGGACTGATTCAGAGTTGGCTTCCTTTATATAATTTAGATGCCAAAAAGTCTGAATATTTTGCAAGGTGAATATCAAGTGTGGCCCCATCTGAAAAATAATTGGATAAAGACAATGTTGCAAGAGATATTGAGATAAATTACATTTGCTTATATTTATAGAAAATCGCTGGTGAACATACTGCATGGTGGACATTTAGCAGCCACAGCGCCAGATATTTCCTTTGGGAGTAGGTGGAGACCAACAAATGTGATAAAAGAGAGTGCATATAAGACTTATATTCATCAGATGCACAACTCAGATTAATGCTGATGTTGCTTCATAACTACTGGATGTGTAAACAAGCAGCTGTTTGATATATCAACCTACTATGCTATGTCAAGATGGTGTTCATAACTTGTTTCCACTGTCTCAAAGGGGCCAAAAAACATTTATTTTCTTAGTTATTACAGATTTAAGTGAAATATAATTCAGTACTTGTAAAAAAAACCCTCCATGACAAGTTAAAGTTTCATATTCATACTTAAGCAGACATACATAGATAATTATTAGCAGCAAAATGTACCTGCAGTATCAAAAGTAAAGTACTCATTACCTTTACTTTTGATAGTTTTGATGGCTCCTTTCAGAGTTTTATTATTACTGGATTATAGTACTGCATAACTGTGTCAGCAGCATTTTAATGCTGTAACTGGAAGAAGTGAAGCTCATTTTAACTGCTTACATTGCTGTATACAGTAGTTTTATCTGTAACAGTCAGTGGGCAACATCAGCTTCTGAAAAGTGAAGCCATCGCAGAGGTGCCTTAAACCTGTATTGTTTCTAATAGCCAGCAGGGAGCGACTCATCCATTTGCACAAAAAAATCTGATCATATAGAAGTCTATGAGAAAATGACCCTACTTCTCATCTGACTTATTACTTCAGTAAATATTGTAAACATGAGCCACCAAGATGGTGGCGGCCAAAATGCCGAACTCTGGCCTTGAACATGGCAGTCCACAAACTAATAGTCAGCTTCTTATATACAGTTCATGGTTATGATAAAGGGCTGCACAGTGGTGCCGGCTTGGGACTCTTCTGTGTGGAGTTTGCATGTTCTCCCCGTGTAAGCGTGGGTTTTCTCCGGGTACTCCGGCTTCCTCCCACAGTCCAAAGACATGCTTTTTAGGTTAATTGATGACTCTAAATTGCCCGTAGGTGTGAATGTGAGCGTGAATGGTTGTCTGTCTCTATGTGCTCTGCGATGGACTGGCAACCTGTCCAGGGTGAACCCCACCTTCGCCCAATGCCAGCTGGGATCGGCTCCAGCCCCCCCGGCGACCCCTAACGAGATAAGCGGTTGACGATGGACGGATATGATAAAGTCTAAAAACATCAAATAAAGTGTATATTTTTTATAAGATGATCATGTGCTTATGAATGGGAAATCTCCAGCTGTCACAAAGTATATTTCTTCTGAAATGTAATGGATTAGCAGTGCAAAGTAACTGATGCAATCAAGTCAAGTGTAAGTACCTTAAATTATCACGGTCGTACAGAACTAAAGCAGTACTAGTTATGTTCCAATGGTATTGATATGTCTGATGATAAGACATCAGAGACAAAAGAGAAACAACATCAAACATAATCAGTATCAGACATCCATCAACCACATCAATGTGCATTTCAGTGTTTTTTGATCATTTGATCCACTTGGCTGTGAAGAATCATTTGAACCTCTTGGGCTTCTTAACTGCTCCATTGTGGCTTGTGTGTTTCTGCCAGCAGATGGATGACATGTCCTACCAACACCCAAGCACAGTTCTACCACACTGCTGCCATGGCCACCACTCAGTCACTGCACACAGATGGCACACAGAGAAGCCAGAGAGGCCGAGCGAAGGCCGGTCACCATGTGTGGAACCATCTCTGCTCAGGATCTGATGACAGAGTATATCCATTACAGAGCCAAACATGCTCTTTTTATTCCTCCCCGATCAGATATGGAGGAGA
The DNA here is from genome assembly GCA_947000775.1 of Pterois miles. NCBI lineage: Eukaryota > Metazoa > Chordata > Actinopteri > Perciformes > Scorpaenidae > Pterois > Pterois miles. The sequence goes on along the minus strand of CAMQGK010000334.1, from coordinate 6,511,100 downwards.
TGAGTCTGTAACACACCAGCTGTGTGGCGTCTGAACTGTTCTGCTCATGTACGTATCCCTTTTGCTTTCTCATCCCACCCAGACCTCTTAAAGCCCCAGTCGCTCACGTCATTGTTTCATCGTTGCCTTACCAGGAGCAAACTGCGTATTATCTCAGAAATGTTTCCAGGTCTAATCACGTGTTGTACAAGTGCGGATAATGAGGACCACATTTTTGCCGGTGGCTAATGTGAATGAGGCTAACATGGGATAACCCGTGCTTGTTCAGCTTTCACCCTTTCCTGTCTGGCCTTACGGAAAGGTTTATATGAGACTCCCAATAGTGTTGATTGTCACTTTTCCGTACGCCATCCTGTCCTCATGCCTCCGATGGCCTGGGCCTCAGAGGGCTGCTATATGTTAACAGAAATCGTACCACCCATCCGAGAGCTGGGAGCTTGGAGCAGAGAACCAGCTGTGAATGTGCTCATGGCCCTGAGACTTGGCTCTGACACAGCAGAAGGAGTCTCTGGGTGGGACTCCTCTCAGCCACAAGACATTCAATATACATCTATGCAGGCCAGTACATTCTGTACTCACAAATGTGCACATATACAGATGCATAGAATTATACAGTATTAAGAAATATCTATCTTACTAATGTGATTTAATAGACTAGCTAGCTCACAAATATTGCCAATACCGGAAAATTACTATTCAGTGATGCCAATACTAATCTCCAGGGCTGCTTACTTTGCAACAGAGACTCAAGTATACGTCATGTTTCAGATTAGACCTAGATCTACGTATTGATAAATGTTCACATTTTAAAAGCACTCAGCTCTTAAAAGCAGGGATTCAAATATGTTCTCCATTAGACGTTTTAGTTTCAGTAGGTACGTTTCCATCCACCAGCATTTTATGCACATTTATGCACATTTTCAATTTGTATGTTTTTCATTTGACTGAGTTGAAAACTTGGTGTATCAATGAAAACCAAATGCAACAAAATGCAATAGAAACAGACTTGGTGAGGTAATTGTGACATACATAAAGCATGTGACTTCCTCAGATGAATACATGAAACAAACCTGAATGCTACATTTCAATCACATTTTCTACATTTAAGGTTTGAGTGGTGCTCTTTCAAATACATCATCTTGTTACGCCCCCTTCTTTTGATGGTATAATGGTCAAGCCCTCATGAAGAGCGCTGGGCTTTGAAACAAATTTTACATAGTGGCCAAACGGTGGTACTACGACTTCAGTGTCCATCACGTGATGCCATTGGGCTCAAAAAGACTTTTTCCCATAGACTTACATTGGGAAGGAAACGTCTGTAACTCTGCAGAATTTTTTTAGGTAAATCAACTTCCCGGTATGAACAATTCAATAGCCTTAATTAATCATAAGGTCTTCAGAGTTATAAAATACACTAATATCTGAATCCAGAGTTTCCTTCCTCTGTTCATGTAGATGAGACCCAGACCACAGCTGGAATGAGGGCTGAGAGACAGAGTTAAAGGAAACGCTACTTCCTCTGCTCCATGGGCTCGATGGATGCAAAAGATCGCCAGTTGATCCAGGTACTTTACCACTCAGCAGTCGAGCCATTTCGGCTCCATACGCCACTGAGCATTTTATACTATAGAAATCAAAAGGCACCCACCTCCATTGTGAGAATTGACGTCACCCTTATCGATAAACCAAATCCTAATATTTGCAAAACAGAAGTGGATGGAAATGCAAATGAATTTGCATTGGTCTTTCGCAGATTATCCTGAAATTCTGTGGAAATTTGTGTTATTTGTGGGGGCGGCAGTAGCTCAGTCTGTAAGGACTTAGGTTAGGACGCGGAGGTCACCGGTTCAAGTCTCCCATGGACCAAGACCAACTGGTTGCTGGAGAGGTGCCAGTTTACCTCTTGGGCACTGCCGAGGTGCCCCTGAGTAAGGCACCAAACCCAACTGCTCTGGGCGCTTGTCAGGAGCAGCCCCCTCACTCTGACATCTCTCCATTGACAGTGTAAAACTGAATTTCCCCACTGTGGGACTAATAAAGGAATATCTTTCATTCTTTCTTTCTTTCTTATATTTGGAAAGAAACATGGCTATAGGATATAGGTCTTCGTCTGGACAAGTCATCAGAAATGATGTTCTCCAGACAAAAAGATCTACCACCATTACATGATTCACGACATGTCATGGTCATCAACCTTTTACTTGGCTCTTATTGATGAGCAAGATATGCAGATAGAAGAAGGAAAAAACACTATCTATCTATCTATCTATCTGTCTATCTATCTATCTATCTATCTGTCTATCTATCTATCTATCTATCTATCTATCTATCTATTGTTAGTACTCTCCGTGCCTCCCTTTATGCAGCTGGTAATTACAGTAATTGTGTAACATCACATAAGTTACGTTTCATCAGCAGAGAACACTGAGGAGATTTTATGTTGAGCAGAAATCCCACTATAGTACAAACCTTGCAGTTTCTCCAAACCCAGAGCCGCACTATGGACTGCCAAGCTCTTTCAAAAACAATTATGTTGACCACTCAAATATTTACAGTTTCACAATGTGGCTTAGATATGTGTTGATGGAAAGGCAACAGATGTTAAGCCAAGTAACATTTTTGCTGATTGTTCAGCTTTCTGTTATGCATGCACACAGTGTCTACCCTGGGCGAGCACTGCCAACTCTGCTGCAACCTATTCTTCTGTGAGTTCTTTTGTTAAGCAGGACTGAATGGGAATATTGGGACACATAGGACATTTTTCTTCCAACCACATGTTCGCACATTATGTTGTCGTGAATGATTGGTTGCTGGGGGGGAAGGAAGTGTTCCCTTTTAAGCAGTAATCTTGCCGTTAACAGTGAAATTGCGATAATTAGGGATTGCACTGGCTTTGATATTCTCAACAGATGCTGCCATAGGTGACTGCAACTCTGGTTTAAACTCACAGCCTGTCAGGAGCCTCTGTGCCCTCACACTGGGGCCATATATGTTTATAATTTCACTCTGTGTTCTGGGGCCTATGGCCGTCTTATGTAACAGTTCCTCAGATCTCCAGAGGATTGGAGGCAGGGGCAGAGAGGATGTGCCCAGGGTAAGCTGGGACTTTAGAGTATACAACGGAGGCCCACCATGTTCTCTGTTGACATCTCTGCGGGGTTTAAAGGATTGGTAGACGGGGCAGAGGAGACAAAGAGAGAGACAGAGAGAAAGAAAACAGCTTGAGTTGTCTCAGCTGTAATAACGCCAGTGATGGAGAGGTCCAGAACAGCATCTGCAGTGCGTCGCTCCACTCCCAGCCTTGCCATCTTTCAAAGACACTCCAGACGGCTGAGAAAACGTTTAGGAGAGACCACACAGCCTCCCTGTGCTCGTGGCTGGTCGTAAATATATGTCCTGAGTCCCTAGACCTGCTCTGCTGTCTCTGCTGTCTCTTCTGTCTCTGCTATAGTATTAAAGGTGGCTGAGAGAAACATGCTCAGATAATTTACAGCAACCGCGGAAGTGTCCAACTGTGGGGAGGGTGCCAGTTGACTTAGTTACAGATGTTTACAACATAACTTTAAACACTCAAAAATATAGCCATGAATGTGTACAGAATAAATGCTATAGGGGAAAGACAGAAAGCAAAGAGAGTAATAAATAAAAGAAGCAAAAGAGGATAAGGTAAAGTATGACTTGTAGGCAGGCCTGATTTTTATGGCCCTTTTATATTTAATGGTCTTGCATCAATTGTACGTTTAAGCCAACAAGGCTGCAAAGTGACTACACATCACTTTTGTCAAGTGTGTGTGGACAGAGGGAAGAGTTCAGGCCATTTACAGAGCTCAGAGTTATGCTTGTTAACAATATTTAACTTATGACCATTAACTTTGATTTGTGTAATTGAAGCCTGATAAAGAGACCATAAAACAGACATAATTAAATGGGGCGTAAGCCAGAGTGAATCAGAGTTAATAGAGTGAAAACACAGCACGGCTGCAAGCCATGAGACAATAGATGTGTTGCAAAAATAACTTCATATTTTAAGAATGGGAACAAATATCTGATCAATTTCAAGGGATATGTTGTCTAATCCTTATTGCATTGCTATCCTCACTGGAGTTATTATAGTTCTGATTCTATCTAATACACGTTACTCTGGAAAATAATCTGCAGGTTAATTGTCTGGAGCTTTGCTGCACCCTTAATACTCCCAAGGGAGAGGAGGGAGTTTTTCCTAAATGATGTGGTGAAGGGGAGCCAGTATAGAGCTGTGCATGGTGATGGGCTGAGGGGTGGGGGAGTGGTCTCGACCATGTAAGGCTACAATAAAAGGCACTTGTCTAGACCTCTGAGGAGCCCAAACTTTCCAGTAGCACCACAGGCGGCTGCTGCACAAAGACAGACAGAAAGAGGGACAGCTAGATGAATCAAATTTAAAACAGAATCAAAGTTGATAATTTGGCTCTCATAAAATATTTAAAACTTAAACATTCCTATTGAGTTTTATATTTATATTTTATTGGACAGGGCCCTTTGTGTGAAAAAAGAGAGAAAATGACGAGTCTGCTGTTCATCACCATAATCTCCCTGACCCTGGCTGGCAGTGCGTTCAGTCAGCCAACGGGCTCTACCCCACAACTAACAGGTAAGAAAAAAAATCCATGTAAAAAAAGTTTGATAAGTGTGGATGATTGTCTGTTACCATCTTTTGTGTGTGTGTGTGTGTGTGTGTGTGTGTGTGTATAAGACTGTTATTGTGTATGAAGAAAAAAGAAGTGGAGGATGAGCTGTGGGAGCAAAGTGGCACCACAGCTCAGGCTTTACGTAACAACAAGGTCTTTGTAGCAGTAGGTAACAGAGGCGTCTCTGGGGACACACACACACACACACACACACACACACACACACACACACACACACACACACACACACACAGTGAGACTCACCATTGACTTGCTGCATACAGGCCACCACAGCATGCACTGGCTGGTGAAAACTGTAAATCAGCCTCCCATTCACAGAGGCTCTCTGCCTGGGCTACTGAATGAAAACCACACCACTAATACTACTGGTTACACTCTTAAAATGGGTCACATGGCTCAGTGGCTGAAACTGGGCTAGTAGTGCAGGTCCCTCTTTGGATGTAAATTCTCACGAGAGTGCAGAAATCGTCAGGAATTTCCCACAGTAAAAGTCTTGACCTTTTGTCGTTTTGTCTGTCTTCTTCTTCCTGGAGTAGACAGAACATGAAATTGTATAGAAAGATGTCTTATCAGAGAGCACCTGCACTCCATCATGTGGCTGTCATATTTCAAATTCACACTAGACGACACACTGCAGTACCAGAACAGATCTACCGCTGTGGTGAAATAAAGAGCAGTAGAAACTCTCATGTTATATGAGTGATATTAAATGCACTTTCAGCAGTTCTGCACGCTGACTCAGGAGATGTCAGATTATGAGTCTCAACTCTCTCTCTTGCAAGATGGAAGGAAATGGTTTGTCTGCAGGGAGACTAATTCGCTCTGGGCGGAGATGATGCTGTTTTATCCAAACACTGGGATTGCTCCCACTAGCCAGTTATGTCACAGGAGTGTGTCTGCGTCTATACAGTGCATGTTTATAAATGACCTCACTGTCTGCATGACGTAAAAACACTGGCTAGGCTCAGTCCAGCTTAATCATTATTGTTCCATACAGTATAGCTTTTATTGGCCATATGAGACATGTATCCTCTGTGTGTTCGCGGGGCGTTGCCCGTCCTCATACCTACTGACTCACTCTGGCACTGGGAGCTTTTGGAAATCTGCCACTGTAACAGGCAGCCTGACAGAAGCCAAGTTAAGATTAATGACCCGCAGCTAAACGTATAGAGCCCCGTGCTGAGCAGCAGCCAAATGACTCTGTCTTTCCCTGTGAGGTAATAGTCTGTTAAGTCTAATGCTCACTGTAGTTGTTGGTTACTGAGGCTTGCCCCCGTTGCTAGGGCTGGGTGGGAAAAAGGAGTTTGGCTGGAAATGGGCTGGGGGCTGCGTTGAAAATGCGCTTAGGCAAGTAGATGAGATGATGGAGCCATGTTTGGTGCTTTTGCATTTATGTTAATTCACAATTGCATATGTGTGTACCCATGTGAGCAATACACACCCGCACTCTGTGTTTGTGCTTGTTTCTGCATGACAGAGAGCAGTTTATTGGAATGAGTATGTAGGAGTTGGCCTGCTGCATTTGTCCCAGCTGTACTTGTTAATTCTTTCTCCATATTGACACAAGCGAGCCAGAAGTGAACAAAGCCGTGGGATATTGTGAAGCATCTCATATCTATCGGTTCTGTAAGAGGGTGTGGCGCATTGTGGCACAAACTGATAGAAACCCGCAGTGACTGCCCTCATAAAGGAGAAGGGATCTGAGCCAATTAAACATTTTGTTCTTCCAATAATGTAAATTATGCTTAGGGGTTTAACAGCATAATTACACAGTTGTAATCTCAGAATATATAGGTCACTGAGTAGACTTGGACCACTGTAACAATGTTGTTAATTTACAGTTCGGTGTTAAGACAAAGCAGATGGCTCCAATCATTTGCTATTACAACCTTTAACAGAGTCAGGGAGAACTGTGTTCAGTCATAAAATGGCAATGGGTCTTGGCTGCAACTGTGTGGCTTTTTTATTGTCATGCACACGTATTTGTTTACTTACTTTATTGTCTTTTAATTCCCAGCTACTCCCCGCGAAGATTTCAGATACCATTCACTTATTTGACGACCCATTTTGATGTTAAATGCGACAATCTGGCGCCACCTTTGACCTCTGAGAGCCTTATATAAATAGGATGTGGGTGAGGTGCGACAAAGAGCAGAAAGGCTTCCTTCTCTTCCTGAAAGGCTAAGCACACACAACAGACTGTTGCTTTATGAGCGTAGCGTTTCCCACATGGTCGGGGCCACATTCTCCCGTGGGACCATGTCTGCTGGTAACTGCAGGAGCAGGAAAGACTGTGGAATTACTTTAAACATGCCGGCCTCCCTGTCTGCTGGTACTGTCTCGCAGGAACCATTACCTTCAAGGTTGGTCCATAATACTGTATATGATACGTCTAAGAGACAGAGTTCTTTATTATGCTTTCATTTAGTGATCTATAAGGTTACAGTCATTCATTCCAAGCTTTTGTGCATTATGTTGGCACTGTGATGTTCAATCAACCCCCTCCTTCCATCTCATATTTTGGGATTACAAATCACATCCAGCAGTTGGTTTTGTCTCAGCAATGTTTCCATAAGGCAGCACAATGAACCCCTTTATTCTATCTACTCTGATTTCCTTAGTAAGATTTAGAAATGTGGGAATTTTTAGGGCATACAGTAAATGTCGGCTGGCATCACATCTGTTGAGCTGGAGCTGACGTCACCATCGACTTCACCTTGGCCAGGGCTTTTGATGAGCACCCCAGGTTTCAATTGCACTTCATGCAACTGCTACCCATGCAGAGAGTTTATGAGGCACGGTGAAGCTGTGAGTCATTCCTCACTGACAGAACGGGCAAAGAGAAGTCTTGTACAGACTGCTTTTACACATCCAAAGACATCGGTAATTAGCAGCGGTGAAAAGGGTGTTTCTCATCTTGTAAAATACCTGGCATCTCGTTGACCAGTCGAGAGACGAGAGAGGCTGCTGGGTGTGGTGAGTCTCTGACATATATATGAGAAGGTTTGCAGACTAATGAAAGAAATTACAAAATTGAGGAGAAAGTGGCACCAGGATGGACTGAAAGGTAGATTAGGTCTGTCAGCAGTTCTTCTGCTAATAAAATCCTTCTGCAGGAGACCTCAATACTAATGATCCGAGCACCACTGAACAGAGTCCAGACACGCATCTACCGTGTGGTTAGAATGGAGGATTGGGGCAGTTTAGGCATGAGGCTGATTAAAAGTTGTTTCAGTGTCACCGCTCTGTGTATGTGTGTGTGCTTGCTTTGGGGGTGCAGGGGGAGATGGGGGAGGAATAGTTGATCTGTGCAGAAGGCAGCAAAGCTAGTGGCTCCTATTATTTCCTTATTGCCCATGTGGGAAACGTTTTCCCTTCTTGGGGATCCAATGACACAGTCATGGCTCGTGTTGCTGCTCAAAGTGAGGCCCCTCAGTATCCCCAATCTGAAAGTAGAGGCAGACTCATTTATACACAGTTCATTCATATAGAGTTAAGTGGGAAGGAAATAAATCAGAAACAGATCAAGGATTTATTTAGTGAATACTAGACATGGCAATGGCTCTCAACCAGGATCCAGCCTGCAGACTCCTTAGAGCTAAAACTCCAGTTGATTTACTGAGTTATGTAATTACCATATTATTTTACAAGTTCTGTGCATTGCAGAGTTTGACTCCACTTACAAGGCTGATTGTTCCAAGGCTGTATCTGTGGTGGTGGTGGGGGTCAAGGGTCGTGCACATCCATCCATCTGGTGCTTATTATTGCCTGGCACAGGCGGCCCCCGTGCTGGTTGGGGTCCTCTTAACTAAGCAAGCTCTGTGAGGTCTAAACATGGAGGTCAGGGAGATTGTGGGAACCTGTGGTGAGACACAAATGACCTGCCATTGTGCGTTAAAGGGTGGCCTAGTTTGGACAGGGGTGCACAGAGGAAATGTGTGTAAGAAAAAATAATGATGACAGCTGGATTCTGTATAGCATAAACTATATTATCTGCTTACTTTTCTTGTAATTCACTTGGTGCCTGATAAACTTTACACAAATCAGATGGAGCGGATGAAAGATAAGCACTTCATTTTGAGGATTTAATGCTGCCAAAGGTTTATAAGTGTCAGGACTGACAAGAGCAGGAAGGAGATTGGCTCCAGGGGCTGAGGACTGGCTGCTGTCCAACACTGTGTCTAATAAACCTAATAGGATACACCCAGAATCTTTGATAGTTTTTTGTGAGAGAAAGCTTTTGTGTGTATGCTGTGTTGTACAATACGGTACACACATGCAAAAAATATGCCATTGAACAATTAGATACGAATTGAAAGATCAATAAAGAGGGGAAAAGCAATTTTGGGGATTTTTTTTTTCTTTTTTTGGTGTTTTCTCAAACAGACCACATCAGTTTGATGCCAAGCACAATCATTTCTGGAATCACTGTGTAAATATATAGCTCTAATGTATATAAACATTACATCATATTTTCCAGTATAAATCCAAGTATCAAAACCCTAATCTACCACCAAACCCAAATAAGGTTATATCATGTTCTCCTCTGTTCCAGTTGTGGTTATTGCTGACATGGGTGCCAACGTCACCCTGCCCTGCCGGCTCCTGTCCCAAGACGCCGCGGCCTTTGGTAACATTGGCATCCGGGTCAAATGGACCAAGGTGGCAGATGACGAGGCGCTGAATGAGGATGTGCTGCTTTCAATGGGGTTCCACAAGAAGATCTATGAAGGCTACGAGGACCGTGTCTTCTTGCAGGAGCTTGACAAAGAAGATGCCTCCTTAGTAATAACTGACGTCTCCATGGATGACATGGGAAAATATCGCTGTGAGATCATCAACGGGGTGGAAGACACCATGCAAGAGATTACCTTGGAAGTGAATGGTGGTCTCATCGATGGTAAATCCTGTTTTTTAATATCTATTTAGAAACGTAGCTTAGGGATGGGCTGTTAATGTACCAGCTGTGACAACACTGGGATCTCTTTCCCCAGTCATTTGAGATGTGTCCTTTCCTCAATTAATCATCTTTCACATCAATGTTTTTGCTTCTACTTATTGAAAACATCCACATTTCCTTTTCTTGTGAGAAAAAGAAAAAGAACTAAATAGACAGCTTGTGTGGATTTATCCAAACCACTGAAATGATTCAGCCATGATCACACTTGAATACTGTTCAACATCAGTAAACACAAACACATTTCCCATCTTTACCATCCATATCCTCACACATCTGACTGACTCATCAGATTTAATAATCACTAAATTGTCTTCCTTCAAAAAATGTGCCATAGAGAAACTGCTTTTCATGCAAGTTAGGGTTATTAACAAATTAATACATGGAACTCTGGAAGCTCGCATGGCGTCACACTAAATCATTGCAGTGTGTCAGAGCTGCTCTGCACCGAAGGGCGACTCCCACCCACTGTTTGTTGCTAGTTTCTCACACGTGTGAGGGATTAATCTGGGTGGAGGCTGGACACGCACATGCAATTTGAGACAAAATATTAACATTGCCCTTCTTTGATACAGCTGTTCAAATCTGCAAAAATCTTTTGGTAATCATGAAATACAGTTGCTAATATACTGAGGTAAGACTTCGGCACCGTAATGAGTAACTATCAGAGCATTTCTGCAATTAAGTCTGCAGCATCAAGCAGCCTTCATATTTCTTTTGAACTGGGTTGCACTGATGCGTAGATTCAATTTTGAGTAATTATTTTATTACTTCTTGTTGGATCCGTGCAGTTAAAGCAGTTAAAAACACTTTGATGTTTAATGCAGCAGAACTGAGTTCGCAAAGTCTGGCCTCTTGAGACAACTGCCTACATTTTACAAACTGTTGGACGTGAAACAGACTGGTAGCTGACGTATAATCATATTCATTTCATCTCTTCTGCCTCGCCCAGGTGTTGTGTTCCCATACCACTCCCCTGTGGGCCGCTACAACCTGAACTTCGCCGACGCTTTGCAGGCCTGTATGGAACAGAACGCTTCTGTTGCCACTGTGGACCAACTGATTCAGGCCTGGAGGGGCGGCCTGGACTGGTGCAATGCTGGCTGGCTGAGTGACGGCACAGTGCACTACCCTGTCGTCAGACCCAGAGGGCCCTGCGGTGGCAACAGCGGGCCTGGCCTCATAAGCTATGGTAGCCGGGACAAACAGAAGAGCCGCTATGATGTCTTCTGCTTTGCTTCTCCACTCAAGGGTGAGTTTCTTTCATTTGTTTATTAATTTTCTTGAATATCTTTTAATCAATTGTAAGTACTTGTAATTGTAAATGTGAAGGTGAATATATAGCGCAACATTTCCATGTGTTGTGATAACACATTTTAGGTTTTTGTGTGTCAGCTGCAGTTAGGTTTAGGCAACAAAACCTCTTCATTAGGTTTAGGAAAAACACCATAGCTGGGCTTGAAATAACTACATAAACTAAGTAAATACCCACATAAACAATGTAACACAGTATGTCACAAACATCACTAACTCAACAATTCTTTGGGACACGAACACTGGTCTAGGAACAACGGGCTACTGGTTGAAGGCCCCATGTTTTTTGGACCCATTCACCTCCTTTCCTGTACACCATAAGCAGTCTTCCTCACTTTGTATTCTACATCACTCGTTCTGAGCATAGCAAATTTAAAAGGATGCATTTGCATTGCAGTCAGTACAGGGGTATACATGACACACCAAAAGCAACAAAGGCGTTGTTATTGCATGCAAAATTACTAACAAATTACCTTGTCATTCATACAGCATTTGGTGCGACTGGGCTGAGAAAAGAGTTGTCTCCCTGATCATGTGTTTTGTTCTTTCTGCTATCAGGACGTTTCTATTGGCTGGTCCAGCCCGAACGGCTGACCTTTGATGAGGCTGTGCAGGCATGCTTAGACGACGATGCAGAGATCGCCAAGGTTGGCCACATGTACTCCGCCTGGAAGCTCGAAGGCTACGATCGCTGCGACGCTGGCTGGTTGGCTGATGGAAGTGTGCGCTACCCCATCTCCAGGCCCCGCAAGAACTGCAGCCCCAACGAAGCTGCGGTGCGCTTTGTTGGATTCCCAGACAAGCTGCAAAAGTCTTATGGCGTCTACTGCTACAAGGAGGAGCAGTGAGGTGGTAGGTAGGAGTGGGGAAGCCATAACCACCAAAGAGCAGCAACAACCACAACCAATAAAAACCAACAATAATGCAGATAAGCTTTGGATCTTAAATAGCATGAGCTCAGTACCTTTCTGAAACTGTGATAACCCTTGTTAACTAAAACACAAATACTGTACTTCCGTATGCAACGAATGACAACATATTTTGTAGCCGTTAAGTTTTGTTTTTCTCAAACTGTGCATTCATTAGTTTTACAGACTGCTGGGGAAAAGGCCACAGTTTTAATGTATGAGTGATGTGACAGAGACAAGAACTTGATGGTTGTGAAACATGATGATGTTTAGTTTGTCCTCCACAGAATGATTAGACATGTTAAGATCAAGAGCAGTTACGCTCGCGAACAGATGATATTTCCTGCTTTAAAATGTATGTCAAGAATGGAGCAATGCGATATGCATTCGTCAAGTATCACACCAGTGAAAGACCTTAAACTGGTTACAGAGTCATGAACATACAGTACCTACCACTGCCGCGCCACGGATATATACATACATGTTATATTGCAGTAAGTATTCAGCTGGACAACTCTCTAATCTCAAATAAGAGTTGAAACTCTTTTTACATGTCTGCAGCAAATTTACTGCTTAACAAGAAAATGAATGTAAATGATGGACTGTGACCTATTTTGCATTTATAGCTCCCATTAGTTTAACTCCCAATTACAATCTGAAAGACAGTTTTATTATTATAACCTTATGCAGTATGTTTGTTTTAACAACTTGGGTTTTTTTTTTTGTTTGTTTGTTTTTTCTAACTTTTTTAATTGTTCTTTTTTTACATGTTTAAAATGTTGTTTTAAAAGAAACAAATACAGATTCTGTAGATGCAGATTTTTTTGTAAAGTGCATTTTTTTTAGAAAGCAATACAAAACAGGAAGGTTTCAGCCAGAGAGGGAATGCAGAATAAGTACAGATCTTCCCATTTTGCTCTGAACACAACCTTTACCAAAACATACTCCTGACAGTTCCCTACAGTAGCTACAAGTACGTCTAACAAACGTGTTGCTGAAATTCACAGTCTCATTGAGGTTATGAGCTATAAAAGGTACATTTCCACTAGCACTCTGTTGTTTTAAAGACCTGAGTAATACTGACGACCACACTTTAGTAAGGATTAATTAGTAGTCATGCTGTAGTGACGGGATCTGGAAAATGTCTGGGAATAAAGAATCAAAACCAACAAAAACCACCACAGTGAGCATGTTTTGGACATACAGAGCTGAGTTTACAGGTGGGCCACACCCAGATCATAGCACCCTTACAGTTACAAAATGATTTGATATTTTGTCTTTTACTTTTTCTAACCCCAGGCACTGACATATGGTACTTACTGCAGGCTACATGTGGCCAAATGGTGATGCATTGTTTGTGAAAGCAAAACTTAAAATGTCTCACACTTGTGCATGAAAAAAGTTCCTATTGCCATGTACCTTTTTCAACAAAGCAGTTTGAAATAAAGGATACAACTTTTAAATATTTCTTTGAAACCGTCCTTTTTTCAACACTGAACATTTTATTTCCACTGGAGCCAAATCAACATGTACTACATAAACATACAGAGGTTTAAGAAGAGATTTAAACAGTATTGTTTAAAGCTGCCAAATTAGGGGCCATGTATCTGGCATGAACCAATGTCATTGAGAAGACTTAAGATTAGACTCCCCTCACATTTATTTGTTCTTTGGCATTTATTTTATTCAGTGTCAGGCTGCCAGCGTACCACTTAGTTAGACAAAGGGAACAGTAGCACAGTGCTTAAGACTGCTTGTGGGAATGCATGGGAATGGGGTCAGATTTAGGTTGATACAGCAGGGAATTTAAATGTGTGCGAGGAGCTTTCTGTTCAGTGGAAGCCACACCAAATAGCGACAGAAGAAACAGAGAGACAGAACTTTTCATACTTTTTCAGCATAGAAAAGTCTAATAATGATGCTGAAATACAATCTGAGGAGTAAACTATACTATTTACACACAAGTAAATGCACAGAACATTTGTTTCTGCACTCTTGTAGCATAAAGTGAGTTTTTTTTGTCTCTGGGTTTATTTATGCTGGAAGCAGACAGTTAAATTAATGAGCACTTGTGAATTGCGGCTCTTGTGGACCACCACAGTCTGATTGCTGACGATTTTGCAGGAGTGACCCTGAACATTTCATTTGCTTCGCTTCTGAGGTTTCAACCAGTCAGATGTTGCAAATCTAACAATGCTACATCCCAAATGCTGAGCATGATGGACACTCTGTATTGGACCAGGCGGAGTCTGAAACACCCAACAAACCCAAGAAATCAGATGGAGCCAGGGTGGGTTTCCTTTCCAAAACAAACCAAGAAAGCCTGTTAAATCACAGAGAGAACCGGGCTGAGAGGGCCAGTTTTTTTTCTTTTTTTTTTTTTTTTTTTTTTTTGCTGCTGATCACTCATGAGACATCTGTATTTCATGAACCAACCATATAGGTTTACTCTCGCTGGGGAACCCAGGAGCAGCCTTTAATCACAAGACAAGTCTACTCTAATGACAGAGTGGGCAGTCACAGTGAAAACCACAGCAGCCCAAACTTACACAAACATTACATCGACCAGCTTGATGTTATAACCCTGGTAACGGCACTTTGTGCTATTCGGCAGCATAAGTGTTGACTTCAAGTCACCGCTGTGTAAGGAGACGCTCTGGGGATAGTGGTGCATTGTAATGTACTCAAAAAGCTTCTGTTGTTACACCAAGGGATTTCATCCGCTTCCTTTGTGCACCACAATGTAAACATAACAAGTATTTGACATTCAAGAGGAGCCACCTACAGCCATGCTATTGACTAAAAAAAGCTGCAGTGTGATTTACTTGTGCATGTCTACAGTTCTGCAGTATCAGCCATTTCACAGTAAGTGTTCACTTTTCCATAATCCAGTTCTTACTCCATATGTCTACTGTAATTCACATTACCACCTCCTATCTGCTCCCCCTGAATGCACCGTCTGTCTACCGAGAGGCTTGTAGAGCATGTGTGATGTATGTGCTAGAAACTATGAAAACGGGACACTGGTTTGATGATGTTCTACAGAACGTGATTGTGGTCAACAGAATGCAGAGTAAATTCCTTATATGGTGTTTAGAGTTGAGATGTGTGGGTTCTTTACAGAGGGAAATAATTAAATATCTTCCCTTCTCTGTGGTATTAGGCTGACAAAAGCTCAGGTTTCTGGCTTAGTCTGATAGCACTACCTGCTGGTGAAACCACCACACTACTTACTACACACCAAATTTAACTTAGCAACCCATTTGAAGGAAGAAAAAAAAATGCCTCTTCAATAAAAACAAGTGCCACTTTGATAGGAAAATGTGTATAAATGGGATTATGATGAAAATAAACCACTAAACAAAATAAAACCTGCAGGCATTAGTGATTAGGTAAGCACAAACTTTTGCATGAATAGCATTAAGCTGTGCTGTGATGCAGGAAATCTACACAAAAGGACTTCTTTACTATTTACTCCAGCTAATTTTCACAATGCTCAAAATCACCCTCAATCAAGTTAACAAGTTAACAAAAAAAGTCTCGAAAGAGCCTACAGAAGAGAGTTTCTGTCTGAGTCTGCTAAAACAACATCTGTATTAAATCACAGAAGGATCATAATGCCCTCAGGGTTCATTTCTTCACCTCTCTTAAGCCCTGAAGAGAAGGTGTCGGCTCACCCTGATTGGACAAGAGGGGAAGTGCACCAAGCTGCAGCCATCAGGCCCCACCTGAGCAACAGGTGATCTGAATAACCTCCAATCAACTCAGAGGAATTGTGATATTCAGCTAAAATGAACTGGGTAAATACCAAATAATAAGGGACTGCAACAACGTGACTGCTTTGTAATGTTTCTTTATGTGTTCTTGTTGGGTGTCATACTCCCAGCTGCCAGAGTTTTCAGACATAAAATACTCCCTGGTCTCTCCTCATCTCCCACCACATTCACTGTGAACCCAAGAGCAAGATAGGCTTTTCTTCTTGACTCATTTTTTGGTTGATTATTGTTTCAGAAGCATCAATCAATCATCATTTTCTTTTCATCCCTCTCAAATGTCTGTCTGAATAAACACCATATAGAGAGGTGAAGTCCCAACCCTTCTGGTGGACCACCATGGGACCTTATATTGTAAAAAAAAAAAAAAAAAACTCAACAGCTGTACTCAACAGCTGTGTATATAGTATTTGACTTGCACAATTAATCCCACATTTGTCAGTTCAAAAGATAATTTTGCAAGTCAAGAAAGTCAGTTTGTTGTACATCTGTTGAAGTCTCAGACTGTGAAAATACATAACTAGAAAGACTACACAACCAGAAATGCGTAGTTACGTCTCTCTCATTGAAGCGACAATGCCTGTGTTTTGAAGGTACTCGTAGGGTCTCGCTCATTCTTTCTTCTGCCTCTGCTTGCTAAAAAGGCCAGGAGTCGCTGGATAAAACACATCAGGTAAGATAATGTGACAAACCTATGACAAATTTGCAAAAAATATTTGAAATTGAGAAACATCATATGTGTAATTCATGCCACAATTCAAAAGGTATCAAAGTTTTTTTTTTTTTCCCCCACCATTGACTAATGTACATATTTTTTTCCAAAATAAGGTACCGTCACACCCGTCAGCGTGTGATACCAATGCACAGGGCTTTGTCAAACGCTTAGAGAAAGAGCTCTGGGAGTGTGGTGATGTAGTATAAAGAGTGAAAAGACACCTGGCAGGTGGGAAGGGAGGTGGATGGGTCCAACAGACATCCAGGAGGCTGCTGTTTGTGTTCTGTGCATCATGTTAAAATCAGCTCTATTATCTACAGTATGTCATCATAACAAGGGGTCGTCTGTGATAACGAAATGACCGTTCGTTCTCAGGGAGTCAAATAGCGAGGCTTTGTCACGGGTGTCGGCATGTGATACCGCTGCACAAGGCACCATTTAGCGCCAGTATATGAGGCGCACTGGGCTTTCCGTTAACTATTATGTAAACCTATCCATGGCAACAGTACGGTAAGTGCTGTGGTGACGTAGTTTAAAGAGCAAAAATACGCAGACCGGGTGGGTGTGAGGGAAGGTGGATGGGTCCAACAAACACAAAGCTTTCATCTAGGAGGCCGCTGTTTGTGTCCCATCCTTTAAGTTTCACTTCATGTTACAATCAGCTGTCCGTTCGTGTCCCATGTTCACAATGTTCATTTTCACTTTACAAACATAGTTTTAAGCTCATCCATGTAGTTTTTTCCTATCCTAAGTGGTTTTGTTGCCTAAAACTAATGTGATGCCAAGGGGTGTGACCAAGTGGCCGTATGTGACGAGTTGGGATGAGAACTCTTTGTTTCTCACATTTAACTACTGTACATATTTTTTTCCAAAATGAGGTCCCAAGGTGGTCCAAAGGAAGGGGAGGGACTTTGCCTCTGTATTGTGAAAGCACAGTTTACTGTTAAACGGTGTAAAAGATTCAGATGTCAAAACACTGGTTCGTCAAACACTACTGTCATGCCTCTGTGCCCCACAGGGAGGACGCTCCACACACTGAGAACTGGTGTAACGGCAACTAACGTTTCCATTCAATCATCCTACCTATACCTATAGTGAATCCGGTCACTCTTAAAAGGTTGCTACTCCATAATGGTGCTACAAACCAGAAAGACAGTTTGGACAATTTAGACTTTCTGTTTCATCGAATCTGTAGGTCTTTGGAAACCACATCTAGAGAAGAGCTACACCTAAACAACATACAGTGTTCCTAATAGATTTTCTGTAAAAAGTTCAAATTAAAAGTGATTAGTATATAATATTCATATAGATTTTATTTCTTTGGTGATTTAAAGCAGGAAAAAAACAGTTTGATCACTTTAAAAAAATTTCACAAACATCCCGGACATTCACATTGTAAAATAAAAAACAGTTATAAATATAAAATGATATTATATGCATATTAAGGCACACACACAAACATTCACAGGCAGACAAAACACTTTTTTTCCATTAAAAAGATGCTTTGGACACACATAACCATCCACATGTACACATATTTTGTTAATGTTACAGAACATTATTGCAGCTGATGGGGCCCTCCATATTCTTTGGTCCACTGCTGGCATTAAAGGTGTAGAAAGATGAATAAATCCACGGTATTGTTAGTAACTTTCATCTTCAAAGCATTTCCATTTAGACAGTCTGATTGTGGCTGTTCTCCCGTTGAACATACAATGCAGATATATGAAAAGCACTGCTGGGACAGGTGACAGCATCAGAAGATCAAGAGCAGCTTGAAAATAAATTATATGCATCTGTGCCTAAACCGCTGTTATGTTCAAGTCTTTTTGAGTGTTTCACGAAATACATTCTCTCAAAGGCTGGTTTCAGGTGACCACAATAACAGGAAAGTTAAGTGTCAGGAAGAAAAGCATTACCTAGAAAACCATCACAGGCTACAGCACAACAGCAACAGATGAGCACAAGACTGGTGTATAATTATGAACAGCATTGCAATAATTGTAAACATGCTGTAGCAACTAATTTTAAGTAATGCACTGAACAAACATGAGCAGAAAATACAGGCTGTGTGAGCCACGCCTCCCTTCTTTCATTTGAAAATAATTGATGGACATCGATCTCCATCAGTGGATAAAGGCTTTGTCGGTAAGTACTAAAGAGAGCATCTCTCATATTAAAAATTGCAAAAAAAAATTCACATAAAAATATCAATACGCTTTTAAAAATCCTCTGTATAGAAATCCATAAACATTCATCTTGACAAGACACTGATGACATCCAATGACAGCTGGAGCTAATGAAAGGTGGTAATTTGGTACTTTGAAAGGTGCCACTACAAAGAAGGTCTCCAGCACTTCACTGAATTTGGTGAATGGGTGTATTAGTCTGAAACCTAAATAACGACTACTCGCAGAGCTAAGCCATGCCAAACCATGCCAATAATGTTCAGTCGTTACCGCTGATGCCTCCATTTGTGTTCTGAGAACTTGGATGTCTTGACACAGAATAAACATAGTTAAAAATCTGAGGACTTCAATGTATATGCTTTATGCATGCATGCTCATTAAAATGAAGTCCAGCTTAAAACAGCACGACAACATAATGGATTCCTTTACATAACATAAGCGCTAATAATTTCACAACAGCTTTTTTTTTTATGAATAAGGAACACTTATGGTGATTTTAAATAGCACAGTTGGTGTGTACAAAGGTATTAGATAACAGTCATGAATCATGATAACAGTCATGAATGTAATATTTGATAAGGACAAAGAAAAAACAGTTTAAAAAAAAAAGAATGGTGAGTTCATCTTGCTTTTCCAGTAGCCAGCTGAAAGTATGTTGTCAACATCGGCATTGTTATAAAGCAGTGCCCCTTGATGAGAAACGTCATATATCAACATCTTAATAAAAGGCACTTCATGAGATTCCATCATCATCCAAGATGCAAGAAAACTGCAGGTTATCCTCTTGTTTTTTGACGAGTTTTCTCTTGTGCTATTCCTCGGGGAATCCTTTTACTCTTTCCACACAAGCGATCAGCCATGTGTTCTCGTCTCGGGGAGGCTGCGCCACGTTACATAGCAATTACTTTCTCTTCTGCTTATGTTCACTTCTGTCTCTTCGCTCCCTGTAGAGCTGATGGTGAAAGCGGTAGGCCTCATCCGGCCACCTCTGGAAGTTGTTAATGCTGTAGAGACTATTGTGCTGGTGTCTTCTGATAGAGGTCCTCTGATAGTTCGATGCTGTTTAGAAAAATCATGTTTTATTGTAATCATATACAGTGAGAGACACCTTGAACAATCTGTTGAGGGCAATACTTGTTGTACTTACGGTTCATGCAGCTGATTTTAGGGCTATCCCATCGTCCATCCCCACGACAACGGATAGTTGGGACGTGCCTCTGAATGAAGCCAGTCCTGCACTGGTACCTCACCAGCGAGTTGATCTCATACCTCTCACGCTGCTTACCAAAGGTACGTGCATTCTCCACCAGAGGGGGCTGGTTACAGGCCACTGAGAAGCAGAGGTGACGACAGCATTAAAGTGAGGAGGCCAGGAGACTCTAAACCTGTGCATTCAGTAAAGTAAGAGATGATATGTGCAAACACAAAAGTCTTTTTACCTGTGCCCTTTTTGCAGGTGAAGGTGAGGTGGTAGTTGCAAGGAACATCGTTCCATTGGCCGTCCTCGTGCCATATCATCACGACACAGTCCTCACCAGAGGAGAAGAAGCTGTCGGGCTGGTTGGGCCTCCAGTTTTCATATTGCTGAAATAAGAGCAGAGCGTGAAGAGTCATGATGATTATGATGGTTTAGTGTCCTTTAGATTAACGTTTCCCAAACTTGTTTTTCTTGGGACTCACTTTTTAAAATGACAAACCACTGCGACGCAATAGTCCTTGTCTATAAATCATAAGCAAATTGTGTACATGGGCGTTGATTTTTACTGCCATTTCTGAATCACCAGTGATATAAGTTTGATAAAGCACAACTTTGTTTTATGCATGACATACAGTGTACACATGTCAAATACTTACTAAAAATAGACCAAATTGCATTTAGACAGAGTTAACAGCCTCTTGTTTTTTCCTCTCATCAGTAAAATAAACAAAATGTATGCTAACCTTTCATATTAGATTCAATGTTATAAGTAGGCTACAATTATCAGAACAATACCGAAGCTTTCAGGCTCCCTCATGTGGAAAAACCGATATGAATCTTACTCAGACAAAAGAAAAAAAAAAAAAAAAAAAAAAAACTATTTCTAACCCTACCATAGATGCTTTAGATGATTTTAGTCATCATTAAAACCTATCTTAGGAGCAGCCGTTATCTATTATATATGTACTATGTATTTAGTCTACTTGATGAAGTGAATGACGTCCCACTGAAGACACCAGTGGGGGAAAGGTTACCGAATCAGTATAGTTACAACCACCTATCTCCCTCTAAAGTGATCCAAAAAATAGAGATCCAGTGCTGTTTTTGGCAGCTGTTTTAATTTATGGCCACAAGAGAGAGCAACTGTTTCTAGGAACTTCAACTCCGTAAACTAGTGACTTCATCATAATTCAGCTCTGCAAGCAATGCTTGTAGGGTCTGTATAACTAACACAAGGCACAGAAACCACCACATTTATAAAATGGGCTTGTAAACTATGTTCAGTAAATCTCAAACTAAGCCACAGAATGATGTGGGACATGTTTTAAAATTAAGTGTCCCTTGCACTTTTCCGATTATTATTAATGAGTAACAATATAATAACGTCTCTTAATGTCTGAGACATGATCAGTATCCACTAGACGCTACAGGGAGCTAACTACAGGGGGCTCCATCATAATGGAAAACTAGAACTCACTGAATTCACAACAAACTCACCGGAAACACAAGTGCAATAAGGACTTTATGTACAATTATATCATTGATATGATGGACACATTTTTTCTGTCTTTACTTTTTTCTATTTTCTATTATGTATATACTAATTTATTTTATTTGTATTTTGCTGCTGTAATGTGTAAATTTCCCCACTGTGGGACTAATAAAGGAATATCTTATCTCATCTTATCTTATCTTAGAAGTGTTATGTCATTACATCACACCGGCTGCATACCTAGCATTGCATCAACACAAACGCAGATATACATTTACACATTAATACAGTATACACACAGCTGTAGTGCTGTGGGGACTTCAACCAGGAGTGGATGCTACCTGCAGTCTTTCAGCACATTCTAGTTTCAAACAGCCACTTCAAAGCTCCTCCAATCATGCCCAGAGGCTCTGCTACTCTGTCATTATGTTTAAAAAACACACAAGGACTTCCTGCTCCGCTCACTTCAACTTAACAAATGGGTGACCCATCAACTGCACAGCAGGCCTGCATCCTCTTCAAAACAATCAAACAAACTTTGATCACCCACACACAACCAAAGATACACCAACACTGGTGTTTCAGTGCCCTGATATTAATCTCTTTTCTTGAAATGTTTGCAAATATAGATATCACCATTATTTAACAGTAGTCTTATATATTATACTTAAATCCACTGGAGGTGACCACCCACCCAGACCCCCTGGGCTGATCTACCCAGTGCTTCTCTCTTTCTGCAGCTGAGCACAGGTGCTGTCCATCTGTGTGTCTGCCTGCCTGGTGGCCCTTTCCCTGGGTGGCTGTCTGCCGGCCAGCCGGACCTTCTGATACATGCGGGGGTTGGAGGGGGACCATACCTGTCCACGCCTGCCAAACTCCCCTCTACACAGTGTCACTCGCACCCTCATCGGCCCTCAATCTCTCGGCTGAGCAAGAGTCTCCATAGGTGGCCTGTGCTTGTATTTTTACCCCCAGGCTCCTATCTCTGGTCCTGGAGGATTATCTTTGAAGTGAGGACATTTATCTGTACGACACGGATGCACATAGTAATTAGCCACTTTCCTGTCTAGCGAGGGGGATCCTCAGCAGCTACAGTCACTACACCAAACACGCTGCCACTTGTGTGCTGTTCAATAAACACTGGCTTTATGAACAGTGTTTCCCCCTTTACCTGCTCTGTTACGCTGGAGTGTCATCTTCTTGCACTGTTGCAGCTATTAGGTTTTGTTGCACTGGACTCACATTGACTAAAAGGTGATGGCCTCAAATACATCAGATTTATTACCAGAGAGTCACCCACCAGGGCGTAGCGATATGAGGCGGAGGATAATACGTCATGAGAAAGTCACCGCAGCCCCTGAAGAAAAACGACTCCCACTAGATGACTGTATCTGTCACCGGTGTCTTTTCCAAATATTTACACTGTATGTGTGCCATGTATATTGAGACAAAAATATGCGCGAAAGCAACCTATCTTACCACAGGGCTGCCATCAGTCCAGCGGAAGTCACTGTCAAACATCTTATCATTCAGGCCAATCCACTGGTAGTCCTGTCCAAGACCTGCCAGACATGGTAGAGGGAAACAGCAGATTATGATTCTGTTGCCATTTGCTTGAATCATTTGCCTGCATTTACTATGCAGCTACATATGTGTATTTAATGCGGCTTTACAGGGGATGTATTGTTTCAGTCTTATCATGTAGGTTACATAAAGTGGGTTTGTGGTAGGTTTGATTATCTTTAACTTACGGTTGACAAACTGTTGTTCCTCATGGGTGATGATGCTGGTGAGATGAGCCCCCTGTATGCGACACTCTCTCTCTGCTGTGTCCCAGTTTCTTCTGTGGGGGAAATACTTGTAGCAGTGGCCCTGGAACTTATGCCAGCCGTACTCGCATGTTTCTGTATCTGATGGGAGAGACAGTGAAAGACAATGAGGTATGCAAGAAAAACAGATCAGAAGACACGAAACGCATTGACACTTTCAAAGGACAACATTTTACTTCCATCCATGAATCTATATCTCACCATATATTTTAACCATATACAATATATTCATGACATCATCTAATCTACTGCAGCTACAGTACTCTTAGTACCTGAGTATACTGACCCTTCAGACCTGCTGTTATCTCTGACTACTGTAATCAAGATGAAAGGGGAACAACATGATGGATTAGTTCCTACACCCTGTAACATCAGCACTATAAGCGTAGAGGCAAAACAAGAATTAAATGCCAATTACTGCTAAAAGGTGTAATTATGATGCTAAAGCAGATGGTTCTTCTCAGAGTACTTCACAAATATTCATAAATGCAAAATCAGATAATTGAGATTACAAATTACAGTGAGGTTAATTTATGGAGCAAGAGCTATGCAGTTGCAAACAGGTAAAATTTACTGTATGTCAAAGCCAGAAACTCGATGAGAGGTGATGAGATTTTAAATGGGTTTGGGATAAGGCGAGGTGTTAAAATGGGTATGAATTTTCATTTATTTCACCAAAGATTGGATATTTTCTTTGTCACACCTGGACACTACCCTCATCTTGACCCCACTGATGGTATGTGTCCCAACATATACTCAGTTTACTGCTGTTCCTCCCTCCCCTCCTCAGTCCAGCTTCCAAACATTAACAGACAAAAACAGACGCAGAATCTTTCTAAGTTACTTTTTCTCTCTTTCTCCTGCCAAAACTCTCAAACAGCAGCTGTGTTTGAGTACAGTGACTGGGTGTGATTCACTCATGAGTGATCCAGACAAAATTTAGGGTGTAGACTCTCTAGACTTGGGATGAAAGTGGGGCGCAACTGGGAAACTAAAGGAATGGGAACTTGGGAATAAATGAATCTACTATTTTCCATAAATGCATTATAAAAAATATGCTTGGTTACCCAGAAAGTAGGTCTGCCCTACCCTCTAGTCATCTTGGCCTAGATGGAAATATCAAGACGTGACTTGATATCTAACATACTTGCAGTGTAGTGTACACTGAAAATGTCTCAACTGTCTGTGTCTCTGAAACTTGTTATCAGACATTACAGACCTTCAGGCAATACTAAAAACACACTGTAAAAAGTGATTAAGATGATGAGATAAATATGGTGTTTATGACTCAGATAATACCCTGGAGAAACATTATTTAATTGTATTTCTGTGGTGTGTTGAATGACTCATCATCTATTTTTCATGGTTTATTTCCCAGGGACTCAGGTGAGTGATTGTGCTAATTGTATAAACACATTACCCAATGCAAGACCTGCCTTTGAGGTCACAATTCTTTATTCTATCATGTCATTTGCAAATAGTTTTTAAGCTGAGTCTAGACAGTTTAGATGGATGATCGGGACCATCTACTACACTAATCAAGTGAAAAACTTTGTTCATCTGAAACAGAATACTACCGACAGAATCCATGACATTAACCACAAACTTACCCTCCTCACAATACAGTCCAGAGTAGCTTGGGAGGCACACACATGTGAAGTAAGCCAGCCCGTCAACACATGTACCTCCATTGCGGCAAGGGTTTGACTGGCACTCATCAAAATCTACATAAGAAACAGACATAATGAATAACAAAAGACAGCCAAAACAGCCAGTTTTAGGATTAAACTGATGCTTCCAGGGTGAAAGTTAAGGCACTGACACATTGTGAGAGGAATTCTTGATAGTATCCTACCTGTTTCACAGCGATCACCACTGTAACCTGGAGCACAGCTACATGTGTAAATGCTGCCACGCTTGTAACAGGTTCCGCCATGGAGACAAATATTTTCCGTACACGAGTAAACTTCTGTTAAGAGATAAAAAAAAAGTAAAAAGTATTAAAAGGAAATTCACTCAGTTTATGCATTTTATTGTACTCCAATGAAAGCCATTTGAAGAACCGTACCAGGAATTTCAACAGTTTCACCCACGACAGTGTGGCCCAAATCGTGTCCTGGGTCAGCTGACGTAGTTGTTGCTTCTCCAGTGAGTTTTATGTCACTGTCCTCCTCAGAGAAACGTAACGGAGTGGTGGCTACATATGAATCTGGCTGGCTTTGTGCTTGAGTTGGTGTCATTGTTGTGAAATTCATATGGGTCCTTGTGGGTATTTCAGTGTGAGAAGTGACAACTTCCTCCTCCGCAGAGGTGCTATCAACACTAGTGGACTCCAACTTTGAAGCTGTGGTAGTATCTACCTTGAATACAGTCTGGATTTCATCTGGGGACAGAGGCTGTTGCTCCATACTGGTGATCTTTGGTTTCTTTGTAGTCGTCATCTCACCAGACACACTTTCAGAACTGACAGATGCACTCTCTGATGAACTGACGGACCCACACTCTGGCCCAGTGCTAAGGGTGAAAGGTGACTTGGTTGTGGACATACTTTCCTCTGAGCTACTGGTGCTTTCTGAAGCACTCTCAGAACTAGAGGAGGAGGAAGATGCACTGACATGAGCTGAGGCAGAAGGCATGGGAGTAACAGCTTGTGGTACTTGAGTTTCATTGTTTCCTGGGAGTGATTCAACCAGGTCGAGGTTTGGTCCTTCATAATCTGGGGGTGGATAATCTATATTGCCATCATATATATCCTCTGGAGGAGGCGTTATTTGGACATCTGTATCTGGAGATGGCTCAATCTTTGCATCAGTTGAAACTTTATCAACAGCTGGTTCAACTGTCCCATCTTCCACTGAAGCAGATACAGCTTCAGAGGCTGAGGAAGAGGCAGCAGGTACAGTTGTTGATTCTTTAATTGTTCTTGCTTCATGACTTGTGACATATTGGACAGTAACATCAGGCTGTGATGGTGCTGATGCTACAGTAGGTTCAAACGAAATGTGCTCAGCTGGCATTGTGGTGATCACTACTTTTGTCTCTGAGCTTGTAGAGATTTCTGCAACACGTGTAACACCAATGGACTGATGTGTGCTTGTTAGGTCCGCATGTTGTGTCTCCTCGCTTTCAGAGCCCGTTGATGCTGACACAAGAGAAGTTGATGTGCTTGGTGACTCTGCTGTGTTGATCACAGCTGGGTATTGTGTTGTGTAAGCTTCGGTGATGAAGGTCTTGGGTGACTTCTGGCCTGAGGTTTGCTCATATGTAGATGATTCTGGCTTATCTGTTTGGGCGATTTTCATCTCAGATGATGAAGTACTGCTGATAATATCTGACTCAACAGCACTGGACATGGATGAAACAGCTGGAGTTATGATACTTGTTGTTTCGTGACCTGACCCCTCGACTTCAGTTAAAATGCTAATAATTGTTTCTGTTGATATGGTGAGCTCGATCTCTGATGATGTTTCATAACTTGAACCTTCTTTATCTGTTGAAGTGTCTGTCTCAAATGACACTGCAGTTGATTTCTCAGTGGCAGAGGAGGAAGTGGTAGGCTGCTCACTCTCTCCCGTCACCATTTTGGGTGATGTCGATGATTCTTCAGAGGCCACGTAATCAGTAACATCTGAAATGGCAGGCACCAATGGAGTCTCAGTGCTGAACAGTGAAGACACAGTTGGAGAAGGCATCTTTTCTGCTTGAACTGAAGAAGCTGTTGCCTCTGGAGTTTGTTCACTTGAACTCTCTGCAGATGTCTCCACTGAGCTTGAGTCTGTAGAAGATGCAGTCACATCAGCTGTACTTTCTTCCTCAGGTTTTGCATATCTGTCAGTTGCAAGTTTCGGAGTTGTATATTCAACCCCAGCAGACTCTGTCTTTGTAGTATCTACTGTTTCATCTGTAGGATGAGAAGTTATCACAGCATCAGTAGATGTTTCCTTGATTTCACTACCTTGTGTGCTACCTTTATCATCAGTTGAAACTTCTTTGGTTCTAGGTGCTTGGCTTAGTGCTTCCACAGTCTTGTCTTCTAGTGACATGGCTGTGCGTTCACTCACTCCCGTCACCATTTTGGGCGATGTCGATGACTCTTCAGAGGCCACATGATCAGTAACATCTGAAATGGCAGGCACCAATGGAGTCTCAGTGCTAAACAGTGAAGACACAGTTGGAGAAGGCATCTTTTCTGCTTGAACTGAAGAAGCTGTTGCCTCTGGAGTTTGTTCACTTGAACTCTCTGCAGATGCCTCCACTGAGCTTGAATCTGTAGATGATGCAGTCACAACAGCTGTAGTTTCTTCTTCAGGTTTTGCAAATCTGTCAGTTGCAAGTTTTGGAGTTGTGTATCCAAAACCTACAGACTCTGTCCCTGTAGAATCTACTGTTCCATCTGTAGGCCATGAAATTATTGCAGCACCAGAAGATGATTCCTGGATTTCACTAGCTTCAGCATCAGTTGAAACTTCTTTGGGTATAGGTGCTTCAGCTGTCTTATCTTCCAGTGACGTGGCTGTAACTCCAGTATGGGGAGTCACATCACTAGGTTCAATGTGTTGGCTTGTCTCACTGGGCAACATTGGTCTGGTTGTGGCTAACACAGTTTTCTCAGAGGACACATCAATGTGGGGATGATGAGTGAACGTGATCTCAGACCTGGCCTGTTGGAAGGACACCTCAGACGGTGTCGCATCTGGATCTGGTACAAAAGTGGAGACAAACTGAACCTTCACAAGAGGCTTTGATGTGCTTTGTAGAGAAGATATTGTCGATGTAGAAATTGAATCTGTTGTAGATATAGAGGTCATATGGTCTCTTGTGCTCTCTTCATGTACTAAGGTTGACTTTGCAACATCAATTGGGGGTGAAACAGTTTCTGACAATGATGCTTTCTCTACCTCTGTAGTTATCTCACTTGTTTGAGTTTCATCCTTTGGGGTCACTGTGATGGGGCTCTCTGTGCTAAATTCAAGGGAGACTGGAGTGGCGACAGTCTTTTCACTCTCAGATGTCTTAGATGATGCAGTTGTGATTTCTGTGATCTCATCTCCAGAGCCTCCCTCACCTAAGACATCTGTGCTACTTGCCACTGAAAATGTATCTATGCTGTCAGGAGGAGATAACATTGTTGTGGATAGCATTTTTATTGTGCTGTGCAGAGGAATGGCTGTCTGGATCACATCAGGAGAGGATGTGACAGTTGGCTTCTTTGTGCTATAAAGACTGGAAGCAGCACTGGATAGTGCAATTTCAGTCTCCCTGGTAGCAGGTTCAGGTGAGGTAACTGAAGTTGTTACCTGTTCAGCCTTCACTGTTGAAGTTGTCAGTATTACAGAAGTTTGATCACTTGAAGTGTCTGTATTAGTAACAGAGGTGCTATAGATAGAAGAAGAAGCACTCATTGGTGACTTTGCAGACTCTCCTGTGGCAGTTCCAGGTGAAGTTGATGAGATGTGCTCTGCCTCATCTGTTGCAGTTATGCTCTCATCTGTATGTCCTGTATCAGGGACAACAGTTGGTTTCTCAGTGCTGAACAGTGAAGAGGCTGTAGATGTCACTGTTTTTTCAGATGCTGTCCATGCGTCCACAGAGGAGCCTGAAGTTGACTCTGCAGAGCCTTCATCAGAGTCATCATCACCTGAAAATGTATCATCAGATGCTTCACTGGTTGATTTCACCATGTCAGATTCAGTGGACACTCGTGTGTATGGTGTGACAGCAACTGAAGGTACAGCGGTTTGAGTGTAAACAGTCGAACTTAAGATGTCATCTGCTGTGCCTTGACTTGTGGCTGTAATGGCTGTGGGTGAGGTGGCCATAGGTTTTTCTTTTTCATCTGTGCTGATCTTATATTCCTCACTGGACACCAGAGTGACCAAGCTTGTGTCTGATGTTTCAGGTGTAGTTTGAGAAGGCAAAGATGAGGAAGCTGTGATCTCAGTGATTGACTCTGTGACATTATCCTCCCCTGATAAATCATCCTCTACCAGCTCTGTAACTGGTTTGGTATGAGTCTCAATAGGAAAAGCTGCATGTGGTGTAGTTGAATCATATGTTTCTTCAGAGCTTGACTTTGTGGACAGAGTAGCAGCCGAGGTGGCCTGTGGTGCGGATGTAACCAACTCCTCACTGGATGTCTCCATACTGGACACACCTTCCACAGTTGGTGATTTTGAAGAGGGCAGTAAGTATTCAGAAGATGTTGACGCTACTGATGATTCAGTGGATGAGGTTGCATGTAAAGTTACTGGTTCAGGAGTAAAGAAGGTGGCACTACTATCAGTCCCAGAACCCTCTGATTCTTCTGTTACCTCCAACATTTGTGTGATTGTAACTGGTGTGACACCTCCAGCCTCCTCTGTCTGGATGGTTGGGTAAAATGAAGAAGAGGGAACTATAGAGATAGTATCTGCATCGATGATGTTATCATCTTTGGTGATAAACTCAGGAGTTGGTGTACTTATACTGTCTGTAGCTGTAGAGAACAGCTCATCTTCATCTCTTGCATCCTCTGTGAATATAATGGTTGTGCTGGCTGATGGTTTAGACACATGCAGGACCATGGTGGGTGTCTGTTCAGTTAAGTCAGTCTGGGCGTGGCTGCTACTGGGAGTAATGATCACGACCTGTTGGTCTGTAATGCTATGATATGTAATGGAGGGGATAGGGGTGGACATTGGTGTGAATCCGTCATGTCCACTGCTGGAGCTCACTGTGGTGAAGTCAACTGGAGACTGATCAGTAATTGAAGCTCCAGTTGTATGGGGGTACATAGTTGTATAGGAGGATTGTGTTATGTGCTCAGCTACAGTAACTTCATCTTTCCCACTGCTCAAAACAGGAGGCTCTGTTGCTTCAGATGAGATTTCACTCTCCTGTGAGGAAACCTGCTCATCAGAGGTCAGTGTGACCGAGACAAAGGTTTCGGTTTCACCTGTTGCTTCTCCAAATGTGACACTCTCTATCTCTGATGGCTTTGAGGTGAACATCTCAGTGGTTTGGTCACCAGATCGATCTCCATCTGTCACTATAAAGGCTGAACTTGGTGTTGATTTATCAATTGCAGATATAGACTGGGCAGATGTGACAGCATACACTGTTGTTATGTTTGGCTTCTCAGTGCTGTAGAGAGAAGAAGCAGCAGTTACAGCATATTTTGGAATATCAGATGGTCCACTTTCATCAGAAGCTGTTGTTGTTTTAGGTTTCTCTGTGCTGAACAGGGAGGAGGCTGTACTCTTTGTCTCTTTATCTTCAATATCCAATGAAACTGAAGATGGAACTGAAGATATAGCAGGAGACTTAGAAATAGTTGTAGATGGTGTCTGAGAGATCATATCCTCTGAGCTTTCCTGAACTGTTGAGGTGTGCATTTCAGGAGAAACTGTTGTTGGACTCTCAGTGCTGTAAGGAGAAGAAGCAGTGGTGACTGTAGGTTTTAGTGTGACAACATCGTCAATGGACCAATCTGATGTTTGGTCAGTTGAGCTCTTCTCAGTGACAGCAACAGCACCAGATGACAATGTGATTCCTTCTGTAGCTGCTACAGCAGTGGACAACACGGGAGAACTTTTGACTGGTACAAATGTAGTTGATCCACCGAAAGGATCAGCACCTGAACTCTCAGAGTCATCTGGAAAGCCCCCACTGCCCTGCTCAGTGAAGTAAATCTCAGTGCTTGTCATGTGTGGTGACTGGGTTGATGACATAAATTCCCTGGTAAACTGTGTACTGGAATGAGTCGAGGATGCAGCACTCAAGATGTCAGATGTGCTCTCAGTGTCATCTATTTCTGTCTCATCTGTGGCCACAGTAAATTCATCCTGGGGTTTTGAGGCAGTCTCAAAGGGTACCTCTGCACCTGATCCGTCTGGACTTGACTCTGAATCATCCTCGTCAGTTGAACCACCTGAGCTATCCATGTCAATGAATGTAGAGCTTTCCTTTGAGGTATACACTGTGACACTGGGGACTGCCATTGGTTGAGAGGTTTCAAATGTGTAGGGACTTGTTGTGGCTGCTGTAAATCCTCTACCACTTGAACTTTCTTCCTCAACAAATGTGGATGTAACTGATGGTTTAAATGTGGTTATTGCTAAGGTTGTTTGTTTCACTGAGGATTGATCGGATGCTGTTGGTGTCTCTATGGGACTTTCATCTGTAGATGTGTCATCTCCTGTGTCTTCTACTTCAGTAAAATCACCACTTTCAGACTCAGAGGCCGATGGTGTCATTGCTTCAATTGTGGCAGAGGAATGGGTAGCATCTGTAGACTCTTCTGTCATGAACTGTGGTGAGGTTTGGGCTGATGAGTCAACACCAGGCTGTGCTGTGCTCTGAATCTCAGTCAATTGACTCTCATCTGTTGCTGTAGAGAAAGGGAATTTGCTGGAGGCAGTTGGCGACACTGTTGTTGGTTTCTCAGTACTGTAGAGCAATGAAACTATGGTTACATGAGACTTGAAAACTTCAGTTGTTTCAGTTTCAGGTGATGCTGTTGTCTCTGTGTTAATTACTGAGGACACTGTGGTAGCTGTGCTTGCTGTTGCTTTTGTGGGAACGTCTGTAGGAGTAACTGACATGCTTGTAGTTGTTTCTGAAAAGAGCGCTGCTGGTGTCTCTGTACTGAACATAGAAGAAACAGAAGTACTGGCAACATCAGCTGAGCCCTCTTCATCAGTAAATAATGAGCTTGAGTCTGCCGTAAAAGCAGTGCTGGTAGGTTTAACAGTTGTTTTCACAAAGGTAGGCAAGGATTCAAGTAGTGGGTTACTATAGTCAACTTCGTCATCTGGCTGTACAAAGGATATGACACTTGAGGAATCTGTGCTGGCAACGGTTGTGAGTTTTTCAGTACTGTGCAGAGATGAAGTAGCATCTGTTTTTGTACTTGAAGAGGCTACACTTGCAACAGTTGTTATCACATGTTTCTCTGTGCTGGTTACAGAGGATGATGAGATGTCGAAGGGTGAAAGAGACAGTGGTTCCTTGGTGGACATTTTATAAGGAGTTTGGCTTCCATCACTTTCCATAGTTGTGATCACAGAATCTGTTTCAAAAGTTACTGTGTGCTTTTCTGTGCTCTTTTCTGTGTCGGGTGAAATTGGTCTCTCTGTAGTGTACAAAGAAGAAGCTGTAATAACAGTAGATTCTGAGCCATCACTTGTTTCACTTGCAAGTGATGCTATTGTCACTGCTGTTTTTTCTGTGCTGAAAATTGAAGAGAAGGCGGGTGATGTTTCACCATCAACCTTGGTAGTTTGATCAATAAACTCAGTGTCATCAATGATAGGAATGGTTGGGCTTGTGGAGCTTGGAGATGCAGTAGATGTTTCCTGTGAGATGCCAATCACTATAGCTGAGTGGCTGCTTGGATTCACAGTTTGGTCTGTAGTTGGCAAAAAAGAAAGTGTGGATGATTCCTCTGTTAGAATTTCAGTTGTTTGCCCACTTGAGCTGTCTTTTTCTGTTGATGTGATCGCAAAACTTGTCTCAAATTCATCAACTATCTGAATGGTTGAAGTTTTTTCTGTACTTGATAGCTTTTGAGATTGCTGTGTAATTGCCATGTCTGTTGTTGACTGAAGAGGTGTGGTACCTGTGGTTCCTGACATTGTGGATTGGCTGGAGAGACCAGTGAGTAACATCTTAGTTGTTGACAGTGAGTGATGAGGGGTGGACAGTGGTTGATTAGTTGCATAAGTTATTCTACCTGCAATCGATGGTGACTCTGTACTCCACATTGATGACACGGTAGTTGCTGTGATGAATGACTCTTCAATTAAATCGTCAGTGCTGTCTCCAGAACTCTCTGAATCTGTGGTAATGAGGGATGATGATGTTTCAGGATTCGTAGTTGAGCCACTAAATGAAGGAATGGATTCAATCGTAGTTTCATGACTAATATCTTTATCCTTCACATCTGAAACAGCTGATGATGTAACAGGTGACGTTGTTGTTGGTGCCTCAGTACTGTAAAGAGAGGATGTAGCTGTGACAGAAGACGTAGGAGTGAACATGTCAGGGGTTTTGTCACCTGACCCATCCTCATCTGCTGGTGTGACAATGGTACTTTGCTCTGACTTATCGGCAACAGGAGAGACTGAGGACTTCTCTGTCTGAGAAGTGACAGCACTGTCTTGGTCCTCAACTGTATGCACTGTTGACTTCTCAGTGCTAAACACAGAAGAAGCTGTAGGACCTGCAGTGTCTTTGCTGAATGTTTCAGTAGTCTGCTCAACTGAGCTCTCTTCATCCGTTGTTTGCAAAGTAGAGCTTGACTCAGGTGTTACTGATGCTTTCTCAGTCTGGCTTGTGGTTACAGTCTCTTTTGTTCCAGGTGATACTGATGTGGGTTTCTCAGTACTATAGAATGAAGAAGCTGCAGTAACAGCTGTTTTTGAAGTACGACTTGTTTCTGTTTCATGTGATGCTGCAACTGATGGTGACTCTGTACTAAACATTGAAGAGACCTCAGAGATTGGAGAAATAGATGGTTCACCTGGAAATGTTGGCAGTTTTGTTTTATCTGTTTCATGGCTGTCTGGTGTTCCGAGAGACGTTGCTGTTGGTGCTTCAGAGCTGTAGAGGGAAGATGTCCCTGTGACAGAGGAGGTAACAGTGAACATGTCAGGGGTTTGGTCTCCTGAGCCATCTTCATCTGTTGGAGGGACTATGGTACTTTGCTTTGTCTTATCAGTAACAGGAGAGACTGAGGACTTCTCTGTCTGAGCTGTGACAGCACTGTCTTGGTCTTCAACTGGAAATACTGTTGACTTCTCAGTGCTAAACGTTGAAGAAACTGTAGGACCTGTAATGTCTTTGCTGAACATCTCTTCATCTGTTGTTGAAAAAGTAGACCTTGACTCAGGTGTTACTGATACTTTTTCTGTCTGACTTGTAGTTATGGTGTCTTTTGTTCCAGGTGAAACTGATGTAGGTTTCTCAGTACTGTCGAAAGATGAAGAACAAACACGTTTAAGTATCACTCGTTTCAGTTTCATGCATGCTACTACCAAGGGACCACCAACATCGACAAAAAGCCTGCTAGGTCCATTTTCACTTTCCAGGCTGCTTGGTGCTCAGTACTGGGCGAGTCCCTGGACAGGGGAGGAGGAACACAGGGGTTTGGTCCCTAGAGCCAACTTCATCTCGGGACAAGGACTTCGCCTTCTATCAGAAAAACGAGACCTCTTCTAGCGCACACTCTGGTCTCAAATAACCCACAACTAAACGACCAACTCTAATTCATCCACAAAACACGGTATTATGCTCCCTCTGCGGTATGGTCTCTTTTCTCCCGGAACTCCCATACTAAATACAAACAACTTAATAATAATATGCGTCACACTACACCTACTAACATCGAAAAAACGCAATTCTACAACATTCCACACTGCTATGCAACTTCAGAACAGACAAGGTCTCCTAGCCACTTCATTGGAAAAATGCTCCGTCTTATCAGTAATAGGAGAGACTGAGGACTTCTCTGTCTGAGCTGTACAGCACTGTCTTGTTCACCCACTGGATGTGCTGTTGACTTCTCAGTGCTAAACAATGAAGAAGCTGTAGCAGCTGCTGTAACTGTGCTGGACATCACAGTAGTCTGCTCAACTGAGCTCTCTTCTTCCCTTTTGGAAAAGTAGAACCTGACTCTGGTGTTAGTGATGTTTCCTCAGTTTACTTGCACAGTCTCATTGTTTCAGATACAGTGTTGTTGGTTTCTCTTAGTGAAAATGAAGCTGAATAACACTTGACTCCAAGTAACATGTATTTCAGTCTTCTTGATGCTGTCACTATATGCCAGTGATAGACACTGATGACTGAGTGGTAGCCAAAAGTAATGACTCTGCAGTGAAATCAACACTACTGTCCTCAGATTTCTCAGTATAATTGGCAGTGTGATGTGACAAGGATGCTGTTTCAGGGGTCATAGTTGATCCACTGACAGAAGGAATGGACTCCACCATTGTAGGCTCACTGCTAATAGAATCCTCAAATACTGTAACAATGGATGATGAACAGAATCCAAACCTGAAGACGTTGTTATTGAGCTTATAATGTCCCATCAGAAATTGGAGAAACCGATGGTTCTCCTGTCAGTGTTGGTAGTTTTGTCTCATCTGTTTCATGGCTGTCTGGTGTTCCGAGAGACGTTGCTGTTGGTGCTTCAGTACTGGAGAGTGAGGATGTACCTGTGGCAGAAGAGGATGAAGTGAACATGTCAGGGGTTTGGTCACCTGACCCATCCTCATCTGCTGGAGTGGACAATGGTACTTTGCTCTGTCTTAGCAGTAACAGGAGAAACTGAGGACTTCTCTGTCTGAGCTGTGACAGCACTGTCTTGGTCAGCTGAAAATACTGTTGACTTCTCAGTGCTAAACATTGATGAAGCTGTAGGACCTCTTGTGTCTTGGGTAGACATTTCAGTAGTCTGCTCAACTGAGCTCTCTTCATCTGTTGTTTGCAAAGTAGAACTTGACTCTAGTGTTACTGATGCTTTCTCAGTCTGGCTTGTGGTTACAGTCTCTTTTGTTCCAGGTGAAACTGATGTGGGTTTCTCAGTACTGTAGAGTGACGAAGCTGCAGTAACAGCTGTTACTGAAGTATAACTTGTCTCAGATTCTCGCAATGCTGCTACTGATGGAGACTCTGTACTCAGCACTGAAGAGACATCAGAGATTGGAGAAACTGATGGTTCTGCTGTAAGTTTTGTCTCATCTCTTTCAAGACTTCCTGCTGTTCCAGGTGACATTGATGTTGATGCTTCAGTGCTGTAGAGAGAAGATGTGCCTGTGACAGATGAGGTAGGTGAGAACATGTCAGGGGTTTGGTCACCTGACCCAACCTCATCTGCTGGAGTGACAATGGTACTTTGCTCCGTCTTATCAGAAACAGGAGAGACTGAGGACTTCTCTCTCTCAGCTGTGACAACACTGTCTTGGTCCTCAACTGTATGCACTGTTGACTTCTCAGTGCTAAACACAGAAGGAGCTGTAGGACCTGCAGTGTCTTTGCTGGATGTTTTAGTAGTCTGCTCAACTGAGCTCTCCTCATCTGTTGTTTGCAAAATAGAACTTGACTCTGGTGTTACTGATGCTTTCTCAGTCTGGCTTGTAGTTACGGTCTCTTTTGTTCCAGGCAACACTGATGTCGGTTTCTCAGTACTGTAGAGCAACGAAGCAGCAGTGACAGCTGTTTTTGAAGTATGACTTGTTTCTGTTTCATGTGATGCTGCAACTGATGATGACTCCGTACTCAACATTGAAGAGACCTCAGAGATTGGAGAAATAGATGGTTCACCTGTAAGTGTTGGCAGTTTTGTTTTATTTGTTTCATGGCTGTCTGGTGTTCCAAGAGACGTTGCTGTTGGTGTTTCAGTGCTGTAGAGAGAAGATGTCCCTGTGACAAAGGAGGTAACAGTGAACATGTCAGGGGTTTGGTCTCCTGAGCCATCTTCATCTGCTGGAGGGACTATGGTACTTTGCTTTGTTGTATCAGTAATGGGAGAAACTGAGGACTTTTCTGTCTGAGCTGTGACAGCACTGTCTTGGTCTTCAACTGGAAGTATTGTTGGCTTCTCAGTGCTAAACACTGAAGAAGCTGTAGGACCTCTTGTGTCTTGGGTAGACATTTCAGTTGTCTGCTCAACTGAGATCTCTTCCACTGTTGTTTGCAAAGTAGAGCTTGACTCTGGTGTGACTGATGTTGTCTCAGTCTGGCTTGTAGTTACGGTCTCTTTTGTTCCAGGTGACACTGATGTGGGTTTCTCAGTACTGTAGAGTGATGAAGTTACAGTGACAGCTGTTTTTGAAGTATCACTTGTTTCAGTTTCACGCAATGCTCCTACTAATGGGGACTCTGTACTCAACATTGAAGAGACATCAGAGATTGGAGAAACTGATGCTTCTGCTGTAAGTTTTGTCTCATCTGTTTTAAGACCTTCTGATGTTCCAGGTGACATTGATGTTGGTGCTTCAGTGTTGGAGAGAGAAGATGTCTCTGTGACAGAAGACCTAACAGGGAACATGTCAGGGGTTTGGTCTCCTGAGCCATCTTCATCTGTTGGAGTAACAAAGGCACTTTGCTCTGTCTTATCAGTAACAGGAGAGACTGAGGACTTCTCTGTCTGAGCTGTGACAGCACTGTCTTGTTCACCCACTGGATGTGCTGTTGACTTCTCAGTGCTAAACAATGACGAAGCTGTAGCAGCTGCTGTAACTGTGCTGGACATCACAGTAGTCTGCTCAACTGAGCTCTCTTCTTCCCTTGTTGGCAAAGTAGAACCTGACTCTGGTGTTAGTGATGTTTCCTCAGTTTGACTTGTCACAGTCTCTTGTGTTTCAGATGACAGTGAGGTTGGTTTCTCAGTAGTGGAGAGAGATGAAGCTGTAATAACACTTGACTCTGAAGTAACATGTATTTCAGTCTTCTGTGATACTGTCACTGATGGTGTCTCAGTGATAGACACTGAGGACTGAGTGGTAGCCAAAAGTAATGACTCTGCAGTGAAATCAACACTACTGTCTTCAGATTTCTCAGTATAATTGGCAGTGTGATGTGACAAGGATGCTGTTTCAGGGGTCATAGTTGGTCCACTGACAGAAGGAATGGACTCCACCATTGTAGGCTCACTGCTAATAGAATCCTCAAATACTGTAACAATGGATGATGTAACAGAACCCAAACCTGGAGACGTTGTTATTGAGCTTATGAATGTCCCATCAGAAATTGGAGAAACCGATGGTTCTCCTGTCAGTGTTGGTAGTTTTGTCTCATCTGTTTCATGGCTGTCTGGTGTTCCGAGAGACGTTGCTGTTGGTGCTTCAGTACTGGAGAGTGAGGATGTACCTGTGGCAGAAGTGAACATGTCAGGGGTTTGGTCACCTGACCCATCCTCATCTGCTGGAGTGACAATGGTACTTTGCTCTAACTTATCAGTAATAGGAGAGACTGAGGACCTCTCTGTCTGAGCTGTGACAGCACTGTCTTGGTCTTCAACTGGAGATACTGTTGACTTCTCAGTGCTAAACATTGAAGAAACTGTTGGACCAGAAGTGTCTTTGCTGGACATCTTTTCAACTGTTGTTGGCAAAGTAGAGCTTGACTCTGGTGTTACTGATGCTTTTTCCACCTGACTTGTAGTAAAGGCATCTTTTGTTCCCAGTGAAACTGATGCAGGTTTCTCAGTACTGTAGAGTGATGAAGTTACAGTGACAGCTGTTTTTGAAGTATCAATTGATTCAGTTTTTTGCGATGCGACTACTAATGGAGACTCTGTACTAAACATTGACGAGATATCGGAGATGGGAGAAATTGATGGTTCTACTGTAAGTTTTGTCTCATCTGTTTCAAGACTTTCTGATATACCAGGTGACATTGCTGTTGGTGTTTCAGTGCTGTAGAGAGAAGATGTCCCTGTGACAGAAGTAATTTTTTTCTTCCCTCCCCTCCTTATTTCTTTTTTAAAGTCTTTTTTTTATTTTCTCATTTTTTTCTTCAATATTTTTTCTTTTTCTCTTCCTCTTCTTTTTTTTATTTTTTTTTTTTTTTTTTTTCTTTTTTTTTTTTTTTTTTCTGTTTTTTCTTTTTGGGTTTTTTTTTTTTTTTTTTTTTTTCCCCCTTTTTTTTTTTTTTTTTTTTTTTTTTTTTTTTTTTTTTTTTGGAGGTTTTGACGAACAAATCTGTCATTGGTTTGCTGTTCCGTCCTCCTCTTCTCTTTTGGGTAACAAATCTCTTTTTTTCTTTTTATAGAAGAGAGAGTGATTTTTCTTTTTTTCCTCACCCTCTTCTTCTCCCCCTCCTTGTTTCTTTTTTTTTTTCTTCTAAAACGATGCTGCTGCTGCTGCTCTTTCTCTCTTCCATCTTCTCCTCTCCTCCCTTCTTCCTCCCTTTTAGAGTATTTTCTTTTTTTTATTTTTTTTCTTTTTTTTTTTTTTTTTTTTTTTTTTTTTTTTTTTTTTTTTTTTTTTTTTGGGGAGGAAGAATTTTATTTTTTTCTTTTTAATTTTTTTTTTTTTTTTTTTTTTTTTTTTTTTTTCTTCTCCCCCCTCTTCTTTTTTTTTAATTCTTTTTTTTCTTTCTCTTTTTTTTCCTTTTTCTTTTTCACAACCTTTTTTTTTTTTTTTTTTTCTTTTCCCCTAAAAACCCCAAATTGGAAAATAAATTGTTCCCTTTTTTGGTTTTTTTTTTTTTTTTATGCTTCTGTTTTCCAAAGCTTCTTTGGTGTTTCGTGCTGAAACCGTGAAAAAGGAGGTAGGAGTGAACATGTCAGGGGTTTGGTCTCCTGAGCCATCTTCATCTGCTGGAGGGACTATGGTACTTTGCTTTGTTGTATCAGTAATGGGAGAAACTGAGGACTTTTCTGTCTGAGCTGTGACAGCACTGTCTTGGTCTTCAACTGGAAGTATTGTTGGCTTCTCAGTGCTAAACACTGAAGAAGCTGTAGGACCTCTTGTGTCTTGGGTAGACATTTTAGTAGTCTGCTCAACTGAGATCTCTTCAACTGTTGTTTGCAAAGTAGAACTTGACTCTGGTGTTACTGATGCTTTCTCAGTCTGGCTTGTGGTTACAGTCTCTTTTGTTCCAGGTGACACTGATGTGGGTTTTTCAGTACTGTAGAGTGACGAAGCAGCAGTAACAGCTGTTACTGAAGTATAACTTGTCTCAGATTCTCGCAATGCTGCTACTAATGGAGACTCTGTACTCAACATTAACGAGACATCAGAGATTGGAGAAATTGATGGTTCTGTTGTAAGTTTCGTCTCATGTCTTTCAAGACTTTCTGATGTTCCAGGTGACATTGCTGTTGGTGCTTCAGTGCTGTAGAGGGAAGATGTCCCTGTGAAAGAGGAGGTAACAGTGAACATGTCAGGGGTTTGGTCTCCTGAGCCATCTTCATCTGTTGGAGTAACAAAGGAACTTTGCTCTGTCTTATCAGTAACAGGAGAGACTGAGGATTTCTCTGTCTCAGCTGTGACAGCACTGTCTTGTTCCCCCACTGGATGTGCTGTTGACTTCTCAGTGCTAAACAATGACGAAGCTGTAGCAGCTGCTGTAACTGTGCTGGACATCACAGTAGTCTGCTCAACTGAGCTCTCTTCTTCCCTTGTTGGCAAAGTAGAACTTGACTCTGGTGTTAGTGATGTTTCCTCAGTTTGACTTGTCACAGTCTCTTGTGTTTCAGATGACAGTGTTGTTGGTTTCTCACTAGTGGAGAGAGATGAAGCTGTAATAACACTTGACTCTGAAGTAACATGTATTTCAGTCTTCTGTGATGCTGTCACTGATGGTGTCTCAGTGATAGACACTGAGGACTGAGTGGTAGCCAAAAGTAATGACTCTGCAGTGAAATCAACACTACTGTCTTCAGATTTCTCAGTATAATTGGCAGTGTGATGTGACAAGGATGCTGTTTCAGGGGTCATAGTTGGTCCACTGACAGAAGGAATGGACTCCACCATTGTAGGCTCACTGCTAATAGAATCCTCAAATACTGTAACAATGGATGATGTAACAGAACCCAAACCTGGAGACGTTGTTATTGAGCTTATGAATGTCCCATCAGAAATTGGAGAAACCGATGGTTCTCCTGTCAGTGTTGGTAGTTTTGTCTCATCTGTTTCATGGCTGTCTGGTGTTCCGAGAGACGTTGCTGTTGGTGCTTCAGTACTGGAGAGTGAGGATGTACCTGTGGCAGAAGGGAACATGTCAGGGGTTTGGTCACCTGACCCATCCTCATCTGCTGGAGTGACAATGGTACTTTGCTCTAACTTATCAGTAACAGGAGAGACTGAGGACCTCTCTGTCTGAGCTGTGACAGCACTGTCTTGGTCTTCAACTGGAAATACTGTTGACTTCTCAGTGCTAAACATTGAAGAAGCTGTTGGACCAGAAGTGTCTTTGCTGGACATCTTTTCAACTGTTGTTGGCAAAGTAGAGCTTGACTCTGGTGTTACTGATGCTTTTTCCACCTGACTTGTAGTAAAGGCATCTTTTGTTCCCAGTGAAACTGATGCAGGTTTCCCAGTACTGTAGAGTGATGAAGTTACAGTGACAGCTGTTTTT
Source organism: Pterois miles (assembly GCA_947000775.1). NCBI lineage: Eukaryota > Metazoa > Chordata > Actinopteri > Perciformes > Scorpaenidae > Pterois > Pterois miles. Next base: position 6,469,971 of record CAMQGK010000334.1, on the reverse strand, counting down.
GAAGTATCAATTGATTCAGTTTTTTGCGATGCGACTACTAATGGAGACACTTTACTAAACATTGACGAGATATCGGAGATGGGAGAAATTGATGGTTCTACTGTAAGTTTTGTCTCATCTGTTTCAAGACTTTCTGATATACCAGGTGACATTGCTGTTGGTGCTTCAGTACTCCAGAGGGAAGATGTCCCTGTGACAGAAGAGGTAGGAGTGAAAATATCAGGGGTTTTGTCACCTGACCCATCCTCATCTGCTGGAGTGACAATGGTACTTTGCTCCCTATTATCAGTAACAGGAGAGACTGAGGACTTCTCTGTCTGAGATGTGACAGCACTGTCTTGGTCCTCAACTGGAAAAATTGTTGACTTCTCAGTGCTAAACATTGAAGAAGCAGTAGGACCAGTAGTGTCTTTGCTGGACATTTCAGTAGTCTGCTCAACTGAGATCTCTTCAACTGTTGTTTGCAAAGTAGAGCTTGACTCTGGTGTGACTGATGTTGTCTCAGTCTGGCTTGTAGTTACGGTCTCTTTTGTTCCAGGAGACACTGATGTGGGTTTCTCAGTACTGTAGAGTGATGAAGTTACAGTGACAGCTGTTTTTGAAGTATCACTTGTTTCAGTTTCACGCAATGCTCCTACTAATGGGGACTCTGTACTCAACATTGAAGAGACATCAGAGATTGGAGAAACTGATGCTTCTGCTGTAAGTTTTGTCTCATCTGTTTTAAGACCTTCTGATGTTCCAGGTGACATTGCTGTTGGTGCTTCAGTGCTGGAGAGAGAAGATGTGTCTGTGACAGAAGACCTAACAGGGAACATGTCAGGGGTTTGGTCTGCTGAGCCATCTTCATCTGTTGGAGTAACAAAGGAACTTTGCTCTGTCTTATCAGTAACAGGAGAGACTGAGGATTTCTCTGTCTGAGCTGTGACAGCACTGTCTTGTTCACCCACTGGATGTGCTGTTGACTTCTCAGTGCTAAACAATGACGAAGCTGTAGCAGCTGCTGTAACTGTGCTGGACATCACAGTAGTCTGCTCAACTGAGCTCTCTTCTTCCCTTGTTGGCAAAGTAGAACTTGACTCTGGTGTAAGTGATGTTTCCTCAGTTTGACTTGTCACAGTCTCTTGTGTTTCAGATGACAGTGTTGTTGGTTTCTCACTAGTGGAGAGAGATGAAGCTGTAATAACACTTGACTCTGAAGTAACATGTATTTCAGTCTTCTGTGATGCTGTCACTGGTGGTGTCTCAGTGATAGACACTGAGGACTGAGTGGTAGCCAAAAGTAATGACTCTGCAGTGAAATCAACACTACTGTCTTCAGATTTCTCAGTATAATTGGCAGTGTGATGTGACAAGGATGCTGTTTCAGGGGTCATAGTTGGTCCACTGACAGAAGGAATGGACTCCACCATTGTAGGCTCACTGCTAATAGAATCCTCAAATACTGTAACAATGGATGATGTAACAGAACCCAAACTTGGAGACGTTGTTATTGAGCTTATGAATGTCCCATCAGAAATTGGAGAAACCGATGGTTCTCCTGTCAGTGTTGGTAGTTTTGTCTCATCTGTTTCATGGCTGTCTGGTGTTCCGAGAGACGTTGCTGTTGGTGCTTCAGTACTGGAGAGTGAGGATGTACCTGTGGCAGAAGAGGATGAAGTGAACATGTCAGGGGTTTGGTCACCTGACCCATCCTCATCTGCTGGAGTGACAATGGTACTTTGCTCTAACTTATCAGTAACAGGAGAGACTGAGGACCTCTCTGTCTGAGCTGTGACAGCACTGTCTTGGTCTTCAACTGGAAATACTGTTGACTTCTCAGTGCTAAACATTAAAGAAGCTGTTGGACCAGAAGTGTCTTTGCTGAACATCTCTTCAGCTGTTGCTGGCAAAGTAGAGCTTGACCCGGGTGTTACTGATGCTTTTTCCATCTGACTTGTAGTTACAGTCTCTTTTGTTCCCGGTGAAACTGATGTGGGTTTCTCAGTACTGTAGAGTGATGAAGTTACAGTAACAGCTGTTTTTGAAGTGTCACTTGTTTCAGTTTCATGTGATTCTACTACTAATGGAGACTCTGTACTCAACATTGAAGAGACATCGGATATTGGAGCAACTGATGGTTCGGCTGTAAGTTTTTTCTCAGATGTTTCAAGACTTTCTGATGTTCCAGGTAACGTTGCTGTTGATGCCTCAGAGCTGTAGAGGGAATATGTCCCTGTGACAGAGGAGGTAACAGTGAACATGTCAGGGGTTTGGTCACCTGAGCCATCTTCATCTGCTAGAGTGACAATGGTACTTTGCTCTGACTTATCGGCAACAGGAGAGACTGAGGACTTCTCTGTCTGAGCTGTGACAGCACTGTCTTGGTCTTCAACTGGAAATACTGTTGACTTCTCAGTGCTAAACATCGAAGAAGCTGTAGGACCTGTTGTGTCTTTGCTGGACATTTCAATAGTCAGCTCAACTGAGCTCTCTTCATCTGTTGTTTGCAAAGTAGAGCTTGACTCAGGTGTTACTGATGCTTTCTCAGTCTGGCTTGTGGTTACAGTCTCTTTTGTTCCAGGTGACACTGATGTGGATTTCTCAGTACTGTAGAGTGACGAAGCAGCAGTCACAGCTGTTTTTGAAGTTTCACTTGTTTCAGTTTCATGCGATTCTGCTACTGATGGGGACTCTGTGCTCTGCATTGAGGAGACATCAGAGACTGGAGAAACCGATGGTTCTGTCAGTGTTGGTAGTTTAGTCTTATTTGTTTCTCGACTTTCTGATGTTCCAGGTGACATTGCTGTTGGTGCTTCAGTGCTGTAGAGAGAAGATGTATCTGTGACAGAAGAGGTAACAGTGAACATGTCAGGGGTTTGGTCCCTAGAGCCAACTTCATCTGCTGGAGTGACAATGGTACTTTGCTCTGTCTTATCAGTAACAGGAGAGACTGAGGACTTCTCTGTCTGAGCTGTGACAGCACTGTCTTGGTGCTCAATATGAAATACTGTTGACCTCTCAATGCTAAACATCGAAGAAGCTGTAGTGTGTTTGCTGAAAATCTCTTCATCTGTTGTTTGCAAAGCAGAGCTTGACTTAGGCGTTCCTGATGCTTTTTCCATTTGACTTCTAGTTAGAGTCTCTTTTGTTCCAGGTGAAACTGATGTGGGTTTCTCAGTACTGTAGAACGATGAAGTTACAGTAACAACTGTTTTTGACATATCACTTGTTTCAGTTTCATGCAATGCTGCAACTGATGGTGACTCTGTACCCAACGTTGAAGAGACATCAGAGATTGGAGAAACTGATGGTTCTGCTGTAAGGATTGTCTCATCTCTTCCAAGACTTTCTGATGTTCCAGGTGACATTGCTGTTGGTGCTTCAGTGCTGTAGAGAGAAGATGTATCTGTGACAGAAGAGGTAATAGTGAACATGTCAGGGGTTTGGTCACCTGAGCCATCTTCATCTGTTGGAGTAACAAAGGAACTTTGCTCTGTCTTATCAGTAACAGGAGAGACTGAGGACTTCTCTGTCTGAGCTGTGACAGCACTGTCTTGTTCCCCCACTGGATGTGCTGTTGACTTCTCAGTGCTAAACAATGACGAAGCTGTAGTAGCTGCTGTAACTGTGCTGGACATCACAGTAGTCTGCTCAACTGAGCTCTCTTCTTCGCTTGTTGGCAAAGTAGAACTTGACTCTGGTGTTAGTGATGTTTCCTCAGTTTGACTTGTGGTCACAGTCTCTTGTGTTTCAGATGACAGTGAGGTTGGTTTCTCTGTAGTGGAGAGAGATGAAGCTCTAATAACACCTGACTCTGAAGTAACATGTATTTCAGTCTCCTGTGATAATGTCACTGATGGTGTCTCAGTGATAGACACTGAGGACTGAGTGGTAGCCAAAAGTAATGACTCTGCAGTGAAATCAACACTACTGTCCTCAGATTTCTCAGTATAATTGGCAGTGTGATGTGACAAGGATGCTGTTTCAGGGGTCATAGTTGATCCACTGACAGAAGGAATGGACTCCACCATTGTAGGCTCACTGCTAATAGAATCCTCAAATACTGTAACAATGGATGATGTAACAGAACCCAAAACTGGAGACGTTGTTATTGATCTTATGAATGTCCCATCAGAAATTGGAGAAACCGATGGTTCTCCTGTCAGTGTTGGTAGTTTTGTCTCATCTGTTTCATGGCTGTCTGGTGTTCCGAGAGACGTTGCTGTTGGTGCTTCAGTACTGGAGAGTGAGGATGTACCTGTGGCAGAAGAGGATGAAGTGAACATGTCAGGGGTTTGGTCACCTGACCCATCCTCATCTGCTGGAGTGACAATGGTACTTTGCTCTGTCTTATCAGTAACAGGAGAGACTGGGGACCTCTCTGTCTGAGCTGTGACAGCACTGTCTTGGTCTTCAACTGAAAATACTGTTGACTTCTCAGTGCTAAACACTGAAGAAGCTGTAGGACCTCTTGTGTCTTGGGTAGACATTTCAGTAGTCTGCTCAACTGAGCTCTCTTCATCTGTTGTTTGCAAAGTAGAGCTTGACTCTGGTGTTACTGATGCTTTCTCAGTCTGACTTGTGGTTACAGTCTCTTTTGTTCCAGGTGACACTGATGTGGGTTTCTCAGTACTGTAGAGTGACGAAGCAGCAGTAACAGCTGTTACTGAAGTATAACTTGTCTCAGATTCTCGCAATGCTGCAACTGATGGAGACTCTGTACTCAGCACTGAAGAGACATCAGAAATTGGAGAAACAAATGGTTCTGTCAGTGTTGGTAGTTTTTTCTTATCTGTTTGAAGACTTTCTGATGTTCCAGGTGACATTGCTGTTGGTGCTTCAGTGCTGGAGAGAGAAGATGTATTTGTGACAGAAGATGAAGCAGTGAACATGTCAGGGGTTTGGTCACCTGACCCATCTTCATCTGCTGGAGTGACAATGGTACTTTGCTCCATCTTATCAGAAACAGGAGAGACTGAGGACTTCTCTGTCTGAGCTGTGACAGCACTGTCCTGGTCCTCAACTGGAAATACTGTTGACTTCTCAGTGCTAAACAATGAAGAAGCTGTAGGACCTGTAGTGTCTTTGCTGGATGTTTCAGTAGTCTGCTCAACTGAGCTCTCTTCAACTGTTGTTTGCAAAGTAGAGCTTGACTCTGGTGTTACTGATGCTTTCTCAGTCTGGCTTGTAGTTACAGTCTCTTCTGTTCCAGCTGACACTGATGTGGGTTTCTCAGTACTGTAGAGCGACGAAGCAGCAGTAACAGCTGTTTTTAAAGTTTCACTTGTTTCAGTTTCATGCAATGCTGCTGCTGATGGGGACTCTGTGCTCAACGTTGAAGAGACATCAGAGATTGGAGAAACTGATGGTTCTGCTGTAAGGATTGTCTCATCTCTTTCAAGACTTCCTGCTGTTCCAGGTGACATTGCTGTTGGTGCTTCAGTGCTGGAGAGAGAAGATGTCCCTGTGACAGAAGAGGTAATAATGAACATGTCAGGGGTTTGGTCTCCTGACCCATCCTCATCTGCTGGAGTGACTATGGTACTTTGCTCTTTCTTATCAGTAACAGGAGAGACTGAGGACTTCTCTGTCTGAGCTGTGACAGCACTGTCTTGGTCCTCAACTGGAAATACTGTTGACTTCTCAGTGCTAAACATCGAAGAAGCTGTAGGACCTGTTGTGTCTTTGCTTGACATTTCAGTAGTCTGCTCAACTGAGCTCTCTTCATCTGTTGTTTCCAAAGTAGAGCTTGACTCTGGTGTTACTGATGCTTTCTCAGTCTGGCGTGTGGTTACAGTCTCTTTTGTTCCAGCTGACACTGATGTGGGTTTCTCAGTACTGTAGAGTGACAAAGCAGCAGTAACAGCTGTTTTTGATGTATGACTTGTTTCAGTTTCATGCGATGCTGCAACTGATGGTGACTCTGGACTCAGCATTGAAGGGACATCAGAGTCTGGAGAAACCGATGGTTCTGTCAGTGTTGGTAGTTTTGTCTTATCTGTTTGAAGACTTTCTGATATTCCAGGTGACGTTGCTGTTGGTGTTTCAGTGCTGTAGACAGAAGATGTATCTGTGACAGAAGAGGAAGGAGTGAACATGTCAGGGGTTTGGTCTCCTGACCCATCTTCATCTGCTGGCATGACAATGGTACTTTGCTCTGTCTTATGACTAACAGGAGAAACTGAGGACCTCTCTGTCTGAGATGTGACAGCATTGTCTTGGTCTTCAACTGGAAATACTGTTGACTTCTCAGTGCTAAACATTGATGAAGCTGTTGGACCAGTAGTGTCTTTGCTGAACATCTTTTCATCTGTTGTTGGCGAAGTAGAGCTTGACTCTGGTGTTACTGATGCTTTCTCAGTCCGACTTGTAGTTACGGTCTCTTTTGTTCCAGCTGACACTGATGTGGGTTTCTCAGTACTGTAGAGTGATGAAGTTACAGTAACAGCTGTTTTTGAAGTATCACTTGTTTCAGCTTCACGTGATGCTACTACTAATGGAGACTCTGTACTCAACATTGAAGAGACATCGGATATTGGAGAAACTGATGGTTCGGCTGTAAGTTTTGTCTCATCTCTTTCAAGACTTTCTGATGTTCCAGGTGACATTGCTGTTGATGCTTCAGTGCTGTAGAGAGAAGATGTCCCTGTGACAGAGGAGGTAACAGTGAACATGTCAGGGGTTTGGTCTCCTGAGCCATCTTCATCTGTTGGAGTAGCAAAGGAACTTTGCTCTGTCTTATCAGTAACAGGAGAGACTGAGGATTTCTCTGTCTGAGCTGTGACAGCACTGTCTTGTTCACCCACTGGATGTGCTGTTGACTTCTCAGTGCTAAACAATGACGAAGCTGTAGCAGCTGCTGTAACTGTGCTGGACATCACAGTAGTCTGCTCAACTGAGCTCTCTTCTTCGCTTGTTGGCAAAGTAGAACTTGACTCTGGTGTTAGTGATGTTTCCTCAGTTTGACTTGTCACAGTGTCTTGTGTTTCAGATGACAGTGTTGTTGGTTTCTCACTAGTGGAGAGAGATGAAGCTGTAATAACACTTGACTCTGAAGTAACATGTATTTCAGTCTTCTGTGATGCTGTCACTGGTGGTGTCTCAGTGATAGACACTGAGGACTGAGTGGTAGCCAAAAGTAATGACTCTGCAGTGAAATCAACACTACTGTCTTCAGATTTCTCAGTATAATTGGCAGTGTGATGTGACAAGGATGCTGTTTCAGGGGTCATAGTTGGTCCACTGACAGAAGGAATGGACTCCACCATTGTAGGCTCACTGCTAATAGAATCCTCAAATACTGTAACAATGGATGATGTAACAGAATCCAAACCTGGAGACGTTGTTACTGAGCTTATGAATGTCCCATCAGAAATTGGAGAAACCGATGGTTCTCCTGTCAGTGTTGGTAGTTTTGTCTCATCTGTTTCATGGCTGTCTGGTGTTCCGAGAGACGTTGCTGTTGGTGCTTCAGTACTGGAGAGTGAGGATGTACCTGTGGCAGAAGTGGTAGAAGTGAACATGTCAGGGGTTTGGTCACCTGACCCATCCTCATCTGCTGGAGTGGAAATGGTACTTTGCTCCGTCTTATCAGTAACAGGAGAGACTGAGGACTTCTCTGTCTGAGCTGTGACAGCACTGTCTTGGTCAGCTGAAAATACTGTTGACTTCTCAGTGCTAAACATTGATGAAGCTGTTGGACCTCTTGTGTCTTGGGTAGACATTTCAGTAGTCTGCTCAACTGAGCTCTCTTCATCTGTTGTTTGCAAAGTAGAACTTGACTCTGGTGTTACTGATGTTTTTTCAGTCTGATGTGTGGTTACTTTCTGTTGTTTTTCAGCTGACTCTGTTGTTGGTTTTGCAGTGTTATAGAGGGAAATGGTTATAACAGTGAGTTTCTCCTTGGTGGAAATATCAATGGAACTTTTTTCATGTGTTGTTGGGAAAGTAGAACTTGACTCTGGTGTTACTGATGCTTCCTCAGTCTGATTTGTGGTTATAGTCTCTTTTGTTTCAGGGGAAGATAACATTGTTTGACCTCCAGAGCTCACCTCTGCTGTTGAAGTGGGAAGTGCGCTGGTGACTATGTCAGTGCTGCCACTAACTGCTGGTTTCTGTGAACTGGATGTTTTTTCTGTTTGTTTCCCAGTCACTTCACTGCCTGTGCTAAATGTAGAGGAGGGAGTTGGGCTCTTACTGATGTCAGAAGAAACAGTAGTACTTAATGTTACCTCTGATTCTGATGGTTTTACTGTTCTTTCTGTAATGCCACTCTTTGAAGTTTCATGTGATGTTGTGTGGTCCTCAGAGCTCGCCTCATCGGTGGGTGTGAAAATGGAGCTAGCGTCAGCAGTAACTGATATCCTTTCAGTGGTTGTGATTTCTGCCATTTTTTGTGATACTGATGTTTGTTTCTCAGTGCTGAAAGAAGAAGGAGCTACAGTGCCAGCTATGATTGAACCATGAGCTGCTGTTGCTGTAGCTTCTGTTGATGTTGTCCCAGAAGTTTGGTCATCTGTCATTTGTTCAGCAGTGCTAGGATGTGATGATCTTGTCTCCGTAATCCCACTTACTGAGGTCACTGGTAGAGTTTGTGTCTGTTTTGTGTCCTCAGCTACACTTGAGACTTCCACTGTTGAAGCTGCGGTTGAAATAGACTCATCTGGTTTGACGGTGCTAATATCTGGAGTAGAAGTAGCCACAGGTGAGGAAGCTTGATCTACTGAAGTCTCCTCAACTGTTACACTAGTGGCAGTTTCCTCAGGTAATTCAGTTTTCAGTGATGTACTTTGTGTAGAGGACTGACTGAAATATTCAGTGAAAGAGGCCATTGTTGTCTTGATAATTTCAATAGCACTGTATAAGGGGGAGGCAGTGGTTGAAAGCGATTCATGAGAGGGCGGAGTTGTTTTCCCATCATGCATAGTGGCAGGTGTTGATGTTTTTTCCGACTCATCAGTGGCAGGAATGGATGTTTTGTCTATGTCTGCTGTTTCTACTGCTTGCTGTGTTACTTCACTCTCCAGTGTAGCTTTATCTGTTGTATATGTAGCACTTAAACTAGAAGATGATGTTGTGGTCTCTGCAGAGTAATGTGATGGTGGGCCAGTTGTAAACATGTTGACTGTTTGAACCAATGAAGTCTCCTCCTCTGGTGTAGACATTGCATCATCAACTCTCTCAGTAGGTGAGACGGAAGGCATTTGGCTGGCTGTACTCCCTCCCTGACTTGTGACTGTAGCCTCTGAAGTTTCAGCCAGGGTAGGTGCTACAGATGCTGATGAGTCAGTGCTGCCTGCATCTATAGCTGGTGTTATCTCAGTCTTGGCTGTCTGTTCAAGAGAGGCTGAACTACTAGATACTGAAGGAGCTGTTGTGCTGAAGGCAAATTCTTTTGGGGTTTGGGTCTCTTTCCCTCCCTCCACATCTTGAGCAGAGCTCTGTGAGTCACTAGATGTTGATGCTGGTGTTTTCCCATCAGCGTCATCAGAGGAGGGAGTGTACACAGTCTGTAAGGTAGACTGAGTGCTGTCTTCAGCAGCTGGAGTGGCAGATGTGCTCTTTGTGTCCTCTGTGGTTTCTGCTTTATCTCTGGCTGTGAACGGTTCAGTTGAAGAGGTAACAGGGGATTGGTCCTTAGCCTTCTCTGTAGGAGTCACTTCTGAGTCAGTTGTCACATATGTGGGAGTCCTCCCTGTCTCGCCTACCTCTTCTTGTAGAGATGTGGTGATGACAGAGGTGGTTTCCTTAACAGCCTCTGTGGTTTGGGTTTCTTCAGTTGCTTTGGTGATTTGTGGCTCAGCTGGCGTTACTGTAGGAACAATGTCAGCAGAGGTATCTGTGACTTCACTCATCCCCTCTGTGGCATCTGTGGCAGCTGGGAAAGCTTCAGTTTTTTGTGTACTTCTTGATTCCATGTCCACTATTGAGGCTGGAACAGAGGTTGTGTCTGTCTGTGTGGGGCCTTTTGTGGTCAGCTCATCCACATCAGGGAGTATTTGAGGAGGTGTTGATTCAACTGTTGAGATTATATCAAGCTCGAACTCATCAACATCAACATCTGGGATCTCTGTTGAGGTCAGTATTGCTGTCGGTTCCTCTGTAGATCCAGTATAGCTATCATCAGGGAGATCGGTCCAGTTATAATCGAACACCATTGTTATTTCCTCACTTGCTCCCAGAGCCGTCACATTTGTCAAAATCTGGGTACCTTTGGCCTCTTTTTCTTCTGGGCTCTGGGGCTCCATTGTGATCTCATGTTTGCCATTTATAAAGCTAACAGTTGGAGTAATGGTTGCAGCAGCTTGAGAGGAAAGGTCTGGGTCTCCAGTTTGCAGGATGGGCTCCCCATCGGCTATGGACGGAGTGGGATGGTCAGGCACAACCGGTATGGCGGGAGACTGAGACTCTTGGTCAACTGGGAAATAAAAACATGAAAATAAGGGTAGATTGGGGCAGATGATTGCAAAGCAACTTAAAGTGTAGTTTATGGATTAAAAAAAACAGTATTATCTATAGTCACACTATCACACATACGAGGATAAGAGGTTCTGTTTCCAGTACATCACTTCACTATCACAGTAATGAAGCATTTGCAGTTCTTACGAGTATTCTCACAGAATAATTAATTTAAAAACGTTTCGAAATAAACAAAGATTGCAAAACATTGCAAATAAATCTCTCTCTAACATATTTGTGTCTGAACTTCATTCAAACCATAATTCAAAGATTTATTTTCTAAATTGATATTAGAGGCCACTTGAGTACTGATATTGTCAAGTCCTTCAGTCTTGATCAGCTGATTTACTGAAGGTACAACAATTATTCACAAAACAAATGACATGGGAGGTAAAACAATCCTGCCTTCACTGAAAGAAGATAACATGTTCAACACATCAACAAATCAGACAAATCAACAAATATTGATCATAATATATCAGTATACCAACAACATTTAGGGAATACTGTATATCATATGTTTCTATTTCAGAACACATTCTGTTCAATGTTTGATTTAAAACATGAACACCATATCATATTATACAACCCAAACAACATCATTACAATCTACTGCTTAACATATTACAGGAGTTGACTCAAAACATTTATGGCAAATTCTTAATACAAATCATAACCTTCATAAAGGTCATATTTATAGTAGGGACGTTGATTTGTATAACATTATATTGTAGTATCCATGTTATTGTGCCCACACTGGCTATGTCCACATTCCCCTGCTCTTATAACATATGCATCAAACACCCTACAAATAAATGACTGAAACACCACAATTGAAACCCATATACATGAAAATATAAATTTATAATATAAATGTATACAGTTGCACCACAGGATTCTGGGCCAAGCTTTGTGAGAAATGTAACAAAAGTGCAGCAACAATCCTCTAAGTATTGAGGAAATGGATTAAATAACTGATCGCAGGGGCAGAGACATCAACAGTGGATACACTGTTGCATCTATCCATTTTAAAAGAGTAGCGGCCAATGGGGAAAGTCTAACCTGACCAACCAATTACGTACAGTAACTTGGTCACTTATTCACTCAGTGACATTTTGCGTTCATTGGTTCCTGCTTTGCTGCGGTCCAGACAAAAAAATAAGAATTGGTGTGAGGAAAAAACCCTGATGACACGAACTCAATGTCTACATGACGTGTCTGTAGAAAGGAACAAGTCACATGTGAAGACTGCCCCAATCAACAGCCTTCATCTCTGGAAATCATCTTCATCAGCTCTGACTAACTTGACTATCCTCCCTACAAACTTCTAGTTTTGCTTGCATGTCCTTAATTAATGAAAAAGTCTTGAGTGTGAACCAGTGTCAAGTTTTCACCAAATTTGATAATCTACATAGAGGAAGTGCTAAAAAGAACAGAGCTGTACTTAATCCTAAAATGAAGCGTTTGGTCCTGTTGGGCCTGAATTGTTTACCAGTGTTTGCATAATGTAGTAAAAGCAAAGAAGAGGAAAAGATTATTCACACACAACAACATATAATCCTTTGGTATACAAACTCTCTCTCTGTCTGTCTGTCTTTCTCTCTTTCTCTCTCATCTCCTAACTCTGTTTCCCACAAATGGTGATGCAGACAGATTACTGGTTGCAAACAAGAACACCTGCACCAGCTCAGCTCTCCAGGAAGACACCTGTTTAAAACCCAGGCCAGGCCTGGGAACTCAAGTAATGGAGCCACCTGACCGACCACACATGCACAGGCCATTCCCTCAAGTCAGCTGGCTGTGCTGAAGCTCCAACATCCACATTAAAACATGAATGTCCAAATCAAAGTAGGCCACAGTAGAACTGGCCACCCTTGTCTTCACAGCGGGGTTTGGCACAAACACAGCTGTAGAGGACAAATACATACCTCAGCTAACAATCAGCTTCAATGATTAATCATTAGCATAGCTTAGCATAAAAACTGGAAACAGGAGGAAACTGCTAGCCTGGGTCTGTGCAACAAGTAAAACAAACAGACAACAATTCACAGGGCAATGTGCCAAACTATTTCTTGGGTGGGACCAGTTGCCAAGTAGCTAGCAGAAACTCCAGGAAGTCATTACTCTAAAAACGGTAAATAATTGTATATCCTAAAATATATGAACTATAGGGTCAATTTAGCAAGTAAGGTCAATTTAGCAAGCCTTAGTGACTTGAATGTCCCTTAGCTGTTGCAAAATCACTGTAAACCACAGCCGCTTGTGACTTATTGCATTTATAAAACAGTTACATATATAGTGGCAAGAAAAGGTATGTGAACCCTTTCGGATTATTTGGATTTCTGCATGAATTGCATGACTAAGTCACAACAATAGACAAACACAGTCTGCTTTTACTAATTCTACACACACAAAAAAAAAAATATGTTTTCATGTTTTCATTGAACACAACATGTAAACATTCACAGTGCAAGGTGGAAAAAGTATGTGAACCCCTAGGCTAATGACTTCTCCTAGAGCTAATTGGAGCCAGGAGTCAACCAACCTGGAGTCCAATCAATGTGATGAGATTGGAGGTGTTGGTTAAAGCTGCCCTGCCTGATAAAAAGCACACACCAGTTTTGAGTTAGCTGTTCTCAAGAAGCATTGTCTGATGTGAACCATGCCTCGCACAAAAGAGCTCTCAGAAGACCTACGATCAAGAATTGTTGACTTATATGAAGCTGTAAAGGGTAACAGAAGTCTCTCTAAAAGTCTTGATGTTCATGTGTCCACGGTAAAACAGATTATCTACAATTGGAGAAAGTTCAACGCTGTTGCTACTCTCCCTAGGCGTGGTGGTCCTGTAAAGATGACCGCCAGAGCTCAGTGCAGAACGCTCAGTGAGGTGAAGAAGAATCCTAGAGGTCAGCTAAAGACTGACAGAAATCTCTGGCACATGCTAACAATTGTGTTAACAAATCTACAATAAGTAAAACATTAAACAAGAATGGAGTTCATGGCAGGACACCACAGAGGAAGCCACTGCTGTCCAAAAAACATTGCTACATGTTTGAACTTTGCAAAAGAGCACCTGGATGTTCAACAGCACTACTGGCAAAATATTCTGTGGACAGATGAAACCAAAACTGAGCTGAAAGGAACGAACACACAACGCTATGTGTGGAGAAAAAAAGTCACAGCACACCAACATCAAAACCTCATCCCAACTGTGAAATATGGTGGCGGAGCATCATGGTTTGGGTCTGCTTTGCTGCCTCAGGGCCTGGATGAATTGCTGTCATCGACGGAAAAATGAATTTCCAATCTTATCAAGACATTTTGTAGGAAAACTTGAGACCATCTGTCCGCCAACTAAAGCTCAACAGAGGATGGGTGATGCAACAGGACAACCACCCAAAGCATAGAAGTAAATCAACAACTGAATGGCTTCAACAGAAGAAAACAGGCCTTCTGGAGCGGCCCAGTCAGAGTCCTGACCTCAACCCGATTAAGATGCTGTGGCATGACTTCAAGAGAGTGATTCACACCAGACATCCCAAGATTATTGCTGAATTTAAACAGTTTTGTAAAGATGAATGGTCCAAAATTCCTCCTGACCGTTGTGCAGGTCTGATCTGCAACTACAGGAAACGTTTGGTTGAGGTTATTGCTGTCAAAGGAGGGTCAACCAGTTATTAAATCCAAATGTTCCCATACTTTTTCTTCAACTGTACCTGGCAATGTTTCATAAAATAAATGCGCAACAACATAAAAATGCAATAATCTATTCATAATAAATAAACTGTCTTAAGCCAAGCAGTGCAGTTCTTCAGCAACATTTAGCGGAGTGGTTGTCAAGCAACACACAGACACAGTCCGTGGGAAGCATGTGCATTCACTGAATGACAGCAATGCACACTTCTGACCGCTCTCGTCCTCGTGGATAATAAATGGTTGGGTTTCACTTGGCGGTTGCCCTCATTAGGTGACTACTTGTGCAGTAATATTGAAGTAATGCGGTTACAGCTGTGTGTTAATAGAGTATTTTACAACAGCTTCAAACAAGACTCATCCAATCATGATCAAGGACCGGAACTATCCGTTTTATAATAAATGTTTTATCACATTAAGAATTACTGTTAGTGGTCCTGTGCATTGTTTTGTGACATTTGTGGCTGGCACGCCTCAGAGGATCTTTGTATAAACACTTGGCAAACAGTGAATTTCATTGTGTTCAATTAATTAAAAACATATGGACATTGTTCACATGACAATAACACTGCTGGATTTTGGACAACACTGAATATTCATTGATTCATTGATATTATTGTACACTTTGTTGCCATGCAGCCAGACAACACACTTCTCCCTATACCACAATATTTTCCACAAGCTTTTCCCACACAAACTGGGAGGGCAGAGAGAGTCCTCCAGTGCCTCAGCTGACCTACACCATCACATGATGTAGCAGTAAAAGTAGCTGTAATCGCTTGCTCTGGTCAGGCAGCTTCCAGCTGTCCTCATAGAGAGGGGAGGCTTTGCGTTAGCGATGACATCACCTCTTGAGGTGGTGTCCAGTCTGTGCCGAAGACAGGCATCTGTGCTTACTCAGGTAGACTGCCAGCACAGCTCTGTTACTGCCAAGCTGGCTGTCAGTAAGCTGGTGCATGCACACAGAAGGGGAGAAATACTGCAAATGCATAGTGATCTGCAGTACAAATACACACAGACACACAGACAGATTTTGTATTGCTTTCATACTGTATGTGCGCATGCAAACATTATGTAATGTATACTCTTGGCAACTCTCAGGCAGCTATACCACGAATCCAGACCAAATTCCAAAAACTGCCAAATGACCAAATGCATTCGCTCGTGTCCTTTCCAATTCAACAGATCCTCTCTTCCAACAAGAGCTGCTCTTCAGGGGCAAGGAATGAGTCACCACGGCCGTGTTTGCAGCTCACATGGACAGCAAATTAAACGGCGTAAAAAAATGATGCAGCTGCTGTTTGCATGTGAGATCATGTGCTGTTGACCTGAAAGTCATGGCCTAAATATGTATTTCAAAATTATAAGTTTACTGTTAAATATCTTCATGTCATGTCTATGATAATTTAATTGACATATCTCAAACAGGAACATTTTAGTCATCCCTGTATCACCACAAATAAGCAGAAAATATAAATTAGAATTATAATAACAGATTATAACAACTTTAGCAGATTGTTTTATATTAAGTTTTAAAACATGACTTTTAAATGTTTTATGCTTGATATGACACTTGATCCCAATCTATCTTTCTTTCTTATCTTCTCTCTCAACTCTTCTGTCACAATAATTATCAGGACATCTGTTCAGCTGGACTGATTAGGGAGGTCCTAAGGCTAAGCAGTCTTTCAGCAGCAGTGCACGCTGAGAACACACACAAACATGGGCCTGGGGGAACCGGATAACAAAACACTTCAACCTGGTTAATTGCGGAAGAACTTGCATGCAAAGAATTGACTCACCATGCAAACATGAGCACTAGTACGCTGTAACTGCTTGTGTATTACTGTATATGTAGAATACAATTAACACTACATGCTGTAGTAATTTGGAGAGCAAGTCACTGAACCTTATCTCAACATAATAGTACAGGAAGCCATAAAGGACAAAGGGACAATAGCAGTATTTGTCTGAGCTTTGATTTGAGCTGGTTGAGTTAAATAACAAGCAGCAGAGGCTGTATACATTGCCTATGATGTGTTTACATCACATCAGCTTACTACATCCGCTATACATGGCAGTCAAAATCAAACTGTGTCTCTGCTTCAGCACCCTGGACAGCACAGCCTCCTCCAACTCCCAGCTACTATACAATGCAACTTTATGATAAAGAATGCAAAAAGGCTATTCAGCAGTGCAGCAACTGTCCACAAACAGCAAAAATAAATAAATAAAGCAACAACAAATTCTTATCTCCTTCCAGTAAAATGGACACAGTATTTGAGGATAGACCAAATTGCAGAGCTCATTGGACTTCAGTAAATTACAGGCCAGCCTGTAATAATGGTGGGGTAAGCTTGAACTACTTAGTCAGACCCTCCTCCATTTTTAACCCATTTCATTATTGTGTTAAATAAAGATCAAGTAATGCCATTTCCTATTTGCAAAACCAAATCTGAACTAAACTTGTTAAATGTATTGTCTTACCTGATACATTCTGCGGGGCAGTGGTCACTTGGGTGGACTGGTCTTCGTCGATCACTGTATTTGGAGAGGTGTTCGCATCAACCACAGCTGAGGCCATGGGACTGGATCTTAAGAACTCTGTGCCCATCTCTGTTGCTGTGTAGTCCTCTGTCAGGGAGTCACCGCTGTGATCTGGCACCACAATGGTTGACTCATCAAAGACATGTACACTTGTTGGTGATGTCACATCCTCAGCTGAGGTCCCAATATCAGATACAGATGTGGTCTCCTTGTAGACAACAGCCGGTGTCTCTACATCCTGTGTTTGAGGTGTGGTTTTTGTGGCAGCGCTGGTAGTCTCTGGTGGTCCTGTGGTGGTGACCTCCACCCCACTGCCAGGTTGGGTGTTACACATAAATGGGGTGTCAGTGGGAATGGCTGATGGGATTTCTGGTTCATCAAAGACACTACTGCTTTCAGATGGGCTGGATGAGAGATCCTGTTGGGGTGGCGGAGTAGGCGGCAGTGCCTCTACAGCAAATTTAGTCTCAATCTCATCATAGTCTAGGAATGGAGTTGCTGAATGAAGCCCAGTGGTTGAGGTTGATTCTGAGGAGCTGAGCAATTCCTCGCTGGTTAGTTCACCTGATTCTGTTGTGTTGGTGAGGTCAGAATCTGGAATGGTTTCCTCAGTCTTCCCCTTTGCGAACATGGGCTCTGTGCTGAGCGAACCATCTAGTATGGGGACATCGGGTTGGATTGTGCTGATCTCAATTACTGACTGATCATCAGGCTCATCAAAGGATTCGGTCACTGACTCTGTGGTATCAGTGCTCTCCGTTGTGTGCTGGGGTTCTGGGAATGTGTCGCCCCGTTGGGGAACAGATTCCACATAGGTTACATTTTCACTTACAAAGTCATCAACATTAAAGTCTGGCATGGCTGTTAAATCATCAGTGTCTTCTTGTTCCTCTTTGATGGTGGGTGCAACTGTGGTTATTAACTCTTCCTCTTTGCCTGTCGGAGTGGGGCGGGGTGGAGTCATACTGGTGGAGAACATAGATGGAGGAGCTGCAGAGTCTTGAGACTCTTCTGCCTCTGATACACTTTCAGGTGTTTGGGTAGTAGTAGTAGTGCTACTCTCCAGTAAAGGGATGGAGGTGGTGGAGCTGGTGGTGGTGGTGGTGATGATTTCTACCACAGACACATCAACAAAGGAAGTCTGGCTGATCACCTTAGTCTTTCCTAAGAAACACACATAAGCACATCAGTTAAAAAAAAGCATAAAATGATCAAAATCTGCCAAAAAGTATTACTCATTCAAATATAAAGCAGACTTGTTTAGAATACTTTAAGAACACAAAACAACACAAAGATCCAGCAGCCAAATTGGCAATCTACTCACATGCATGATGAGTGAAACAGATGCAGTTCTTACAATATATAGATTTTGTGAACGTTGCAAGTATGTGAAGCAGGCTGTTTGCAAGACAAGCCTTAATCAAGTCAAACAGTAGTCAAGGGAAAATACTACAGCTAAAATATGGGTGTGACACTTAACATTAAAGTAACTGGAGTTTCCTAGAAACCTTAGTGCAAAAGACTTCCTCCTAAAACTTAAGGTTTGTTTATAAGCTGAACTAATATTAGTTCACATAATGTTCTCAAATAAACAGTGGAATCAAGGCTAAGTTATGGAGCAAAGTTTTTATCTGTGTCACAATTGTTGGCAAATAACCTCAATTATCTTCAGTTATCAGCAGGTCCAATATTATGAAACTGATTTTCCATCTAACAATCTGCCTCTTGACCAATGAAACTGGATAGTTTGTCATCGGCTCATGGCAGATGAGGTCATTTTCAAAGTCTTCTATTGTCTGTGAAAAACTAAGTGCACTTTTAAAGTTTCTCTAAACATTTCCGGATCTGCCTGAAAGGATTCACATGACTGTAACAGAGGAATTAAACAGCATATAAACTTTAAGGAATCGAGTGTTGTGGTTTTGTTAGAGTTACCCTGACTATTTTTGTCTTCTCTCATATCCTGGGCGCTGTCTCTCCTCCAACAGTTCATTGTTTGACTTTACTTGTAGTTTGTCCTTTCAGTCAAGATTCAATAATGTATTGCCATATCGAAAGTAGGAATTTGTTTTGGTGTGCTCAGCAACAAAACATACTGTATAATCACATAACACACAACAAATACATACTACCATTCACTACCACAACTGCAATACAGTAACCATACAATACTAGTGCAACCAGATGGTTAATACCATTAAAGAGACATGTGCTTGTTTATACAACCAATGAAGCATTTAGGATGTGGATTGCTTCAGAATAAGCGAGATGTTCTAGAGTTAATACTGCGTAGTCTTTTATATATATATATATATATATATATATATATATATATATATATATATATATATATATATATATATATATATATATATATATATATATATATACAACACACACACACACACATATATATATATATATATATATATATATATATATATATATATATACACACACACATATATATATATATATATATATATATATATATATATATATATACACATATATATATATATATATA
Source organism: Pterois miles (assembly GCA_947000775.1). Classification (NCBI taxonomy): domain Eukaryota; kingdom Metazoa; phylum Chordata; class Actinopteri; order Perciformes; family Scorpaenidae; genus Pterois; species Pterois miles. Next base: position 6,450,764 of record CAMQGK010000334.1, on the reverse strand, counting down.
TATGCATATATATATATATATACACATATATATACAGCTTGCGAGCTGTGATGTCTCCTTTAAAATATTCAAACCTTTCAGCTGGATGTGGATGTGATGATGGGGAGTCCACAGCCAATTGTCATATCATACAGTTATTGTGTAGGTGAGCACACTTTCTATTATCACTCTGTAGAACTGTAACATTGCAACCTTTGACACAGCAGCTTTTCTAAGCTGTCTTGAAAAGAATAGTCCTTAGTGAGCAGTATAATTTTTTTGTAAGGTTTTATTAGTGAGTTAATCCCTTTAACTTCTTTATGTTTCCCCCTGCCCCTCTGTCCTCACATGCTCTCTCATTTATCCATAAACAGAAACTTAGAAAGCTTTCCTCACTGGCGCAGACAGGCTGTGTAAAGCCAGCTGCTGTCCATTACGTACTAGACCTCTTTCTTCATGAAACTATCTCTGATGTAAGGTGTGAGACACGTTTTTCCCTAACAGGAAAAATGGGGCCTGCTCTCACAGAGTACATTATCTCACCGATGCGGTTACTGAGGCCTTTGTTTTCTTCAGGCCAATGCAGACCAATCAGAGACCAATCATCCCACTTTTTCCTCTGCACCAACCTCCTTTCTCTCTGTGTCTCTGTGTAGTTTAACTGACGAAGGTTTACATTTTATTTTTTTTTTGGAGATATTATTGAGTGTGAGTGGGAGAGCAGGAAATGATGGGGTGAATCCAACCAAATAAGGGTACTTGAATAGCACTTAGACCGGGGCGTAAATACAACAGGACTGAGAGAGCTGACATGGAATACACAGAGCAGGAGGTGAGGGTGGCCTGTTTGTGTGCCCTCTGAACTCCATGGGGACTTATCACCATGAGAGCTAGCATAGCTCAGGGGCAGTAAATGGCCAGGCAGGGGACAGCTTATCTGTCCAACCTCTCATTTGTTAAGATGGAAAGGCCAGGTCAGGGGTCACCGAGGATGACTGGATTTAGAAGTCCAGCAGTAGCTTTGCCCATTATCCAAACGTCTGCTCTGATAAGTACAAGTGAGAATGACAGAGGGCAAACTCTGACAGCGGAAATGAGATGCGAAAGGCGAAAAGGGGGTTAGATAGTGAGACTAAAAAGGCTGACAGGTGAGGTATTAGTTACTTTTGCTGTTTCTCTAGATGGTGACAATCGTCTGTCATTTGGTTTTACCCTGGGGATACTGATTAGTTAAGAACACTCTTATTTGAGGAGGGATTAGCATAATTATACTACCTTCCAGTGAACCATGAAGTGTCACTATTTATAAGGATCCATAGCTATATTGTCCTGTCTTCCCATGGCCTTTAGTCACCATGGTTTGCAACAATGCACATCTAAATGTGTCCTACATGCAAGTCCGCAGAAAATGACAAGAGTACTCAGATTGCCCGATTGATGAATTTCTACATCCCCATCCCATATTTATTTTGACTTTGTTATGACTGGAATAACAATTTATTTGGCATTTGGCCTTCTACAAATGTGATAATATTATCTAAAATGAAACAAGTGAATATTGTGAACAGCATAAACAAGACTGCTTCACATCATCAGTGAGGTTTTATAAGGATAAAGCTTACGGAGGCTTGATTGGCCCAGCTGGAAGCAATAAAGATAAAAAAACACAGACAGATAATGACTGACTATCGGTCATTAATCCTCCCATTAGAACAATAACTGCCTTGTCCATTGCTTTTAAAGTAAACCGAGTTTACCACTATTATTTTACTCTCCTCTTGGCTAATTTTGTTGCCACAGAAATGGGCGGGAAACTAAAATGTGATACAGTGAGGTCAACTGGACACTGCAATCTGTAAGACTATAGTCTGGCGTAACATGCAGCGCTCATAAGAGAAATCATTCCTCCAGAACAATAGACAAGAGATGAGACAGGTTGTAAACATTTCAAAATGTTGGTCTGGTTCAGATGTGGGAATGTGTACAGTGGTGCAAAGCAGCAGAAAATCAAAGGGTGGGGGAGCAAAGGGGAATAAGACATGAGATCATAACTCCTCACAGCCCAGGCCTGGTTTTGACAGGGAATGGTTTGTGCCTTTCAATCACTGTCACTGTCTAAACCAAAATATAAACATGCAACCCATCATATGCTGGTAACACGTAAATATACTACAGAACAATAAGACACTGTGAGTGAGTTTACCTTTAAAACAGTAAGCTCCAAGCTTCTTAGTTGGTTCTGGGAAGCCAGTCTGGTTTCTGTACCGGTACATGGTCCTGACGCCGATCAGGCCTCCCCCGCACTGCACTCTGGGTACTGCAACAGGGTGTCGTACACTGCCATCGGAGAGCCAGCCATAGTCACATCTGTCCAGACCCTGTCGCCAAGCAGCATGGAGCTGGCCAGTGGTTGCCAGGACAGCATTCCTCTTCCTACACTCAGCACTGGCCTCCTCAAAAGTCATTTTACGGGTCACAGGAGCATAGAACACTTCACCTGAAATAAAGATGGAAAAATACAATAAACAGTTAACAAAAGCACTAACTCAAAGGCAACATGGCAACAAATCATCGATCATGGCAACAAAATTGGATTACTCTTAAGTAAGCAAGCAGATTCAATTGACTGTTCAGCCGATTCCACAAACTTTGGCTTGAATCAGTGCTGTATCACCAGCAGATGGGCAGTCATTCTGTGTTTCATTTCAATTTATTTGAACTGAAGACAGAGCTAAAAAGCATATAATTTGGAGTTATCTCTAGCTACAGATTTTTATGACCATTTTGACCTTTCAGAGGAGTCATAGCCCAAAAACAGCTGACAAAAGTCACAGCTGTGCAGGGCATGGACCCAAAACATCTCCCACCTATCATATTTAGGACAACAGTAGTTCATTCATAATATTAATCTGAGGTGGGATAGCAATGCAGACAATGTGCCTAGCCTGTCAATGAATGTGTCTGTACTTCAGGACATTAGGATTTCCCTCGGGTGAGTGAACAAGATTACACCTTTTATGTTTCCATCCTTCATGCTGTTCATGTAAGGGTCTTACCTTCAGAAAGGTCACTGCACTATGACAATCATGAACATCTGTCTGCCTACAGGATAATATACAGTAAATGAAAGACTACTGAAAGGCAAGCTCTTAATTGAAACCAAACAACACAAAAAGAAAGGATGACTGACTGGCTACATGTTTTTAGTTAGTCTTGGGCGTAACGTTATCCCATGTTGGTCTCATCCCATTGATTTACAGGGGCATTGAGATTAGGAGATGCTTTCCACCCAGACATATCATCCCTCTTAAAAGAAGACAAGAAACATGCAGTCTTACATAAACAGTCACTTTCACCAAGCAAACTTCACTATTTTACATCATTGAACATTTTCTGCCCTTGAAAATATACTGATCACAAAGCAAATTTTTCATCTATATCTACAGTAAATATAACACTACATGACACATTTTCACTCAGCATGCTTCTTAAAGCTGCTATAGATTTAAAATCCTATGAACGGATATAAAGCATTTTCCATTGCCATTCAACTTCAAAGCACGTCAGACCACATCAGCCAATGATGTCTGTTTTCCTGGAACATATAAAAGGGCAAAAACTGAGCTGATATTAATTAACATTATTATGCTAATGAATATCCAGGGCATTGTGGTGGGCCAACAGTGTAAGACACATACCAATGTAACCACAATGTCCACAGTTCAGTTTCAGTGGAAGACCTTTGTAGCATATCCCCCCCATGTTTTGGGTCACTCTCTACTTTATATTATCTAATGAAGGCAAAAATGCCATACAGAAATTGTATAGTGCAACTTTATGTCACAAATGAATACATATAATAATGAACAAACTCATCTCAAAGCAATAACTTAAGTAGAGTGTTTTGAACACACCTACTCGTCATGTAAAACCCAGGATACAGTGAGGTCAAAGATGCATGAACTGAGAAACTGAAGCGCTGAGTGGAAAATGTATGTGCTTGACCCTGGTGGCTGTGGGGCGGGGAGACTTTCCTGGCTGACACCATTGACTACATCTGTTCATAACACTAATAATATAAATGTCACAATACTGCGCCTGATGGCTTCATATTCACAACTAATTTATCTTCAAGTTGTGCCAAAATAATTAAAAATTATACTATGTACTGTAGCAGTGCTGCACTGTATAAACCCCAGATAGGAAGAGCAACTAGGCTGACTGGGGTTAAAGATGTGTCGCTCATAATACGCTCCGAGTGGAGATGAGTCCATCAGTAGTAACAAGCTGGATAATGAACAGACAGGCAAAGACCGTTGGCTGACAAGTGAGAACTTCCCATACGCAGTGCCAAAGACGTTTCAAGCCCCCATTGTCGCATTTTGTTTGGCGACTTTTTCAAAACCCATTATGGTGAAGAATGAATTTCGATTCCTGCTTTAGAGTCAAATGACTGGGAGCTAACTCCCTTTCTACAACATGTGAAATAGTTTGATGCAGCAAAATATATAAAAGATCACACACTGTCACCAATGAAACAGTTAAGTGTATTTCCACAGCTTAAGCTGTAAAAGTAATTTGCTTTGACACTGTGATCATTGTGAGGTTTCATCATTTCTGAGGGTGTGTCGGTGCCTCTAAATGACACCTCGTTGCTTAGAACTAGAAAGCCTACTTTTGTGGTTGACTCACCGTCAAGTTTGTCAACGTAACAGTATACATCATAGGTGTCCGTGAGTTTCCTGGTCCCATATGACCTAACACCAGGTTTAGTCTGCAGGTTGCCATAGCAGCCCTTCCTTGGCTTTGTAATTGGGTATCTGTGCAGATAGAAAAACAAAGAGCCATTATAACACACAGCTCACATCATCTTACCTTTGAACAAGCGCATCAGAATGTGTTGAAATATCAGTTAATAGCAATGACTTTATGGGAGATATCTAACCTCACTGTCTGGTCAGCGATCCAGCCGGCATCACATTGATCAAAGCCATCCTCATAAGCTGCTTTCAATTGGCCATATGTAGCAATGGTTGCTCCAATATTCTGGCAAGCTTGGACAGCCTTCTGGTAGTCCAAAGTGTACCTGCTGGTGCTCGCGCGGTAGTGAAACACAACACCTGGAAACAAATAGAAGAAAACACTGACCATCCAAAAATCAAACTTAATGAAGTTTTGTATAAAAACTTGAACATAGTGATCTGGCATTCATCAGCATAATTTCAGTGCTATAAATTATGTCAAATGTCTTATAAACACACCATGGGTGAAATAATTGAGTCTCTCAGCTTCTTTGGAAAGGGGGAACTTTGCAATAAAGAGGAGGATAAGCAAAATAGTCTACAGTTCACCACAAATGAACAAGATAACTGCAGATGATGCCATGGCCCTGAAATCCCCATATTTGTGGACAGTAAACTGACGCAGAAGATATGATTGATAGGCCTAATTAACATTGCAGATAGTTGGAAAAGAAGCTGCGCAGATTGTAAACCAGTGAAAACCAAAACTATCCCAGTATCCCCACACCCCACCCATGTTTTCTACATCCCCAAAACATGAGTTATATCTCCCAGAATACTTACATACATACATAATGACACTAGGTAAGGACTCGTAATCCCCCACAAGGAGAGTACTGCACTAATGTTGCATCATTATATACATAATTTAACACTTTAAGGAGGGATATTGGGGAATACTGTTGTTACTCAGTTAAGGCAAAGTAAAAAGGCTTGGTAACACCCACCGAGTGCCCCACCAAGTGAAAAATCCCCACTGACAAGGTGGCACCCAAGATGACAGGGATGGGTGAGGTTATAACATAGCTTTTGTTTTGCCAACATGTGGAATACCATCCATGTTTGAGCTCTAATGGATTATTGGGTTAGATGGCTGCACACTGGAATTAAAACACTGCAGTACTTGGTATGGACAGCGACCCAAAATCTCATCTCGTTTTATGAGGGCATTGCCTCTAAAAAAAGAAGTGAAAACTGTGGTTACTCTGTGTAACTACTGGGTAGCTGCTGCTATCAAAGTAAGCAGAAGGGCGCCCATAGTTCTCTCATATCATTTACATTTCAATCATCACTTGTATTGCATTTCACTATTATTAAAGCCTTGCAGCAACCCCCCTCTGAGTTCAGAGAGTATCTTGGGGAAGCTTTTTTATGACATGAGAGGGATATTACAAATCTCTTACCGTTGACATCGAGGTTAACTGTATCCTGGGTGTCCTCAATGCCGTACATGACCTCGCATCGATAAGTGCCCGCATCACTGGCACGCAACTTGACCATGGTCAGTGAGGCGTCACCTACATCCTCAGGGTGACTGGGCACTGACACACGGTTTCTGTAGCTGGAGCCTATTTTGATGACGCCATTTTGTGCCACCAGCACTGTGGATTCCACTTCTCCGTCTATTTTGGTCCATTTGATCCGCAAGGAATCTTTGCTATAAATGACAGTTCCATTGGGACTGATCACTGGTGCTAAAGTTGGGATGTTGGAGAAGAAGCAGGGAAGATTTACCTTCCCTGAGAGGGACCCAGTGACTGGTCTGATTATAGATAATGCGCTGGAGGCTGAAAGGCAAAAAGCAAAATGGTTAAATGGCTTTTCCAAATCAAATTCGCAACAGTATTATTTGTTTATTTTTTGCTGTTTTTTTGTTTTATTCAAATTTCTTCCATACAAATACATGTCTCTTCTCTTAACTCTCTTTCTAACAGATGCAAGTAGACCCTATAAACTGTCCGACTCATTTACGTTGATGGGGTGTGACAACTACACCCAGCCTCATAACAGAAAACATGCATCATGGCCTGAAAATGGCTCTTGGAAAGTCAAACCTCATCCTTAAAATGCTGGGTGTGGGAACACATTCAACACTGACTGCAATGTATGTGCAGCGTGTTTGTATGAAGCTAAAGGTAATTGGTTAAACAGTGGAGTCATGGTTGCATCAGTTCATGGTAGGCCACTGCTGAGTTACGGCTTTTCCTTCTCAAATAATCCTTGCTTAACCCACATGATGACGACAGGTAGACCCACACGAAAAGAAGTGAAATATGTCATCAGCGTCCCTCACACTAGACGATATCATCTCCCTTCTCGTGACCTCCCACGTGTTACTAATGTCGCACACCAACATTGCAGCACTCTGTAAGGATATTTAATTTAACAATGTGACTACAAACAGTAAAGACTTACACTACTGCTAAGACAGACAGGGTTAACTCACTTTTTCCTGACAGTAGCGCACAAGACAGATAATCTGTGAAAAAAAAAAAAAAAAATCATGTTCTGCTGTCTCTTCCACTGCTCCAAATGGCATTTGCAAAGTTTCACTATGACTGAAGCAAAACAACCAATCAGAGCCAAGCAGTCTCAGAGGCAGCTGTCAATCACTGAGGGACTTGCAAACTCCGATCAAACTGTCAAACTTGGCAGGGCTGATGAAATATGAATCAATATTCTTTCACTGTGATACCTCTTTCTCGCCTCAGATGTTTTCATACAGTGTTCTGTTTAGCTGTAAAAGAGAGATTGTGACCCGGCTGCCATGAACATTCGAGCCAAAACAGCACCACCCTATGGCCGGAGCAAACTTTCTCATTTTACAGCTTAATGCTAAAATATGTTTATGAAAACATTAGTGGTAAGAAACAGAATATTGATTCATATTTGATCAGCGCAGCGTGATCAGAGTTCACCAGTTTCGGGAGTAGTGATTGACAGCTGCTCGGCTCGGCTCTGATTGGCTGTTTCCTTCAGGTGCGGTGAAGTCTTGCAAACATTAGGAGCACAGGAGCAAACAGAGGAACTTTTTTTTTTCCACAGATTATCTCTCTCATGCTCTGCTGTCAGGTTACCGACTGCAGCTTTAACCCCCTCCCCTCTGAGGTCTGTCCACAGTTAAAGCTGCTGACTGTATCTCAGTCTCACTCCACATATATGTAATGATGAAACCATCCCCAGACAGGATACCAGACACAAAGAAATGGCAACATGCTGAATCACGCTTAGCGCTGTGGAGAAGAACAACATTCTCTTTTATTGTGTTTTTTTCCTCTTCTTCTTCTTTTGGGGGGTCACAGAGAACAATGTGGGGAATGCTCTGGTAACAGTGGTGGGACAGCCCCAGAGGCATGAGTGTGTGTGCTTCAACAAAGGGCCTTATTAGGATAAGGGGTGAAACCAGCTGTTCCAGACTGGGAGACAAGTCTAATTGAAAGGTGTCCATCCATACCCAGACACCGGGGGCCAGGAGAGCCAGGGGGGCCAGCGGGGCCTGAGATGCAAACCTCAGTGGCCAACTATGTCACCTAAAGTCTCCAGGTTTCACTGAAAGAAGACTGGAAGGGGTCTTATCACAGTCTGCTACTTTAAGAACAGAGTGAAACCTCAAAGCTGTGAGGCAACGCTGACGCATCAGTCAGTTCGCTGCAGATAAGCTGTAGAGTAGGGACGCCAGCTGAATGGGATCACATCAAATGAATTCATGTTTGGTGAAGAGAAAGAGTGAGGGGTGGGAGAGAAGGAGGAAGATAAAAAGAAGAAGAGAGAGAGGAGATCTAGGAAGGAGGGAGGAAGAAATGAGTGACCAAGAAAGAGAGAGAGGTAGAGGGAGAAGCATTCACTCATTCAAAACTTACCTGTTGCAGTTGCAGCTTCACAGAGACAATACAGCCACAAGATATACTTTATATATAGTAACATCTGTTGGGAAAATTAAAAATATGTATTAGGAAACAACTCATACAAGGTATTTTAGATTGTTTTTTTCATGCATCCATGCTGCTTAAGATATTTTCTACCATGCAAAGGCTTCAGAAGTCCATCTAATGTGTAAACTGTAATTTGTGTGAACATCAATTCCTCATCTAAAATAAAAAAACAAATATCAGCTAAAATCTTTTTAAAAAAAATGAATATTCAATGTAGATCACATGATCTAAACTTTAACCAATATAAATAAACTTTCTTAATGCATGTTTTAAGAATAATAACGGATTCATCTCTTAAAATATGTGACACTTTCAAAAATGCTTTATAAACAAGGGGCATCACGCATATCTGAGGCAATAGGCAATTAAAGATTCTTGTGGAGTTTCTGGAGGCAGGAGGACAGGAACAGTGAGCCTCCTGTCCTCATTTCCACCCACTGTATAAACACTAGTGGCGGGTCGCAGTGGAAGCAGCAAACTGTTATACTATAAAAACGAGACACTCACTTCATAACGGTAATGGCAATTAACTAAAATATCTCAGGGTGGGTATAAACTATAATGGTGACTTGTTCCGTCCCTAGTTGGACCCACCCTAATGGAAACTGAATGAAATTAAAACTTTGTGGAGACAATAGGGGAATAAAGACCAGGTCGAACAACGTTACATGTCCCATTTGTTTCCGATTTATGTGAAAAAATAATAATATTTATAGAATGATGCGCGTAAACTGCAGGGAGACGCGGAGGGTTTTCTAAGAAATAAAAAAAGTCATTCAAAGAAAGATCAGGCGTATAATTTGTTTTTGGAAACAGTTGTCTTTTACAGTATATGTGCACCTCGGAGATGCTCCCTATATCATCCAGAATATCTGCTACCGGGAGCTAAAATACTGATATTGTCATTCAGGAATGAAGTGATAAAATCTTTCACTTCTGGTTTTGATGTCGTTTCTATTCTACTTTTTCTTTTTCATTCACGAAACACCTGCTGTTTTGCAGCAGAAATATGAATAGCATGGTAGACCTGTTCATTATTATCATTTCAAACTGCGAAGTGTGAATTCATTGCAGAAACTGGGGAGTGATCTCCAGTCATTGGGGCTGAGTTGCCTCGCTCAGTAGCGGGACACAGTGTAGGTTATCTAAGGACAAGTCGGCATCACTGGGTGCGCCCGTGTTAAACAAGACTGAGAAGTTCACTGAAATGGATTTATTTGTTGTGAACATTTGCTCCATAACGTAATAAAATGTTAACCTACAAGCTGACAAAACAACAATGGAAAATTACATTAATTGATAATTATCTAGTTTAAAACAATAGCCAAAATTCAACTCATTTCAAACAAAAAAAGTAGGACGAATACTTACGTTTGAATGTGTTTTATTCCATTAAATATACAAATATCGATATATTGTCCTTAAATCCAGTTAGTCCCAGTGCGTAACATGGGTGCGTAAAAAGTACCCAAAAGGTCCTCTCCAAATCGGCGCAACAGCACTTATCTCCCCGGTGCGCCTCCCTCTCCTCCTGGATGCTCCAGAGTTGCAGGGTCCCACTTCGGGATGATCCTGGTTCTGAATGAAGCGACAGGAACCGTGAAGTGCTGGCAAGCAACAAGTTCAATTCTGCCTAACGCACACTGTTATTTCGTCAGGGTAAGAGAGGAGGGGCAGAGTGCCCATCTGAAAAGTGAATGAGACACCTTGGAGAGGAGGGGGAAACAAAACTTAATTTGGCCCCGTGCCTGAGAGGTGCGTTCTCATCCAATCAGACTCTTCCAAAAATCCCGCGTATCATCATTTGTGCAAGTGACACATCTGTCATTTTAGAGTGAGTGCATCTTCACCTCAGACCAGTTCCAGATCGGATGTTTTCATGTCATTAAAGCAGTCAAACGAGATATGAACTGTGCCAAACACAGACCTTAACTGTGGGTGGGTCATGTTTATATCGCTCTCTGGATATAATCAACAACCTTTGATGATTAAGTCTCAAGTTGATGCCCTCCCTGCACAGGACGCACCAGTCATATCCGAGGGTGCGCAATGGAAACGGGGTGGTGCAGACATGTCTCTGGTTGAATTTGAGTCACAGCCTTCTGTTTGTTCCAACAACACATTTTGTCAATATAATGAGGGAGTTCTTCACATCCACCCCGTTGAGCCCCTTTAGACAGGTTTTGGAGTCGCAAGTCTCGTGCCTATCAGATTTCGAGGTGCGCATCGGAAAAAAACAATATCAATATAGATGGCCTTAAGAATAGGTTGTTTCATTTTAGACATACGCTTTAACTGGTGTGTTTATTAGACTTCATCTACATAAATGGACCATCTCAAATGGAAATGCATTATTGCTGATAAACATGACTACCTGACTGGGGAGTCAGCAGGCAGTGGTTAACTTTTAACCCTTGTGCTTGGATTTTCCACACGGGGGAGAGGCCGGACCACAGTTTATCAACTCCTGCTTAATAATCACCACGATTGGCTACTGCTAGATAGGTAGGAGGGCTCAGCCAAGTGAGTGAGTGAGTGAGTGTGGTAGGTAATCTTATGTCTGGCAGTGATTATAATAGCCAGCAGTGTGGGAGAAGACATGTCTCCTCCGGTTCGTCTTAACAGAACAGCAAATAATTTGAATTTGTCTGATTTAGAGTTAAACTGAACAGTTGGGTTTACATTCTTAGTGTGACAAAACACAGAATATCACTGAATTTGAGGTTTACCTAAAACCAGACTGACGTTGAATGCAAACACACATTTATTATGCACTGTATCATGTTAAATGGTTTTAACATGCACTCTGAATGACCTTAGTATCCTGGGATAAAAGCTTGTTCCAGGATTGTAATCTGGATCCAATGAAAATCCACTTTGGGGGTTCGGTGTATGAGGAATCTTCTATGTGCTAACAACACTTAATTTACCTTAATAGAAAGCTATTCTAAAGAAGACTTATCCATGTTTGAACACTATATATTTAGTGATCTCTGTAAGACTTTAAGTTTAAAGAGTGACTGTAGAGTAAGACTGCGAAAAGACAGTTGCAGCTTATCAGGGTGAGCATGTATGACTTTATGACTGTGTTCAATGAATGAAGTAATCAATATATAGCTCAGTTTTAAGAGTGACAGAAAATATTTTTTCCTCCAAAGTATTCTATCTGTTCAACACCATGAATGAGTTCAGCAGAAGGTCACACAATGGTATCATGTTCATAGTGTTCCTTAATGACTGCCTAGGAGACATATAGGCTTCTGCATGTGAATCAAACTGATGGGTAGGTCTGGTTGCTGACTCTAATGGCTGCACTAATTGTTCAAAATCATGGTCTTTCCTTCTGAAGGTGCTCACACCAGCTGAGAGCCAGAGCAGAGGTGATGAGCCTCTAACACAGAAGATTGCCCTCGAAGCCTGAGGGCCCTTGTAAAAAGTCGTATAGGTGCCTTTTCCATACCTGCCGCACTGTAATCATCTCAGAGCTCCGCACCGGTTACCCACAGTGTGTCTCTCCTCTGCAAGGCTGGACTGGCCTGGACAGCCGGACACTGAGGAAGGGAAGAGACAAGAGAAGCGCTGGGTGAGGCAGAAAGGGAAGGCCGCAGTTAACAGGATGTCAATTTTGACTAATTTCCTATCTGACATGTACAACCTGCCACTTAGTGAGGTATTAAGTCTCCATTAGACAATTAGGAAATTACACTTCTTCAACAGTAGCGGTTTGAGACCTGTTAGAACAGTGAGCATGCAGAAGAAAACAAAGGTACATGCACCGCACTCAGTAACAGACTGACAAAGACAGATAGCATTTACATGTCAAAGTTCAAGGAAGCTGGTTTCATACTTAAACTGCAGCTCAAACTGACCTGATTTTGGCAGGAATTTGCCACCTGACCCCAGCATAATTAACGACTACTCAGTTTTAGAGTTATGAGAATCATTTAATTATTTTACTACTTCACATTCTTAACCGAGTCATCGTTAAGTTAAAAGTTGCAAGTCACTTACTGCCGTGTAAAACGTTCCTACTGTATGTGTAACCGTGGAACTGCTGTTGCCTTTCAGTACCCATAAATCAATGAGCCAAAGAGCCAATCAAAGAGTGTTTGATCCTGGTGATCCGCTGCGCGGGCCCCAAGATGACCCACATATCACATGACCTATAAAGGTGGTCTACCTCCGGCACCATGCCACCTCAGACAGCATAAAAGGGGCATCAAATTTCTCTGAGCCCAAAGGATCTGTCAGACTGAAACTCACAAATTTGAGGAAAGCTGCTCTGATTTTAATGTGTTTTATCAATTTCATGCCGCACAATTTCCCCTCTGATCGGGATTTTTTTTTGTGATTCTGTAAAAGGAAATCATCCAATATCTACAAGCATAAACAAAATACAGAAAATCTGGAATCACTGTGAAGTCGCCTATGTCTGACAATGTGTCTGATCCTGTACAAATAAACAGAAATTAATAAATAACAGTGTGAAACAAGATGTTCAGCTTAAGTGTCAAACAAACCTGTGACACACGGAAGGAGTAAAGGCAGCTTCCTGTGATTTTCTAAAGTACGGGGAAACAAGCTTGTGTGTGTGTCTGTGTGTTTTGTGAGTGAACCCCCTGTTTAGAGCACAAAATGTGGGAAAATGAAGTTGCCTTTGGACAGATATGAACCTTGATCCTTTGGAGCCAAGTGTGGAGGCCCAGACCACCGAAGCTGATCCCGTCAGCTTTAGCGAGAGGCCAAGCGGGGTAAGCGACAACACAGGAACTGATTTTAATCATGTCTTTTCAGAACAAAATCAGGTTTTGCTTGTTATATTTTGCGATGTTGTCGAAGGAAAAAATACCCAAAGGAAGCTTGTTGAAAAAATTAATTGTGCATCTAAGCTTGAGCCTGACTAATATGGGATTTTTGAGGTCAACACTGATATTGGTATTTGAGTCACATGGCTAACAATATATCATCAGATATTCATTACTGTCAATATTTCTGGCATTGAGCCCTCAAATTAGTTTGTTATAGAATTGTGACAGACATACACAGTTTAACAGTAAACTATAATAAACATGACATTAGCAGCAAGATGAGTGTAAGTCTTTAACAGTAAACCAGTAATCATAAGTTAAAACACAAATGCAAGATAAAGACTTTAAATACTGAACTTGAATTCTGAAAAAAAGGGGTCAAATACTTAAAACTGCATGCTATAAAAATGTCCATACTGCAATTTTTATTCATAGATGTGCCACAGAAATCTATAGCCATATTGGCATGTTTACATATCTGTCAGGTTGTAGGTTCAGGCCAGGTTTTAGATTCAAAATCATATGTAATATGTTGCTTTATTTCTTATTCATATTCCAAAGGAAAATTTGCACATCTGCACAAAATGGCTAGCACCTAACCTTGCAGGCCAAGTCTAACATGTTTTAGATGAAGTACTTTAGACATGGCAATGTCACAGATTAACAGTAAAGTATTAACTGTTTTAACAGAAACACAACCAGACAGCAGCAGCTAAATGCCACACCCACTCTTTCCTACAACATCCGAACAACATGAAAATAACTGATAAGAAAACAACGCTGCACACTGCTATTGTGAGGACAACTGTACCAGGGACACAACTGACTAGAGTCCTCTGTACCAGGTGTCAATCAACAGGCAGGTGTCAGTCATGGTGGTGGCAGCTGGTGGACTGTCAGTCAGTCTGATGGGTGTTACAGAGATAGGTTTACCCGCTGTCCACTAACTGCTGCCTCCAGTGAGAGCCATCAGCCTGCTCTACCTTTTATTTCTTTATTCATCTGGTGCTCCGTTTCTTTCTTCCCCTCTTCTGTCGTTACATATTTACATCTCTGTACTCTTCAGTAATGATGTGTTGGCAAACTCAAAATGCTAGACCAGATTAAGTTTGCATTTTATAAAATGGAGGTGTTTCCTACTGAAGAGACAGTTAGCACAAGTAAGCACGATAAAATGGAATACAGATCTTTTTAAAGAGGACCTATTATGCTTATTGTCATGTGCATACTTGTATTTTGGGTTTCTATTACATGTTTATATTCAAAGAATCCCTACTTTTCTCACACTGGCTGTGCTACTGCACCCCCCCCCCCCAAAAAAAAAAAAAAAAAACAACCACCCTCCACCCACTCCTAGCCAGGTATTATGCAAATATGTTATTTGGTGACATCACCACATTACAGAAGAAGAGGTGAGACTGCAAGCAAGGCGTTTCAGGCAGTTCAGGAGCAGTGTTTCTGTGGGGGAGAGTAACTCCCTTTAGGCTTTGGGCTTTCTTACTTTGCAGACCTTTTGTATGCACAAAACAACTATATAAAACAGTAAAGGAAAGAGGAAAAGCACAAATGCATAATGGATCCTCACTCAAACACATTTTCTGCTAAACTCTGGCAAATATGTCTCCACTGATTACATCAAGCTGTGATGGTGAGCGAGGCGCAGCAGACTGGTACTTCATGAAACACTGCGTCTCCCACCTTCTGGCAAACCACTTTAATCTGAGAGGATGGCAAAGGAACAGGGAGGGAGGGAGGGAGAGAGGGGGAGAGAGAGAGAGAGAGAGAGAGAGAGTGTGGTGGAGTTTGATAACCAGAACCAGACCATTCCCACGTCACAGATCGTTGTCAATTGCAGTTAGCATAATGCAGCATTGTGGGAGCCATTTCATTCTCTAACCTCATCCCTTCTGCTGTAATCACCCTATACATGACGATGTCGGATTACAATATTTCAAATTAAATTTGAGTGATATTTGACAACTCAGCACCAATGCATTTAAAAATGTGTTATCTATGACAGTTGTGCAAGTCCCTGTGGTAAAACTTCCCAGAGGAGTCACTGTACTTCGTCAACCACAGAAAAAAATGGGTGTGTGAGACAGTCGGTTATTAAGCCAGGCAACAATTAGGCCTACACGAGAGAAGGCAATGTGGATAGCCTGTCGATCCTTTGGTCTCTGACCAAGAGGAAGTCGAGATAATAACATAATGCATTCCCAGCCATGAGAGAAAATCAAGTCAACTATAGAAAGTCATTTTGGTTTCTTTGGTTCCAATTACCATTTTAAAGAATGTTTTGGTAAAACTGCAATAAAAATCAGTTTCGGTCAACCATTAAAATTCTTGGGTGGCATAGACTGACATTTAAAACTGCTTAACTGCTTAGCAGTAACTATTATTGTGCATTACTAGTAGCACTCACATTCAAAAAAAAAAATGAAAATGTGATGGTGACACACTAAAAAACATCTCAATTTATTTTGACAAGCAAAGATGTGAGTCAGATCTCAACCATCTTATTCTTGAAAGGTAGTAAAATAAGGGGTTAAGACTTGGTCGAATGGTTTCATCTACGCATGAGTAACTAAAGAAGAAAAAATGTATTACAAACTGCTTCACATGTGAAAAAAAAGAGAAAGTCTCCCTCGAGCCCTCACAGTGGCGGGTTGTCATTATCGCACAATGTTCAACTACCATCCTCTTAAAACCTGCAGAACATTTGGTTTAATTCAAATAATGAGGCCAATCAGTTCACACCGGCATCTCAAAGAGAAACCACTCGTTATCTGTAACGATCAAAAGGCAGTTTTAATGACAGAGTCGAAACAAAGCGGATACTCTGCCACTGGCAAAACTTGTATACCAGTGCAGAAAAGACTCCACAACTGGAGGACGAGTCAGCGCTAAATGTGGAGCAGAGATTTCCATTTGGTTCAGCCGTTGTTACAAGTTTTACATGTAACACACACACTGCAATATATGTGGCTGTCAGCAATGATATTATGGATGCATCTCGCTTTCCACATCGTCGATGGTTATTCAAAATATGGAAAGTTGTTGCATATGTTGAATATAATGGTCTGTCTGTTATACTAGAAGATAAAGGCCGCACTAGAAGTCAAATGTATGACTAGCTCTTTGGTCTCACACATACAGTTTACATACAGTGCAGAAGCTTACACATGTAATTCAAAGTGGTCCAGCAGGATGGCTCACCGCTGGTTTTGTATTGCCCTGAAATATATTCCCTCAGTTTAAACAGCCTGCCCACTGCTTTGTTCCATATGTGTGCTGCCCCCAGCAGAAACAGCAGTACTGCCCACTGTGAGCAAAATGAGTACCACATAACACAGTCTACCATGACTGGCACAATAAAACCAGTTCAATTAGTGAGTTAGAAAAAGAAATCGACAAATGAAGTAGCTTTAAAAAATTGTTTATTGCACCACTGCTTTTACTGAATGATAAAATGTGGTTGATTCATGCAGCAAGCAGCTGTCGAGCAATAATCAAAAGCGGAAGCATTCACCAGTTGGTCCAACATGTCTGAAGGGTGAGTAAACGCACTCATAACAGAGTATTTGATTATATATTCATCTTCAGTTTTCAAACATTGCTTGTGTAAGGCCAAGTTGTTTCAGACATTACGGTGTTAAGGCGGTGCAGAGCAGTGAGAGCACAGAGCTGCCTGACAGCAGACAAAGACCACTCTGTCTGACTGCAGCTCCATGGCGGGAAAGCAGGAAGACTCCTGTCATTTCCCTGGATGATGGGAAACCTACAGGTGCACGCAATAAGTGAATGACGATGATAAGCAAGTGACCGAACGTTTAATTTCAGCCCGGCTCAGCCATCATCGCTCTCTCACAAACAGTGTTAACCCTTTCAGCTGAATGGGCTGCTGTGTAGCTCCATTGATCTAGACGCCCTTGCTAGAAGGCCATGTGGTTATAACTTCACCAGTTTAATCCAAAATGCTTTCAAATGTGAAAAAAAAAAATCAATAGACTAGCAGTCAATTCAGTTTATTTACATAGCGCATTTAAAAAAAAACAGAAGTTGATTAAAAGTGCTTTCCCATAGAGGCGGATGGGTTAGGATCCTGAATACATCTAATTAAAGACAGAAAGATGCAGAAAAGGCAATAAAACACAATACAATAAAATTAAATTAAAGATGGAATAAGAGCTTTGGAAAAAAAATAGAAGAAAAAAAAAAGAGGGACTTAACAAAAGCCAGCAGCATCAGACTGAACGAAAAGCCAGTGAAAAAAAGTAAGTCTTTAAATTTGATTTAAATTTGCCAAAGGTGGACTTAATGTGGGATGGGCTATCCCACACTCACCCAACGTTTAAACCTAATTGTTGACTGGTTACAATTTAAGCCAACACAGAGCAGGTTCATCACCTTACAGCCTTACACTATTAGAAATTAAAGTGCATTAGTTTTATGGCTCCAACACAACAGAAATGCGTTCTGCTTAATAGCAGTCACTGTTCCTGATTAGATTATCTGCTCAAATAGCAACCTGTGGTAGAGACACTGAAAACAAGTAAAGTAAAGTCAAACACTTTTAATAACACTCTCATTCCTTTGACTCTTGCATCAACAGAAAGGCAAACTGACAATTGGAATGAAATACTTTCATTCATAATTATTACAAAATTTTTTTTTACTTTACTTTTCACTTATTAGGATCAAAAGTCTTCAGGCTAACGACATCTTTTCAATAATAAAAGGCTTAGTCAGTGTACACAACTATATTAAAACAACTTCATATGATTGATTTTCACTGACAGTTCATGTCACTGCACTACATAAGACCTCTTATGCCAAAAACGTATCACGTTAAATCAATGACACATCATGGTTTTCATCATAAATTATCAGATTATTCTTAATTAATCACTAAATGGATTTTCCTCATATAGCTGCATACTGTTTGTCTCTTGGGCAAGGACATATGATTTAGAAAAATATTGAAAAGGCAAAAACATTGCAAAGTAAAATGTTTATTCATACAAGGTTAAAATTAACATGTCTTGTCTCGTGAGAAAATTCACAACAGATTTTAACCCAGTAGATGTTTGAAAAACATTTACAACATTTCATATATTAAATTATTACTCTCTCCTTCATGTATTTGTAATACATTTCCAGGGAACATTTGGTATATCGAAAATAAAATATTTATTCGTGAATCAACTGCTTGAAGCATTTAGAAGGTCTTTAATATAATAAAACCATATTATCAGGTTAAATTTAAAGTCAAGGAACATATAAAATAAGTGTCATTACGTCAGTGTGGCATCATTCAAATATTGCAAGCATTGGTATAAAGGTCCTGATTTATGGACGCATTTAAAATTAGGCAATTTCTGCTATTTCCTGACAATAATCGAAAACATCATCAAGAGAGCTGGCTAATGATAGCCCCCCTGAATATTATTTACAGTTCGATGGTTGGTTAGTTATTGATAACAGAAATGCTCTATTACGATCAAACATGCTGAATACTACTAGCTTGGCACCAATGAGAGTTCAGTGATGCAATGACCCATCCTTCCTCGTATATGTCCCTTTTCTTCAAAATAAGGAAATTCAACAACAAGAAATTCAGCCTTCAATAAGTCAGCATGCTATAGTAATATTCTGAATGAAACCACTGACTGAAATGTTCAGTATAGTTTCCTAATCTTTCACACTTTGTCTCATCCTCATCACAGGTTGTCATGCACTCATCTGTAAATAATCTTTAAAAACTGATCTGGGCCTCCCTTTATAAAATGCCCTATCTGTGGGATGTATAGAAGAGAAAGTGTGACATTCCTGTGGGGATTACTAAACCACCAAGCACGTGTTGTGGGATTATCCAGGCGGCGGCCACCCGTGGTCTTCAGCAGACATTTAGGTATCATCAGAACGATAAAAGACAGCAGGAAGGTCCAGAAGTCAAAGGTAGAATGGTCAGATGAAGACCCTGAATGGGTCTCCATAGGTTCATTACTGTCAGTGTGAAGACACACTGTGATGACCTCAGGACCTAAAGCTGGTAGCAGAGGGAAAGGAAGAGGTGAAGAGGTGACGATGGAGAGAGAAACCAGCCCTATTAACTCTCTGAAAAACACCCCTCAGGTAGTTTGGGCCACAGAACCTCTACAGAACAGAATAGAAGGGCAGATGAAAATGAGAAACAAGGGGGAGGTCAAATTATTCTTCGCAAAATGCTAGTTTGGAAAGTGGAAATGAAAGAGATGGCGCATAGTTCATTTTCATAATGAAAAGAGGGAGGAAAACATCACCAAGACATGATGAATAAGCAGCAACAAAGCAGCTTCGGCTCGTTGTTGGTGACACCCTGTTTTCTGGGTGTAACCTGTTGTCCCTCAGTAGTTGTTACTCTTGCTCCGGTCTCACACAGAGCCAAGGTTGAGGGGCTTGGCAGCCAAATTCAAGCTCAGGGCGAAGTCGAACTCTTGAGAAATTGCTTCCATACTCCTGCTCCAGATTCTCTGCCATGTTCACCGAGTCATTAGCAGCGCTAGCAGTTCCTGAGGAAGCACCGGAGGGCGTTAAGTGCCTGTTATCAAATGACTGAGCACACAGTCTGGAGTGTTTGGAAAGATATATCGTCATTAATTGTTCTTCTTTTGATTTACTGAAGACAAGAGACAAACAGAAAGTCTCTCATGAGAGCTGTGGCAGGTAATTGTCACAGTTAAAGCAAACCAGATGGCAGTGACATGTTCCGGCTTTCTGAGAATTGCTTTCTCAATCTGGGCCAAAATCTGGCATCAACTCTGTGGATACCTCCAGGACACTGTTGCCTGGTTGTCAGTGTTTTGGTTGTGATTATCGAGGTGAGGGTTTACTAGAAGAAAGTAGCTTGCTAGTAGCTGGAGAGGGATCAAGAAAACCTGTTCATCGGGAAAAACCTTAGATTTAGGGCTTTAATCATGTTCATGATGACTCCTGGATGTCATCTATTTATTGGGGTGGAGGGTGGGGACAAGACAGGGAGAAAGAAAGGCAAAGACAGAAGCAAACAGAGAGTAGAGAGAGGGAAAAAGTTAGAGGTTGTGCATGATTTGTACCAATAAAACAAACATCAATTTTCAAATTTAATATTTCATCCCTCAATATGGAGATGTACTTTGGGAAATACGGTTCAATATCTTGATATGAGCCAAGGCTGAATATTATTTCCATGTATGCCAAAGAAGTTCATGAAAAAGATATGAGCAACAAATGAAATCTGATAAAAAGCAAAAGCGAGAATGAGAGAAGTGCATGTTTTCACTGGAACTGAAAAGCCACTGCTATCGTTGCGTAGTTGGACTAAATGACACTACACACTGCAGTAATTTTCACTTTTGTTTATTTGCCAGCCAACACCCAAATGTAAGCTGTGGGAGGATGTTATGAAGTTTTTAGATTTAAAAGAACTGTCACTACAACAAATGTACGAGAGGTGATCAACTTACCAAATGTACCACATATTGACTCACAACATGATAACAACCTGGACATGTGTAAGTTATCGTTGTGTTTGTGCATTTTCTGAATACAGATAGTGTAATAAATGTTAGGCTTTTTAGACTCCTTTCTTGCAGCAGTACCATGTAAACAACATGCAATGTTAGTCTAAGCCTGTGTGTAGTCCTAAAAGGCAGCAGTTCAAGAACCTCTGGTCAGTCTACTGCAGTGCGTCAGTATGAGAAAACGTGCAGCTGTTGAATGTGGAAAGACCTCACAACATTGTATGAATGAGCCGGATGTTCGGGAGACACCTCTGAAAAGCCAAACATTAACAGAAGCTGATTAATATCTTAAACCCTGTCAGACCCACCAGTGAGTTTCTAAAGCCATGTTTGTAAGACATTCACACCCATGAAAATGTATTCAACTCACGAGGGAAAGTCAGATAAGTTTAAGACATTAAATAGCATAGCTGAAATATGATAAATAATGATTGCCTTTTGCTACATTGTCAGTGACCTACTGTATTTATTAGGAGGACATGGCAACTGTTCTTTAGCATTTGGAGACCAGCTCCACATCTAAATCCAGCGCTGTGTTCAGAGGCAGCAGGACTGTGTCTCCTTAATGAGTAATGCAATCAACACTATAAGGTGTAAGATGAAGAAAACCAGATAATTATGCAGAAATGTGCCAGGGCCAAGAGCTGATACTGTTCGATGCTGGGAAGTGTGCATGTGTGGCTTTTTCTGTAACACCAGTGATGACGACTTAATGATGATTCAACCTCCTTTAAGTGGAAGAGTGGAAGGAAGGGGGGATAAAAATTCAGTAGGGCATCCCACATCAGTAACTGTGGTGGTTTTTCAGAAGTTTGTCGGAGTGCAGAAAATGAAAATTTTGGGAAATGAGAAAAATGTTTCACAGGGCCATAAAACAAAGCTTGAAATGATTTCCTGGCCACATGGAACAGCTTATTGTTAACTAAAGGAAGACTACAGTCAATGTGTGTCATGTTGACACTATCTTAATATGAGCTACTTGAAAATCTGCAACATCCCATCGAAACTCCTCCAATGATGGATGAAGTTATGCACTGCTGCTGTATGTGAAGAGAGGCTCCACAAAACAGCTATAAACTAAAACATGTAAGTAACCTAGAGGAAGCAGTGGAAAGAACAACTAGGTGACCTGACTAACCTGTGGTTTTACTCCTGCTCAGAAGGCTCCGGGCTCAGGGTGTGACACAACCTACGCTTCCGGCTTGGTTGTTCATCTTCATCATCAGAAAAGGTCCGGTCCAGAGTGATGCCATGGCACACAGTATTATGACCTGCATAAAACATATATAGCACACACAAACATGTTGAGAAAACCACCTCTTATACTGTGGGTCTTACTATATCATTACTTTCTAAACATCTTGTCAAATATACACAAACCATCAAAGCAGTTCATTTGAAGAATCATGTTTACTGTATATCAGAAGGTACGATATGTAAATTTCATTTCTTCACAATGACCTCTGACTGTTGGACTGTAACATCCTCAAATTACTCTAAACAAATGCCTGCATGTTGATGTCTTATCTTGTTTAAAATCTTTGGGATATCCGAAGCCCAGATTCTCCATCTTCATCGCTTGAACCGATTCTCTCTAGCGTCAGTTTCTGGCAGTCTCAGGGCATACTGCCTCAGATAACCTCTGTTAACCCTGGACAACTCCACACCTGAAGTCCTGTGACCTTTAATCGGGAATAGAGATCTGGCATTCCACACAAGCCCGGTCATACAATCGTTTATATATGGAGAGACACACAAACACACCTGTGTGCCCTTTAACATTGCTGCTAACCCATTTAAATTCAAAGATTGAAGGACTGAGCAGTTGTGTTAGATAAAAAGAAATACTTGGAAGACTTGATTAGCTGTCTGATTAGGAGATAACACTTGCAATGTAGATAGGGAAATTAATGCTACTGCTGATATTCACAGTAAAATGAAGAGTGCATCCACATTACAGTTCATCCGACTGTTAAAAAGGCCCCTTCCATCATTTTTATCCATTTCTTTCTACCCTCTGACATTCCCTCATTCAAGTAACACTGTCTCCCTCCTCTTCTTTCACTTCCCTTCTTCCATCTCTATCTGTTCTATCTCCAGTCACCCCGTTGTGAGTGATACGTTTCCGAAGTTGTCACTATCAGATGCTTAACTGGAGGGAGCAGGTCAAAGAGAGAGAGTTTCTTCTTTTGTCTCCGTTTCTGCCCTGTCATTACTCTCTCTTATCTGACCTCAGCAATATGAAAACACACCCCGAGGCACAAGGGTTAACTGGGGCCAAGCATGTCAAAAGGGAATTGTGTAGCCCACTATGACGGTAAAGTTTGGGTAGATTTCTAAATGCACATAAAACAGTAATTTGCTGTTGTGCACACAGTTTCTGATCTGGGTCAAATGGGTGGGGACTCGAACTGAACAAATTACAGTGAGGTCTCAATTTCACCAAAGTTCGGTTAACCTATTTACTGTATGCCCTTACTAAATTTGTAAACACAAAAGACTGTCGTGGCTCACACTGTATGTTGTTTCATGTCCTCAGATCATTATGAAAATGGTTGTGAATTGATTGGTTGCTGGGGTTACCAGACTGAGGTTGCACAACATAAACAAGAAGGAAAAACAATGCATTATGTATCCATTAGCATACTGTAACAGCCATTGACATGAATTTATGGCATGTTTCCACCACAGTCAAGTGATGGCCAAGACAGAAACGCCCAGAGATGGATTTGTTGGACAGCTGCAGAATTAGTGTAAATACTACAATAATTTTGGAAACACACCCATAATGTTAAAATGCGTGGAGCATGGAGGGAATACAGGAGTAAATTCATCAAGACAGGAAGATAAGACATAAGTGCTTTACTGCGTTTACTGACAAGCAGAAAACACAAGAAAGCATTGTAAAACACTTCTGGATTGCAAACAACAAAGTGTGTGAGCCAAGACCCATACTGCGCAATCTACAACCTCCATCCATCTTCAGTGAAGGGGAGGGTGGGTGTGCGCATGTGTGCAAGTGCAGAAAATGAGAGCCAAACAACAGAACCAGCTGAAGGCATCAATGTATTTTGCAATTGTATTAGCCTCACGGTTGGGTTGGGGTGGGGAGGGTCTTGAGTTTGGCATTGAACACAAACAGTCATTGAGAGTGCGATCAGTAGGTTATCCCAGCAGATTGCAACTTGTAGTACGGGGGGGTATGACTCAGCAGATGTGACATCGCGCCTGCTCTGCATGACGCAGGAAGGGGAAGACCACCTCACGGCTGGCCGTGTTGAAGCAATCACAGCAGACTTCGCTGGGTGGGTTTATGACTCACTGACAAGTGTTTCCCAGAACCCGGCTACCCGGGGGTATATTTTCTGCTTGTGTGTGCTTTTAAGTTTACGTTAAAACCCCCTGCTTTCATGATCAATTACATTCAACTGTCAAGTTTATGAGACAGTAAAATCAGTTCAAGGAAAGCTAAAACTCAAGAGTTTCACTTTAGAGTCTACATCAATACTGAGTCACATCGTGACCTATGACATAAGGAGGAGCGGAAATGGGCGAAAGATTTGCCTCCCTGCTCCACCAAAACATGGTGCATGTACTTAGTGGAATATGTGGAGCACAATATGTTGATGGTGTGTCATTGCAACAGTAAATCTCTATATGACCTCAAATGAGTCATATGAGTACTCTGTCCAAAGTTTTAAATTTGTTTCTGAATCATCCTAAAGTGTACTTAGCTTATTTGGCCCCATCTTCTACCCTCTCTAACTGATACATGTGTTATCTGCAAGGTTTCTGCGTATTATCTTTAATATGCAGCACTGAATCATAATTCTATCACCTGAACCCAAATGATACTTTGGTTTACACTGCGATCATACTCACACACATTTGTGCTCGTTTAGTCACATACAAAGTTCTCATCATGTTATGAATTGCATTGTTTGGCTCTGCCTTAGCCCTAGAGAAAACCCTTTGTTTTTGAGTAATTAGAGGGCAAGGAGATGTTTTGGTCTGGTTATTATCATCGATAATGCTGTTGCAACATATTCTGACGCAGTCAAAATTGAAAACAATTGATTTTTCTTTTTAATATTATTAATTTGTATTACCCAACTATTCATTCTGAGTTGGCAGAGAATAGTTTATTAAATTGGCTAAGGAGCAGTTTTCACTCTGAAAAGTAAAAACTACACTCTTAACGCTACAGAAACAAGCACACTCACCTGTGATGAGAAGAGTTGGCTCCTGAGACGGACGGATACTCTGAACTGTCTCCTCTCTTCTGTCCTGACTGTCGTCTTCATTGTGAGTTGCGTCATTGTCACTAAAGGAAATGACACAAGTTTGAGGAAAGATGAGAAAATGTTCTATGTAGAAAAATAAATTTGTGTGAAGAAGAATGTGGAAAAACGAAGACCAAAAATTCAGTTAAAGTTTGAATATGCTCTAGAAAATACAGAATCTTAATATACTGGCAAAACCTTTTGGGTAATCATATTTCAATATTTTATATTATTGACCACCAGGGACAGTAGCAAAGCCAGGCATGTGATTATGAGTAAAATCTTACATCCATACACTGTGGCCTGCAATGATGAAGATATAATAATAATACAGGCTTGTAAAGAAACAAATTAGCCACCGTCTGTGTTCTGCAAAAATGTGGCAAACACATACGCAGATCTGACTGGACTGTGCTGACCTGCTTGGAATCAAAACTTGCAAATGTGCAACTAAAGCCATGACCTGAATATGCTGATTTACCCTTTAAACAAAATTCTAAGTGTGAAACAAAAAATTAGCTAAATTGATTGCTACACTACGAAGTGTTTCTCATAAAACAGGCGATCCCACAAAAAAAAAAAAAAAAAAATCAATAGATTGATTTTTGTCAGTTTTCCAAAAACACTTGATTGTTACAGCTTCTTAAATGTGAGAATTAGCTGCATTTTCTTGTCTAACAATGTAGTAAATTGAATATTTTGGGGTTTCAGGGTGTCAGACAAAACAAGACATCTGATGATTTTGGGCTCCACAAGTTGTAATTGGCATTTTCACAGTTTTCTAAATGTTCACAGAATAATTAACAGAGAAAATAATCTTCAAATTAATCGGCAATGATAACAATAGTCATTAGTTGCAGCCATAGACTGTATATAGGAAGTGGTAGTCACCGTGACATCACCCATTGGTGTGTGGACTGCTGTCTTGAAGCCTGAGCTCAGCATTTTGGTCGTCACCATCTTGGTTTTTTACAAGCAGAAGTGACAGCAAAGGGTACAATAACACACTGAATAAGACATTTCCAGGCGACCAAAGTGTTACAATAAACTTTCATGAACTGAAAACACACTGTGAAAGGACTAAAGTTTTAAAGACAAAAAACACAGACAACACCCAGACCGAACAAAGCGACCTGTCAATCACAAGGTAGCTATGCCCTAATCATACCCTGCTTCATTTTCTATTTGACTCTAAATGGGACAATAATTTACTAAATGAAGGTATATGAAGGTATGAATATTGAGGTAATAAAACAAGTAAGAAGTAGAGTCATTTTCTCATTGACTTTTATACAATAAGACTTCTTTTTGCAACCAGAGGAGTCGCCCCCTGATGGCATTATAAAGAATGCAAGTTTAAACCACTTCAGCGTTGGCTTCATCTCTCAGACCTGGATGGGTGTTTGCCCACTGGTTGCAGCCTTATCCATTGACTTTGTTGCTTTGATTTTGATTTTCTTACAAGGTAACATGTTGCTGTAGGTTAATGACCACATAAGTGCAATGCAAAATCAGTCTGCTAACCTTTGTCTCCCTTCCTCATCTCTCTGCTGGCCATCAGTCTGTTGGAGCTGGCGAAGAGTATCCTGCAAGCCTCTGATCTTGGCCTTCTTCTCATTCAGTACCATAACAAAACGTGAGTACAGCTTCTCCTCCAACATCTCTTTATCCTCAACCTGCTGCTCCAGCCTGATGAGAAAAAAACACACCAGTGTATGTGCACGAAAACATACATGCAAACAAATGGACTCCCACTTGCACATGGACATGCAAAGACAGACAGACAAATATATGTTTCAAAAGCCTGTTTGTCTTCTGAGAGTAATTTGCTAAGAGGAATGATGCTGATGCCTCCACCCTGAGCAGACGTAAGTCACCCACATCCTCCATCTCTGGCAATGCTCCAGTCACTGGCCAAGGGGATTAAGTAGATAAGCAATTACACAAAAATTGCTATTTGAAACAAAGTCATATATGAAATGAAAGACAAGTGAATCATTTGAAGTTAGTTCCCAGAAATCACAAGCCCAGTTTGCAACACTGGGTGGAACCCTTAATACTCTCAAATGGACGACCAATGATGATGTCATACTGGGTGATTGCTGTGCATATAAACAGCTGGCAGCGGGACTTAAAAAGCAAGAGAGCTTGCATGCAAACAAGACAACCAACAAACAAATACCAGCGCTGAACATTTTCTGGGGTATTTTCCATTCAGACTTGACTTTTGCTCTACATCACATTTAAATCCATCAGCACAAAACACAGGGCTGCTTTCCCTCTCACCCTTACTCTCTGAGTATTCTCTGGTGCTCCTGTTTCAGTCTACGGTTCTCCTCCAACAGCTGGGAGTTTTTTGACTCCAGATCTCTACTGCGCTTTAGGGACTGGCCAATCATCTCCCGGTTCAGCTCCAGAGGGTCCGGAGCTGGCTGGAGCTCCATGGAACCCAAGTGCACCTGAAGAAAGGAGGGAAAGAAGAACAGAAAACGAAGGAAAATTAAAGATCAAATCAGCCTACAAAGTGCATGAGCATCAGCATTCATATCTAAAGGCGATAACCTTTTCTCTACAGGTTGACATTATTCATGAACAGTTGGGGAGCTCAGCAATGTGGGAGGACCAAAGCATTCAACATATATTGACAGCTGACAGTTAAGAAAGTTCATGACGCATGGTAAGCATAACATCTGGGCGCCTCCCTTTGAGCATGACCGCCTGGGAGGAGAGGCGGACAGAGAACAGGACAGATTTAAGACTACATATCCCAGCTGCCCCGGGAGTACCAGAGGATCATCTGGGAGAAGCTGGGGGAAGCTACCTGGCAATAAAATCCTGACTTGAGTAAGGGGCAAGCAAACAAATGCATAGATTAATGGATTAAAACAATAATCTCACATCTAAAGCAGCGAAGAATGAGTAAGCATTTGCACAATGAGAGACTGCAATATACTGTAAAGGTGCAAAAAACGATTACATCACATTTTCTTTAAGGTGGGAGACGTTTTAAGATGTTGAGGTTTGTTCTTCTGTCTGGGCAGGAATATAGGATGAATTCATTGGTCACCAGTAAACTATGCAAGTGAGCACACAGTTTCCTCTATGTTGCTTCTCGTCTGTGGAATCACAGACAGGCTTCAGATGTAATAAAACATTCCTCATTTGGATTGCATTTTGGCACTGTGTCACAGAGTGGGGCTGAGGCACTGCAGCGGGCAACCAGAAAAATGCGGAAGTTTTCAAACATTTAGATGATGTAGTGGCACATTTTTAAAATTCCACCGTAGTGCTCCAATTTAAATGAAAATGGACTAAATCTACAGCAAACAGCTACGAATAAATACAAAATATCCTGAGGCACAGGAACACCATTCAACTTCAAGAGTGCACATCAAAGCTACCACACCGAACATATTTTCAAATAGTTGTACAATCTTTGTTTGCTTGTTGCCTTGGAGATTGTCCCATGCACACGTACACACAGTGCTCATGGTGCACTGGGAAACCAGAAGGTGACGAGGTGCTAAATCTTCACTGGGCTGTGTCGAGGTCGCAGACCCACTGTAATAAAGCCGCCATCTTCAAAAGGTCTCATAAAATACTTGTCATTTTTGTCCCGGACTGATGCTGTCCTGGCAGGCCACACAGCTGTTTTCCCCTCCACTGGTGAATCTGAGCATGCTGAGTGGACATTCGCTTCACATCGCTGCCACAGCTTCACTGTCTTAGCCTTATCTACTTTCTCTCAAACCTCTCTAAAATCCTAATAACTAATTAACTAATAACTTTGGAAAGCCCCTGATTTTTCCTCTAAAGCCACCAGCTGATCAAATTGTCATCTTATCCAGTGAAATGTCCACACATCTACTACTGTAGAGACTGTGTGTCCTAATGATTGTTGATCCCCTGACTTTTCTTTAAGAGCCACCATCAGGTCAGAATCTTAATTTGCCATTTACAAGCAAATGCCTGTGAAATAAATGACATTCCCATCAGCCTTAGTTGTTCTTTGTGCTTAGTGATAATTTGCTTTTGCAATTTTTGCATACTAACACGCTAAACTAAGATGGTGAACATGGCAAACATTACACTTGCTAAACATCAGCATGTTAGCATTGTCACTGTGCTCAAACCACCTCTGTCCCTACATACAGTCTCACAGAGCCGGGAGCATGCCTGTCGACACTGTTGTGTACACATGTAGTCTTCTTCTTGTGTTCTTTGATGGGGTTGAACACCATCAGTATTCAATATACTACTGCCCTCTGCAATAAGAAAAATACATGCCATGAGCACAGGGGCTCAATGTGTCCTCACTAACATTTTGCACATCCATCCATCCATCATCAACCGC
Source organism: Pterois miles (assembly GCA_947000775.1). Taxonomy (NCBI): domain Eukaryota; kingdom Metazoa; phylum Chordata; class Actinopteri; order Perciformes; family Scorpaenidae; genus Pterois; species Pterois miles. Next base: position 6,421,065 of record CAMQGK010000334.1, on the reverse strand, counting down.
TTATCCCGTTAGGGGTCGCGGGGGGGCTGGAGCCGATCCCAGCTGGCATTGGGCGAAGGCGGGGTTCACCCTGGACAGGTCGCCAGTCCATCGTAGGGCACATAGAGACAGACAACATAGAGACAGACAACCATTCACGCTCACATCCACACCAACGGGCAATTTAGAGTCATCAATTAACCTAAACAGCATGTCTTTGAATGGTGGGAGGAAGCCGGAGTACCCGGAGAAAACCCACAGGGAGAACATGCAAACTCCACACAGAAGAGTCCCAAGCTGGATTCGAACTTACGAACTTGCTGTGAGGCGAGAGCACTAACCACTGCACAGCATTTTGCACATGCGATAGGAAAATAAAATGGGAATTGCTAATCAAAACCTTGCTAGTTGTCAAAAACTCTGCTCAGTGACGTTTTAGATTACTGACTCCATACAGTATCAATCCACAATACAATCAATATAGATTAAGAGATAATTCTGGAAAAAAAAAAAAAAAATCTCTTTGAATAGTGACATGCTTATTCAATCCCAGTGCTGATCAAAACAAGGAAATCAGAGATGTAACAAAAGTCAACTTAATAGGATCGGGACACAGTGGAGACCACCCAGGATCTAAGGAGGATGAGGTTCCCAAGAACTCATAAAAATCGAGAACAACATCAGAATGTCACAGTGATACAGTGCAGGCTCCTCTCAGGGATTCGGAGGTAATTTGGGTAACACTGAGCTTCATAAGGGATCGGCAAGTTTGACATAGTGATTCAGTGTTTGTGCAAGACTGACCATCATTAATAAGAAATGGCAAGACTGGCGTAGGAGAGGCCCAGTAAGAAGAATGACACGTTTGAATTGTGTGTCAGTCATCATGTCCAACTTGCACACTAGGGTAGGCTACACATTACTATTTATATGCACACATAGGAGGTCGTAACTGTCAAAGCTTATACCCAAACCTCCCTTCCATCTTCTCCTCAAACCCTCCTCTCCCTTTTACTACCCGTGCCTAAATCTCCACTGTGCTTCCACAGGAAAGTCATTTGGCAATAAATCAACCACACAAGAAAGGGTAATGTGAAGGTTTTGGACACGGACATGCTGAGTATACTAATATTTCTACACTTTAAAGAGCGTTGTCCTACATTTACTGTACAAGTATCACTGTCAACTGTCAAAATGTGTCATCAAAGTTGTACCCACTGACACCGTTCAAGACCATAATCTTCCTCACCGGCAAGTTATCACTAGTTTAAGACACCAGATACTGAGATCTAAACTGCTGGAAGCACAACCCTTATTTACTGGATTAACACTGGAAATGACACTGCAGCTGCTGTTTATTTCTTCTGCTCCTTCCTTTAAATACCAAAGGTTGCGTGTTTCACTGTCTTTATTTTCAGGGTTTCTGAGACGACATACTGCAGTAAACATGTGAATTCCAGATCACCAAAAGTTTACCTTTAGCTTACTGTGTAACATGCAAAGAGGAAGGATGCACTAAACAAAACATAACTCTGGAAATGTGCAAGTTTAACATAGCAGTGATAGATAGTAATGAATGGTTTTTTTTTTTATTCCTCTAAGTTCCTTGTTGAAAAAGGCTAAAAAGCTCTCTTTATTTTCTTGAGCTTCTGTTTCTCTCTTGAGACACAGGGATAAAGTTAAAGGTCAGTCCGGCACACTGTTGCCAGCCTGGGCCAAGGTGTGGGAGGTCAGACTGTTTGTCTGTGATCCACGACCCACTGCCACATTTTTCTACTGTTACTAAAACAATAAAATGAGTAAATTGTTTGTATTTATTTCAATCTCTTATAGCCTTAAATACATGCCTTTAAAATGACAGGGTGGGCTAATTTGTGACAATTAAAAGATTGATGCAGCTAACATGACAGGGCAAGACAGCAACAGAAAAGGAACCTCTAAAATGAGATGAGATTTTTCCCCCTTCATCTCTCTGAGATAAATGCAAAACCCCCCAAAAAAACTTTTGGGATGAGACATACTCTATATAACATCATCAAAAGAGACAAACAAGATTTAGCAAAATATGTGAATGTAAAATCTTCAGGTTTCAGGATAAGTTTTACAACATGGTCTGATACGTGTGTGTGGTCAAACTCTTTGTTTACTTGTGCGTCTCCAGACAGCTAGCCGGACCATAAGGTCAAACCCGTGGAGAAGGGGGGACGTAGGTGTGGAGGACAAAGCCAAAAGAACACAGTCCCAGTGAAAAAGATACCATAACACACTGTGGGCACTGAGGACACAAAGCTTTCCTTATCACACAGTCCAGCACATCGCTAGAGACCAAACCCACCATTTATTCCCATGGATCAGAGGACAATAACCCCTATTAATCAATAAATAGTAATCAATAACATAACTGAGTTAGCGTCAATGGATGTCAAAGATTAAAGATCTATGGCATATTCATTTATCTCATTTGCTGACAGCTCATAATAAAAAAAATATATCTTATATCATTTCATATGAGGGAAAAATATAGTGAACATGTCTCCCGTTTTTCTTGTCAAAATAATGATTGTGTCCAAGGGAACAGGGAGCTGAGTGGGTGAGCCGTACTGTGTGCATTATGACAAAGAGACAGTGTCCAAGGTTGGGCAAGGGTGCTCACCATGGGAAGTGTGGGCATGGAGTGGAGATCAGCTTGTCCCATCAGCTCCCTCGTCCGCTGAGCAGAGGCGTGAAGCCAGATAAAAAGCAGGAAGTGAGGGGCGACTGCACTCAGTCCGTCCCTCAATTACATGAATGTTCCCATAAATACAGGGGCATGCTATGGCACAGTACCAGAGCAGATAGCATTCACATACACATGAAGATTTACTCTCATCCAGAGAGACAAACTACACCTCAGTGAAAACTGCTGTGTTAACTGCAGTAGAGATGCGTCGGTGGATCTGACTCTGTGTTCAGGACAAAAACCTGGCTTCCAGTTCTACCACAATATCCCACACACTAAAAGCAGAACAAAAAACTGAACTACAACTGTAAAAACCAAACCGTGTAACCATGGATGACTGTAGATTTTACTTTTCCTGAAACCATCTGGGTTTAGTGGGCATTTGTGTTTGGGCCGCATAGGGGAGGCCCTATGTTACAATGGTTCCTTCCATAGTAAGTAAAGTAATGAATTAGCAGATAAAAAGCTCTATTAATCATTTGGTTTGTTGGTCAGACCAAACAATTAGGATATAACTTTGGGCTCTGTTTCAATGCAGCAATGAGTAGCTTCACATTTGATCGAGAATCAAAGGTTGAACATCATGACACTGGGAATACTTGTTGTGTAAAACCAGAAGGAAACCCTGATGAAGGGAGCTCTTATCCTGTCATTTATCTCCAGTTCGCAGTTTCTAGTTCTAGCTGTTTTCCAACATATTATTATAGCAAATTATATGCACAGTGAACTAGACATTTGAATTTAAAAACTGCAGAGGTTTGCTATCAGATACAAGGCTTGAAGATGTTTGATACAGGCCAAAAAAACAAAACGAAGAAAGACACAATTTAAATAAGACAACTTTGAGATCTTCCACCAAGCAACATGGAAAAGCTGGAATATATAAAAACAGAGGAAAACAACACCAAACAAATGAGAACATCAACAAAAGAAGAAATATCTACTTATATGACGATAGGGAGGAGAAAAACAAGCCAACGAGTGATCACATTAAAGATGCTAAAAAGTGGCTGGGACAGAAATAGGTCCCCTATCAATATAGGATCATAATGTTATCTGTTTTCAAAGTTTTTGCTTTCGGTCCCAACACTTAACAGTGATCAGGCGCACAATTTAAAACTAATCTTTGTTGTCAATACTGAAAAACTCATGCTGTGAATGTACAAGACACATTTCATCAGTTGGCTGAAACAAAGCAGCTCCTCCTCTCTACCAGCAGGACCTGTAGTGGTTCACAGCAGAGGGAGGGAGGACGGATACCAGCTGATGGCGGCCAGAGGACAGGAGGACGGACTGATACTGACTGATGTTTGTCTTCTTCAGTCTTTATAAACTCAAAACTCAGGAAAATGATTTATTTTATTATATGTTTTTTTTCCAGTGAGATAATAATGAGTTTATATAGTGACTTTGCTGTTATAAACATTACTGTTGCTGCTCTAGAAACATCTGTCCTAGTTGTATTTTAAATATCCAGTTCTAATCCAGTTTCAAATTTAAAGACAACCTGGCTGACGTAAGTATAGCTAATATGCACACTTCAGTATTTATTTAACATAAGTCATATTATCATTGCAGTATTGAACAATGTTATCGCACATGGCAGATTTTCCTCATATGATGCAAACCGAGTTTATGTTCCTGTTGTTTTCAAAAATGAGTTTAGTGCTGACTGACCTTATACTGCCGTTTGTTGATGGCCTGAGCCTATAATTTGTTTTTATTTATTAATTCTTTTTAAGTAACACTGTGGCACTTTTCTTTTAGATAAGGAGTCCAGCTATAAGATGTGACCATGAAGAGTGTTTTGTTCCTGATGTCAGTTTACTGTTGTGAAGACCAACAGTTTTTGACTTATTTTGCCAAATACATAAAAAGCATGTTCAAATTGAACCTGGAAATTGGCCTCCTTGCTGTACCATAAATGTACCAAAGCGAACTGAAAACCGTGAGCCCAAACCATGATATGAACCGAACCGTGAATTTTATGAACCGTCCCTCCCCTATGTAGAAGTATATTGAAGCATTTCACACTTGAGAATTTGTAATAATTCAATTATAATAAGAAAAACATGGACTATTGGCATCATGCTGCACAGCTGGAATCCCCAGTGAACTATAACACAAGCTCTATTTGACAAACATAAAACATCGGCAATCAGTGTCACATGCTTCCACAGAGACTCATCCAGGATCCTGCGGCTTCAGTTACCACAACTGTGAAGAATTAGTCTCAACCACCATGGATCGTAAGCTGGTCTGAAGTAAAGACTGTGTAGCTCAGTGTACTCAAAGACAGAGTGAATGTCTCTTATATAAAATGACAAGAAGCCTCTGGATAACTGATCTAACGTTTGTGACCAGCATGCTGCTTGTCACAGCACTACATCAGGTATGTCAAAATATTCGCCACTTTTCATTAAACAAAAAGAGAGGCAACACAACTGATTGATGTCAAATAAGCACTAAACTGAAAAAATATATTCATAAGTTGCTTGGCAGTCAAATTAAGGTAGTCCTAAACAGACATGCAGGGTCTGTTAATTCAACTTAAATGCTCCAAAGTCCTGAAAACATCAAGTGTCAGTACTAGAATATTTATTTTTCCACCACTGACTGATTGGTACTTAAAGAGACATTAAGGAGGAGATAATGTCTGACTTAGCCATGTAAAACACCTGCTTAGTAGCAGTTTAACTACAAACACCCAAATTACATTCATCATTACAACTTGTAGGGTCATATTCATAAAATATTAATGTCAGGCTAAGTTTGCCACCTGTTTTTTCTCTGGCCTTCTTTCTTCTAGTCCCAAAGGAAACTTGCCTCATTTTCAGTTAGTCCTGCACCCTGAAATTATCTGGCTGGGAAAATATGCTCCACTTTTTAACCTCTGACGTGTTGAAAAGAAAAGGACAAACGAGAGAGGGCAAGAAAAAAAGGAGGAGAAGAAAAGAAGCAGGTGTTAGACAAGAGTGGTAGTTAGCACTTAATGCAAATAGTCCCCCAGGATTCTTAGATTTGTGTCTACCACACGTACCGCACACAGTGATGATTACTGTCAGAAACAATGTGAGCATGGATTACAGTTTTCAACAGCACACTTGGGGCTAAAAAGATTTGGGTCACTGTCAATCATTTTGTGTGGTCTAGTTGCTCTTTTTGGCTTTTCTCTATGCAAAAAAAAAAAAACTTCCACCTACACAAATAAGAGAGTTAAATTATGTCATGTAATAACCAGTGAAAAGGCTTCATTTAGATGAATAAAAGTAAGATGATGGCTGCTGTTTATTTGTTTGTCTCTTTTGCGGTTCACTCCCTAGTGATGACCATAATCAGGGCATCAGACATGCACTACTAATTAACATCATTATCAATTAGCTATTACCCCACTAAAAAAAAAAAAAAAAAGTCTTGATCAACTAATGTTGCCACTACAACACCCATAGTAGTAACATGGTCAATCATTACATTTTATTTTGCATTAATATTTAAGCTGAGCTACATTTTGGGAAATCTTGTATGAACGTGTTCCTAAGTCAAACAGAGAGAGCATCCACAAAAACAAAACAAAAAGGTGTGTTGGTTAAAACATCCCTTCTTCCTATTATTGATAACATAATGTAATTATTGAAATATGAGATAGTTACATGAGACAGAGTACCATACAGTAAACACTGTCAACTTTTGTCAAGTATGTCAAAGGCCAAACGCCTAGCCAGCTCATCTAAAACCAACAGTATGTCTGCACATGTCCAGACGCAGACACATCAGCACACTTGTATACACGACTCACACTCATAGACAAAAAGTAAGCCAGGGGGGAGCTGGAGGAAGAAAAGGTAAAGGCTCTAATCAAGTGTTGTTTAACATTGTTAAATGAGGATGGCCATAAATCAGGGTTTTATGGTCTCTACAGTGTTCCTAACCCCTCTGGTCTCTTCTACCTGCACAGCAGTCCCAGGACCCCAAGTGACCTGCTCCCTGGAGGCAACAACATCCTTTCACAGTTTAGAAGAATAACACCAAAATCCACTGAAAGCACCGTGACCTGTACTCCATCAAACCTGTCACTCACTTTGAACTACATAAGAATCACCTTAGCGCAGCATGTAATACTTACAATAAATTATAAAAAGAGATGTGCATTTGTGTGGGGAACAGGTTGTTTACATTAATGCAAATTTGCTCCACCTTCCCATTTAACAAACCTTCAATCAGCAAACCTTTTCCCCAAATGTTTACGAGCTGTGGCCAACAATTGCCTTATATTGTTGCTATTGGATGACAGAGTGATTCCTATCTCTGGCTTTTGCCTCAGTGGCCTGAAGGCAGTCAAGCCATTCTAATTCTGCTTTAATGTGGGGACACTATAAACCTTATCTTTAACAGCCCCCTGTAAAAAATAAGACTTCCTTTCTATTTTGTTGTTATGTCGTTAGATGCATTTATCCTCAGGGAACAGTGACAAGGCTAAAGCGCATGATGTGAGATTCAGGGGTGAACTACAGATGGATCTAAAACTGATCTTCAACAGATCCCTCAACACTTGGGTATATAAATACCAACTTTAGTTAATTTAAGTTTGCTATAACTCTTTTGGTTCATTTCTACAGTATGTGTGTGATGTGTCCCTGAACAATGATGCAAAGCACCAAAGTTATCAGAGCTCTCATCACAACAGTCGCAAATTATGTAAATGCAGACTACCACAACACTTCAGCTTTTTTTCCAGGCATCCGTGCATGTTTTAGCCTGAGCCCTCTGCGTTGGCATTACCGCTGTGCCAAGGCAGAACGCTGTCCCATTGAAATAAATAAAGGGGGCTGCATTTTTTTTAACGCAGTGCTGTTGTCTGTCTGTATTCAGCCTTAAAGTTTCTTACATCAACTTTATAACATGAATAAAAATATAAAGGTTTTGACAGCTACATCATAGTGGCAACAGTCAGGAGTGAATTCACAAAAGGGGTGTGTGGCTTGCAGCTGCTTAACCTGCACAAACAAGACAAAAGGAAATCAATCAATCAATTCTCAAAGCACCCATAAAGGGTGCCAAACGCTGCCAAGCAAATATTGTCTGGGTACACTTGATCCATTTGCACATATTTAATTAGGTAATACGTTAAATTTGCTGTAAAATAAGGGGTGTCACACCCAGACTTCTGAGTGATCATGGCATATGAGATCCCAAATACAGTTTCTCTCTGGCCCTGTTCAGACCAAGCATTAAGGCATCAACATGAGTCTCGGGTGATCCAATTGCAATTAGATCACACCTGGTATTTGAATCAGTGTCCAAATGTGACCACTTGTGAGCACGTCAGTTGAGTAGGCAGTCCTTCAGTGTGGCCCAGGACGTCTTGGGTGCTTTCACCTCTGTACTGCTGCTGTCCACTTGTGATCGGATCACCGAAGATGAATGTTATAGCCAAGTCTGAACAGGTCATGTTTAAATTCCTTGCCTGAAGGAATGACATTGCACCTTGTTGGTCAGAACCTGTAGCTTGTAGTCTGAACATTTCATTTTTCTTTTTCTCTCTGCCACTGTTCTGCCCAATGTGTTCTTGGTGAAAAGGAAACATTTATACTTTGCCACATGGATAATTGCAATCAGATGCCAAAAAGTAAAGGAAAATTGCATTCACATGTAAAACTTTGTGGGCTGTGTGTTTGCAATGTAATATCATTAGCGTAACATCTTTTGTGAATCGGACCTTGAGACGGGGCATATAGCTGTTGCAAATGATACACAATCCATGGTGCTATCAGTGGCCACAACCCATTCTTAATAGTTAATTCACCCCTCAGAGTATAATAATAAAAATCTAGCCAAAGCTTTTGCTCACCGAGATGTTATTACAGATCTTCTGATAGGAGAGATGACAGTGATCTGGACTGAAATGGAAAGAATACACCTCCTTGTTGCCTGACTCGCCTCCGCTCCTTCCTCCTCCTCCTCCTCCTCCTCCTCCTCCTCCTCCTCCTCCTCCTCCTCCTCCTCCTCCTCCTCCTTCACCACCTGTTAGTGCTTGATGAAGATCCTCAACATATCTTTCTCTTGTGGCTCCCACATTGTTGGCCTCTCTTGTCACCTCATCTTCTAAAACTGGACAAAAAGAAGGAATTTTTCTAATTTTTGCATAATTTCAAAGTTGTACAGTTGAGAGAAGGGCAGAGAGGTGATGGCAGACTGCAGGGTAAAACCATAAACATTAATTATGTAGTAACGCTTGGATACACGTGAAAGCAGATTTAAAAGGAAGCATGCAGAAAAACCAAGGGGAATGTCATCAGCTGTTGCACAGCTGCTCACAAGGGGCTGAGGGTCCCAATTAACACATCAAACACAGAAACACTGATGACCCAGAAGCCTGCACATAGCTGTCACAACCCCATCTCAGCCTGTCAACTCTGCAGATGGACAGCAATAGAAAACTAGGGAGCAGTTACGTTCCAGGTGTCCTTCCAGGGAAACTGTACTCATGTGCATATGTAACCACACACACAGAGAGAACACTGACTTGCACATACAAAGACAAGCCTTGTAGAGTTTAATCTACTTTCTACACCTGTAAGCTGCAGCAGAGGAGTGAAGATGGATGATGAAACAAGGTCACTGCTCTCCCTCTGGTTAAAGGAGCAACAGTTACAATATTGTGAGACGGGGTCAGCCAGGTGCCTACACAGTTTGGACAGTCTGATGAATGGTAAAGCTGGTAACAACCCAGTCACATCAATGGTCAAAAGATTTAAGTCTTTGGAGAACTTTGTTCAGTCACAACAAACATGGTCCTGAGACTGTTGTGTTGTGAATAATTTGAGTAGCCCCCGATTCTTAATGTGTTTTTGCATATCTGAAGTCTTTACCTTCTCCGATCCATGCTGAGTTGCCATCAGTGAGAGCTAAAGTGAACCCAGCACCCAGGTCTAAGGCCCAGTCCACTCTCAGGAAGTAAGGGGTGACTGGATCAGTAGCCACAGTGATCTGTCGGACTGTACCACTCATGACCTGCACAAAATCAAAGACAGGACATAAGAAAATGCCATTATGATTCATTTTTCACTGCATTGTGCGCAGGATGTTTTGTAGGCCGACTGTTAATATTTGGTACTAAGGAGACAGCTCTCTTATCAGTCCATTTTGATATTGTAAAGTTGTGTTAATCTTCCAGTTGCATCAATGAGCCTCATTGTTTTACTTCTTGGAGTTGGTAATAAATGTCCCTGGGTGTGTCTTTAATGGGGGTCTCTCTGAGTCAGTGGAACCACACAGAGATTTTGGCAGGTTTTTGTTTGAGAGTGTGGGCTCTCTGGCCACCAGCACGGCAGTTACACGCTGTTAAAGATAAACAGAAGAATATTACCGAAAAGACCCAGTTGTTGCCTGATTTAGTCAGAATGTACATTTATCAAATGATCTACAGTATATATACTTCTTAAAGGGAGTCTGAATATCCTCGCCTCACACAGCCAAGCTACATTTCAAGAACAAGATTTAAGTCTGGAAACTTAATGGCTTTGTAACAACCATAAAAACTACACATTACACTGTAGATGAAAAATGAACTATGAATCTGCAGCTGCATGAACTATTTCTCACCAATTTATTTAGATCTTGATCGATTGTTTAGGAAAAATATGACATTTCCAGAAGAGCCATTGTGTTTGAAAATGTGAAGCAAAGACCAATGAAAGCCCTGCATGTCATGCCTTCAATCACATATGAGGGACTGCATTAATGTGAGTAAAAGAGAGAACTGCCAATCGGCTATTTCTACACATCTCAAGCTAATTCATTCATGGCCATGCTGGAGCACGATGCTCTTTGAGTTACTTTATACCGTGACACTAAATCATTATTTGTCAACGCAACACTACTCAGTGAGAGTGCTGAGCAACCTTGTTTGTTCATGTCACCTTGCCCTCACACTAATGCCTCGCTAACTGAGTCACTGCTGCAGTTAAAGTTCAGTCTCCTGCCAGAAGCAGCCGATGTTCAACAGTTACAAACAATGTTGATCTAAGGATTACAATATGATCCATGTCATTGTTCCTGACATGTCCTTTTGGTTACCAGGCTACACATCTACACATCTTTTTTTTTCTCTCCTCAGAGGGCTTAAGAAACTTTTACTTGATTACGGATGTCCAGGCCAGAACATGTGATTACTGCTTCCATGTGAAGTGAGAGGTGAGTTGGACATCTTCCCTGCTTAACTACAGGGCAAAGTGAGTGGAGATGGGGGGAAAAGGACAGCTAAATTGGCAGTTAGCCAAGCTGGACATGTTTGAAAAAAATGAAAATGAGCGCCTTCGGACACTATGCTATAAGTTAGAACGTGACAGCACATTTTCTTTCGTTGCATCCTGCACCATATATTGTATGCTTCCAGAGCAGGTGGTCAAGGTGATTCAAAATGAGACATACAGCTGAGCTGAGATCTGACAGACATACACATGTGCTCTCTATACACACACACACACACACACACACACACACACACACACACACACACACACACACACACACACACACACACACACACACACACTAATGTATGCACATGCACAAAGAACCTTGCAGCAGATTAAAGTTGACCCTTTGTGCTTCAAGAAGGGGTGTGGCTGGGTAGAAGGGGATGAACAAGATGAGGGTGCTGAAGGGTTCAACTTTAACCTCATAAAGTGAGCCCAGCTACTCATTAGGTACTGTAACATCTGTTGTGCAGGGACGATGACCCTGTGGTAATGACAGAAGGACACTCCAATTAAATAAACAGCGCTGTCTGTCAGGAATGGAGAGCTGCACAAAACCTTCAAAGTCAATCCCGAAGTCTTCCTGTTCAGTTACTCGATCAGCAGACACAATCACTGGAATGCTTAAATCATCAATCTTACAGCTCCCCTACAGCTTTGACACACAGCCTTTATCCTCTTCTCTTAGCCCCTCTGTAATTTCGTTACTCAACCTTTTCATTGTCATTTCTTTAGCATTGCTTCATATGAAAACTGCAAGACATAACTGTGCAGGAAGCACTAGGCAAATGAGTGAAAAAGAGAGCCTCTAATTATGCATCTTGTGCCATAAATGAGGAGTTCATACAGAGCAGAAAAAGCCAAGGCAGTTAACTGTCTCTTTAATGAGCCCAGACAATTATGCCAGTCCTCTCACTGTCCTTTCACTGGACTTTCCCCTCATGCTGCTTCTAGTACAATGGTTACAAGATGAAAAGGAGAACTCTTTTGCTAGTTCACTGACATTATGATCAGCCAGGGATTAAAGCGGCAGCAGACTGCCATAGCCTGTTATTCATTTAAGCCACTTGACAAACAAAAACCAGTATGAGCAAATAGCCTATAACACGCACTACAATAAATCACAGCCCAAAGGCTAAAGCGTGAGTGTGATCAGAAATTGACTGATGTATGCCTCAACAGAAAGACAAGGTTTGAAAAACTACTGTAAGTTAACCATGGACACTTTTACTACTTGTATCCTTACTGCTTGCAGAGGAGGCTGTGATGTTCCCGAATTTCCCTCCGGGGATTAATAAAGATTCATCTTATCTTATCTTATCTTATCCTATGTAGTGGTGATGGGTCATCATGGTCATGCTTCATCTCATACTGTATGACAAGATGTACCTTCTCTTACATGCAGAACTCCTTATAGAAATAAAGCAGCGAAAGCAATTGAGATTGGTGACAATAAGTTTCAGACCTTTACCTAACATCATCGGCAACATGTCTTCTTAGTACATTATGTGGTCAAAACAGCACTACTACAATGCATTTGGCTCTGCTCCTCAGAGTGAACACACTCCCTTGACATAATCTGGAAAAATAACTGTAACTCTCTTGCTAGCTGTGGTGACACTTCAAATACTAGGTGCAAAATGATGCAAGAAAAGCAGCTGAGCAACAAAAGCGCTACTGCTGGCAGGATAATTTAGCTGAGGTTATACGGTCCTGCAAGCCAAACTAATTCTTGTTCACAGAAAATACATGCTGGATAGCCTACTGCAATAACTCATATATTTCCATAATTTAAATTCCACTGAAATCACACAAAGAATAAATATTACTTCAGCCAATAACACATTTCAGAATAGAAACTTTACCACTGTTTTTGCAAAGAAATCTGCAATCTACTGCAACAAACAGGAGTGAGCCACAGACGAACAGAGATCATTCAAACATCAACTCTGCATTCAAACCCTTGAAGAAATGACTCATTTCAAAAAGAGGCCAGTCCTTTTAATCTTAAAATTCTTCTTAAAAAAAAAAAAAAAAAAAAAAGGGCGGCAGTAGCTCAGTCTGTAGGGAGTTGGCTTGGGAATCGGAGGGTGACCGGTTCAAGTCCCGACATGACCAAGAACTGAGTGTGAACTGGTAGCTGGAGAGGTGCCAGTTTACCTCTTGGGCACTGCCGAGGTGCCCCTGAGCAAGGCACCAAACCCCCAACTGCTCGGGGCGCTTGTCAGGAGCAGCCCCCTCACTCTGACACCTCTCCATTTGATGCATGTATATGGGTCCTGTTTGTGCATGTGTGTGTCCCGGGTCTGCATGTACCGTGTATAAGTAAAAAACAACAGAGTGTAAAAATTGAATTTCCCCTAGTGGGACGAATAAAGGTCTATCTTCTTCTTCTTCTTCTTCTTCTTAAACAAACATGTAATGCTAGCATGCAAGGGTTGTCCTTCTGACCTTTGTTCTTCCATATAATGCTGTATAGAAACTACAAATGTTATTCAGAACAGTTTGACCTGATCTTCTCTCTAATACAAATAGAACTTTGCACATACTGAGGATAGGTCACGCTTTGATCTGACTGCAGCCTAAATTGGTCAGTGCGCTGTAAACTATAAAACTTAATCACATTAAGAGGAATGTAAGTCTGTTTAAAGTACACTTGTTCACCTTTTGTTCTCAGAAACTGTCCTTTTGAAGAATTAGTCTCTTTTTTTACTCCAAATTTTTATCCAAACTCGTAAAAAAAAAAAAAAAAAAAAATGCAAAACATTGTTCATGTATGGATTACAATCTGACAGGGTTCCCCTTACATGAAGAGCTCCCCAGGAGTGTCTGTGAAGGAAGAGTTGAAGGGGATTTATGAAACCTGGTTTCAATGCAATCAAAATGCTGCCATGGCTGGTTGAAGGGAGGAGACTTCATTGTAAAAACTCTGAGGGAAAAGTGGACCACAAAAATGTGAGTCTTAAGTCACCAAAAAGAGAGTGGGATCTATTATCAGTGTCATTCAGCATTACCTTATGATACAAACGTTCAATTCCTTCTCTCTCCCATAATACCGGGGCAATTAGATTATAGACCCCTTTCACAGCAGCCATTTTAATATGTCATATGGTGCCTTCAAATGGGGTTGTGTTTACCGTGTTTATGAGTTGGGCTCATATGAACGCGCCCCTCATGTCATATTCATGACCTCGTAAGTGGAAAGTTTCTGAAAGCTCCAAGTTCATGGTGGAGCCCATGGAAGTTCATTTCTCGGTGCATAACAAGTTAATATTGTACAGTATCTTGTAATTTTAGTCATACATTTTATTCTTGGTAATTTTGTAATATGTCTAAAGAAAATGTTGATATTCTCAACAAGCTTATTTTTCTCCTCTGTCATATTATTCTCTAAATTTCCTTTATTATGTTACCCACTAGCTAGCTTGCTAAATTGTCAGCCTCTGTGGCCTCTAGACTCGGACAGTAACGTTAATATTGCCGTTGCTTAGCAGCAGTGTTCTTCACGAAATAACCACTTGAACGAAACGCATGTCCTGTTCACGACTTCCCATCTTGTAAACACAAGTTTACGAGTCCCATTTGAAGACACCAACACCTAAACCTGTGTTCGCCCTACGATGACATGTCAAAATGGCTGCTGTGAAAAGGGTCTACTGGTGAATGCAAATTGGGTCATGTTTACTGAGTTTATGAGTTGGGCCCAAATCGTATTCACGACCTTGTAAGTGGAAAGTTCATTCATGGGTGCATAATAAGTTATATGTACTAGTATTGTACAGTATATTGTAATTTTAGTCATAGTCTTAGTTGACGACCTCATCTTTCTCCTCTGTCACTGTGCCTTTGCATTTCTTGCTTTAGGTTACCCACTTGCTAGCTTGCTAAATTAGCTCTGTGGCTTCTAGACTGGGACAGTAACGTTAGTAAGTGAAGCACATCACTGCTAAGTGTTAATATTGCTTACCTTTGCTTAGTAGTGGTGTTCTTCACTTATTAACCTTACTGTCCGACTCTAGACGCCACAGAGACTAACAATTTAGCAAGCTAGCAAGTGAGTATCCATATCCAGGAAAGGCAAAGGCATAATGACAGAGGACATATTATAAAATTATCAAGAAAAACAATATATGTCTAAAATTACAATGTACAATATTAACGTATTATGCACCGATAAATGAACTTCAGTGGGCTCCACAGTTTGTCACATCGTCAACAAGCACGTCACAAGTCGTGAACTCGACATGAGGGGGGCGTTCATATGGGCCCAACTCGTAAACACGGTAAACAACACCCCATTTGAAGGCACCATTAAATTCAATGTAATTTCGGTACGGGAAAAACATTTAACATATTTCCTCAAAAGACTTACGGTATTGCATGGGCTAATTACAGCGAAGTCCAAACGAAGGCATTTTGTGTGAAACTGGGATGACTGCTGCTCTCCCTGTTGACAGTGCTTGACAGGAGAAATTTCAACCTTCAACTCCTGTGTTATCAGCCAATCAGCACACGAGTTTTGGGACGTAGTGCGTGGTGACGTATTCGACGGATGTTACGTAAACGTTCTTGCTTTGGTTACATTACGTATGTTGCAGAGAGCAGGAAGTGTGATGTGGCTTTGACCCACAACAAAATGGTAAGCTTGTTTTCATTAATTAAGCGCTTCTGCTCCTTTTCAACCCATTTAAGCATAATATAAAACGCACATTATATGTCTAATCTGTTTCGGAAAAATACCGCGAGAACAACTAATGCTAACATTCGGTGTACAGCAAGAAATGCTAAATAAGCTCGCTAGCATTAGCTAGCTGAAATATGCTAAACGTTCAGTTAATCTATCACATGTCTGTTTCTGTTCCTAAATACCATCATAATATATCATCACATAAGTTGCGATCGTGTGTGAACGTTAGTCGTTTGATAAGAAAGGCTGAAGTTATCACAAATTGAGTACGATGAATGCGAGCATCGCATTGTTTTGAGGTGTGTGCCACGTAGCTGCACCATAGTTCAGGGAGCATGCATGTGTATGTGGCTCAGTTGCATATTGTGGATTAGTATGACGAAGTTGTTATTTATAAGCTTGCAATTACGGGAATTTTAACTTTGTTCTTCAGCAAAACATGGGGTAATAGCAGACAGCCTTGGTAGATGGATAATCGCTGCAGACAGATGTACATAATAATGTACAAAGTTAAAGATCCTTACTTTGAATTCAAAATGGTTAGCCTGTAATATATTAACCTTGGTAACAATTATATCATATTAATTAATTTTGCTGTGGCAGGAGTGCAAGTAGTGGTGGGGACAAGACAAAAAACTTTCTTTCACTGATGCTCAATTCTGTCAAATAATCCTAAAATACATGAATATCATCATGTTAGGGATAAATATCAAGTCAAAGGTAAATTCTGGATTTCTCTAGGTAATGCATAATGAGATCATCCAGAATTATACTACATTCACATGAACAGAGACTCTGTTGAGTATTAATACCCATATTTATGAGTAGAAACGGAAAGTTAGGAGGTTGTATCAAAATAATTACAAAGGCAATTGGTAGCTTTGGAGTGCCTATGTAAGTAATTGATTAAATTTGAGCATCCTTACTTTTGTCTGTAAGATGTGAAATATTATTGGCCAACATCACTCCAGTTCACTCTAGATTTGGAGTTTAACTGTTTTTCTTAACTTTACACAACAGCCACTAATTATACTCAAATAAGGAAGTGATGACTTGGCCAGTTGTGATTTCATTATAATCCTCATTTAGAATTGCTTACCATGTCAGGAGCATCAGCAGGTACACAGGTGATGAAAAGCTGGACAATTTTGCTTTTAATACACAAAAAACAAACACTAAATTAAAAAAAAAAACTGCAATTCAGTCTGATGTGTTGTGAGTGTGATGAAGTAGGGTCCTACAGTTTGTTATGGTGTATAAATTAGCTACATAGCTTGAAGCCAGGCAGAGTAGTCTTTGGTCTCCGTTTTGGCACATGGCAGTATGACATTTTGATTTTTCTTAAGCCTCAGGACCTTTAAGGCAGGTTGCTTATCTTGTAAATTAGTATATGTAGGAAAACTCTGCCTGTCTATGGAAAAACATAATATCTGTCCCCCAATAATCTGGCATTGAGTCTTTAACTCTGACTGGGTCTACACAGGCAGCCCACTTCTTGTCACACAGAATGAGCATCTGGTACAACAGCATTCCTTGTGACAAGGACCAGTGTTACAGAATATGAACTAAAGTGAAATCAACATTTCTGATTGTGTTGTTTATTACTACTGAGCTGCACAAGATCATGTCTACTCTGTACTAAATATACTATGCTCTTTCATCATGCAGTCGGCCATTTTCAACTTCCAGTCACTGTTAACAGTGATTCTCCTCCTGATCTGTACCTGTGCCTACATCAGAGCACTGGCTCCCAGCCTGCTAGACAAGAACAAGACTGGGTAAGATCAGATATTATTTGAGATACGTAACAATGAAGCTGCCAACCCTAACCCTCAAAATACCCACCTTTATCTCTTTGAATGAGATACAGTGTTATATCAAACTGCATAAGCAAATAATTGGAGTATTAACAATACACTCTCTAAATCTAATCTTCAGGGTGGAATAATTGTAAAAGATCACATCCCAGTCTTATGGCCCCTATAATCTCAGTCGGTGCTTGCTGCTGAATAGTGGTACAGCAGTCACTGACAATGCTAAGGCAAACACAAGACACACAAATTATTTGTGTTTCATAGAAGTGCTATACATTCTGCTTCATCAGTCAAGGTCAGCTTTTTCAGTTTCAACAGCTGATTCCACATATAGTAGTTCACTTCTGTATTTCAACGTATATTAGAGTTTGTTTTCTTTCTGTGGTAGAAAACCTAATTTTTACCAGCAAGAGATGGTCTATGATGAAGCTGACTCTGCTTGTGTAGAATCAGGAGTGCATATACAGTGTATAAGTTGTACAATTTAAAATGATCCATCCCTCTGTAACTCAATGTAGCTACTAAGGACACTTTTTTCAGCTAATAAAAAGAAGCTCCTCATTGAGGCGAGTAAAGCAGCAGAAGGCCTAAATGTTCATCATCACTGCATGATTATTATTCTTGGATGTACAAACTCCATGATTCACTTCTAATAAGTCTGGCACAGTCCAGGAACAGCCAGACACATACACACACACACACACACACACACACACACACACACACACACACACACACACACACACACACACACACACACACCATTGGAGCAGGGAGGGACATCCTCTTCAGACAACACATGAGACCAAGAGTGGCAGATGGGATGATTTAATAGTTTTCCCCATTGATTGATTTGTTGACTAAGGCATGAGCTGTTATTTGTGTTGATTTGATGCCACACATTTTGTAACATTTGAATGATATTTAAAAAAAAAAAAAAAAAAACATTTTCTGAAATTGTAGACAATGTAACTTTAAAACCAGGGTTATCCTAAGTCAAAAGAAAAAAAATCATAGTAGGAGATGTTAACACCATCTGGTCAGTTTGAAGAAAGTTGGCTTTTAAACATGTACACTTGCAGACACATTCTCACACAGGCAGACAAGCACATCAGAAAAGTGAAGGCCTGGAATGCCACATTTGCCTCAGCTGTCACTGGAGATAGTAAGACTTGCCTGCTGTCTCCCTCTCTTCTAATGTGTACACACACATGCCTGGACATCTGATGGCTGCCTGGGTTTTTAAGGAAGGCGATCGCAGTCATAGAACCCAGCATCTTTTTAAATTTTCATATCATCACAACAGACTCCTCTCTTTTTTTATAGAAGTCAAAAGACAATTTACATTTTAAAAGCAGTAAAAGAAAGACGTAACTGTTCCTGCTTGCTATTATATTTATTTTTTTAATTTCACCTTTTAGGCTTTTAGGGATTTTCTGGAAGTGTGCCAGGATAGGTAAGCCTATGGTTTCCCCACATTATTTCAGCTTTTTTCTCATAATGGCAGTGAAATGTTGCTAAATGATGTAGCCTAGCTTGACCGTGTTATTGTTTCTTTTGTCCAGGTGAGCGGAAGAGTCCCTGGGTGGCTTGCTGCTGTGTCATCATGGCTTTTAGTATACTGTTTCTGCAGTAGCCATCCAAAGAAAACTACAAATGGAAACATCGGAGAAATGAACAGACAACAAGGCATGGACAATATGATCCTAGAAGCACAACAGGACCTCCAGTGGTCAATAATGTAAAAGCGGAGAGCCGTCAGTCACCACTCGCCGTGGCCATGGAGAGAAAAGATGTCTTGTGTAGGGAGAGAGATGAGCTGATGGGCCCAGAGTGTGTCTAGATCTCTCCTCGGCCTTCCAGATCTGATCTTGTGTTTGCTTATGTGGAGTTTACTCCAGATGTATGAGTGTGTGTGCTTTATGTTGTATACCATTTAGTTTAAAGGACAGAAGTCATGTTCTGGCATCATTGGTGGGATCAAAATGATGCATTGTCCAAACATTTCAAACAGATGTTTTTTCTCCTTTGTCACAATTTACCTGTTTGACATTCTCCACGAGGACCTTCAGAAAATGTTCATACCTGTTATATGATTCACACGAAGGCTTACATTCGTAAAGTGAGCTATAAAGAGGGATTACTTTAAGTCATCTCCGTGCCGTCTTTGTGTAACCTCTGCCCTGTTTCTTGTATCTAGAAATGGCGATCATATGCCACAGCAAACTAAAATGATAGTATAGCTCTCCAGGTGGCTGATTGTTCTGCAGATTTGCCTCAAAGAGCTCCTGATGTTTTTACAGTCAGTCAGTTTGCCACTATTTATTAAAGAACCTTTTTGGTAATCTGGTTTGAGAAGGCTGATTTTTGTCATTTTTTGCTGTTGGCACCTGTTGTTGTCTGTTGAGATAATGTCACACTGTAAGATAAAATGTCTTCAACAATGACTGCAGACATACAAAATACATGTTGATGATAACCTATAAAACCTTTGTCGATCTTGATTACACATACCATACATACAGTATAAGACTGCAACTGCAGAGATAAACAAAAATGTTTCTTGGTTAAGGGGAAACTACGACCTCAAGTATTGCTGCTACATTGGGTCACGTGAAGTGTAGTCCTCATGAAGTGAGATGGACAGTGAAGAGTTTGTGATAACCTCTTCTATAACCTTGCAGTCAACACTCATCTTCACAAGGTTACTGCCAAGAACTGTCAGCTGATTGTACTGCACAACTAGATATCGCTCTAGTATTTAGTTCCAGATATGTAGTAGTGTAAGCTGTATTAGAAGTGAAAGCAAAGTTTGCATTCATACCAAGAAGACCGTTGACGTAATGCCTTGATGTATTGGATGGAAGTGCGTAGACTGTGGAGAATATCCAAAATGTGTATGAAAAGTCAGAACCATGTCTAATTGCCAATTTAGATGACAAATCCTCTCATTTGTGTGAAACTGCCAGAATAAAAGCAGAATTTCAGATAGTGTGACATTATTCCAAATACCACATGTAACACGCTTAAATTATCCTTATTCCTATGAAAGAATTGGAGCGTGTTTTAACCTGAGAACCGAGCGTCTGCCGTGATTTATATCATCAGTCGCATAATTTGACCAATGTAGCAAATCTCACGTACTGCTTAAGGCAATTCTACAATTACATCCATGGGTTTGTCGTGAGAAATCAGTTTCCTCTTCTGTGTGGCACAGGTTTAAATAAAGGAGGAGACTTGTTGACACACTCACCTTTGATACTCTGATCACTGATGAGTGTCCACATCCCAACACTCCCACACATAGTCCCTTGTTAGGGAACGTGGATACCATATTGGTGTGCATCCGTTTTGGCACTCCCAGGTTGAGATAAAGCATCAAGTGAAGGCTGCCGGTAAAGTCTGGATTATCAGGCAGTGACGCAGATACAGGAGACGCAGAGGAGCAGGAAGCTCTCAGTCCTCTGCTGCTATCTTGGGAAGCAGAGATACTGGTGCTGGGACACCACTGGGCCAATGAACTGAGCTCACGTACTGAGTAATGATGAAAGGAGAACGGACCTGAAGTCCCTCCAGCTGATGATAGCAGTTATCAGTCCCATTCTGCTAGAATATGGATAATAATATTGTCATTTCTAGTTGCAGCGGTAAAGAATGATCCTACAAAATGTTAAGATAGTAAACAGATGGGTGGAAACTGCAGACTCCAGGGCTTGGCTGAAAGGCCATTTGAGGACAAAGTCAAACAGACTAAGTTTTTTCTTTTTTAAGTGGTTGTTCCTAATCTCCCTTAAACTGCGGGCACATCAGCTGCAATGACAAACAGTAACTGGCAGTGAATCAGCGACTGGATGCCTAAAACAACACTTGGACTGTTTCTAAAGTGACTTGATGCATGTCCTGATTTTTGTGTTTGAGTTGGCTGATCAGAATCAGAGTGGATGCCAAAAGGCTAAGAACACAAGAAAATAGACCCCATTTCTTTTCAGAGTGGCAGAATTCAGTTTTACATGTCATTATTATTTTTTGTTTCTTTCTCATGGGTCCCATGCAGTTTTGAAATGGTGTTTTGCACTGAAAAAGTGAGATGTACACTGTTTTAATTTTTGCTTCTGTTTAATTTTTTGATTATTTCACATTTCACAATTAAAAACTTTGTTGTTTGTTTATATTTTTTAGACTTTTAAGCACATTTGACTGCATTTATGCCGAGGGATCGTAAATCAATTTTCCACCCACCATCCTGTCAGTGTGAAGAAAGTTTCGAAACAGCATTTAAGAAAATAACATTTCCAGACAATATAATTAAACAGTTATGTTCAAAGCTTTCTGTGGTTGGGATTCTTTACCTCAGTATGTCTAAAATCCTGAATATGTCCCTGTTATTTTTAATGCATATCAAATGCAAAAGTATCATCTGTCATAAATAAGGCCCACTTGACACTCACCAAACAGCCTTGCATGTCTTGTCTTTTCATTTCATGTGTATTCGATAGGCACAAGTACAATATACACAGAGAATTACACAGCAATTAGCATTTCTAGCTACTGTTAATTTCCAATGCCTGTCCATTTAAAATAACAAATGTAAAACAGGTTCACAGACTACAAAGTTAAACTATGTGGTACATTTTGATGACCTTATAGGAACAGCAGTACAACTTGCCTGCCTACTATACAGTATATACAGTATATACATACACATACAGACCTGCAGCAGTATTCCTAGTGGCCAATCCAAAGGCCTGTAATGGCCCCATCATGTCACAGACGGCCTGAGGAGCCGGGCCATGTAAACACTTGCAGATAAGACATTTGATGTTTGCAATTGCAGTGTAGCATGTTGTAGCATGTTCAGGGACTCCAAGATGTGACAGTGGTGATCTTATTGGACTTTTGGCCAATATTTTTATTGTAGGATTGTATAACCTCTCTAGTGTCTCTAGTCTGATGAGGTTGCCGGCGATCATGAGGTAATGAAAACTGAGGTGTAGTGAGTGCATATATATTTTGGCTTTGACAGTCTCTGCTTAGTCTAAATGTGTAACAGATTGACTTTGCAGATCTACTCATTTTTTCAGCATGTCAAATTTAAGAGGAGGGACCAGTGTTAGACTTATATTTGACCTCTTGAAACTTGATTGATTAGCTGACTATATGGAAAAGTATTAAGTGTCAAACACAAGTTTGCAAGCCAATGAGCTACACTGCTTCCAGCCGCTGGAAGCATCAGCCCATAAACCCTTTTACCTTTTATTTTGAAGGGATTAAATGGCCAGCCAAAGATGTGACAGCATGAGGTGGCATGAAATTTAGACATCTAATCCAAAACACCTCATCTCAGTGTGGTGTTTCATGCACCATTAATTAACACGAATAATTACAGCAAACTGTAAAGAGGCGCATGTGACTGATGCAGATAGTCCGGAGTCATGTCGACCTCACTGGTGCAATACTGAGCTCATTCACTTTCATTTCCACTTGATTATTTTTTCATTTTTTTCCCGCAGTGACGATAGAAAATGATTCTCAGACGAGCAATAAGGACATTTACATGCAGCAAGGCTAAATCAAATGCTCCTGAATTGCTCACTTTTCCTTCAGCAGATAATTGGACATTTGTGATGTCCGTGGTGCAGCTCTATTCTGTAAAAAGAAATAATATCCCAAATTACTCATATCTAAAGTATTTATGTGTACATCGTCCGTACAGCTTCCTCCAGCAGAAGAGCACATTGCTCTGATTTCTTGTCTCTTTCTTTCTTAGATCAGACAGGAGAGTTTCCTTCGGTCGTTTTGAGGACTTCAAAGGAAATCAGGCTAATAAAGTCTCTTCGGTCTCCTGCTGAGCAGACCAGAAGTGTCCAAACAGACCTTGACCCTTTAAATGATCGGTGGAGCCTGTTTGATTTACTACACATTTTAGTTGTTGGAGGGCATGAAAGATCGAGTGATAATGACAGGAACACAGAAAAAGAGAAGAGTGAAAAACACAAATAAAGTGGATCAGTCTTTATTTCACCACAAGCATATCTCAGTAAGCCAACTTCTAAATGACCCCATATTTTGCTCCTTGATTATTATTTATTAAAGCTTGCAGCTGTTTAGTTTCTGATACCTAGGAGGGCAAGTCCGCTCCTCAGCCACAACCCCAAACTCCTCTTTAGACATCGAAGGATAACAAAGGCCACAGTATGATAGATTAAAAATGCTTGACATGACATAAAGCCTTTGTTCTGTCCTCACTTCTTCATTAGGAAAGTGCAACCTCTCTTTTCAGCCTTTGAGGGAACAAATGACAAGAATAATGTTGCTGGCTGAAAGACACCAATATCCTCCGTGTAGGGCAAGTCTGGGTCGGGAAGCCTGATGATAGTGAGCATGTGTGTTTGGTGTAACCCTCATAATGTCCTGGGTTCAATCTGACCCCACATTTAATTTATTTTCTTAATTCCGAAAAGGGTATGCTTTCATGTAAATAAGGTCTATTGGCCCTAAATTCCAAAATGAAGGGAAAAATGTGTAGTAATGGGTTGGACTGAAGTAAGACTAAAGGTGTAACACAAAAATGAATGAAATATTTATACTATATGCTTTAAAATAGCAGTCAAACCAAGTGGGGTCATTTTGACCCCAGAGGACAAAAGGTGTATGGCAAACGGGAGGACATTATATTAATAAACATGTACACTGTACATTAGCTTATATAGTCTGTATGAGAACCAGGCCCTCTAGTCTGCTCTAACTCCTTCCACATGTAATCTTTTACCAGAAATTTTATGGTAACAAGAGAAAATTTTAAACTGGCAGACAGCTCCCTGTGGCCACAAAAACTGGGGCACTGCGTGTCTCCTTTGAAGGTGGCATTTGCAGTTTGTTCAGAGGACATCTCACTCATGCTCATTAGCCCAAGGCGGGAGTTGCCTCTGCGTAACAAGGCAGTTCCACAAAGCTGGAGACATGAATGAAGTTACTGTGACCTGACTTAATGACGACCCGGAGTAAAAATGTAGACGCTTTGAAATGTGACTTCACACCTATGAGACAAAGCTTCATAGGCTTGATGTGACGACTGGCCTCGGATGTTCTGGCATGCTGGCTATCAGATGTCATCAATAATAGGGAAGTACTCAGTCATTATGTTGGTACAGGTTCTTGTCTGTGAACACAGTCACAGTTTCTTGTTAACTGTTTGATGAGCACACGTCCATGATGTCTATGATTTTGCAATGAACCTCAAAGCCGGTTTTGGTCACTGTGTAAGTCCTACTCTTACACAGAGCACATAATTTATGTTGATAGTTGTATTAATAATGACATGTTTATGGATTATTATCATTATGCTTATTACCTGGATTTTAGATGAGCAGAAGGGTAAATAAGGATGAAAATCACTTTACTTTAAATCTGCGCACCTTATTAATATGACTCAGAGCCTCATCTTTTTGGGCTTTGTAGGAGTCCTTTGTTACAGGATTATTGTTGTTATTGTGCCATTCACAATTTACATTAGTGTTAACCATGTCAGCATTGTGCATTTTGACATAGACGTGTGAGTCTGTAAAGTGGGAAGTGTCTCTGACAACCAGAGTTTTAAGTTCCTCTATCACTTCCAGGAAGACCAAGGACTGTTTCCACATTGGCAGCTCCGATGGCCACCTGAGTCCAGCAGGCAGGTTTCCAGACATAAGCTGGGACGTGCACTTCTCTTCCTCAGCTCTCTGCCACATAAAAGGAGCCATGCAGTTGATGGAACAACAGTAACAGCTTGTGCTCGTACTGTATGAAGCCTGCTGATGAAGAACAGTAATACAGTATCAACTTCAATAGTGAGCTCTTACTACAATTTACAGACACTGCAGTATGCATATATACAGCAGGTATGTGATCAGCACAAACTCCCATGGCTGAAATGCTGGGGACTGCTGTAGGCGGCTTAAGGCCACGACTCCAAAATCCAGGAAAATGGTCAGCAACGTATTGATGTATCGACAGCTTGTCAGCTGCTCAGCAGGGTAAGGGTTAATAATAATACCTTTTAAAGTTTTATCTATAGTATTTTTGTGATAATTAAATAATCTGATGTGAGAAGGAAGAATGAAACATACACACCAGAAGTTAAACATGCATTTGCATATTTGCTTTTCCATCATAACAAAGCTAAGCTGCTAAATTACACTTTCTAAACACACAGCTCTCACAATGTGAAACAGTAATCTGACATGTCTGGTACTAGAGCATCAGTACCATTCAGATGTCAAGATGTTTTTCTAGCCTTCCTGTCACGATGACAGCCTCAAATACAAACATGAAGGATTTATATCATACTCTGTACGACATGAAAAGCTGATTCATCCTCGGATGGGCTGACGTGCTCTGGGTATCAGATCTTAACGGGTGAGTACTCACTCACTCACTGTCATGAAACCCACACTGGTTTGTACAGCTCTTTTACTTGTCTGTGAACGGACTTGTGGTTAATTGTTAACTGTCTGATAACCACACATATTTGGCACATAAATCCATGTGAAAGTGTGGTTTTAGTCATTGTGTTCCCATCATCTGATGATGTGTTTGATTTTGCAATGAAGGTGTTTCAAACTTTAAAACCGGTTTTGGCTTCTGTGTAAAAGTCCTAGTCTTACACAGAGCACAGTTTAATGTAACGCTTTTCTTTAATATTACATATGTCTGGATTATTATAGTGATTATTACCTACACGCAGACAGGTGCACAGACTTGAGCTGGGACATGCACTCCTCTTCATCTCTCAGGGTGCCGTGTAGTTGAAGGAACAACACAAATGCTGTAACAGCTTGTGCTTGTACTGCTGATGAGGAAGAGTAATATCAGACTTCACTAGTGAGCATGGTGAGATCAAATACAACAACACAGTTATTTTTTGAATGACGCTTCTCTACCAGACTTCAGTCCAACAATCCTCATTGTTCCACAGGACAAATGGACACACAACGTCCATTAGATAATAGTGAAAAGCAT
The DNA here is from genome assembly GCA_947000775.1 of Pterois miles. Lineage (NCBI taxonomy): Eukaryota > Metazoa > Chordata > Actinopteri > Perciformes > Scorpaenidae > Pterois > Pterois miles. The sequence continues at coordinate 6,394,608 of CAMQGK010000334.1, read as the reverse complement.
GGATACTGTAGGCACTGGAATTAAGGTTTATTGTGCACCAGTACTACACATGCATCATATCAATCCAGAAACCATCTTCACACAGCACCTTTTTTTGTAGGATGAGCTCTGTCAGATATTATTAGGGAGGGGTCTGGTTTGAAAAGAAAAGAGATATTTATGGTAGTCAAGTTTTCTGATTAGTATGTTTAAATTACTTCTACTGATAGCTGTCATGTCAGAGTCCTTCATCACAGCAATTTGGCCATTTGGTATCTTCTGTTAATCACTATTAAGTTACAAAAAAAAACATATTTTAAGTCATTTTCAGGCTGTATAACATTGCAATAGAGTTCACACAGCACAGTGTACGTACAGTGCAATTAGCTTTCTTTCTTTTTCTGTAAACATGTTTGATTCATCACAACTCCCCCACACATCCATTACTGTATTAGTCCATGATCCTCTTTGCAGGGACACACCTCTCAGGCTGCTCGAACTTTAAATGGCTTGTAGTGTTTCATCTGTTTTACTGGTCTCCATAAAAGCAGAGGCGGTACAGTATTCTGGTTGGTGCTGGACTAGTGCGTAGTGCAGCCACAGTTGTAGACATCACCAGGCGCGTCCTGGCACAATGACACATATGAGAGCAGTAATGCTCACAGAGCTGCAGCAAGGCCCATCTTGCCAACATAAACATGCCAACTGGCTTGAAATCATTAGTTTGAGAATTGTGTCAGATGCCCATCTTGGAGTCACGCTCATGGGTGTAACCTCAAATTGAGAAATAATAACATGAATTATCAGTTATATCAGAGACTACCCACAATGCAGTGGGTCTACGGGGATTTAGACAGTAAACATCTTCATAAGACCGATGAGAAGTTTAACAGAAAGGAAATGTTTCTAATTAGTCTACAAGTGTATCATTCTTGATTTTATTTATTGGCCCCTCACATTTTGGCGCATTAGTTCAATTGTCAGTTTATGTTCTTTGGCTGAATGATGGAAACAGCAGTGATGCAACGAAACAGTGACGTTGTAAGGGGCCCACAAACACAAGACCATTTTTACGCTCAGCTTGGTGCAGTGCAGTGAAAATACTCCCCTCTGTTGAGCAACAACACTCCTGCTTTGCTGAGGCTATTTGTTTTCTGTTGAACAACTGTGCAAAATGTTTGAGTAGCATAAGATAAGATAAGATAAGATATTCCTTTATTAGTCCCACAGTGGAGAAATTCACAAGCACATGCAGTGGGTGATAGAGGGGCACTAGCTTCATACTCTATACATGATAGATATTATCACTTCTTTATACCAAGGTTGGTGCCAACAGCATGTTTATATATGAGCCAACTCCTTCTCCGGCTTTATGGGAAACCTAACATCAGAATGCTTCCATGTATTGGCTCTATTGGTTGGTCTGGCGCATAAAGGGTTAAGAAGGCACCTTTTGCCATTACCTAGGTTTATTGTCCTATATGGAAACGTTGGAGCTGTGTCATTAGGTTAAGATGAGGAAGATGGTTGGAGGTATAGGATAACAGTTGTGGAGCTTAAGGGGAGGCAGACAATGAGTCGACTCTGACTCACCACCTGCGAGTCACTGGCTGCCGCTGGAAAGTAGATTAAAATGAAATATCACAAGACTTTGACAAAATTGTATTTCTCTACTCTACTTAACATGTTTCATGAATTAGTGAAATAAAAAGAGAGCTCCAGGTTGTAATTACAATATTAGGCAGACACGGCAGGAGTGCTGTGACTTGAAAACAGACAGCACATATGTTTGCTGTAACATATTGGCTGTGATTTTTAAACATTAATATATTCCAGAAAAGGAAGGCAGAATGCCACTTGGACACAGCGCTCCATATCTGATTCATGTTGTTTCTCTTTCTTCATCCTTTTCTTGCCCTCAGTGACTAAAATCCTTTACTCTTAACTATTATTGTTTCAACATTTAAAAAAAAAATGTCTTTTGTTCCAGGAGTTAAAAAACTAAATATCTGTGGATTCTTCAGTCCCAAAAGTGTCTTTCGTTCTCACACAAAGGAGTTTTCCGCACATCATTCAAACTCTGAAAACGTTATTTCCTCAAACTGTTTATCCATGCAGAACAAATTATCCACAAAATGAATCTTGTCAACACATGCCTGTCAGGTCACACAAGCAAGAGGATGAATTATCAACCAAAATGTAAACTGTATCTATATTTTTTTTTTATTTATTTGTTTCTTAACATGATCGTGCAGCATTGACAGATGACGCAGAGTGGCTTCTCTTCACTCCCCAATCACTTAAGCAAAAGGTTCAAATTGATCCCAGACACGGGGGCCACAGCATTGTTTGTTGATTATTTGCCTTAAACTAAAGCCAAGTGTGTCAAGAGAGGTCACTGCGTCATCCATTTTTGTCATGCAGCCTTCAACCATTCAAAGATAAAAAAAGAAAAATGGAAATCTTCACAAATGCTTCCTGTGTTAAACTTATAAGGAAACACTTGATGAAAGTGACACAACACTTCAATTCAAGCTGCCATGCATTTTACATCGGCACCACAGGATCCGCTATAATGAGACAAATTTAAGGTGTCAACTGTTCCTGTGGCATCTCTGTTAAACCTTTGGAGATGTTATGTTTCAGTACATCCTCAGATGGTGGGCCTGGTCTAAGAGATTAGTTCAGCTCCACATTGTGAACAACTTAATTTGTTTCCCCTCTGTTATTCCAGTTGCTCTGTTGAATCTCTTCACCACCATGAATTTTCTGTCCATGGGTGTGACTGGTATGAGATGTAGTGACGACAAAGAGGCTCAAATTGCTGAGCGAGAAGGAAAATCCACAGCAGAATAGTTAATTGAAACGGGTCACATTTGTCTTTAAGATATATGTTGCTATAGACTCCACATATTCTCAACATTTTGTAATTTGCAGACAGGATGTCAGTTGACAGAGAACCCTTCATCTTTCATGTCTATACACTGATTATTTAGGAGTAACATTCAGCTAATATTGCATCTGCTCAACCGAAGAGAAACATATTTTTTGCCCAGATGAGACTGAGTTTTTCAGATGTGGGAGCTGAGAGTGCTACAATGGCTCCTCTGTGCCCTCCTGGTCTCTCAGACATGACTCAGGCTGAGAGAGGGAGAGGATGTCTCGTACTTTAGTAACAGGCTTCACGGGTCTCTGCTGTGATGCCACAACAGCAACAGGAAGGGAACAAATGTCTGTCTTATTTTCAAAGACTAACAACACCTCTCATCTCTTTGTCTCTAGTCTTAGATACCAACTTTTTTTTTTGCGATTTTTAAAAACAAACCTGATGACTGAACAGATACATGAAACAACTTGGTAACTCCTCAGTTCACAATGTAACTTCCTGGACTTCCTGGAAAGATAAGTTTGAGAAACATACATGAAAGACTCCCCATATTGTCATTTGTCTCTTCTGGAAGTGCTGCTTGACAGTTTGAAGCAAACAGTGCGTCATGCAGATGTTTTATTCCCTCTCTTAACCTCTCACACACTTAAAACGTTGCACTTGTGATAACTGAAAATAATCACCTCTTTTTTACAGAGCTTGAGAAATAGTTTGCGTTCAACCCAAACACTTGCAGGAGGGTGTTAATTTCCTCACTTTGAAATGTTTTCCTTTTCTTTTTTCTATTTGCTGAAGCCGTGAGAATGTTTAGGTTCAGATTCACAAGTCAGTCATTTATTTATATATCACTCATTTCCATTTAAAGTCTTCTTCGTCTTTAAAAGATGATCAAAATACTCACTTTCACAGTCTAAACTCGTCTCATCCTTCACATCCATCTAGTGTAGGCAACTGAACAACACAACTCAGTAATAATTTAAAACAAGAATAATAAATATGCTGCTCTTATTTTGAAAATCAAATATAGAGGCTGTAGTCACACTAGGTACTTACCAATGGTGGTACCAATTACAGTGGTAAGTACCGAGAAATATGACTGGGTGGTAGTAGTTACCTCGCTCACACACACATGCACCCCACACACACTTTTGTTCTGTGACCTGAAGTTTGCATAAAGGGATGGTAACAAGGTCCATATGTGGTCACTTCCTCTTTCCGCTGCCCTAACATGAGGGGGCAGTATTAACAGGACTACAGGATCTATTGATTTACCCTCCAGAGGAAGAGGAATGACACAAAGAGAGACTTACAAGCTTCCTGGTATAATAACTTTCTTTGACTCTGTGGGATGTGCATGAAGCAGCAGAGCTAGAAGCCTTTCGCCTCCCATCACAGATCACGTAATTGGTCATTGGCATTTGGTGAGTCTGTAAAACTAACAGAGCCCAATAAAGATATAACTGTGAGTTTAATGGTTTTCAAGCGAAAGCACAGTTTTACGTATTACAATATTTTGCATAGCTGTGAATCAACTTGTTCTTAGCAGCAAGTTGCCAAACTGTGCTTGTTGCAGAGTCATATATGAGTGCAGTCAAGCTCCCACACGTCGGATGTTTGGCTAGAGGCAGCATTTCAAGTATCAAAGGAATGACTGCTCCTTACAAAGGATTTGAAACAAAGGCTGACGTAACACGTTGATTGCATCATGTGGGATCAGTGGTGGGAAATTCGTTTGTCATGAATGTGCTACTTTTGAAGGTTGAGGAAAAGATGTTATCCAGGTATCATCAGTAAGATTTAGGTGATTACTCACAGTATCTTCATGATGTGCTGCACATGGCCACACATACCTCTTATGGCCTCGGCTTTCTGTTGTTTAGAGTTGTTGGTAAATATGATCCTTGGATGGCCTGTTAGTACAACGCACTGTGACTCTTCCATGAGAGCTGCCAACATCTGCCAGCAAAATGAATGCATTGTTTGTCACTTACAGTACTGATAAATAACTGTGCACAACACCCACAATCCATTTGTTGACAGTTTTCCCATCCAGGCCATTTGGATCTAATTAAAGGCAACATGTAAACAGTTCTTGTAATCTGGGAGACTGTGGCTCAAACAGATGATTTATGGTTAATAATAAAATCACAGCAGCGCATTAAACTGGATGGGGATGAGCCAATCATATGCACACAACACTCACTATGTTTCGAACCAATAGCAGCGCTCAGTTTCCCATGGATACATATAAAGGGTGATGTGAGTTACTGACATACTGTATGTTAGAAGATTAGGGTGCAATCTCCAAAACAATTATTGTATTTTGTTTGTTACCGTCTGAAAAAGGGTTCCGATCATTGTCTGTACGTTGCAGACAAAACACATTTGCGCAATCCCCAAATGTGCCATATTTTGTGGTCTGTGATGCGTCATTGTGGGGATCTGTGCAACAACAACACCCATATGCTGTACTAGAGGTACTGTAGATGGCAAAATGGGATTCCCCCAGCACTGTTTGGACCTTTAAAATGTTAAAAGTTTCCTGCATAGGGAGACATTTCACAAGTGACAATAATTAGTTTCCCTCACTGGAGTCTGCAGGCTCTTAATTTTCTATCCTATTGATAAGATCTATTAAAAGACACGGGCTATGCATGGGCTGCTCTCCACTGTTTTATGTCAGGGTTCCTCTGGTTTGAGGATGAAGACAAGCATTAAAATGGCCACATCAAAAATGTTAGATTTCCATCAAAATGTAAGCCCTCAAACCACCTTTCTGAATTTCAATTACAGAAAGTGTCCTCAGTGAAGACAGGTATCTACACAAAGTATGTCACCAGTTCAAACCATATTTGTGAGCATATTTAACTTTATCTTGTCTTCACTGACCTTTCTTAGAGCAGACAATCTGAGCTATTAATCAGAAAACATGTTCCATTCAATGTCTTCAAGTGGAAGCCAACATGAAACCTGAACATAAGGATGTAAAAAGGCCAAACTTTGACGTGATGAATTACTGCAATAATTGAGATACGTCACATGTTAAATTTCACCAGCAGAGGCCCTGTGAGTGTTCCAAGACCAAAGCCAAATAAGGTCTCCCTGACCAGGCCTGCCGGTCCTAGTCCAGCGTACGGGCAAAACAAGAAACACATGGTCTGACAACAAGGAGCCAAGTCAGATCTCAGGTCTGTGTGCAAGAGGTGGAGACACAGAGATACACCTTCATTAAAGCTTTTTGATTCAATGCTCTGTTTATTGTACACATAAATAGCATAAAACATAATATTTAGTAACAGTGAATATCCCTCCTACTTCCTCATGTATTCTGTGTTATAGCTCTATCTAGTGGACAAAAGTAATACATGTCTCTGGAACATAACCTGTTGCCTACCAAAAAGTATTTCTTCATATCTAATACAGTATACATATATTATTTGGTTCTTTGCATTTAAAGCTTTTTTTCTTACATGCAGTAGATTATATAACAATGTAGATGACCTGACTGCTTTTGAACAATCAAAGATAATTAGATTAATTGTAATTAAATCATAATTTTCTCTCTTTTATCATTTATGAATGCTTATTGTCATTATGATCATTTTGAGGCATTAGTATAATTATCATTACCAAACAGGAACACTGGTGTGCTGATTAATGCCACTGTGTACATTAGATTTTTTTTTTACAGCATCAACTTTACAACAAAATATGGCTTATATGCTTCATGGCATAGATGATCTCTTCTTTGAACTCATTAAATGTACCAAAATATCAGACATACACTTTGACAATGAGAATAAAATACGCACCATGAAACGCTTTGTGCTCACCAACCGCCACCAGAGGGCAGTGTGTCCCTGTTGCCTAAAGGGAGGGGGCAACCAGGTGAGGTGTTTTTCAAGGTCAGTATTACACATCACATTGACTATTTGGGCAGGTAAGTATTGTCAGAGTCTGACCAATTTGCATATTATCATTATTATTATATGACTTGATGTTACCAGTAAATCTGCTTTCTCTATTCCAGTCACATCAGCTAACACTCAAGATGCCATAAGCAGTTGAAGAACACATCACTATTAATAAGCCTCCCACCCACACACACAGCATACACGGCATCAGAGAATGACAGAGTGAAGGGTTGGCCTGTCTTTAGCAGGGGCTGCAGAGGTTGCACCATTTGCTCACATGCTGGCAGATGCAACACACACACACACACACACACACACACACTCACAAGCACACACAGAAACCATCTCTGAACTCATCCATGAGAAAAGGATCTGAGCTGTGGAGGAGCTGAGTTAGCCGCACACACACACACACACACACACACAAGATACACACACACACACTGAACGTCTGAGCCCCCATTGGTCGGCGTCTCTCCACCCCACCGCGGGAGTCTCTGAGGGGTCTGCTGCAGCACTACTCTGCTCCAGGGGCCTGGAAATGCTGGAGTGAGACATTTTTTTTTCTTCCTTACTTCTATTTTTGGGCTGGATATCAGAGGTCCACACACAGCCTCCTTCATTTTCCGCTGTTTTCCAACATACTGGTTCCCAGTGTACGCTGCTTGTACAGCATCAGTGTCTTTTCTGCAGATACTAAACAGCAGTGTAAGGCCTGTAGCTCAGGCAGGCAACATGATACCACTGAGACAATGAGAATCGGTGCAATAAGCTAGTGAGGAAGGACACATAAATTGTGCTTGTGCTGCAGGGCCCAGGGGCAGCAGCAGCCCAGTGCTCAGCCAGCCATGTAGACTCAGGCCACAGCTAAAAGAATTTGGAGAGGACCCTTCCTGCGGGCCCATCCCCCCCCATAAGTGAAGACATGACTTAACCAGCCGCCTTCCGAGTGAGCAAGGAATCTACGATCAGTTTGGTTTTCAAGTCAAACCCAAAAGGTCTTGTTTTACATTTTCTGCTGTTTGTCATAATGAAAGTAATGTGCAGTTAATAACATTACATCAATCAGCAGATTATGTGTGTTTACTTTGCAATAATGTTCTCAAAAACATCCTGGATCAGTATTAGAAGAGAACAATTAGAGTTCCAGCTACTTATCACAGGGTGTCACATCTGAGGGAGAACACAGCAACATCAAGGCAGAAAATAATAGGTGTTTATCAATTAATAAACACAGGTATGACTGCAGGTCATGAGCAGGACTAAACTGTTCTATTACAATGTGTGTAATAGAATGATAAACACAGAGTGGGCAGATGTTAGAGGCGCGTTACTTTCAAGTGTCTGGCACTGTGTTGTAAACATTTACACAGAATATGATGATTAAATCAGGCTGGTTAAACGTCTGCATGTCGTGGCACTACAGGCACAACCGGCAGAGGATCAATCAATCTCATCAGGGGAAGTTGTTCATCCTCAGTCCTGGAGTAAAACACAAGAGTATCTGCCCACATTCATAAAATAGAGGGAGGTCCCTAATTCCACAATAGCCTATAGGGCTTCAGATTCATGTAGGAACCTGTCAGAGGGAAGAAGCATGTTTATGAATGAACAAGCTGCTTCTCTACTTCCAGAGTTCAGTGTGTAGTCTGTTTGGCAAACTGGATGAATAAGGAGTGCTGTGTGATGTGGAAACATCCATCATTGCATTTTAATCACGTGTGCGTTTTTACGCATTTCCTTATTATGGATACTTACATAAAAGCATTAATACACTTTAACACACGAGAGATTTGGTCGAAACTAGACTATTAAGGCTACACTGTGTGAGCTGTGTAGCCTACAGAGGCTATTATAAAGTTTCCACAGGTTAGACAGCTGATTGACAGGACATGATTTTGATGTTTTGGGTTTTACGCAGTGGTTTCTGTATCTCCGCGGCCTCAGAGATGGGTATCCGGCTTATTGATAGTGGTGAATGCCAGCGGGCATTAGAACAGCAAGCGGCCATCTGCCAGCCTAGCGAACTAGCAACCCCACCAGCTGCAGTCGCAAAACGCCCTACAAAGCAGGACATGCATGCAGCTTCTGACGTCTGCGGCCACACTGCGCTACAAAGCCCAGAAAAACCAGGAGCGGAAACAATGAGAATCACGCTTATATACGCCGCATAGGTCCACGACCAGCAAGTTTTTGAGAAGAGGCTGCCGTTAAGTGCACATCAGTTCATTTCGGACGACCGGTTTGCGCGATTATTTTCCCCATGTTGAAAAAATATACATAAAAAGACTCATGCAGGGGCACTTTAATACCCCGACATGGCGACGGCAAGAAAAGGGAGAGAGCTTTTTACTATTTTGGAAACTAGCGCGGACGCAGAAAGTAGCACGGTGTGCGACAGCCAAGAGTCTCCGCTTAATCTTTCAGCCGATGTGAAGTGGTTTGAAATTCCGTACAGAAAGCCAGACTCGGACGAGGAAGACGAAGTGCGGGAGGAGGAGGAGGACGGCGAGGGGGAGAATGGATTCACGAGCACAGCAGCAGCCGCGGCGGAGACTGCAGACGCGGCCAGCTTCATCGCGGGAGGAGGCTGCAACATAATTTTGGTCACTGGCAGTAATGGGATCGAGCACGACGAGGAGGAGTACGCAGAGGACTGTTATTATTCTGTCTCTACCAACTGCTCTGATACCACCTCGAACGATTCGGATATTGATTTCTCCGATTTGGAGGAGGAGGAGCGCAGGAGTTTTTTCAGCTTTGACGATGACTCGGACGAGGACTGCACTTCTCCCGACTTCTGGGGCGAGCCCGATCAGGTAATCTCAATCGAGCCATTCTCCGCCGTCAGCGGCCCTCAGCACTCGCTGGGGGACGATGCTGACACCCGTGACTATTTCCGGATACTCTTCCCAGATTCTCTTTTTGAACACATGGTAGAACAAACAAACAAATACGCCCTCTATCGGCAAAGGAGGAGTGGAAAGTCAGACCCCCACTGGCACCCCACTGATGTCAGAGAGATGAAAGCTTATGTGGGTCTGAACATTCTTATGGGCATCAATCAGCTCCCAGACACTGGCATGTACTGGGCCAGTGATATTTTCATAGGCAACGCAGGCTTTAAAAAAACTATGACAGCCAGGCGCTTTGAAAAACTCACACAGTATCTCCAGCTCTGTGACCGGGAGTCTGAGCCTGTGCGTGGGGAGCGTGGGTATGACGCCCTCTTCAAAATCAGGCCTCTCCTTGATGTGGTGGAGAACACCATGTGGGATGCGTACACGCCCAATCGTTGTTTGACCATAGACAAGTGTGCCATTGTGATGAAGGGGCGTTTCTCACCCACCCAGTACATGCCCTCCAAGCCCCTGAGGAAAGGGCTGACCGTGTGGATGCTGTGTGACTCGCGCACCGGCTACTGCCACCGGCCCAAGATCTACGTAGGCAAGCCCAGTGAGGATGAGGCGGCGGCCTCCCTGGCTTACAGGGTGGTGACCTCCCTGGTGCGCGGCCTGGAAGGTCAGTACCACCATCTCTTCATGGACAGCTTCTTCACCTCAGTGCCCCTCCTCCAGCGGCTGCTGAGGGATGGACTGTACGCCTGCGGGCCCACCCAGCCGGGGCGTAGAGGTTACCCAGAGGTCCTGCGCCCCCGCAATGTGGGAAAGCTGTCGCAGGGTGAGTTTTACCAGTGCCAGCGTGGCAACCTGGTTGCTACGGTGACAAGGGATGCCAAGGTTGTTAGCTGCCTCTCCACCAACTCCGCTCCAGGTATCGTGGGCATCAGTCCAGGCCGGCAGCAGCACGAACCAGACGGGGAGGGTGAGAGTGACAGCATGAACTGCTCAGGTTTGTCTTTTGGCGTACCTCGACCTCTGCCTCTGCTCTTGTACCAGGAGAACATGAGGGGCGTTGACCTGTGCGACCAGCTGAGAGAATGCTACCAGGTTGGCAGGCCGTGCAAGAAGTGGTGGCGCTACTTCCTATGGTTCTACGTCAACCTGTGTATCGTCAATGCCTACATCATCCTGAGGGAGAGCAGAGGGGGCACGCCGCCGGCGGGCTTCAACGGCAAGCAGTTCACCCAGCGGCACTTCCGGGTGCGCCTGGCGCAGCAGCTGATTGGAGACTACCAGGGGGCGAGGGGCATGGAACGGGCAGCACGCAAGAGACACGCAGATTCCCCCATAGAGTACGGACACCGCCTGGAGCGCATGTCAGAGCGCTCTCGCCGCTGCAGGAACTGCACCAACAAGGGACTGCGGCACGAAAGCGTGTTCGGCTGCAAGATATGCAATGTCCACCTATGCAGGGGAGGGTGCTTCTCTGAGTTTCATAAATAACAATGAACTGCTTTTTGTTTTTATATCCTTTGTGTAATCAAACAACTTGTGTCAAGGGATTTTTTAAAAAAACTGTAAAACAATTTGTAATTCCAAAGGTTACCACTACAAGTGCACAATATAGTCACACACTTTATGTAGAGCTAGTTTTAGGATAGAAGTATTATTGCACGTATTATAGAGAAAATAAACTGAGAAACTGTAGATTATTTGAATTAGTATAGAATGTTTTGGCAACTTGCCTTCTGTAACACTGACAGAATTGCCTTGTGTCACTTTTTTATACGTTTAAAATAATGAGAAGGATTTTATATGAAAAAGAAGAAATCAAACTTTTCTGCACTTACAATAGATCAGAAAATGTTTACTATGGGAAGTTTATCTCTCTCCTTTTCCAAAATAAAAGCTTCATCATGATGTACTTAACTGAATCACCTGTTTCTGTAAGTGGCATTAAAGGATGGACAACATAATATTAAACAGGAAAAACGTGAATACAATAATAAAATCTGAGCAGTAAAGGTCTAGTGTGTAGGATCTGGCAACATCTAGCAGGGATGTTGCACCAACTGAAACTTCTCCCATGTGCCCAGCGTGTCGGAGAACTATGGTGGCCAACGCAACAACATGAAAATGTGAATGTCTCTCTCTAGAGCCTGTGATTGGTTCGTTCATTCTTGGCTAAATATGGCAGACCCGCTCTGTATGTAGATATAAGCAGCTCATTCTAAGCTAACGAAAACACAACAATTGTTATTTTCAGGTGATTATACACTAAAGAAAACATACTTAATCATATTATATTAAATTTCTGCCAGTAGATCTCCCTAAATCCAGCATGCTCTTCCTTTAAATTACACTGCTTAGAAACAGGCTCAGCTTTTGGTTGTTCTTGGTCCTTCACACACATGAAAATCTGTGTCTCTGGGCCTTCAAGGGGACACAGCTTGGAGCAATTAGAGAGCAGAAAAAGCCCCTCAGTACTCTCCAGCCAGCGGACCTAGTAATGCCATTTCTTTCTCCAACCGCACTTCACAGAGCCATCTGTGGCCCTTCTCTACTGGGTCCAAGCTCAGAACGTGATACTTGTCACTGACATGATTGGAAAATGGAAGAAATATGACAGAAACCCACTTTTTGAGAGTATAAGCTTCATGTGTAATTGGTTACAGTAAGCTGAAAGAGTGAGGACATTCATTTCAATCACATATGTACATCAGCATGTGCACAATTTGTTAAAGGAGCGTGTAAGGTTTAGAGAGGAGGACAATTGAATTAGGACACATTTGTAACTAGTGTTAAACATAATGAGTGTTTTCATCAAAGCTGTTCTGAGCTCTGTTATCGGGCTGCATGTGAGCAGAGATAGGCCGCTTCAGCAGGTCGGACTAGTCGTCTCTTTCCTTCCTCTCTCTCCCTCAGTAGCATGCTGTCTATCTCCCGCCCTCTCTCCTTCCTCAGGCTCTGCTGTGCCATCCTACACATTCACACACACACACACACACACACACACACACACACACACACACACACACACACACACACACACCCCTCCCCTCCCCTTCACTCCGCTCTCTTGCTCGCTCTCTCAGCCGTTCCCCAGCTGGGAGAGGGTTAGTCAACTGGACGGCCGTCCCGCTGATCTGCGGGAGCCCCTTTGGGGAGTTACCATGGCAACCGTGGCCGATGAAGACAGGGAGTCGCCAGCAGGCCCGCATGGTTGTCATGGTACTAGCTCTGGCTACGGAGGTGGGAGGTGCCAGAGGCCACACCTCCCTACCCCTTCTCCAAAACTAGGCAAGGCTGTGTGTGTGTGTGTGTGTGTGCGTGTGTGTGTGCGTGTGTGTGTGTGGATTGTGTGTGTGTGTCTGTGTGTGCGTGTGTGTGTGTGTGTGTGTATGTGTGTGTGTGTGTGTGTGTGTGTGTGCGTGCGTGCGTGTGTGTGGGGAGGGAGCTGGCTGGCTGACAGCCTGCACACTGTACACGGAGCCAGTCTGGTTACCAGGCAGGCTCTGCTACAGCACAGCCAGCACCACGACTGCTGCCAGAAATGAACAGAATGACATGAAACTGCTGCTCCAGAGACGTCTTCATGCAGGTGTAGGATTCAGGGATTAGAGCAATCTGTCACGCTGCATCATACCTGAAAGTTTCTATTCTATTATATTGAAAAACGTGAACATCACTGCTGCTTTGCAGATATCTTCATGCAGGTGTAGGAGGCAGAATTATTGCTAAATCTGCACTGCGCACTGTGCTACATAAAACCATATTATGTGCTGTTCAGTCATATAGCACTTAGACCCTCTATTTCATATTTTTTCCAACATTTGCTGAGTTATGTCAGTGGCTGTCAGTCTTCCTCTACCCACATAGTCATTATACTATCAAAGTTATAACAGTTACTGACAATACATAAAAGCTGTTTCACATATGATTTGAATCACATTTTATGTGTTTCCACTCAAATATTAATACACTTTCTAACAAGCCAAAGAAACACACAATGACAAGTCAATTGCAGCAGATGTGAGCTGAAATATGAGCTTAATTTCTCAATTTCCACAACAGCAGTGCAGTGGGGAAGGCCAACCAGAACGGTGGATTTTGAAGCCTGTCACTCTTGTGCTTTTGTATTATTCATGTTGAAAGTAGTCTCTGTTTTGTGGGCTGAACGTGAAATTGTGAGGACCTGTTTGTGCGCCAGAACCAAACACTCTCTCACTCCCTCGCTGGGTATAGTGGGTGTGCTGTATGTGGTGACACAATAGCCAGATCTAATGTTTCCAGGATGGATCCCAACCATAAAATGCTCAGCTCTCAACATGTTTCCCCTCCCGGGCAGGGAACAATCTCTGTCAAGAACATGGGCCTGGTTTCACTTAAGAACCGCTGGTTGGGTAACACATGTACTGTTAGAACCATGAATGTGCCTTTGTTCAATACTTTCCTCTGTTGCAAAATGAGTCCATGGACAAGGATGAGCGTGAGAAACCCCTAACATCTAATTCTCAGATCTCACTGAGTCATTGTTTGTGTCTCCACGCTGCGATGTATGAATGCTCATTCCCCAACAGTCACGACTGTGAGGAGACGACAAATGACTACTTAAATGTAAATGATTCATATCTGTTCAGATGAATTAGTATCTCATACACAAGTGTTTCATGTCTATAAAGGGGAGACTCGTGGGTACCCACAGAACCCATTTTCATTCACATATCTAGAGGTCAGAGGTCAAGGGACCCCTTTGAAAATAGCCATGCCAGTTTATGCTTGCCAAGTTAAGCATAAATGTGTTGTTTAGCATCCTTCAGTACAAACTAGAATAACATGGTTGATACCGATGGATTCCTCAGGTTTTCTAGTTTCATATGATATCAGTGACTTCACTTTGTCTTCACACTAAAACTGAGCCTGCTACAACCTAAAAACTGCACAAATTGCATCAATGCATTGTAGGAATTAGTGGCATTAAAACAAATTTGCATTAATGTGCTATTACTGCGTTAAGTCTAACAGCCTTAACATTTACTCAATAAGTACAGTATTACTTGTACCATACTTTTCCATTTTATGCTACTTCATACTTCTACTGCATAACAATTCAGAGGCATGTCTTAAGACTGAAATTAAGATTATCGTTTTAGCTGTCTCACTCAACAGAGTGAAAAAATTGAATTTCCCCTCGTGGGACTAATAAAGGACTATCTTCTTCTTCTTCTTCTTCTTTAAAAAGCAGCGTGTCTGGTTGGGGCTCATTTCAGATGCCTCTGACTTGTTAGCAGTTCCACCAAAGAGATTTTTCCCTCATAAACATATCACATGGTTTCATCTGTCTGAGGCTCAAAGACCAAAAACCATCCAATATTTTACAAAAAAGACTAGAAAGCAGGACTGTATTTTTCCTCTGTCATACTCCATTAATCTAAACTAATCTAAATGTCTAAAATAAAAATCTAAAATGTATCAGTATTAATCTTATAATGTAACAGATGATAATATATCAGTCACAGAGGTAATGGAGTATTTTTATATTGTGGTATTGACACATTTACTTAAATAAAGGATCTGAGTATACCTACTTACAAATTAATCAACTATTGCTGGCTTCTTTGTGATACACATCTCCATCTAGTGGACAAGAGAGCATACAATGACATACTAGGGACTTGAGGTAGGTTGGATTTATTTAAAAGCAGCTGCATTAAACAGTTATTTTGTGTTGTTATTTGGAGTCCTTGACATACAACATGCATACCACTGTCTCTTGAGCCAATGCATATTTTTAACCAGGAAGCTTTCTAAACCAGATGGATCTCTTTGGTTTTTGTTGATGTGGTTTTGGCGACCCCAACAGAACGACCAGAGGAAGTTTGATCTCTGAGTCTCTTGCCAGAGGGACATCAAGAGTGACCTGCAACCAAAGCAACATAACTTTTTATACTGTTCAGTACTGTATATTTCCTTCCCCGCTTTCTTTTTTGTGCAGTGTGATTTTTTTTCGCTCTGGCTCTTTATCACCCCATCCACGATACTTCGTCCTACATGTACCCATTATTAGTGGCTAGACAAGGGCTGTCCCCTTTAACCCCTCCTCCCCCTTTCTCCCAGAGTTTCCCCCTCATACAGCCTGTGTGGTGCTGTTGTAATCATGCATATTCCTTCTCAGCTTCACAAACCATTTCTGGCAACTTCTCTGTATCCAAGCCAAGTGAACTTTTTAAAAAGTAAATCAACACAACATGCTCAGAATAAATACCTTGAGTCTGTACTCGAGCTTCATCATGCTGCAGTTGAGGAAGGTAGGGTGGAGTTGTGGAGGGATACTCAGGACTCTGGTCATAGTTTTACTGGTCTCAGCTGGAACAGAGTCTCCTGTCCCAAAGAGGGTGTCATGAGTGTGTACAATCCTCTTTGACTGAGCAACAAACGTCTGCTTTTCACACAGGTAGAATTTGGGTGTTACTGTGCGTGCAGAGCCATTGAGCACCTCTACAGAGACTCCCATTGCTTCACCTATTATATTTAGTAGAAAAAACATCATTAATGTTTCGGTTAAGGCCATTCAGAAAATATGTTCTTAATGAAGTCCGTTTACCTTGCTTTACTCCCATTTTTTCAGAGGTAACATTCATAGTAACCTTTGCACAGCCATAAAATGAAATCCTGGTTGCATATTGTTGTTCCTACCAAATAGAGGCATACTGTTAGCTGTCAGGAAGCCACATCTATAAATACCAGTTTGAGCTGGCATTAGCTGCATAGATGATTATTAGAACATATAATTATAAAAGTAAACGCACAAATGAGATCTATAAAAACCAAAACTCTATTCCATACCTTGAGGCCGATGATTATCATCTCTGATTTGGAGGCAAAGGGGAACTCAGACTTGGTCAGAAAAGGGAACTCAGTCTTGGTTTTGTGGACGAGCCAGATTGACTGAGTCAGCTGTGCTCGCAGACTGTATGTAATTTTGCCCCACTTCCCGTTGTAGGATGAAGGCATATCTCTGCAGGGAAATAATCCAAACACATAAGGGAGATAATTTTATTTCACCAGCTGGTGAGGAAATGTTTATCATAAATATAAATATATATTCAAACGTACATATTTGGGATCACAAAGGAGAATGGATACACATTTCTCCCAGGACGGATGATTTCTGAACCTTATAAAAAGAAACATTTTGGTTAAATGTACATTCATCACAGGCCATAAAATATCTCTAAATTCAAAAGCTTTAAAAGCTCTTTCTTTCTAACTAACTTTCTTACTAACCATCTCCTTTGTTTTTATCTTGAAGAATAATATGTTCAAAATAAAAGTATTTCTTCTTGTCGCTGTACATCCTTGTGGCTTGTCCTTCTTGTTCGTGCCATGTCACTTTAGCTTTTCCTTTGGCTCTGACCAAAAAACTCTGCACTTTGGTTTCTCTGCTGGTCACCACTGTCACCCTGCCAGAGAGGATGTCCCCGGGAGAGAAGGTGCCTCGCTCGTTCACCTTGTTGTAATCCACTGAGAGGTGCTTTACGGTCATGATAAGACAACATCAAATAACCTTCCTAAAGGTTGTGGAGTGAAAGCACATGGACGATCCTCCTTTTGTGCAAAAAGATTCCTATAACTTGGTTGTTTTGAACTGATCCACGATGGTAGTGAAGTTAGGCCTTTCGTAGATGAACAAGGATCAGGTAAGGCTGGCATGCACTGTAGCAGTGGCCTCCTCCAGAAGCTGTATCTGTGTCACACATGACCACGTGATCATGAGCTGCAGGTGTCACTTTCACACAGGTAACTCTAGCCAGCAGCCTTGCAGCCTAAATTAGGCCAAAGAAATTGAGATTGACATTGTTATTATTATTAAGGAAATGCACTGGAGCATTTAGAGCATATTGTATTGATGCATTCATGCTTCAGAAGGTGTCCTGCTCCCTATGTTTCAGCATGCATAACATAATCACAGCAGGCAGTTTTACTTCAGAGGATTTGACCAAAGGAAGCTAGAACAACTTGGCAACAAGGTAAAATGAAATGGGTGACCTCATGCTATAACAGACCCCTACAAAAAATGTGTTTATTCAAAAATGCTATTAGTACTCTTCTTTTAAACTTAAAATACACGACTACACTTTCAGTTTATTTTTATGTACTTATCAGAAATAATCTTAATAAAATTATATTACTGACAAGTATACAGAAAAGTCCAAGTACACTTGGCTTATACTGAAAAGTATACAGAAAAGTATAAGTATATTTGGCTAAGTACTATAAGTTCACTTGAGAAAACTTAAAAAAAAACTTGCAGTAAAAACTATTAAACTAAAAAAATGGGCTACAAGTATATAACTAGTAACAGTATACCTATAAGTTCTCTGGTAGTATAGTTCATATTATAGCTGCAGTACAAAATACAACTTGGATGTATTTAAAGTATACTTAAAAGTATATTTTACATATTGAGGTAGTACACTTATAACTACTATACTATTATACTACTAAACTATACTATTAGTACATTGATATTAGTGTGCTTATTACATACTTTGGAATATACTTACAGTATACGTAAGTTTACATCATAAGATAAATTTGAAGTATACTTTTTTTGTAAGGGGATGATGGAGCAGTGAAACATCTCTAATCCATCTATTGATTGAAAGATGCGTCACTATATGTCCAGTCAACAGCAGTTCTCTACAACTTTGTCCTTGAGATGACACTAAGCAGCCTGATGGAAATTTACCCAGTACACACATAACACTAAAATTACAACATATGAACATGAATTCACAATAAAATAAAAAATAAAAACATTGGCAACAACATAACAGACCATTATTAAGACCAGCAGTGTGATCACGAAGGAAGAAAAACTCTTTATTGAAAGCATCTTCTGTTACACAGCTGCAAATATTACAAACAAACATAAGCATGGCATAACACCCCCGAATCTCCAGTGGAACTTTTGGCACGCGAGTTGCATTGTGGGTGATATCAGTGCTAGGTTTTGAAGAAGAAAGACTTCATAGAGTAAAAAAGACAATATCTCTGGTTGTGCTGCATCAATTTTGATACTGTTTAAACAGTCCAGTATGAGTCTGACAATGTTATATGAGTTCAGTGTTAAAATTTACACTGCACTCGCCTATTTGCAAGAAGGATACATTGCATATGCTCCGTAGGGAGGAGGGGGACCCTCAGCTTGGGGTGCTGCTTGTAGTTGTGGTGTTGTGCTCCAGGCTGCTTGGTCTGGGCTCCCAAATGCTTCAAATCCAAAGCCAGCAGCAGGAGGTGGTTGTTTCATAGCAGGGACCTCAAAGGAAGGTAGGACGACTATCGGCAGTTTGATCTCTGGGTCAGCTGCATATTTGACATCTAGTAGGATCTGTGAAAAAATAACAGCATTATTGTACAGTATCATATACAGTCACAATTATTTACATAGGCTACTCTGTGCACAACTCAGCAACACCATGAACCATGAGTGAGGGATGGGTTCAGAGGCTCCAGATAAATGCTGATATTCAAAATTGGGGAAAAAAATGTGTTTTTTTTGCTTTTTTTTTCCAATTTTTTTTTTTCAATTTTTTTTTTCATTTTTAGTGGATATACTGGATTTCATAATTGGAAAGTTGTTGTAGCTAGGTCAAGTCAGTGGGGCTTTCTTATGCTTCTTACTGTATTTCTTTGTTTTGTCACTAGAGGTCATCTCCGGTTTACTGCTAAGTTTATTTAGTGCATTTGAGTTTCCTGAGTTGCTTAGGTTTATGTATGTTATGCATTTTTATACTTTTAGCATTTGCTTGGTCATTTTATTAACAGTCATTGAAGAAACACACCATTTGCCATTTTGTATTTTACATATGACCTGGCAGAAGGGATTAGTCTTTCCACAAAAAGGATTCCTTTTCA
This sequence comes from Pterois miles, assembly GCA_947000775.1. Lineage (NCBI taxonomy): Eukaryota > Metazoa > Chordata > Actinopteri > Perciformes > Scorpaenidae > Pterois > Pterois miles. The sequence continues at coordinate 6,375,064 of CAMQGK010000334.1, read as the reverse complement.
TTATTGTATGTCAGTACTGGAGTTTACGTCTCCTGTGACTGAAAAATTAAGCCTCATTCGCAAATAAAAAATACATTTTAAACAATAAAAATAGAAACAGAAAAGTCCACAAGCTGTCGCTCATCTTACAAAACAGTAATCAAGAATATGAACAGAAAAATGGCTCAGAGAGAAGAAACGCAGGATTGCCCCCCTACAAACTATTGTTTGACCACAGTATCTGGATGTTTACCTTCAGCCTGTACTCCAGCTTGATTATGGAGCAGTTCAAGATGGAGGGAGGTAGTTCCATGGGGATGGTGATCACCTTGGTCACAGTCTCTTTCCCAGAGGATGCAACAGCCTCCACCTTGTCTTTCACGATGTCATTTGTGTGAACTCTCCTGCGACCCTGGGCGAAGAAACTGTTCTTCTCATACAGTACGAATTTGGGCTTCACTGAACGACTCGAGTGGTTGCTGACTTCAACTGTGACTTTGAGAGCCTCGCCTGTAAAATGGAAAAAAGAAAGCTACAATAGTAAATTTCTAGATGTAATCAGTAGTTATTAGTGGTTATAATTCTGCAGTATGATAATGTGTATGCAGTGAGTTTCTGTATTATTCACATTGGACTGACCAGTGGCCATCGTTACAGAAGAAAGTGCTATATTGTTACTGAAGACATTATTAAGCACTTGGCTGAGCAGTGCCATGAGCAATGCCCTACATAACATGAGCAAGGTGAAAAAACACTGGAAGTCAACAAATACAAGATGCAAATTAATACTGTAGCAAACATTAGCACTAGACTGATAAAGCGGCCAGGCCAATATATCAGCCGATGGCAGATAATGTATAGGTGTGTGTCAGCGAACCAGTAACCAGAACTTCCAGTACAAAAACAGTACCTTTGAGGTTATTTAGAAACAGGATCACTATGTGTGACAAATGCATTTTTCAATTGTAAAATGCACAGTATGTATTTAGGTCATAATTTTAAAAAAATCTAATCCATATGCAAATTGTTCATGAGATTTTATTGCTGGTCATTTGTTGGACAATCATTTTGTTATCGCACTCCCAAATATCAATACTGATATCTGCCTCATTAACCTGGGCTATAGTAAATATCAAACTACAATCTAGTACAATTTCATAGAATCTCAATCTGAAAATATTGTAAATATACATCTTTACCTCGCTACCAGACAGCTCTTTCCAATGGGAAACCGAAGCAATTAGATCCCTCTCCTCAAAGCCACCAGACTCCATTCACTAAAGCAGTAAAGTAACAGCGCTTCAAGAGATCCCAACTAGCCCTTTCAGCTATTTCCAAACTTAGCACAAACTTTGACTCAGCTAGTGCTAGCGTTCATATTATTCATAACCTCACTGATCAGCTTACACTGGTAACCTAAGTCTGTGCTTTTTGCACCAGCAGAATGGGCATTTCCATTTCAAAAAACAAAACAAAACAAAACAGATTGCAGATAACTCACTTTCACTGAGCATTTCATATTCACACAGATGGATTGATAAGGAGTGTGACAAAGTGCCTATGATGAGAGTGGGCTGAGTAACCTGTTATTTTACAGTGCGCCAAGCAAAAACTTGTCAGACCTGTATAGGCTCTTTCACAGCAACCATTGTAACACAGGTGTAACTGATTAAATGAATTATGGTCCCATTGTGTTTAGTACATCATAGTTATTCTAATGAGCCAGCATGCACAATACCAGGACCCTGGCCCGCCTAAATGGAACAGGGCCACACTTAATGTTATTAAATTCACCTGTGTTTACCCTACAATGACATGGTGAAATTGCCCACGCCATACACTGTTGTTCATTGTTGTGTAACTTGTTCAGGGCCGTCGCTCCCACCATGAGCATCACACGCTGTGCGTAGGGCACCAAGTGCTGGAGGGGAACTGCAATTATGATCATCATCATCATCAAGGTCCAAAATTAACACCTGCCAAGTGCAAAATGCAGGTAGATTTCTATCCACCATACTGTCAGGTAAATATTTGTACCAAAATCATGTGGGTCATGTTATAAAGACTGTCTCTATCATGTTTTCCTTAATGGATTTGTTTAGGATGATTTACTCATGGGGGAAAAAACTGAAAAAATTAAATTTCTATCTTTTGTTGCTGATTGCTAAATCTCTGAAAAGTCAAAGTCACACTACTGAGCACCAGTTGGATCCAGTTACGCTGTTGTTAAAGTGACATTTTAATGAAGAGCCCATATGGCTTGTTTAGGACTCGAGACCTAAGTTGGGACTTAACTTGGGACTAGAGTGCACAGACTAGAGACTTACTTTACTTGCAAAACACCCACCTCTGGTAGCCTGTATCGAGTGAAATGTCAGGAAGGTTTAAAAATAGGTAACGCCCGCACCTAGTATTCAGGTATTCGGGGGGGCATATTCCCAACAACTCCAGTACACATTGGTTGGTTATCTAGTTGTCTTTCTAGAGAAAGATTACACTAATCAATAATGTTAAGATGGCGAGAGCAGCACAGGAAAAATGAGCTTACATTCTGTTGTTACCAAACAAGAGTTTGTAAGTGTTTCCTTGAAGCATGTAGAAGGTAGAACACACGATCAACAAATACCTGCTCTCCAAAATAACTGAGGGAGGTGTGTCCAGTAACTGAACAAGGAAAGGCATGAATCAAAATCCTTCAAGTGTAGGATTCTTCCAAACTAGATTATTATTATTACCTTGCTGGTATCCCATCTGGTTGGTGTGAACATCCATTGAAATGTTTCCAGAGCCAAAAACTTTGACAGATTTATCCTTGCAGCCATACTGAGGTTCCTACAAGAAGAGACCTCCGCCTCAGATTAACACGGTCTCTGCTGTTTAGACAGCATTTGCAGTTTTAAAGATGAAGGATTTCTTACCATGAGCCCAGGAATATCCATGTCTGCTTTGGACACAAATGTGAAGTGGGTTTTGGCCTCTTTTGTCAGCTTCATTGATTGTTTAAGCTCTGCCTTCAATTTATGAACAATGTTGCCTATGGAGGATTTGAAAGATGATGGGATTTTTCTGTGAAATACAACAATAGAAAATGTAAATGACCTGAAAAATGTAAAGCATCAAAGTAAAATAAAGATCAAGTGAAGAATAGGCACCTGTCAGGAATCTTGAAGGAAAAAGGAAATACATGTCTTCCTTTACCAATGACTTCAGTGCCTGGAACAGAAATACATACTGATAATTAATGACTTAATAAGTCCTTAAACAGTGTATTAACAACATATCGTTGTCTAAATGTCATTGATTTAGCTACAATGCACTGCATCTCAGTAATTGTTTTAATTTAATACATTACCATCTTGTCTTGCCTCTCTCAAGATATGATGTTTGACCTCATAATATTTCTCATCAGCCCAGTACACATGGTGATGATGTTGCCCATAATGTTCAGTCCAGCGGACCCGAGCTTTTCCTTTTGCTATAAAAATAAGCGACTGGATTTTAGTTTCCTTAGAAACCTCCAAGATGATTCTTCCATTAATGGTATCTCCATTTGTGAAGATGTTTTTGCTGTTGACGGCATCATATTCGATTAAGAAGTTTTTGATGGTCATTTTCCACAGAGAAATACACAGTGGAAAATCAAAATCCCCTGTAAAACCATGAGGAAAGTAAAGGTTTGTAAAGTCTGACCAGCTGCGACGCACTGTTCATATCTGATCTCAGGCATGCAAATCTGGTTAAACCTGTTCTTCTCTCCTGTGCACCTATGGGTGAGAGACACATGCGCACACAGTGACTGGGAGCATTCAGCCCTACAAACTCACCACAGTTGACTAATACAGACAGAGCAAGTCATCACACTGCTGTTTAGAATGAGCATGCTCTCCTGATCACCTCCGCAGTGGGTGGAGTCATACCTGGGTTTATGGCACGTTACACTTTCTCAATGTGTCACATGACATTGTTATTTTCCAGTCACATCAAATAAGTTCCATTTACTGTAATTACTGTAAATGCTGTTATTTAACCTGGAGTGTTCACAGTGGAAAAAAATGGAAACGACAAAGGCTCATATGGTCTTTATTGTTAGAACCAGCAGTGTTATCATAAAGAGGTGACATGATTTAAGCAAGCTGATGTAAAGTAGTTAGCATACATATAACACTGAAAGCACAACATGTGGACTTCTACTCACAGTAAAATAAAAAATACAAACAACATAAGTCGAAACGCACAAAGAACCAATATTAGAACCAGCAGTGTTATCATAAAAAAGAAAAACTCTTTATTTCAAGCATCTTCTGTTACACAGCTGCAAATACTGTATAACAAACAAACATGAGCATGGCATAAAATCTCCATTGTGCATTGTGGGTAATGTAGGTGCCAGGTTTTGAAATTCATAGAATAAAAAAGACGACATCTCTGGTTCTGCTGCATCATTTTTTATACTTTTTTTCATGAGTCTGGCAAAGTTATAAGCATTCAATGCTAAATCTGTGGAATATTTACATTACACTCGCCTATTTGTAAGAAGGATACATTGCATATGCTTCGTAGGGAGGAGGGGGACCCTCAGCTTGGGATGCTGCCTGTAGTTGTGGTGTTGTGCTCCAGGCTGCTTGGTCTGGACTCCCAAATGCTCCAAATCCAAAGCCAGCAGCAGGAGGTGGTTGTGTCAGAGCAGGGACCTCAGAGGAAGGTAGGACGACTATTGGCAGTGTGATCTTTGGGTTTGCAGCAAATTTGACATCTAGATAGATCTGTGAAAAACATATGTGATGTAACATTGTTGGATTTTCTTCATTATATCACCAGATACAATATATCACCTGTATTACAGTATATACAGTCACAATTATACTACACTGTGCACATAACTGACTCCTTTGGTAAACACCATGAACAATGAATGAGGGATGGAAATGTTGGTACTCAATGTGAAAAAACTGTACTGGATACAGTGGATTACATAATTGGAACTTTTTTGTATGTAGTTCAAGTCAGTGGGGATTTCTTATGTTTCTTACATTAGTCTTTTGTTTTGTCATTAGAGGTCCCCTCTGGTGTACTGGTTTACAGCACTTCTGCTATGCTTTCCCTCACCTCACCTTAGTATTTGATTTTTTTTTTCACCTGTAACTGAATAATTAAACCTCATTCACTAACTAAAAGTACAAATAAGGCATTTTAAACAATGAAAATGGAAAAACAGAAAATGCCACAAGCTGCCATTCATCGAACAAAACAGTAATCAAGAATATGAACAGAAAAATGGCTCAGAGAGAAGAAACGCAGGATTGCCCCCCTACAAACTATTGTTTGACCACAGTATCTGGATGTTTACCTTCAGCCTGTACTCCAGCTCGATTATGGAGCAGTTCAAGATGGAGGGAGGTAGTTCCATGGGGATGGTGATCACCTTGGTCACAGTCTCTTTCCCAGAGGATGCAATAGCCTCCGCCTTGCCCTTCATGATGACATTTGTGTGAACTCTTGAGCCACCCTGGGCGTAAAAGTGGTTTATCTTATACAGTACAAATTTGGGCTTCACTGAGCGACTTGAGTGGTTGCTGATTTCAACTGTGACTTCAAGAGCCTCACCTGTAACATGGAAAAAAGAAAGTTGGTAAATTTGCAGACCCAGTCAGTAGCTGACAGTGGTTACGATTCAATGATAAGATAATGTGTATGCAGTGAGTTTCTGTATGATACACATTAGGTTGCTCAGTGGCCAACGTAACAGAGGAAAGAGCTGCATTGTTACTGAAGACATTATTAAGCATTAAAGAGTAACTTAACACCAGGCTGAACAGTGATACCCTGATGTCCTGGCATACCCTGAATACACTTCTACATGACATGAGCAAGTTGAAAAAACAGCAGGAGTCAGCAAAAACAAGATCTTCAGCTGCCGTTATGCAAGACTAAAAAAATTTTGAACTTTGAGCACTAAGCATTCATTGTGCAACTACCATTAGTCAATAGACAGGATATATTACTATTTGCCATGATCTAAGGTGAGCACTAATATAGAGACCATCCCAAAGTTAAACCTGCGGCGTGCTGTTCTGAAAACATTTTATGTGAGAAATTACATATACAGTAACAGAATATTGATTCATATTTGATCAGCGCTGCCTAGTTTGACCGAGTGATGACAGTGGCTCTGAGTGGTTGTTTTCCTCTGGTCTGTGAAATCTTGTAGATGCCATTAGGAGGACAGCGAGGCAAAGATCACCCGGAGTTCAACTGAGGGGAGGATCCTCCTGGATGTCAATCAGGACTTGCTCTGCAATTTCTTTGATTGGCTTGATGAATATCAAGAAATGAGGTGGGAGCGCGAGAAGAGCCAGATGCAGACGGAGATCCGTGAACTGAAAGCTCAGCTTCAAAAGGCACTAGCTAATCCAGACCACCCTCCAATTCAGGACAGAAGCCTGAAATCGGAGTTGGACAAGGTCAGACTGATGCTGAGCAACGCTCAGATGGACCTGAGGCAGCAGAAAGCTAAAGTCAGGAACCAGGACTGCTGGTTGGCGAGGACAAAGCTGGAATACGAGACCCTTCAAAAGGAGATGGAGGGAAAGATAGCTGAGCTCTGTGCTGCCACAAAGATGCCTGCTGTGTCTCAGACTAACAAGGAGGTGGAGTTGGAGAGCTGTCTCCAGACTGAGGGCTAAAACTAAAAAACTACAGGGACAGCTGATACAGATGAAGGAGCTTCTCCAACAACAGGCAAGGACCCATCAGATCCATCTGGAGGAGCAGACAGCAACAACAAAGAAGCTTATAGCTGCTCTGAGAGTCCCTGAACATCGGACCAGGTCTCACTGCTCTAAGACTTGATATTATTCTACCTTTCTACTGTATCAACTCTGTTTTTATATATTACTACATGTTAATTTGTGCTGCTTTTTATGTATTTGTAAAAGAAAGCACTTTGTGACTTGTTTTTGAAAAGTGCCATATAAATAAAGGTATTATTTCAGATGGAGAAGGTTGCCCCACTAACCAACCCAAGGCAAACACACATTGGTTCTTGTGTATATGTTATTGTTTGTTCTTTGTTTTTGCTTTGGAAATAAAATCCTTAAAAAATTATAACTCTAGATTGTGCTCTTCTCATGTGTAATATGAAATGTTTTGTTTGATGTATAAATCACTGGGCAAGCACTGAGGAGTTCTCATTTACTCACTATTGTCTGAAAATATACAGTAAGTTGGCTCAACTGGTTTTATATGTTGGTCCAAGTATAGGCTTTTTTTGGTCTGGAGTTACAGTACATGTTGGTCATCCAAAGAAAATGAACAAATGAAAAATACCTGAATGTTTTGCAGGTTTACTACAAGTCTAAAGTGGCTTAAGAACTTGATGCAAGGGAGTTTATTTAGTGCCACAGCACCTTTCAAACACAGCTGCATTTCATAGTTTTATGGTGAGGAAACGCATTAGAAAATAAAGAGAAAAATAAGAATTAAAATAAATTACAGCAGTCAAAATGATGACTTGTGCCCTTGGGGCCTGCAGACCTCTGGTAATCCATGCATGCCTGAATGGCAATAACCAGCCAGGATACATTTTAATGTTGTTTTATGCAGCATATACTTATTTCTTAGTGTCAGATAATGGTGGCCCATGCACATATTCAAGTGGTAATATATCGATTAAAAGAGTGAAAAAGGGGATATGGCTGCAGAGAAAAAGAAATGAGTAAAAGGGGAGAGAAAGAAAGCCAGAGTACAGATGGAAAAAGAGGTGGAAGCTGTGAAAGAGAGAAACAAAAGAGAGAAAACACAAGAGAGAGGGGCGGAAACACAGTTGAGGGATTTTGCTTCGTTTACACACTGCATCTTTATCAATAAGATCTTGGGGTTGCATCAACTTCAAACTTATTTGGTAAAGATCAACTCATCAGTTTACTTCTTGTTTTAAGAGTAATCATCAATATACAGTATATTACATTTTTAACACATAATTTAGCAAATTTCAGCTTGCCATCCAGTCAAATCAGCAAAATAATTTGGAGTAAAAGAGTAAAATGAGACATTTTTAGAAACTCTTTTTTTCTATCCATATATCACAACATGTCTTAATGAATCTGTATATGAAGCTACTCCACTAACCAATAGAGTGCTACAGAAATGAGTCCGAAAACCAGGAAATGAGTTAACATTACAGCACTTTGGTTCCCTCGTCTGGAAGTCAGCGGGTTTTAGTTATATGGTTAACACAAGCTGAAGAGGTTTTAAGGTTTCATCAGTAAATATCTCACTCAGGAATTTTGAAGCCTTTATGTGTCTTAAAAAGGGCATTTGCTAACAAGTGGCTAAATGAGACAACTAAACGTCATCACACTGACTCATCGTCCTTCACAGCCTCGTGTTTATACTCGTACTCGTGACCGTGGTGTAGTTTGTTTATAGCCTAATGTTAGCTTTTTACTTCTGACGATTGCATTCATGCTTCAAATACCATAAATCATTTGTGGAGATTATCTTACTGAACAAAATGTGTAAGTATTATAAATGTGTGTCTGCCACAGAGCTTATTTTCTGTAATAACCCAAAGCCCAATGGAACAATCCCATTGGTTTATTGTCAAGGGATCCAGGGCGTTGCTAACTTCCTGTCTGGCCTACAACAATATGTTGTCCCTGGAACTCTATACTGGACCAGTGTTGTCCCCATTAGTCACTTAGACACAAAAGCATTGGAAAATAGAGTCCAGGTAAAAAAAACAAAAAAAAAAAACAAGGTTGTCTTTTAATATCCACTTTAAACTCAGGTTCTTTCATTTTAACCATGGCTCCTGGATCCTGATCCTATTAGGGATCGGGTGTCTTAGTGTTCTGTGTTTCCTGTTGCATGCTTTTCTGTTTTGCACTTCCTGTTTTATTTTGGCATGTTTAACCTCTCCTCTCATTCCAGATCACATCACTTCCTCCCCTGCATGCTTCACGCCACTACGTTTGAGCACTTCCCTCTGACCTAGATTCTGCACCATTCACCTGCGTTTCATCGTCCTTCCCCCATCCTGATTGTGTCCACCTGTGAATAGTCAATCACTCCCTCACTAGTATTTAATGTGTGCTCCCCATTCCTTCTGTGCCAGATCGTCTTGTGCCCTTGTCAAGAGTTCCAGCGTTTCCTAGTGAGTGATTTCGAATACCGGTTACTGAATTTCTGCCTGCCCCTTTTTGACCTAGCTCTAGCCTGCCGTTTTTGATGTGTCTGCCTTCTCTATTGCCTTCTGTGTACCGAACCATTGCTGTGATTAAAGACGCCATTTTTTGCCCAAGTCCTACTGTTCAGTGTGTTGCATTTGAGTCCTCTGTCGCCTCTGTTCGGAGTCATAACAGATCCAGAACGCCACCAAAATGTAATGGATAGTTCAATGTGCCACACTGTCCCCGTCCCAAAAAATTCCATTCAAATCCATCACAAACACTTGGAGTAATCCTGCTAACAGAGCATCAATAATAGTTCATTCATCGAGTCATTTTATGCCGTAGAACAAAACGTTAAAATCTCTTCAGCTTGTGTTAACCATACACCTTATTTTAAACATCTAACTAATAACATATTCAAAAGAACTAACTTCAAGAGAAAGGGGACCGGAAGTGCAGAGAGGCTATTCCCGTTTGGGACTCATCCTGCAGCACTCAAACATTGGAATAATCACATCTCATGTTTATGGGTCCAATTTGATTACAGTACAGTTAAAGGACCACAACAACTTGTTAACGCACTTTGGAAAACCTCTGGCTCGAGTTTGATCCGTTTTTTTGCCATAGCTGTCATCAATCTGAGTTGATTTAGCGCTTCCTTTAACTCTGGCAGCGGCGTCCGTCATCGACTTCACCAACGTACCGATCCGTTTTATTTCACATGAGCTTCTGTGATATCGGTTTAATAGCGTCCTGCGGGAGCCACATACAGCTATCAAATCGTCTGTGGTCACACGAGTCCAGTGAGCCCATTACCCCACACGCAATTGCAAACATTCCACCAAACCACGTTTCCTTCCGACAGTATTTTGCAAGGGAACCATCACCCAAGATTGGTTTAAAGATTAATGGTGGTATATTCCCTAGAGAGGTTGACATTACCAAAAATAAATGCTCTAATAAATTCATAAGGTATTGCATACAAGCTGTAACTCTGCCTCCAGGAAGATTCTTTAGGACTACGATCGCTTTATTGAGAAATTAATTGGCAGAAATTTGGGTAGAGGGGGACAAATTATGCCTTAATAAAGTTAAAGAAGTTTGTTTTTAAAATCTTGCATCACCTATACCAAGCAAAAAAGACATTAGAGAGACTTAGAATTGATATTCTTGTACTTTCTGTGAATTAGAAGAAGGAACAATATGTCATTTATCACTGTATGTACAAAATACCAGAATAACCAAAAGGAAAAACTGGCAAGATCATTTTCAAAGGGGTCCCTTGACCTCTGACCTCTAGATATGTGAATGAAAGTCTCCCCTTTACAGACATGCCCACTTTATGATAATCACATACAGTTTGTTGCAAGTCATAGTGACGTCAGCACACTGACACACTGACACACTGACAGTTTCAATGAAGATATAAAAACATTTAAAAAATGACATAAATAAAAACAACGTGGGGGGGTGTTAAGTGATCATCAGTTATTAACTTAAGTTTCATTGTAATAGCTCATGAAGATGGGGGGGTCTTTTGCCTCATGAATAAAGCTAAAATTTGTGAAACAATAGTTCAATAGGTCGTTTTTGGGCTTCAAATAAAGCACCAAAAATTACGCTATTCTTGGTAATAGTAGTCTTTACTATGGATTTGCTGTGAATCTATTTTATGAATTGTTTCTAGAATAACTGATGGTAGCATGAAAAAAAGAGATGCTCTGTGGTTTCAATATCACCTTTACAGAAAACACACTCATTACTCTCAACACCAAATCTTAATCTTTAAAATTCACTGATTATGTGAAAATAATTCATTATTTTAAAGTGAATTTCTTTTGTTTTCGATGGGATGGGGTATTTGAGGAACATTGTTCTCAGTTCAGATATTATTGGTGTTGTTTTTTTTACTGAGTCAATGTAATTAAATTGTTTTCAACAACTTATAGATAGTAGGACACACAAAGAAAATACATTTCTCCATGGTGCTACATGGTTCGGTTTATCATATATCCTGGTTCCTGACAAGTTAGGGAGGAGACAAATGTTACCAAACAAGAGTTTGTAAGTGTTTCCTTGAAGCATGTAGAAGGTAGAACACACAATCAACAAATACCTGCTCTCCAGAATAACTGAGGGAGGTGTGTCCAGTAACTGAACAAGGAAAGGCATGAATCAAAATCCTTCAAGTGTAGGATTCTACCAAACTAGATTATTATTATTACCTTGCTGGTATCCCATCTGGTTGATGCGAACATCCATTGAAATGTTTCCAGAGCCAAAAACTTTGAGAGATTTATCCTCATGGACACACTGGGGTTCCTACAAGAAGAGTTTAACACAGATTGGCACTTGCTGTGCTGCTTAGACATTTGCAGTTTTAAAGTTGAATGATTTCTTACCATGAGTCTGGGAATATCCATGTCTGCTTTGGACACAAATGTGAAGTGGGTTTTGGCCTCTTTTGTCAGCTTCATTGATTGTTTAAGCTCTGCCTTCAATTTATGAACAATGTTGCCTATGGAGGATTTGAAAGATGATGGGATTTTTCTGTGAAATACAATAATAGAAAATGTAAATGACCTGAAAAAAGTAAAACATCAGTCTGAAATAAAGTGAAGAATAGGCACCTGTCAGGAATCTTGAAGGAAAAAGGAAATACATGTCCTCCTTCACCAATGATTTCAGTGCCTGGAACAGAATTACACAAACAGGATATTAATAACAGATCATTGTCTGCCATTGATTTAGCTACAATGTACTGCATTGCAAAGATTATATTACTGTAATACATTACCATCTTGTCTTGCCTCTTTCAAGATATGATGTTTGACTTTATAATATTCCACATCAGCCCTGTACACATAAAGATTATCGTTCCTTTTCTCACTCCAGCAGACCCGAGCGTTTCCTGTTGCTATAAAAAGAAGCGACTGGATTTTAGTTTCCTTAGAAACCTCCACGATGATTCTTCCATTAATGGTATCTCCATTTGTGAAGGTGTTTTTATTGTTGATGGCATCATATTCAATTGAGAAGTTTTTGATGGTCATTTTCAAAACCAAATCTCCTGTAAAACCAAGATGAAAGTCAAGGCTAAACCCTGACCAGCTGCTGTTTATACCTGTGCTCAGGCATGCAAATCTAATTAAACCTGTTCTTCTCTCCTGTGCACCTATGGGTGAGACACATGCGCACACAGTGACTGGGAGCATTTAGCCCTGCAAACTCACCAGTTTACTTAAAATTAACATTATATTAGTAAACTGTGGTGACTTTGCAAAGGCTTAATTTACAACTGGACGGTCATAGTCAGAGCAATTAATCATACTACTGTCAAGAAGCAACATACTCGCTTGATAGCCTCCTCAGTGGGCGGAGAGTAATACCTGGGTTTATGACTGTCACATGCTTCGCTTTGTCAGAGTATCACCACATTATTTTCTAATGACGTCAATGAAGTTCCACTTCCTGTACATCCAAGTCCAAAGAAAGCTACAACTGAATCACCTGTAGTATTCACAGTGGTAAAATGGAAATTATATACATGATTTAATCTTTCAATAGTCCATGTCCACAGAAACAATTATTGGTAGTTAGATAAGTAAGGTTCCTAAAAATAAAATAAAATGGTGGTCCATGGTCTCTGGAAATATACAATGCTGGTTTTTAAATTTTCAATATTTTGGGCACCACAAATTAATTCCCAATTGTTTTATTATATTTTGGTGGCAGCATAAGTTCTAGTGGAAGATATGAATTCATTAGGCCAACTTTAATTCAAATGTGGGTGCAGCACCTCCATACACACAGGTGCTGTTATGATTTTAGGGTCAAGCGTATGGATATTTCCAAAGTATTTCAAACTGCCTTTAAGGGATTCTTGTTTTCTTATATTTAAGCCACGTTCATTTTTTAAAATAATTTTTAACACAAGTGAAATGAATAATCAAAGAAGAAGCTTTCTTTTACATTCATGTATTGCTTAATATTCACATTTGTAAATGATAAAATATATGAGCAATGTGACACAACCAAGTATGCTTAGCATGTTGCAGCATCTCATCTTTCTTCTGTCAACTCAGTTTCAGTGTTTAACCTCTGGAACCTGACGGACGTCTATACATGAAGGGAGATTTATAGACTTAAAGAGACAAATATACACACACACAAACTTATAAAAGATGAGCGAGAAGATTAAAAACTACATATGGAGTTATTATAAATGTATATTATACATTTTAATTATACATTTCTAAAAACAAAATAGATATGTTTGTAAAATATCAGGGTATAGCGGCTGTTTCTACCAAACCAGTTGACTCTGACCAGAAAGGTTTGAGGAAGAGTCTCACTTCAAGAAAACAAATGCCCAGCAGCACGAGATGATCACACATATGTATACTGTAGCCCTTAATAGTTACTGGACATCATAACAAATTATTAATGAAAGGGATATACCATAGGTTGACTTAATTTATGTTTGAAAAACTCCAAGTGTCTTCGCAGTCCTGTCATTAATATTTATTGGCAAAATCCGTCAAAGGAGGGTACATTCCATATGCTCCATAGGGAGGTGGGGCATCCGAAGGATGGGGTGCTGCTGGTGGTTGTGGTGGTACGATGCCCCAGGCCGGTGGATTTGTGCTCCCAAATGGTTCAAATCCAAAGCCAGAGGCAGCGGGTGGTGGTGCCAGCATGGCAGGAACCTGAGAGGCCGGCAGGATGACTATGGGAAATTTTATCTCTGGGTCCGAAGCATATTTGACATCGAGGTAGACCTGTGGAAAATACTGTTAATGTTATATTGTTGGATTTTATTTTATCACCAGAACCAGCTACAGTATTTATTGGTACAGTATTAATTACATCTTGTGTGCATAGCTGACTACTTTGGCAAACACCACAAACATGTAGAGAGGTTCAAAAGCATTCTGCTTCAGCAAAGTGCAGCTGTGGGAGACACTCATCTAGATAAGTAAACATAACAACACCCAATATCCCTTCACTTTTTATTCTCAGTTTCACTGCTACATCACTCAGACATTAAATGTTTTACACTTGTGAGCACTGTGTGTGTACCTTTTTCCTTACTTTTTCTGATGACGTCTGGACCACAATTTATTACCAAGTATAATTTTTGACGAATCAGTTTATCTATCTTCTGAGAAGCACTGAAGTTTGTTTGAAGTTGTTGAGTGTGTTAGATAGAGGGTGTTGTATGCTGCACATAGTGTAAAGCACTTTGAGGCATATTTGTGATTTTGGACTATATAGGAAAATCTGATCTGAAATGAAATGGTTATTAATAAATACCCCTACAATTGCCAATAAGCACTTTTTTCAGGAGATATGAACTTTCTATACACATTCACATCAGTGCACACATCTCTGTTGCCATATAGCTGCTTATGCCTAGTTAACATACATGACTTTAGTGAATTTGAAAGTTGTGTAGTGTGAACTTTGCTTTACCCTGAGTCTGTACTCCACTTTGATGATGCTGCAGTTGAGGATGGAGGGCTCCAAATCATGGGGGATGGTGATGACTCTTGTGACGTTTTGGTTAGCAGAGGGTGGGATGGGCTCTCCCACCTCTTTAAAGAGGTCTTTGGTACTGAGTCTTCTCTTCCCTCTTGCAAAGAAGCTGTGCTTTGTGTACACACAGTACTTGGGCTTGATCTCACGAGACGAGTTGTTCTGAATGCAGGCCAGAACCTTTAATCCTTCTCCTGCAAAACAGACCACAAATGTCAAAACAACCAGTGGCATGAGACTGTCAATATCACTTTGAGAGCTCTCACCTTGGAAGAAACCTGTTTTTTCAAGATTCACATCCATGGCTACTGTTCCTGAGGTGAAAAGTTTCATTTTCTTATCCTTGGACTCGTGCTGCGGTGTCTGAAAGAAGAGAGAGAGAGAGAGAGAGAGAGAGAGAGAGAGAGAGAGAGAGAGAGTAAAAAAATAACACTTATCTTTTATTCTGGTGTGCCTGTCAGCATGACAAGAGCTGAGCCAATTGAGCCAATAGGTGTACTGCTAAAATAACTAGGGCTGTCAATCGATTAAAATATTTATCTGCTCAAAATGTACCTTAAAGGGAGATTTGTCAAGTATTTAATACTTTTATCAACATGGGAGTGGGCAAATAGGTGTCCTTTATACAAATATATGTATACATTTATTATTGGAAATTAATTAACAAAACAATGTCCAGAAACTCACAGGTATTGTATTTAGCAGGAAAATAAGTTCAAATCATGAACCATTTTCATTGACATAACCTGGAGGTCAGAGGTCAAGGGACCCCTTTGACAATGGTCATGCCAGTTTTTCCTCACCAATTTAGCGTTTATTTTCTTTGTGACCAGCTACGATGGCATGATTGTATCAACGGATTCCTTCGGTTTTCTAGTTTCATATGATACCAGTGTCCCCAGTGTAACTAATCTGAGCCCGCCACAACCTCACAATTGCAAGTTACATTAATGTCATTAATGTAAGAAATTATTGGTGTTATTATTGCGTTAACTTTGACAACCCTAAAAATAACCATTAGATATGTCTACCAGGGACACAAAAAAACATTTACAGGTCAGTACACTAGAGGTGATAATTCACTAGCGACACTGAGCATGTCATTTGTTTAAACAGTGTGGGTTTGCTGAAAGCAAATAGTCACTCAAATATATCCGCTCATGGAGGCAGCTAGGTTTAAGCACATTGCCTGATTGTACTCATTTAGCTGCTATCACAAATGCTGCAGATTGTTTTCCCTGTTTGAATAACAGGAGTGATGATGCAACTCAGGAAATACCATTAGCCCAGGATCACTGGCCAGGTCTTCCTTTGACACAAAGTTGATCTTAATTGAATCTTTCGTGGGAATCCTCATCGATCTGCTCAGCTTGGCCTCCAGCAAGTACACGATTTTACCAACACAGCTGTCGAAGGAGGAGGGAGTATTCCTAATATACAAGAGCAGGAGGCCAGAAGAACATGAGACATTGACAGGGCATGTTTTAATGCATTGCACATACAAGAAAGAAATCAATCAAAATAACATACAGACTCTATAACAGGTCTATAACATAGCTCTAAATGATTTAAACTACTATTGCAAAACCCGACGTTGATCTGCTAAGATGTTTGTCAGAAGACAATATGCAAGTACTATATTTGCATTGTTTAAACAACTAGGAGTGAAGAAGATAAGGGTGTTACTGAACGATTAAAAGCCTGATTACTTACTGGAACGGGATCTGAAAGGTGAACGGATAAACGTGGCATCCTGGGGACACAACACTGCTGTCTGAAAAGCAAAAAGAGCACGTTCACTCCAAACATCTGCTCATTTTACAACCCTGACAGGTTCTCAAGTTTGAACTAGCCCTTTGCAGATACTTGCATGTTTCTCCATGGTTTGTGAGTAGTGTTTGGTTGTCGTCTCCTGAAGAAAACACAGCACAGTGGATTAACATTAACCTTTGCTTATTTGAGTTATTAAACATTTGGTCTGAAAGCAACAAATCCACACAACTGAGAGGCTGGAGACATGGACATGTTTTGTCACTTAAAGAAACAACTAATTAATTATTAAAAAAAAAAAAAAAAAAGTTTCTGCCAAATAGTCTGTTGACTGTCTAATCGATTCACTCCAGTTATTGACATTTTATGGAGTCATGTTTTGACAATGCAGTCATATTGTGTTAGCATTTTACACAATTTTGTTGTCCAGATTAATGACCCCAAGCTGAATGTGAACAAAATAAGTTTTTTTGCGTTATGTGTGTGGAGGTCTGTCTTATGTAACATGGCTCCTTTGTTTTGTATGTAATATTGCACACATATCACCATCCGTTACTTCTGTGTATATTAACGTGCCTTTATTTTGAAACATCCGCAAAGCCAATCCGCGATGGCTTCTTCAGCATGTTTGTTTATTTATTTATAGATGTCGCGCACTTACTTTTGCCATCTTTGCCGTGAACGAAGTAGTGTTTGAAGCTGAAGTACTTGTCCTTGGAGTGGTAAACAACGGTAGTCTTTCCGTGCCTCTCGGTCCACAGCACCTCCGCTTTCCCCTTGAATTTAATGAGCAGGGACTCGATGTGGCACTCTTTGGCCGTCTCCAGCGTGACCGCGCCCGACACGCAGTCCCCGCTGGTGAAGGTGTTTCTCTCATTAATGGGGTTATAGGTGACTTTGAGGCTCTTCACGGTGGTCGACATGTCTCCACACAGCAAACTCTTGGGGAAATATCAGGCGACGTCCAAGCAGGAAAAAGGACATGAAGACCACCTCTGACTTCCGCCGTGGGTGTGTCCCGATAAAACACAGGGAGGAAACCTGGAAGGGGATATCTCAGCCTCCCTTCATTTATTTACTCATTACCTCCGCCAAGGAGGTTATGTTTTTACCGGCGTTTATCTGTCTGTTTGGGTTCAAGATAACTCAAAAACTTACTAACTTAAATTTTCAGGGTGTGTCGAAAATGTGAAGAAATCCTGGATTCTGGATCACTTTGAAATTTTCATTAACATTGGGGTAAATGGGACCCCAAAAAATGTTTCTCAATATCTCTGGTAATTGTTGCCCAAAGCTCATGAAATTTGACTCAGGGATTTACAATGTGTACTTCTATCAAATCCCAAAGGCTGGTCCAGATCTGATCCAGATGGCGGATTTTATAGCAATTTATATAAAAAATGGGGGTACTCTTACATTTTGGCCTAATGTATTGTGAGTTTTATGTTGTGTCTTGTATATATGTTCTATGTTTGCCACTGATATAAAATTCTTTTTAAAAAATGTAGGATTTTTATTTTGGAGTGAATATGGGGGGAAACTATGGTGCTTGGCGGAGGTCTGCGCTCTCCGAGTGCTTTTCTAGTTCATTCATTGAATCATGCTCAGACTGGTTCATCTGTGACTTGTTGATGGGATTTTGGTCTGAGCATCAGTTCATTATCAGTTTACAGACAATGCTGTTTACCACAAGATACAAATGTAGGCTCCTGAAAGTCAAATGTCAGTAACCTAAACAATGTAAGGTAAGATTAAAATATAGGTCTCTACCCAACTTAAATAGACTTAAAGTCACAATCAGATTTGCAATCAGTGGATGATTTTATTTGCTTAGTATAAAGTCACAGATAGAAATTTGGTATCTGATACATGAAAAGATGACTGAAGCATGTCTGTGTTGTTCCAGACTGCATAACTCACTTAGTACTAACACTCTGAAAATATATTTGTAGTTTATTTATTTAGTAGCACCTTCCAGAACACGATTCACAAAAAATTAAAAAAAAAAAAAATTCCTGGCAGGTTTAAAATGAGCTTAACTTCCAAAAACACAAATCCTTGGCAAAGTGACAGGTATTATATCCCACAGCTAGTCTACTACACATACTGAACACAACGCTGGGTCGACAAGTATATGGACATACAACAACCGAACACAGGTTGGACATCAGCAGGTACGCTGAGTGTGGTCAACTGTATTTCTTTTTAAAAACTATATACACTGAACATATACAGTTGCAAGAAAGTATATGAACCCTACTTGGATTTCAGCATAAATTGGTCATAAAATGTGTTCTGATCTTCATCTAAGTCACAACAATAGACAAACACAGTCTGCTTAAACTAATACCGCACAAAAAATTATATTTTTTCATGTTTTATTGAACACAACATGTAAACATTCACAGTGCAGGGTGGAAAAAGTATGTGAACCCCTAGGCTAATGACTTCTTCAAGAGCTAATTAGAGCCAGGAGTCAGCCGACCTGGAGTCCAATCAATGTGAATAGATTGGGGGTGTTGGTTAAAGCTGCCCTGCCCGATAAAAAACACACACCAGTTTTGAGTTAGCTGTTCTCAAGAAGCATTGCCTGATGTGAACCATGCCTCGCACAAAAGAGCTCTCAGAAGACCTACGATCAAGAATTGTTGACTTATATGAAGCTGGAAAGGGTTACAAAAGCATCTCTAAAAGCCTTGACGTTCATGTGTCCACGGTAAGGCAGACTGTCTACAGATGGAGAAAGTTCAACACTGCTGCTGCTCTCCCTAGGCGTGGTCGTCATGTGGAAGGAACACACAAAAAAAGGCTCAGCACACCAACATCAAAACCTCATCCCAACTGTGAAATATGGTGGCGGGGGCATCATGGTTTGGGGCAGAAACTGAAGTAATCCTGAAGGGTTCACATACTTTTCCTTGCAACTGTATATAAATGGAACACTTTTGCTTTTGCTCCCATTTTTCACAAGTTGAAGTTAAAGATCTAAGACTTTGTCTTTTAGCACAAAAAAAAATTCTCTCAAATTTTGCACACAACTTTGTTGATAGACTCTTGCACCTCTACCAAGATAATCCATCCACCTGAAACAGCATCATTATCACACAGTTGTGCTTATAAATAGCTTTTCTTTTTTTTTTTAACCAAGATAAAACTGCACACTTTAGATTGGCCTTTTACTGTGAGCAGCCCAAAGCACACCAGAGTAATAATGATGCTGTTTAATCAGTATCCTGATGTGCCACACCTGCCAGGGGGACGGACTATCCTGGCAAAGAAGTTCTCACTAACACAAATTTTAACCAATTAATGCAAACGATTTGGGAGAAATAAGTCTATTGTGTGCACAGAAAAAACATCTTAGATGTTTCATGAGAAATGGGAACAGAAAGGTGTTGCATTTATATTTTAGTTTATATATGAATTGTGTTGTTTTTTTCACTATAATCTGCTCATATGATATCTAAACCATTATAATTTGATTGTACAGGTTGTGCAGTTGGTGTTATGATCACAGTGTTTCGGATGATTTCTGTCTGTATTCATGTCGCAGGGTATGGACAAAATATTAGAAACGCCTTTCACACTACCATGAATCAAAATTGTCTATTTCAAACAACATTTCTGTGACAGCGTGTCATTAAAGCATGGACATTATCAGCTTAAACAAGCAGGATTTGTTGCACTGTTGTATTGGAAAGCATGGGTGTGTCTGTAGGTGTATAAACTGTCAACAACCACAATGTTCATTCTTACTAATAATAATCTTCCATGCAAAATGGCTTGTGAGCCACTGGAATACTTGATCGTGTAAAGTCATATGACGTCTATACTGTTTAATGACTTGTTTTAAAATGTAATAATACATTTTGAGGGTTTATATGAACATTTATGATGCATTATACATGTTAATGAATTCACACAATTAAAATAAAAGTGAGTGATTTATTTCACAAAAATAAAAGAAAGGTTGGGAAGGTTTGCTTCCCACTGCATTGTTTAATTTCTTCCATCAACTACACAACTATGATCTTCTGACTATTTCACTTTTATTCGCTCTCTTCTCATCTATCAGCTCCTGTTGCTTTTGTCATGGTATTGATTTACATATAGCAGGAGATTGAATTCCCTATCTATAAAGTCATTAAAAGTTATAGTTTTCAAAGTACATATTGGTAAGTTTTCCTGTTGAAACCTGAATGAACTTGGGAAGAATGAAAACTGCATTTTCTCTATATGTGGTACTATGTGATCACTGGAATAAGAGATTTTATTATGTATTTCTAGTTTGTTTAAAAGACACAAGCACAGCCATAATCTTTATTACATAATTTACATTTTTTTCAACAAACAACATTTAAGTATTCCTCATTACACACAGCACCATGAGATCAAATTAAGAAAGTTAATTATTTGCAATCAAGTCCAGTGACCCAGGAGATGATCCACTCACTTCATTATCCAAAGTATTTCCAGCGTTGTCAAGTCAAGTCAAGTCTTGAGAAACTTTATTTGTATAGCACGTTTGAAAAACATCCACAGTTCCAAAGTGCTGAACGTGGACATAATAAAATGAATAAAATGCAAACAACAATAAGAACATTGCAAAATGAATAACCATAATGCAGGGCTGCACGGTGGTGGGTAGTAGTGGGTACTCCAGTTTCCTCCCACAGTCCAAAGACATGCTGTTTAGGTTAATTGATGACTCTAAATTGCCCGTAGGTGTGAATGTGAGCGTGAATGGTTGTCTGTCTCTATGTTGTCTGTCTCTATGTGCCCTGTGATGGACTGGCGACCTGTCCAGGGTGAACCCCGCCTTCACCCAATGCCAGCTGGGATCGGCTCCAGCCCCCCTGCGACCCCTAACGGGATGAGCGGTTGATGGATGGATGGATAACCATAATGTGCATGTTGTGATTCTTGCCATTTGCCTTTGTAACAAAGATTAAGCTAAAACAGATAAGGTGGGATAAGCAGGCACATGTTCCCCGTCTTCAGGCGTCTCCTGTGAAGCGGGAAGGATGACAATGTTGAACTTGATCTCAGGGTTTGAAGCATACTTGACATCCAGATAGACCTGCGATGGACAAATAGTACTTATCGTAACGATCATGCAGCCCTGTTGACATTAAGCCCACATAAAGACATGAGATACACACCCTGAGCCGGTACTCGGCTTTGATGAGGTTGCAGTTTAAGATGGACGCACACATGGTAGGAGGGACGGTGATGATCTTGGTGACAGTCTGACCTGCCAAAGGCGGGACGGCGTCACCCACCTCTTTCAGGATGTGTTTGATTTCCAGTTTCCTCTTCCGCTTCGCAAAGTAACTGTACTTCTTATACAGACAGTACTTGGGCTTAATTTCACGAGACGATGTGTTCTGAATGGAGGCCACAACCTTTATTCCTTCCCCTGAAAAACAGCACAGCATTTAATACACAATGGTTGTAATCACAAAACATGCTCTCTTAAACATAATTAACCCTTTTACTCTCTGGCTGACTCCTACACATCAGTGATAGACAACAATAATCTCATACTGCATACAATTTGTAAATTTCTCCACTGTGGGACTAATAAAATGAATATCTTATCTAACATATGGAATTTGCAAAAACTAAACTGGGCTGTTAACATGCATTAGTTGTAGATACACGATAAATAAAAGCCACTGTATTATTTGAATGCTGTGTCAAAATGCAATTTACTTGAATTGTCTTTTATATGTTGTTGTGTTATTGTGTCTCTGGAGCTAAATCCCAAATTAGAAACCTAACTAAAATAATTATTTCAATTAATTAGTAATCCATTTAAAGGTAGTCTATGTAACTTTTGCTGAACAGCGGTCTCAACAAGTAGCAATATGGAATAATGACAAATCCTATAATGCAGCCAAACAAATAAAAAGTTACAAAGTCTGCATACTATCTAAATGAACTTAGCTAATATTAGCTAACATTAGGCCACCATCAGCAGCTGTGGCACTTAGGTAGCGCAGGTCGTCCCGCAGTCAGAAGGTCAGCGCTTCAATCCTCCAATCACATGTCGATGCGTCCTTGAGCGAGACTCTTAACTTTACATTTGTAAAAGAATGAACATGCTGTATCTTCTACAAAACGAATATAGTCTACCTTTAAATTTAACATTTAATAGCATGAAGTAACAACCAACCAACCTTGAGAACATATTTTGATGAACTCTGCCATTACTTTTACTATATATCTCATTTTGTTGTTGTCTTATCTTTATCTTTTCTTTTTATGGTCTTAAGTTTAAACCATAAAAAAGTTTCCATGAGCAAAGAGACTTTGAGCTACAACTACGAAGAGTTTATGATGTTACTGCAACACACTGTTAAAATACTCTGTGGAGTGAATGTATAATGCAATCATTTCAGATCACACATGATCTAAATTTACCTTGGTGGAAGCCTGTTCGTGGTATATTTACATCCATGCCAACTGTCCCTGATGTAAAGAGCTTCATCTTTTTATTAGTGATGTTGTGCTGTGGAGTCTGAAAGGAACATGATCATTTAGTTATAGTGGTAGTGTTATTTCTCAGTAAGTGTCTGTGTGTGTGTGTGTGTGTGTGTGTGTGTGTGTGTGTGTGTGTGTGTGTGTGTGTGTGTGTGTGTGTTGTGTAAGGTGGGTACCATAAGCGATGGATCACTGTTTAAATTTCCCTCATGAATCAGAGTGAACTTGGTCTTAGATTTGATGTCTACTCTCATCGACCTGCTCAGATTTGCCTCCAGTGAGTACTGGATCTTCCCAAATGAGCCTTTGAAGGAGGACGGCAGGTCTCTGCATGATGTAACAACACAAAACATGGTTAAGTGACAGTAAAACTGTTTCAGTATCACTTTATTTAGCTTGTCTAATGCTTATATTCACAAAGCATCAAGAGGAACTAGGCTACATTGTGTTGTTACATGTCAAGGGGAAATTCAAGTGTTTTTATGTTATGATAGATGCTTGTTTCAAATTTTAAAAAAGCAAACTTGAATGGATTAATGTTTAAGGACCTTGTTTTAGGAAAAAACTCACTGTTCAGGGATCTTAAAGGTGAATGGGTAGACATGGCAGCCTGCGCCAACAACATTATTACCTGAAAGGCAATTAAGTTACACAGTGTGGCTTCCATCACTGATTATAGCAAGGTTTATGAATTAGAACAAGAATTAATGAATTTCTAGCTCTTAGTTTACTCTTGTCAACATGTTGCCCACTTATAATGACTTTTTATCAATCAACCAAAATAAGCATCAGGAGGACTTAGAAGAAGACGGAGAAATTTTAAGAACAAACAGTTGCTGCAATAATCTGTCTGCTGTCAGTGTGAATGGGTCAAAAACACCCAAATCATCTCATTAAACCTGTCGCTATATGTGTAATTAAAATTTTGTGTTTGTATATGATTTATTTAACCACTTGTATATCCTTAAATCTCACTGGTGAAAATTAGAAAATTACCAAAAATGGATTCCATGCTGTGTCATGTTGTATGTACAAATACACTAAAGGTGGAATAAAACGCTTCGTTATCATCATTCTATGTCTTTTATACTGTTTAATATTATTAAACTGTTTAATATTATTAAACAGTGATGAAAAAAGAGACAAGATAAGCAATGTAAGAAAAAAAAAAGGCAAGAAGAGATTTAACAACAGTACTGTTAGATATTTAAACAAAATGTGAAGCAACTTTCTGTTTTAAGGAGTGTCACATTAATTAGATGGCGTAAGTAGCTTACTTACCCTTGCCCTCCTCAAGGATAACTTGTTTGATACTGAAGTACTTCTCCTTATTGTGGTACGTTACGATCACCTTTCCATACATCTCAGTCCATCTGACTTGTGCCTTTCCCTTCAGCTTCACACAGAGCATATCTATTTTACAGTTTTTTGACAGTTCTAGCATAATTTGTCCCGTAATACAGTCACCGCTGGTGAAAATACCATTTTGGTTTATGGCATTATATCCCACCAAAAGGCTTTTAACACTATCTGACATGTTACACTGTGTGCGACACCGATCAAAGCTGTAAGCACAAGGCAAGTGCGGACACAGTATATTACATGGTGTGAGGTATGTCTCTGCATGCAGATAGACACTCTTGGTAATAATTAAACAGCAATACTTCCATAAATCTTGCTTTCTGGTTAAAACCAGTCCATATACGACATCATATGCATGTTCCTTGCATAAATCAGCGGAGTGGTTAATAAACACCATGAATGAATGAGCTGATAATGATACCACAGGCTGCTGTTGGCTCTCCTTCTGTGGGTGTGCCTGTCTAACACGTCATATGCAGGATCATGTGAGCCAAACAGCAAATAGTGACAATATGGAAACCAGGCAAAGTGCACCTGCCAGTACACCTGCAATCTGTCTAAAGGATACGCAGCATATTAGCAAATAATTGTGTGATGTGTGTAAGAATCTCAAATCATCTTTAAATGTTATCCTGGGGAGCAGTCCTTAGACACAGAGTAAGCAAGGAAGGGTTTTATTTGTATTTATTTATTGCACTCCTCAAAACCAGGGATACAAAATGCTCCACAGTTATAAAAGAAAAGACAATGAAAGCTTTGAGAAATGAATTACAATAAGCACATATTGGCGCTAAATGTCTATGGTTAGGTGTTATCAGACAGTGCTGCAAACAACCGCAGGTTGTGGTTGTCAAGTCACCTACAGCTGATAGTGATTTCATTGCATATTACTACGTCTTACCACCTTTGACAGTGATGGCCGTGGTGCCTGCTATTTGCTGGGGTTGAAGTCATTGTTATGTGTCATCCAGGAATAACTATGTGAAGTGTATGTGGTAGTGAGGGGCATTTCTAAGCTCTCATCTGACAAGTGTGTGGCATTTTTTCCAAAAAAGTGGGAGAAATAAAACAGAGAGCTAGTATGATGAGCTTCCCACACTGTAATCCTGCACCTTGCTGCCTCCTATAGGATACCAGATGCACTGCACCATATTTGCAACCACCACCATCCATCCCTCCATCGTCAACCACTTATCCCGTTAGGGGTCGCGGGGAGGCTGGAGCCGATCCCAGCTGGCATAGGGCGAAGGCGGGGTTCACCCTGGACAGGTCGCCAGTCCATCGCAGGGCACATAGAGACAGACAACATAGAGACAGACAACCATTCACGCTCACATTCACACCTACGGGCAATTTAGAGTCATCAATTAACCTAAACAGCATGTCTTTGGACTGTGGGAGGAAGCCGGAGTACCCGGAGAAAACCCACGCTTACACGGGGAGAACATGCAAACTCCACACAGAAGAGTCCCAAGCCGGAGTCGAACCTGCGACCCTCTTGCTGTGAGGCAACAGCGCTAACCACTACACCACTGTGCAGCCCTGCAACCACCACACTGTATGAAATCGTTGAAAAATACTTTGAAATCCATTTTGCAGGAAGACAATGAGTTTCTTTGCATTATGACACCATTATGTGACGCACTCAAGACCTGAGGGATGAGGTGGTGACACCAGAGAGGTAGCAGCATAAGAGAAAGAGAAGTCTTTGGCGAAGAGTTGAGACACATTCAGCTCTGATGGACCCACAGTTTAGGCTACAATGCATGGCACAAATATGATTATAAGACAGGGAGGGTCTATGTACATTTATTTTTGATGTACTTGCTACAGTTCTTTGTCCAAAACAGGAGGCACTGAGGTTCAAGCCAGTCAGTATGCCTGTCAACTATGACTGTCAAAGTGTCAGCTCACTCTGAATAAGAGCTCAATACTGTAAATTAGTTTCATATATTAATCAAACACAGTAAAAAGTACAGTTTCAGACAGCAACAATATGAAAGGAACTCCCAGAGACGACATGAACCCACATTTACCAGCCATCTCATGTTAGTGAATATTAATGCACTGGCTTACTTAGAGTGAATGTTAGCTGCATAACAAAGAGGAGATGTTGTTCCTCCAGGAAATTAAGCTGATGGTGTTCGCAGTGACACATAATTAGACTAAAAGCAGTGAATACACTTGAATTGTTTTCTCTGCTGAAGGGAGCAAAAAGTAATTTGGTACATGGTATTGAAACAGTTCAGTCAAGCATTCAGCCATTTGCATGGTAGGTCTTTGTCGTCATCACCATTTAAAAGCACTTTTACTCTCACTGTGGCTTCGAATTTAGTCAGACTATAAAGTAAAATACACAGTTTACTTACAAAATAGTATGTATATGACAAAAGTTAATAAGGCATGATGGAAGTTGACGTGAAGAAATAAAAACATACTGAACTTAAAACTAACAATACTTTGAAAAATATAATTCAAATCTTCATATTATATATATTTTTTCTGAGACAATCCCTTGAGGATTTGGATGGGACTCAACGCAGTAACATATTTGCCATTTCGACAAGAAGAGGAGAATTTCATGTGAATGATAACAGTGTCTAATAATATCTCTGTTATGGTGATCAAGTGGTAATAACATTCACACTATAACACATCTTCCTCCCCACCTCAAACTACTCAATCATACACTGGAACAGACTAGACTTCCTATAGGCATTTACAATAATCTATCATGATAAAATACACACACACTCCCTGAACGCTGAATGAAGGCAGTATGATGCTGTAAGGAAGTTTCCACAATGTTAAACAGAATATGACAATTTTTAGTGAAAATAATTAAATTCACACTATTGATGGTACAATAATAAAATACAACAAGGCACAAGATAACGCCTGTAGTGGTAAATATTAAAACACACAGATATAGGTATACAGACAGTAACAGTATAACATCAAGTGGTACACAAGACAGTAAACACAGACAGAATTTGACTGACTAGAATTAGCAACTGAATAATACTTTAATTAAACATACAAAAACAAACTGCGCATTTAACAGTGCTCAGTAGCAAAGGTCATCCCTAGTCAGGTGAGCCTGATACAAAAACCCTGAGAAATGAGACTGAGAAATGACAGCATGTTGTCGAAAGCATTCCACCATCATGTAATTGTAGATACAGTACATTTGAAACTCACGAATAAAGAGGAGGTTGAGCGTTAACAGGTGTGTCGCACAGGATGATGGGAAACAGCACCGTGAGGTTGGGAGAAGCTCTTACGCTAAGGGCCATCTGTAGGAGACACCAGAAAACAATATCAGGATTTGATGTATTTAAAGTAGCAAAAAAAGCTCTCTGAACAACTGCACCTAATCAGACCACCAGTCTGTCGCTGGTACCAACCTCAATTAAGTAGTCAACCTCAATGATGCTGCAGTTAGAGATGGTGAGCGATGCAAGCGGGGGAATAGTGAGCATGATCTCAGTGTGCACATCAGAGGTGTGAGCGCTGACGGGGTGCCCAATCATTGACACCATGTTTTTGATAACCATCCTCTTGCTGCCCCTGCCATGGGTGTAGAAAACCTGTTTCTGCTGCAGTGACGCCTTTGGAGTAGCCGTTTGAGATGAACCATTACTAAACTCGCAAACTATTTTCACAGTTTCACCTGGAGGAAGAACAGACGCAGTGTTTGGATGTGGTTATAGTCAGGGTTCACTATCGTCATTGTTTTATTATACAGACGGATCGATGAATGCGTGGAAACGTTACCAGGGGTGAAAGCTTTCTTCTCTATACTGGCTGTCAATGAGATAGCGCCAGAGGCACACCACAGGCAGCACAGTGTCATGGTGTTGGAGCCGGAGAGAGGAGCCTGCAGAGACACAACAGAGTGGATGCTGAGGTGCAGCAACGGACATAAACGCATGTGATGAATCTTTCACTTTTCTCATCAAATAGCTATTACCTGTGTCAAAATCTAGTTTTCAGCAGTGGTGAAAGGTAAGTAAGAACATTTACTCAGGTACTGTGCTACATTCAGAGGCACTTGTACTTTACATGTTATGCAACTTTATTCTTCTACTACTAATCAGAGGTAAATCGTGCACTTTTTACTGCATTTATTTCCTGTCAAGTGAAAACTATGGGCCCATGTCTACAAATCTAGTGATTTTTCTTCTAATAAACTGGAGGATGAAGTGTCCCTTTATGGGTTGAAATTCTCCCATTTCTTAATCTTAATAAACTATTTTAAACCTTTCTTGGATCAGCTGGAAAACGCAACATAACAGAGCTGAAAACAGGGCGTTTTTTTTTTCCTTTGCTCATGACAGCGATGCTACAAAATGATGATCTTATAAAAAATTATGCAAACTAACCAACAGTGTATAAAGGAGTTCAAACACCTACAGCAATAAAATGAAACATAAGAGAAAAGAAAGAAAGAAAGATATTCCTTTATTAGTCCCACAGTGGGGAAATTCAGTTTTACATGTCAATGGAGAGATGTCAGAGTGAGGGGGCTGCTCCTGACAAGCACCCAGAGCAGTTGGGGGTTTGGTGCCTTGCTCAGGGGCACCTCGGCAGTGCCCAAGAGGTAAACTGGCACCTCTCCAGCAACCAGTTGGTCTTGGTCCATGGGGGACTTGAACCGGTGACCTCCGCGTCCTAACCCAAGTCCTTACGGACTGAGCCCATACACACTAATACAGCAGTAACATTAATCCAGAAACATCACATATAATAAAAATGAACAGGGACCATTCTGCAGAATGAGTACTTTTTATACTTAAAAGGAATATTGTAAGCAAAACACTTGCAAATTCAAGTCCGGATGAGTCTGAAGTGTTTTAACTCAGGGCTGCTGACAGACGGGGAACACCGGTTCCTCTAACCTTTAAATTATCTGCTGGGGGCAACTTTGGAGAAAATCGTATCCTGGACCTGATATAAATATAGTCATAATGTTTTAGCGAAAATGTACAGTATGTGTTAAAACTGTTGTTAAATGTGGCCCCCATTTACTTCAGTTCATTTTTTGATCCTTCGTTCACCATGGAGGCATGCAAGAAAAAACAGTAATTAATTAATAATTATTTATTAATTAATAAATAAATTTATACACAAATGGTCATTTTCCAGGTGAAGTATTCCTTTAAGTAAATGTTGCTGGTAATACTTAGTCTACATAATTTTACTTAAGTAAGATTTGGATGCAAGGATTTTACTTGTAGTCACAGTGTGAAATGAATACTTTGACCTGAATTAATGTGTGTTCAATCAGTGAATGAACAATGAACAAGCCTGGGGCCAAGAGGTGTTTCAATGGGAAGTCATGTGAGTTAATAAGGGCCCTGGGGGGCCCCTGTAGGTTAACATGGTCATGGCTTACTTACCTGCAGCTCTGGCTGGTAGGTATTAATGCGGTTTACAAAGTTCAACTGTGTCACAAAGTCCTTGGACATATGCCAGGGTCTGTTGATGCCCACTGTCATGGTGTACAATATTTTCCCATTCACTCCATGGAAGGTAGATGGGAAGTCTCTGCATTGATCACAAATAATAACAATAAGGAAATAATGAGATATTGATGGAACCTGGAAACAAGACAGTTTTTTGCAGAAATTAAGATGAAGATGCAGAACAATGTCAGATATTAAGAGAACTATCTAATCACATCAATACATCTTTAACAGAAGTACCATGTGACCCCCCAACAGCCTCTGTAACAGACACACGAAAAACAAGGTGACACATCCCACCGGATATGGAGGGTGCTCATACACACCCCTGTGGCAGCTGACATGTAAATGGATACACATGCGTGCCAGGCGGTAGTTTTGCAGTCTGACCAACAGCTGCAAAGGGAAGAAGACAAACTGAGTAACTTTACTCAACAATCACCGATTGTCTGAAATGTTGCCGTGTGTGCAGACGACCTCAGTGAGCGCATACCGTGGTTTTCTTGCAGGATGACGCTTTGTAAGTTAAAGAAGTCCACTTTTGCTGAGACGTTTCTCCGTCTCCTTCGCCTCCCTCCTCCGCCGGAGCTCCAGTGGACATTCGCCTTTCCTCTCAGTGTCATCGTTATTGAGGTGATCCTCGTCTGCTTCGTTAGGCTGAAGGAGATGTGTCCTGTCAGCAGCTCGCCACTGGAGATGGTATTCCTCTCGTTCAAAGCGTTGAAACTGATGCTGAAGTCCTGTATCGGCTGCTGGAACATCGTGGAGACCCGAGTTAAATACAAAACCTAAATCAAATCAGTTAAAAAAGATCAAATGCTCTAGTTTGACTAAAGAAAGTTGCTCTCTGGTTCATGCAAAGGGATTCACAATGTTCACAAAAATTCACAAAAATGCTGCAATCAAAACAATGCATTCAACAGACTGCGCAGGCGCAGAACACGCCAGAGGACCAGCCCTGATTGCGGGCGGAGCCAGCACAGCAGGGGCCACGTCCAGCATCTGAGGGGGGTGGATGACCTGACAAGTCAGTGACTGAACTGGGAAATACTATGAGACCAGTGGTGGGAAGTAACTAAGTCCATTTATTCAAGTACTGCACTTAAGTACAATTTTGAGGTACTTCTACTTGAGTATTTCCCCTTTCTGCTACTTTACACTTCTACCACACTACAATGGAGAAACAAATATTGTACTTTTTACTCCGCTGCATTTATTCTGATAACTTTAGTTAGGCTACTAGTTACTTTGCAGGTTCAGAGTAGTAATACATATAATATGGCTAATCAACAAATGTACATTACAATGTAGACTAGTGTTATAGCGAGGGGGGGAACCAGTGAAATTTTGGGGTGAAAATATATATCAAATGAAAGCTCTTGACGAGCTCTCTGTACTGCCAAAAATCTAAACTAATCCAGAGTTATTCATCAAAACTCAAAAGACCTACCACTGAACACAACTAGCGATTCACTTTAATCTTTAATACACACTAAAATCTCAATAATAATGGGATAATTATATGGGATATTTTTTTAACCTATAGGATTATGGTGCCCTGCTGTATTGGTGTTGACGATTTTGGGAGTAGGACATTAATCTTGACCTTGTATCTTTTCTAATTCAGTTTTTCCTTATTAACATAATCTTGTAAGAATATGAAAGTTTACCATTATGTCACTCTTGATCACTGTGGCTCTGTTCAACTCAGCTCATTGGAGGCCAGTTTTTTATGATGTTCAGGAATGTGTAGTCCATCTGGAAACTATGACATTCATGACGTTCAGGAATGTGTTTAAGCTGACCTGTAGCATGAGCTGAGGCCATGGACACTACGTGGAAGTTTAGGACTGATGAAGTTTGTCCACATGGGTGTTCAGGCTTAGAGAAATTTTGCTTGTGGGTAAGAGCCAATAGTATTTTGTTTTGTACTGTGTCCATTAGTTGCCCTGCCTGGCTTCTTGATAGTAAGGTTTGTGTTTCTCTGTTGTAATTAAATCTCTACACAAATACCCTTCATTGTTTTGTTCATTATTTTATGGGCACTGAGTATTTTTTATGTACAGACATATGAGTTGATTTTCAGGCTAAGATGATGTTATGTGTAGCATCAAACGCTGAATAGCAAGAAACGTTTACTCCTTCATGTGCTCATCAGGTCAGGAGGTATTTTGGTAGTTTTACTGTCTCTCCACAGGTTTATGTCTCTAGGTGGTATGCTGATGACTAACTGCCAACTTTGGTATTTTCTACACAAGTATGTAACAACTATGTGACAGGCTGAAAGCAATAAACCTTCCGTCTGTATTTATATGTGGGATCTGTTCAACTGATTACATGAATGAACATGATTTGTTTCTTGTGTCTTTCTTCACATGATAAAAATGATAATAATAATCCTGTTGTTGGCCTGAGGGTAGAGCCTAGTGTGTTTATAAAGGTTGGACTATCACAAACCATAAGGTGCTCTGAATGGGATGTTTTTACCCAATACACATTTCCAAATCAGGATATGTTGATGGTAATTATGATGAGAAGACAGATTGTAGAGCATGTGTAAAACACACTATTACCATCGAAGACTTTGGCAGCACATTGCCATATTTCAGAAGTAAGGTTTTTTGTTTTGTTTTTTTACCCAAATGGATGGCTCTAAATGATCATGAGCAAAATTGGAAATGAAGACAGTGAATTCTGGAAGCACCTCATGCTGGAGGCTTAGTGAAACAACCACTGCAAGATTTTACTGAAAAGACACTACTGCAGTAAGAAGAAGAAGAAGATCAACCTTTATTAGTCCCACTAGGGGAAATTCAATTTTTACACTCTGTTGTAACTTATACACAGTACATGCAGGACCCATATACATGCATCAAATGGAGAGATGTCAGAGTGAGGGGGCTGCTCCTGACAAGCGCCCCGAGCAGTTGGGGGTTTGGTGCCTTGCTCAGGGGCACCTCGGCAGTGCCCAAAAGGTAAACTGGCACCTCTCCAGCTACCAGTTCACACTCAGTTCTTGGTCCATGTCGGGACTGGAACCGGTAACCCTCCAGTTCCCAAGCCAACTCCCTACCGACTGAGCTACTGCCACCCCAGTAAAAACAACAGCGCTCTGTTTATCCAGCGTTGCTAAATTCAACACTGACGAGGGTTCATCTAAATTGCTCTCTACTGTGCCCTGAAATGGATACATTTGCAAAAAAACTTCACATAGAAAATACATTTCAAAACAGTAATATCTCTTTGTAAAATAATGTCAATCCACATAATATCCTGCCAAGCATTTCCATAAGGACTATCTCTTTGACATAAAGTATTTCCTGAACTGTCCAGAAAAACGGGGAGATTGTTTCAGTATTTTTTCAAAGCTGTGAGTATCACAAACAAATTCCATTCATTTACATTTTATTGTCACCTCAAAGATGACAAAAGTGTAAAACTAAAAAGCTACTGGCATGCCTTGGTATCACTGGAGAGTAAACTGACCCTGTATATATTCAGACACCAGATGGCAGTGAATACCGTATTCTGATGCTCACTGTGCATCATAAACCACGACTATAAAGAACTTCCTGACAACATAACTTTTCATTACAAACGCAAATGTCATGTTTCTTCAAGATGCAGATCAATTATTTCAGAACTGCTCGTGGAATAAACTTCACACTGGCATTTTCAACATAATGTTTTGTAATGCTTTAATAACAAGTGGTTTAACTGCCTTCTGATAGGTTTATGACACACAATACAGCCATAAAATGCTGATAACGGCCCATTAAAACTGACAGCACAAGGCATATAAAACAAGTTAACTTGACCACACTTCCTTTCATACCTGCTGTCTCACTCTGTTTGAGAGGAGAATAGACCTGGCAGCAGTAGTAGATTTCCTTTGGAGTGTAGTGAGGCACAACATATTGTACAAATGACTTGTCAGAGATTATGTTTTGGCTGTTACAGATCCACCGTGCTTTGCTTACTATGCTAGACTCGCCCTTTTGGCGCTGCGGCTCTACTGTATGTCGAAACATGTTTAGTCACAAGATGGGATTTTGTAAACACTGAACCACACACAACACTGCTTACAACAGATTAGCAGCGCTCAGGAGTTCATCTATTTAGCAGAAATTCAGCTGACCTTTAAAGGAAGTTATTTAGGGGCCACAGTATTTCCATTCCTCCAAACTTCTAGTATAAAGTTTGTAAAACCTCCATGCCTTGTTTTATGTCTGACTTTTATCGGGTTAAATATTTGACAGAAAATTTAGATCAGAATCTTGATTTAATGCTTCAACCACATTTTGAAACAGGAACAGCCCAAAAGTAGGGGTCATCTGTTATTCAGTCTAACTGTCCATTAGCTATACTCAAAGACTTAACAAAGACTTAACTTCCAGGCGTATAAACAGTGGAAAGAATTTATTGCTGCTCTGGTACAAGGAGACCCAGATAGTGGCATTTACATGAAATCAACATCCCAGCTGTTTTGCGCTGATGTTCTCGTAACACCCCTGGAAAGTTTAGCTCATCGATAAGCTGTCACATAACTTGTCTTGCTTGTATTAACTGTTATTGATCAAAAATGGCAATAAGTAAGGAATAAGAAACAATGGACAAATTGAAATAATACATTGTGTGATAATAATCCTGTTGCCTTTAGGCCTCCTTGGCTGATTTTCTGTCAAATAAAAGATCTGAGGCTCAAAATCCTGAAAATGTCACAGTGTGATAGCAAGTTCTGTGTGAACTTGTGCTGTGAGAACATTGGCTCCTGAGAGGTATAACCTGTTTCATGGGTGGCGTGGTTTGTGTGGAAGGTGGCTGGTTGATGTAAATGTGGAAGTCTGAAGCAGAAGATGAGTGAGTGTTTGGCACATTAAAAGTAAAAGAGTCTTAGCAACATGATCCTTTGATCCGGATCTACATGTTGGACATTAATGGTGTGTGTGTGTGTGTGTGTGATCATTGGCTGAGTGCACTCACACACACGACCATTTATAATAGGCTTTAGCTGTCTCTGATAAGGGCACCTATCAGGTTTAGTTGAGCTCACAGTGACTTGACTTGACCTGCCAAGTCAGTAAACCAACCACACACAGTATGACGGCCACACACACACACACACACACACACAAACACACACACACACACACAAACACACACACACTATGCCTCCCATTCATCTCTTTATCTCAGAGATATCACATCACATTGTTAATTGGATCATCCAGCCAACAGTGGTTGGTGTTTTGATCCAGTCGTGTCTGGTACTGGTGGATTTCTAGATGACAACATTATTCTTGTTTGTCTTGGTTCATTTCTTCTTCATGTTGTTTGACTTCATCCCAAATATAAACCGATTTGGAAACAAAACATTAACTCTGATTTTCTGAATCTCTTTAACAGTTCCCATTATGAGGCAGCTGGTGTGTGCAACATGTTCCCTCATCATCAATGTTTCTGTATTGTTGTCAGTTTCTTGGAATTACTGTGATTTCCTGTCATTTTTTTCACCCCTTAATCACTCCTCAATCTTTGCGTGACAATTTCTGTTTTCACTATGTCACCCAGTTATTGTTTGCTGTATAGAAGGAGAGTAGACATTTCAGCTTATCAGATCTAAATCCAAAGTGAAGTAAAAGAACCCAGAGGATAAGCCGCGTTATTGATCTGTAGTTTCTACACACCGCCTCTCTCCTCTAGTTAATCCACAGGGTCAGCTCTAATGACATTGAGGAGCTCCTCTGGCAGTCGGCACTGCTGCCATTTGCAATTTAGATAGAGGGAAAGGAGAAGAGGAGGAGGAGGTGTATGGGGGTGAAAACAACGAGGGAAAGCGAAGGAGAAGGGAGACAGGAGAGGAACAGGAGGGCTGAAAAATAGTGACAGGGAAAAGGGGGTAAAAGAGATGATGAGTAAAAGGAAAAGACAGGGAGGAGAGACAGCCAGAGGAGGGGTGCACTGCAGGCAAATGGTTGTGGAAAAGGGAAGACAGGAAATAGAGTGGATGGATTTGTATGACAGAAAGTGATAATTTTAGGGAGACACTCAGCTGATCGGGTTATGCCATGTCTCACACAGTAAATACTCACAATCAATACATTTGTCAACTTTTGAACGAATAGTTTCTTTATTGCCAAGAGATTGATGAGAAGATTCTCATATCTGTTTCTTAAATATGAAGCAACCTCTTAGCTTAGCATAGCATAATGACTGGAAACGGATGGAAACAGGAAGTCTGGCTCTGTCCAAAAGAAAAGACCTGAGCTACCAGCATCTTTTAAGCTCACTAATAACACATTATTTATCATTTGTTTATTCCATTCAAATACAAACTCTGTTTTAGGGGGTTATGTGCCGGCTATTTCTCGGTCTTGTCATCACCATAGGGTGACCGGATATACTCTACCACATAATGGCAAATAGATTTATCATTGAACAAATGATAATTAATGTCATTGTGGGTTTTAAAGGTGCTGTGAGGTGGACTTTGTTGCCTTCAGACAGAACCAGGCTAGCTGTTTCCCCTGTTGCAGTCTTTATGCTAAGCTAAGCTAACTGGCTGCTGGTTGTAGCTTCATGTTTACTATACACACATAAGAGTGGTATCAATTTTCTCATCTAACTGTTGAAAAGAAAACAAAAGTGCATTTCCCAAAATATTGAACTATTCCTTTAAACAAGATGTGCAGTATTGTCTCACAGAAAGACATTATAATAACGCTTCAAAATAAAGCATCTCTTGAGTGCTGCCCAAACTAAACACTATCTTGTGTTTAATATATTTGAGTCTTCAAAGGAGCATGTTAAGAGGAAAGGGTTAACTATGTCAGATTTGTGCAGTTATGTGCTTTTTTTTGTTTTGCTTTGTTTTTTGCGCCCGTTAAAAGAATTCCTGCGGCCAAACAGGAAGCCGCAGAGGGAACAGTTGGCTACCCTAATCTTGAGCAGATCCTCTGATAGCTTTCTTCTCCACAAACAATACCAGTCAGGGCTGAGGGGGCTCTGGAGGGGCGTTGAAAGACCCGACAACCAGGCAGAGCCAAGATCTTTGTCACCCTCATGACTGATCAACTCTCAGACATGTTCATGTATAGTACCAGGAAAAGATGGTCATGCCTCCCGATGTTTCACATCCTCCATTGTGTCTTTTCTTTCTCTGCCTTCACTTATTGTGGGCTATGTTACATTTTCTCTTTCCAAAGTGCAGGAGCACAGGCTAGATGTCCAAAATTCCTCTTTCTGCATATCATCTGTTGTGTGTGCGAGAGAGAGAGTCTCTGTTGGTCTGAATCCATGTCTGTCTTTATGTTAATTCAGTAACAGTCTGTCCATCTAATAACTGTAATATACGAGTCAGACAATAGGACAAGACCGGTTTGGGGTTTCCTGAAAAGTTTACCACATGATGTAGTCAGAGTGAAAGAATCCTTTTTCAAAAGAGCATCACAGTTCACTCGCCCTGCGGTCAGACTTTAAAAGCTAATACTGCAACCATGATGTCATTGCCACAGGGCCAATACTACAGCTAATGAGTGAGGAACAGCATGGAGTCTACATGTAGCCTACAAATCAGTCAGTCTGTCTCTCTCCCTGTGGTTAACGCACAAACACCCCGACACACATTAACACAAAATGGAACCGCCAGCCCACATGTTATATTCATGTCTAAGTTCATGTCTAAAGTAGTGCTCCATCTCGGAGTATAAGGGTTACCTCAGTAAAACAAAAGAGGTGCTTTGTTCCATCGTCGGGCTAAATCCTCCCTCAGCAATTACCGTTCACCTTCCAAAGACCTCGGCGAGGAACAGAGCAACACTCTCTCTTTTAAAGCAGCCAGTGGAGCATGAAGACACAGGCGCTCTAAAGGCAGAGCCCGATCACTCTTCTCTTTCAGCTGGCTACACTACTGCACGCTTTGAACTAAATGGTGGGATTCTGCACCTCTGTTGGTGTATGCATTTTTGTCCATGTATGTCGCTGTTGTAAAAAACAATTTATATTATAAGACAAGTCTGTATTTGAGTTTTTCACATTTAAAATGGAGCTAAAAGTAATGAATGGTGTGACATGAGAGCAGAGAGAGATGTCAACATACTGGTATCATTTGAAGGGGGTTTAATGGTTTATGTGTAACTCTTAATTGATACTTTTAGTAAGACGCTTTTTAAAATTAAATTGTCCACTTTAGTCCAGGTATAAGATTGCGTGAATACCTGATGATTCACCCATGAAAGATGGGCCTTTTTAAAGAAATGCTATGTGTGCTCTTGGAAAATTTACAAAATTAGGAATTTCTTTTCGTTATGAATTTGTCAATCTCACAGAACAAGACCTAATTATGTTTTGTGTTTTTATTATTATTTTTTTTGCATTAACATTACATTCATTTCCCTTGGCAGCATCACTCCATATACTGACTGTAATCACTCATGACTCAGATGCCAACATACAATAGGACTAAATGCTGATGTCACCATGCTAACATAACAGTGACACTGCTAACACGCTAATGTTTAGGTGATATTTACCTGTTTGGGGGCGGCAGTAGCTCAGTCTGTAAGGACTTGGGTTAGGACGCG
Organism: Pterois miles; assembly: GCA_947000775.1. Lineage (NCBI taxonomy): Eukaryota > Metazoa > Chordata > Actinopteri > Perciformes > Scorpaenidae > Pterois > Pterois miles. The sequence continues at coordinate 6,336,709 of CAMQGK010000334.1, read as the reverse complement.
GAAGTCACAGGTTCAAGACCCCCATGGACCAAGACCAACTGGTTGCTGGAGAGATGCCAGGTTACCTCTTGGGCACTGCTGAGGTGCCCCTGAGCAAGGCACCAAACCCCCAACTGCTCTGGGCGCTTGTCAGGAGCAGCCCCCTCACTCTGACATCTCTCCATTGACGCATGTATATGTACTGTGTGAACAACAGAGTGTAAAACTGAATTTCCCCACTGTGGGACTAATAAAGGAATATCTTTCTTTCTTTCTTTCTTTCACCTGTTAGCATGCTATATTTACTAGCACTAACTGAGGCTGAGGGGGAAATCTTGTCATCAATTTTGCAGGTATTTGCTCATAAACGAATGAGGCAAATAGAAATTTCCAAATGATGGTGGTGCTAGATGAAAAGTTGTGGGATCACCAAATCAATTACAATTCATCCTGTAGGGAACATGAATATGCGTATGAAATGTTCACTCAAAATGACAAAAGTAAATTCTTTTCCCCAGATATTATAGTTTCTCTAAGCCCGTTTAAGCCTGTCGTATATCTGTGCATTACATACAAGTATTCACCCATGACAGTCAATGTGTTAGAAAAGGCCAAAAATAAAGATTTCTTTTATAACATCCTTTAGCAGCAAAACTTCCTAGACTCTACTGCGTTTCCCTACATACACAAAGCAATGCAGGTGCAAAAACCGTGCACACCAAGCTCACACCATAGTCACCACTTGAAGCATTGCTACTGCAGAAGTAGAGAGTTGTCTGTCAAAGCTGGGTCAAATATTTGCCTTGAGCTGTCCGCCTGTTTCAAAACAAATCTTCCAGCCTGACAGAGATCCTTGAAATCAAATCCAGTTGATCTCCCCTCTAAACTCCACTTTATGACTCAGTGAAGAAAGAGACGCCGTCCCTCAAACCATGTAGTCCAGACTCTTACTCAACTTGTTCTCATTTCCTGTATAAGGGGAATGCAGCTTGATCGCATTATGAGGCATTAAAACACCATAAAAAAGACCATGAAAATGAAAATGCCCTTTTTTTTTAAAGGAATTGTCTATGATGTATATTTTGTCCACATGATGTATGTTTGGTCTCCCCTCCTGTCTCTCAGCACACAGTCACTGTTGCTGCTGCAGTTGTTTACATCAGGGCCAATGGGAGGCTTCCAGACGCAAAGGGTCTGACAGTCTATCAGTGGAAGAGGGTAGTTAATATGGGCACACAACCTTTGTCCTGACCTTGATGCAGGACCATCCATCATCTAGGCTTAGAGAGGGGATGAGGTTGAGAGGTTTATCCAGATGGAGGACACTTTAACCCAGGTTAGAGCCTCTACGTCCTAGCCAGTATATAGCTTCTGTCCTTACTTTCCTGAGAGGTGAGTCGAGCCAGAATTAGGGAGAATGAGTGTAAGAAAATACACCAGCATATTTAATGATTTAACTTCTATGTTCTATGCTGTTAATTGCATTTGTGACAGATTTACATACATAAAGCAAAATCAACTGTACTCTATATCACAAAAAACTCACTTTTTCGCTGCTTGTGCACATACATTTGGGTGTCTGGAGTGCCAACCAATCCACAAACTCTGAAATAACACAATCCAGTCAGTTTTTGTTGGCTGCCTAGATCGGAAAACGTGATTGAACAAGCCATTCAGATTTGGCTTCTCTTCCTATGTCGCATGCAGGTTCATTAGAATATCGCCCACAGCTTGAAAACTACCTTTGCAAAGGTGAACCATATTTTTCCAATCAGATCAGACTGGGATTTTTTCAGAGGGGGTCTTAAAGAGACAGGCGCTAAAATGGAGCATTACAGGCAGAGGGTGAGTACAGGTATATTTACACAGATAACATGAAAATGCTTTTTGAACTTTAAAGTCTGTGTATTCTAGGAGAAACCCAAAATACAAGTATGAACCTGAAAATGAACATGATACTGTATGTCCCTATTAAAGGAAGAATTTGAAGATTTGTGACTTTAGTGCCCCCAGGTGGTTGTACAGAAATAGACCCTGTCAGACAAACATCGATGCATTGGTGCGTGGGAGGCAGTGTTCAGTGGGCTTCACAGCTTCTTCATTGAAATGGCTGCCTGCTGTGTCTGGAAACAACACTGATGAGAGCGATGAGAATGAACCAAAACAGTAAGTTTGTGAAAGATGTGGAAAAGCTCCGGGGAGCTGCAGAGTTGGTAACAATCCTCTGTGGGTCCATCAATATGGGCAATCCTTTTTATATACAATATATACAAGTGCTCATTTGATCTGCTGTTAATATAAATATTTTGATTATAGCAGCTTTAAACTATATATTTTAAAATAGTCACTCTAAAATGCTACCAAGATGTTAGGATGGTAAAACGAAAAGCTACAGTGATGTAAAAAAAATAAATTTCAGGAAATGAATACATCTCTAGTGATGCTGAAATTGACCCTTTGTGTAAAAAAAAAAGTGTAAAATAATACATACTATAGACAGTATATAATGTTTTGTTGCTTTATTTTTTATCCATAGACTCAATAAAAAGCATACTTTACACATTACTATTTTTGACTCGTTCTGTGTGTGTGTGTGTGTGTGTGTGTGTGTGTGTGTGTGTGTGACCACCTGAAGAATGCCCACAGTACTGTCTGTTCCTTCACTTAAGCATGTTGTACTCTGTGGAGAAGTCTGGCTCGGGGTCATCTCAGTATTGCAGATCAGAGAGTGTGCTTTTGGCTGGCGGCATAAGAAGTGTTATTTCTTTGCACATGCGCACACACACACACACACACACACACACACACACACACAGACACACACACACACACAAACACACACACACATATCCATCCAATCCCCAGTCTCCCCATTTTGTTTTTTTGGTAGCACTCATCTGCAGCCTTATTACCCAGAGTCCTCTGCAGCAGCCCGACCGGCGCTCCACTGCTGGAGTGTTCTGTTAGTCACATCAGCACCCAGCGCACGCTCAACCTAGCTCAGATCATCAGGAATTTCACCGATGGAAAACCTGCCCAGAATTCAGAAAAAGGCTGTGCATACATCTAATTGTGATGGAGTTTTTCCGCCGTGGCTCGACTGCTCTTTTTCTCCACTCAGTCCCAGGATGAAATGCTGTTTCATCTCCCCGCTGTAATTAACCGCAGAAATGAAATCTACAACACATAAGAAAAGACAAATCAGGATGGTTTGGTTCTCTGCCCCCTGAGGTTTATTTCAATCATCATGGCAATTTGTGACTGTTTAGTGATGATTACAAGGGCTTTTTGAGTTTATATTTACATCTGCATCATAACCATTAACACCACATCTCATTTTAGTTTTAGTGGGATCACTGCGTATAACTCAGCCATCAAAATGAAGTGATGTCATCTGTATGATTTCTGAACATCTGCTGGAACGCCAGAGGCCCTTTTAGTAATAAACCATTTAACAGCTGCCTAATCGCAGTATGAATCAGCATCATAGTCTATAAAACATCCTAACAAATGCAGGGTATGCTCTTCTCTCTTATGCACAAGTTTAATTTCTTATGTCTCTGTCTGTTAGCGTAGCTGAAAGCCTGCGTGTGAACAACCTATTACCAGTTTTAATAAATCCGAGAAGCTGCATCTTTTGGCCCAATTAGAAACAAATGTGATTGTATCAGAGCCACATGCACAGATGATATTTTTGCTTAATGCCAAAATGTCAGTCCCCTCCTACTTTAAACTTCCAACACCATTGTAGACACTGCTACTGCATCATTAAATATGTGTTGGTGGTCCCAAACTCCTTAAAATGTGATCAATAGGCCAGCATAGGATAAGAACTGAAAAACACTTTCAGTACACATCATTGCATCTCTGATAAATGGCCTTCTTGAATCACAGTTCAAGTCAAACACTATTTGATTGGTTGATTCCCTGTGAAGAACCGACCGGCTATTTTGCAAACAGACATTAATCCTTTGAGTCGACCAGAATCAGGACAGAGGAGTAGGCACAGCAGGGCCTACATTTTCAGGTCCGATTAACTTTAGATATCTGTTAAATCAGCGAAACAGAATGTAACTGGACATGCTTATTAGGATGTTTTCATCTCTTGCTTTCCTGTTGCATCAGTGTTCGAAAGCAAACACTTTTTTTTTCCTTGAATGCCAAGTTTATTTCCCTGCCTAGCCTGGATCATGGCATTATATCCATGTTGATTCCTATTAGATAAACTGTGTAGCCAGTTTGTAAGTTGCCTCTTGTTTACACTGATGATCCAATTACGCTCAGAGGCACAATTCTTCGGCCATATTCGAAGTGCCATTGTGTTTATGAAAGCAAAGTTTTGTAGCCAGACGTAGAGGGGATTTGTAACTTTTTCCACCATTAACAAAACCCCTGGTTGGGGTTGGGACACCCTCTTCATCAGCAGAGAGGAGGAGGAGGAGGGGGAGGAGGGAACAGCAAATGTTGTTTGGAGCAGGCGGTTTCAAGACGCCCCTGAACCAAAGGAGACCAGAGTTTCATGTCTTTTCTCCTGTGTACTATGTATGTGTTTGTGTTGATCATGTGTGAGCCTGCATGCACACACTTGTCAATGTGATTCCTCCTTGACTATCTGTACTGCACAAGCATGTGATGTGTCCGCGTCAGTGTTGTGTGTCCATGTACAGTGTGTGTCTGGCACTTGCAGGGCTGACAAGACTGTAAAGCAGCTTCTTCCAGTTTTTCAGGGAAGAGCATTTTCTGCAAGGGGGAACAGATGTGGTGCATTTTAGCGCAGGTCGAGGTGGTGTAAGGATGTTGAGGTGGTGTAAGGATCTCACAGGTGCAGAGGATACTGTAGCTACATGGGCTGTGTGAAGTTGAATAACAGAGGAGTGTTTTCCATATTTCACCCTGCATGCAGCTTAAAGCCTGTTTACCTTATGCTAAGACTGAAAAATGAAATACATCAAATAAAATAAAAGGGGACACATGCATGGCCACCATGTTGTCATCATCGTGTACAACACGCCGCTGTCCACTGTTGAGCAGTGATATCTCCTCAGTCCTGACCAACAATTACTCATCTGAAAACAAAAACACAGTGTGACAAGGTGTACCATTGTTCACGCTAAATTATTTACTGAGCCACAAGCTTTTGTAAACTTCAGTGCCAATTAATCTCAAGAAGCTCTTTTGTGTGAGAGCTTAATCGTTTGCTAATTTGCGTCCTTGCTAACAGACACTCTCAGTGGAAATATACGATTACATAGCCCATCGACAGGCCCAGTAAACAAAGGCTGTTTGCCAAACTGCCAAAGCAGTTGTTGTAAAGCTGGAGAGAGGCAAATCTATCATTTGTTTGTGTGTGTGTGTGTGTGTGTGTGTGTGTGTGTGTGTGTGTGTGTGTGTGTGTGTGTGTGTGTGTGTGTGCACACGTGGGTGTGTGAATGAGTGACAGAAGAAAACAGAGAAAGAAAAACACAGGAGAAAAAGGAAGGAAAACAAAGAAGAGGAGCATGATTGTTGGGAGCATTTTGATTTCAGTTTGTTCCTCACAGTGATTGCATGTTAACCTGATTTAAGTGAACATGTTGGTTTGTTTGTGAGTGACAGTGCTGAGAGTCTGTGGTCTAGACAGCCTGGAATAGGTGACCTCAGACAGATGGCTTGGTGCTGCAAAGCTGAGAGTGGTGGGTGGACTGAGAGACCGGGAGAAAGAAAAAGGAGACGGGGGAAAAGAGAGGAAAGGGAGAGAGTGATGTTATCTGACAGATGTAGACATGTTGTTTTTATGACCAGTGGTGGGAAGTACATTTACCCGAGTATGGTATTTAAGCACAATTTTGAGCCACTTGTGCTTTAACAGTGTTTTTGTGTCTGCTTAATTTAGTCCAGTGTTTCAGTTTATGTGATACATTATCAATAAGGGATAGAAATGATGGGTTCATAGGATTATGCTGTTCTGCCTGAGATGTTGAGGTAGATTAGCTGCTCAGTAGCTCAATCAAGGAAAGTGCAAAAAGGTGTGTGTCATTATGTCCCGTTAGCAGGGAGGGGCTGGGCTCTGTTGATGTAGAAAGAGAGCACTATGCTTACATACCTGGGCAGGTGGTTCTAATTAGGTGAACCTGAGACATTGTAATGTGAGGCTGCAGCTTTCCTTTGTTTGATGTTGTTTTGATTCAGTTTCAGTTACATTTTCTGTCCTTTGTTTCAATTAACATTTTGTTAATAAATTTTGCTCTACTCCTGCTTATCAACCTGCTTCTTCAACACCCCTTTTGTAAAGTTAACTGGTGGTGGCGCTACATACATGAGTATTTCCACTCCTTTTCGACATGCAACCCCTTACAAAAAAATCTCATTGGGTCGCCTTACCTTTCAGATGTCAGTGAGTTGTTAGCAGATACACCTAAAAAGACATTGCTTGCTCCACTAAACTCAGATGGTTTCATTTAAATACAGTACTTACTCAAGGCCAGAAGAAGTAAAATGGTCCAATATTTTTAGATGAAAAGCTGACATTACAAAGTAGTCTCAAAAAGTAATCTCGACCCTGAGGTTAGAAACTATTATACTACCTATTTGTATGTTAACTAATTGAGAAGAGCTCCAGCTTGACCAACTGCAACAGTAAAATGCTGCTTAGGAATTGATGCAACAATATTAATGTTGTAATATGTCACTAAAAAGGGCTATTCCTCTGCAGAAGGAGCAGCCATTGATACTTTAAGCATGTTTAGTACTGCACATATATTTTTAAATGCAGGCCTTTAACTTGTAGGATTATTGTAGTACTTTGACTGTAGTAAATGACCATACTTCTTCCACCACTGGATGATAGTATTTATACTAATAACAGAGCTGCAATTAGCAGATTTTTTTCTGGTTCATTCCCCATACCTCGGCTGAACGGTGGTGCAGTGATTAGCACTCTCGCCTCACAGCAAGAGGGTCGCAGGTTCGATTCCGGCTTGGGACTCTTCTGTGTGGAGTTTGCATTTTCTCCCCGTGTCAGCGTGGGTTTTCTCTGGATACTCTCGGCTTCCTCCCACAGTCCAAAGACATGCTGTTTAGGTTAATTGATGACTCTGAGCGTGACTGGTTGTCTGTCTCTATGTGCCCTGCGATGGACTGGCAAGGGTGACCTGTCCAGACCTGTCCAGGGTGCACCCGCCTTCGCCCAATGCCAGCTGGGATCGGCTCCAGCCCCCCCGCGACCCCTAACGGGATAAGCGGTTGACGATGAATGGATGGATGGATTCCCCTTACCTCCTCCTGCTGTTTCACTTGGCCCTGTGTCATTTCAAGAAATCAAGGATATAGGAAAATGATTAACAGAAACAAAGCACAACATATTGTGATCAGATCTAACACTGAAATAAGACATGGAAAAATGAATAGGATGATTTGTGTCTTTTGTGTCATACTTACTTTTCTTTCCCTCTCTGGATCAGATCATTTGTCCTCCTGACTGAAGTTGTGCTTTTCAGCGATGGAGTGTGACATGGGGCTTAGTGTTGATTGTCACCACAGGCCCACAGATTACATGGGGCCACAGTCAATAGGAAAAGAGCTAAGTCCCCTATGATGGAGTATGTCTACAGCCTTCAGCCAACCTTCCTCCTGGGCACCTAGCCAGTTAGTAAACCTGCTATCCATCAGTTAGTCAGCCAGCTGGTCAGCGATCCAGCAGTCCATCAATCAGCCAACATGTCGCCAAGTTTAGTCAGTTTAGTTTAGTCAGTATAGGTCCACTTCTATACTTCTTGGGGGAAGAATGGAGACTGAGGTGATCTACTGATCGGTCTGTAGCACAACAGAGGCCATCACACCATGAACCCCACCTGAGGCTTTCTTAAGGAGACAGGAAGTTGAAAAGAGAAAGGATTTAGAAACACCTGATGATTGATAAAAACTGAAGTGAAGTATAAGACACTGTATTTTATACATTAACTTTGTATACAGTATACTGTATAAAATGCATTCAATTATGTGCACTATATTCAGTTTGAATTTCACTAAATTATTACTCAAACTGTTTTTGCTGATACCATTTATCTATAGGACTTGATTAGTTTCTGATTAATCAATTAGAAAACAGTCAGAAAACAAAGACCATCACAATTTCCCAGAGCTAAAAAAAATGTCTTTTATTTATTTTCTTATCTAAAATTTAATTTACAATGATATAACACAGAAAAGCAGCAAATTCTCACATTTGAGCAACTAAAAATAGAAAAGACAGATGAACGACCACCAATCCATTATCAAAATCGTTGATGCATTTTCTGTTTATTGACTAGCCATTAACTGACTAATTATTTCAGCTCTCATACTGTGAGTATTTTTCCTTGACAACTGGTAATGTTTGGAAATCTGAATCTGGTCTCTGTCTTGTCATGCCAAGGCAGCATGAAAACATTTGATTTTAATCACACATTTGCAGACAGGAATAAGGTAGGTAGATGAGGGGGGTAGCAGAGAAGAAAAGAGAGAGTGAGCGAAGGTAGAGGGGGGAGAACGAGGGAACAAAGGGGGAAGGGAAGTTAATGTCTGAACTCAGTAGAGGCTAACTGTTCATTACCTCTGTGAGGATGGGAGCACCGTGTTGTTAACAGGGGTCAACTCAGCATAGAGAGTGGGTTGACCAATGATCTTTACCTCCTCCACTTACTACTCCCTTGTTATCTGGACCTCTATCTATCTGTCTATCTATCTATCTATCTATCTATGTATCTATCTATCTAGCTGTCTATCTATCTATCTATCTATCTATCTATCTATCTATCTATCTATGTATCTATCTATCTAGCTGTCTATCTATCTATCTATCTATCTATGTATCTATCTATCTATCTATCTATCTATCTCTCTATCTCAGAACATGTCTGGTCTGATCTGACTTTTTTATATAACATGACCTGTTAACCTTTACTTTCTTTATTCTATCTTTCTCGTTCTTTCTTGCCTCACTCCTCCTCCTCCTCCTCCTCCTCCTCCTCCTCGTCCTCCTCCTCCTCCTCCTCCTCCTCTGGAACACATGGTTATCGCCTGCTAGTGGTTGTCATGGTGATCGACCTCGGGGGACTCATCCCAAAACCAAAAGTTCTGCTTGTCTGAAATAGAACCTCCGCCTCTCTCCAGGGGGAAGGGGTTCATCTGGGGGAGGGAGGGAGGGAGGGAGAGAGAGGGAGAGAGAGAGACAGTGTGCATCCTTTCCAACTGGGTCACATCACGGGAGCATTGCGTAAGCATAAACACTGCTGCCCCTGTGCTATGCCCTTAGCGCACACACACATTTACACACACTGTGTCTTTCCAGAGCTTACCACTGTCTGGGAATCGAGCGTTATGTATGACAGTCTGTAGTGTTTTTCCGGTCCTGAATAGCACCAATCTGTGGTCCATCTCTGTTCTCTTGTGCTCGTCCTCTCAGTGGATTCGCCATAAGTACATTGTGACAGTGGAGTGAACCCTCCTCTCTGTTAGCTGCCAGACTGGACAGCAGCATGACGTAGCACTTCTTGCTTGCTGCATATCCAAAACACACACACACAGTGTTCTGTGAAGAAGGATATGCTTCTGCAGTCATTGTGACCTCTGTTTTTTTTTTTTTTTTTTTGGGGGGGGGGGGGTTGTAAATGTACCAAACGTGCGTCATTCCCCATGATCATCTGAACTTCATATCACTTGTCAAGGATTCATTCATACAGTATGAGGCCTTTAGAGGATGTCATCTGCTCTCATTCACATGTGTATCAGTTACACCAACAGGTCATAATTTCCACTTTACATGCATTTATACATCAGTGAAGTATCACTGGATTTCCCAAACATTTCCTGTCGGTGGTGGAGCAGCTGCACAGTGACAGCGCTTCAAACATGATACAGGAAGGCTTCTTATTGTGGCCACATCTTCCCACAGCACAGCCTCCCTGTGCATGCTGGGCGTGTTGTTTACAGGCCCTCAGTAGTGTTCCCAACATGCTCTGCTCCACACATGTTTGGATATCTCAACACCTTTGTAAATAAACAAGACCAATGCAAATGCAGCTTCGTATTTGCGAGAGTTGTTTGTGCAGTGCGCAGTGCGCTGTGCGTGCGTCGGTAGAGGGTGTGATTGTCTATAAAAGGAACAGCCAAAGCCAGTTGTTTAAAATCCTAGTTGGACGGTTTCAAATCCCCCCCTTTGCACGGAGAGAGGAGAATAGAGGGAGGGTGCGGATGTGGATGTATGTGTGTGTGTCAGTCTGTCATGTCAGGAGAGCCTTTCCAATCAGGGAAGGGATGGGAGAGACACTGGCAGACAGACAGACAGACTTCAGATAGACAGACAGACTGGGAAAGCAGAGTGGAGGGGAGAGAGAGAGACAGAGAGAGAGAGAGAGAGAGAGAGAGAGAGAGAGGTGGGTGGGGCTATCCGGATAGGGGCGTGGACAAGTCGCTGTCACTCACTGGCGGTTGCCATGGCGAGCGGGCGGTCCCGAACAGCGGGACATCCAATGGGAGACGACGCTGCTTGTGTCACCATGGTGACGGGGCTGTGCCCAGGGAGGTTGTGATGGGTTGACAGGTGCGTGACAATCGGAGCTCTCTGCAAGCATGTACGCCAAAGGCAAGAGTAGCAACGTGCCGTCCGACAGCCAAGCCAGAGAAAAGTAAGTTTTATTTATGGGGGAGGAAACCGCGGCTGTGAGGGAAGTTCACGAGCGGCCGGGGGCAGTCACACACGGAGCTGCGGTAGGGGAGGGCGCACGTACGGCGCTGCGCGCGGCGGCATGGAGCTCTCTGCTCAGCGCTCTGCTTGGAAAGTTCACTGCTTCATTTATTTGAAGAAAGATAGACATTTAGTCGGCGGGTTTTTTACTGTAATTAGTCAAAGTAGGTTATAATGTAACACCAGCTTCCTCTTGTGATGTCTTTGCATTTCTGTGCTTGTCTGTTTTATTACAGTCCGAGCTACTTCATTTTCATCAGTTGTAATTTTGCATTTCCTCACGCGTCTTTTATACACAAATGTTCCGACAAAATAACGTTTATCAGTTTTGTAAACACGCGGGACGAACCTAGACATTGACGCCCGTCTGTCCTCAGTGGAAGCGGCTACAAAGTCCACGTATCTGACTGCTCCCAACCCGCCGCGCGTTCAGAGGTGTCGCTTTTCAAAGAGACTGTGTTGCGTTTAAATGCCACGCTCCTTCAGTCCAGGCACCGCTACGGTACACGAGACTGTGACAGCAGACAGTCATCTTGTCTCCACAGTTTGGCGATACAAGCACAGTCGATCCAGCTTTTTAAAAACAGTTGGTCACCTAGAAGAGGATCTGCAGCCTTTTCTCTTTATGCCATACCATCAAATGGAAATGACTGCCAAGGCTGTGCTGTGCTTTCTGTCCATCCACAGGGTTCAGAGAACAGTTTGACCCAGTAATGGCACTAATTAGACTTCGTCCTTATCAGACATTGTAAATTAAGTCCGTTTTTGAGGTTGACAGGTCAGTGACAGTATAATATAGTTTTAATCGGGTTGTGACAGCCTAGCTAAATTTATAAAAATGCACAATCTGTATCTGGTTGTTCTGCTTTTCAGTGTACATCTTTTTAGCTGTAATGCATGAGATGTGAAAACTAATATGCACAGAGCATTAACAGATCCAGTGTGAGAGAGCGCCTTCAGGTGAAGCCCCTGCTCAGTTGCATTCACCCGGCCATGGCTGCTCTGTACTTTTCTGGATGCTCCAGGTCATATGGTCAGTGAGCAGGGACCATAGATCAGCTCCCGCTGGGAAAGAGGTGCAGCTATTTATTGATGATATGTCTTTGACTGTGACTGATAAGGGATTCGGAGAAAGAGTGAGGTATAGTACTATACAAAACAACCGCATTAAGCTTGTATTTTTAAGTCCTAGGGGAGTCCTATAAGGTTATTTGTCCTGGTAATTAATTGTCTCACCTCTGCTCCTGGCTACTGCTACCTGTGCTGGTTTTTGAATCCAGTTCAGTTGTTTTTATCAACAGTGTGACTGAGTGTTCAGCTCCACCTCTTGAGTCCCATTCTTTACCCTACAATCAATATGAAAGGATAGGACCGAACATTGTGGCTCTATGCATGCATGACCTGACAGACGACATGGGGAGCTTCCTCCAGGCCTGGAGATACACTGTGCGAACACTTGTAATCATATGTGTGTGTGTGTGTGTGTGTGTGTGTGTGTGTGTGTGTGTATAAGCATGCACACAACCGTATGCTTTTCTGGTGGTAAAACACAACAGATACTTGTTCTGTAGATGTGTTACGCAGGAGTCCCCTGACAGTTTGCAGAGCAGCTCATTTCACCTATGATGAAGATGATGACAGTTCACATTTTCTGTGTTAACATGGCCTATAAGTGGGTTGCCTGCTGTTTTTAAAGGAAACATCTACCTGCACTGTGTTCATAGATGTGACAGACATGATCTTGCATGGGTTAAGACCTACTTTTTTGGAACTGTTGGGAGGTTTAACATTCATGGCCCCTTGGCTTTGACTGAAATGCTTTAGTGTTATCGAGCCTTAACAGTTCAGCCACAAATGCAGTATGTGTATATATTGTAAATGAACCATCTTCTGATATCATTGGAGATTGCTCTTTGAGATCTCTCCTGCAGACACTAAACTTCTTACTTTTATATCTCACTGCCTGGCATCACATTTAATTTAGACTTCCGTGTTGCTGCAGATCATTTCGTTATCTGTGTTTACATTTCGAGGCGAGAGTCGACGTTCCATTGGGCGTTAATGCCAAGGCCACAGCAAAAGAAATGACCGGGTGACGAGAGAAAACAGCAGATGAAAAGGCAGTGCGAGGCAAAAATCAGACGAGGCAGAGTTTCATTAGTCCCTTAACAAGCAGCCTTGTTTATCAGCGGTGTGTATCAGAGAAGCAGAGCAGGCCCGACGCCGCCGAGTCTTCAGTTGTTTCTCATTTCTGCAGCGCAGCAGGAGACCAGAGAGTGGGAGAGACGGAGGGCAACAACAGATTGAGGGAGAGAAGGAGGAGGAGAGAGAGCAGCACTGAGGGAATTTGCTGGATCATTAGTTTACAGTGTTGTAGTATTGACCTCAGGATGGACCCCCGCAGACACAGGGCTCTGGCATCTCGCCCGTGTAGATGTAAAGGAGCTCTAAATGCAACTGACCTGTGTGGAACTCTGCTCACTGCTGTTTGTGTGTGATAAGGATCTGGTTTGGGCGGCGTGTCCTTGCTACAGATGATTTTGGGAATGCACTTTTTTGCCTCAGCAGGTCACCGATTTCCAAATGTTTATCCGGTGGTTTTGCAGTGTGCATACTTGGAGATAAAAAGTAATATAGCAGGATAAAAATCTTGCTTCAGGAGATTCACAAAATGTATCACTTTTCTTTTTAAAAAAAGATCTTACTTTAAACGTTTTATAAAGGTGTAGATTTACAGTATGCAGAATGTGCCTGAGGTTACCAAACGAAATAAAGGAAGCTTCATTTTCTCTTTTTTTAGAAATTGTGTGGACACTCAGTCTTTTGCTTTGCATGTCAGGTAACCTCTTTGTCGTACGTTAAAATACACCAAAAGGAATTAGGCCTGAAGACAACATGAATTTCCTTAAATCATTATAGTTAAGCACATGTACCTGACATTTCTTCAAACTGTATATCCTCTTTTACTTCATGAATTAGGTGGTACGAAAACACTGACTGCGCACAATAGTAGACACATTCCTTTATTCAATATGCACCGTTTTACAGAAGAGGATGTGCAGATAAGGAGAAGCAGATGAGTAAAAAATGATGTCTTAAAGGATCATTTTAACCAAATCATGAAAAAATACTTCGATAAATGCAAACATATTGTTTCACTAATGGTATCACGCCATGGAGATAGTTCAGGCTGGATGTGCCACAAGATATTTGCTTATGAAAAGTGCAGCGGCACATCAGTGTAAGGAAGTTTGTTTGTGTTGTTCAGAGCTGTATAAACTCAACAGAAACATGTCTGTGCAGAAACAACATCCCTGACCTATAGCCATCAGTAGTTTTGATTAGCAGAAAGTAGTTCCAGTCATATAAGCAGTTGGCAGCAAGGTGTATGGATTACACTGAGGAAACTGTCTGCACATCTAGATGCCACTTATGCCACCACTAATATGTACTTTCTGATTAATTTGATCCTCTGAGGTTTAGGACAACAAGAGATATGAATAGGAAGCAGTCTACACCTATGTGGCTGTATAGTGAATGCTCTCTCTGCCGCTCAGCTCTCTCCTCTCTCTCTGGCTGTACCTGTGTCACGGTCTGCACTTGATTTTGATTCAGAGTGACAGTACACGACCACTGACTGTGTACTGCAGTTGTTCAACGAGTGTAGGTTTCTGTCACTGGCAGTTAGAGGACACATTCCACATAGTTCTGGGATTGTGGTCCTCTGTGAGTTGCGTTGCAGTGCATAGTACACATTCCTGTTTTCCCTTTTCTGTATGTGTGTGCCATGAATCAAACACAGCTTGAAACACACACATATGCTCTCACTTCTCTCCGTTTCTCTTGGACTCACAGACGTACTGTACATAGCACTTATCTGGTTTTGTGGACATTTTCCTAGAAAGCACAACCTGTGTTTTGTTTTTTTACACATCGGATTAATAAGCACAAACTGTAAACTCACACGTATGAAAAGTCCAACTATCACAGTTTTGTTTGTAGTTCAGGTTCCAACCATAAATCTGGTGCAGACTTAAGCATTTCTAGTGCTGTGAGGATCATCATTCTGCGCACACACACACACACACACACACACACACACACACACACACACACACACACACACACACAGGGCTACTTCTGAACCGAGACACCTCAGAATCCTGCCAGGAGGCTGCCAATGCAGCACTGCGCAGACTGAGGCAAAGCAGTGCATGCTGGGAGTGTTTATCCAACAGAAGCAATTCAGGCTGCCACTCTGGCTTTGACAGTGAGTCGCATTACAGGAGAACCACAATAAAAATAGAGCCATATCTTACATACACATACACACACATACAGTTGTGAACATATCACAATGCCTTGCGTCGACGGTGCGGGGAATCCGACTTTGTCCCGTGCCAGCTGCCACCTTATGAATGTAATTGATGAGTTTTCTGTTTGTTTACTACATCTCAGTGTCCTTGAGAAATGATGGAGGCGCAATCATTAGAGGAAGGAGAGAGTCGGATCATTTGTTAGAGCATGAATGTAGCCAGTGGATAAACATGGGAAGCTTGGCGGGTGAAATGAGAGGCAAGAGTATGGAAAATGAATCAAATTTAAACTCTGTCTCATAAGATCAACAGTTAAGAGGTTAAAGGGCTGAATGAAAGAAAGACCAGTGGGAAGGTGTTTTTGTTTCCAGGTCAGGCGAGGTCAGGAGATATCCTGCAGGACCTCATGGTCTAATGCTCTATAATGGCTGCGTGTCGGACCGCTGGACTCTACACACATCTCCGTCTTTCTGTGGATCACTTACGCTGGTAAGTGGCCACACCTGGTTCTGTTGGCTTAAGTCCAGTGACGGAGTAAAAAGTCCCAGTGAGAAAACCCTTAACCCAAACATAAGAGCCACATGGCGGGCCTCAGCTTTATGTACACAGAGAACAATAAAAAAGTGCGTGATAATGTGTGCGCTTTGCCGCTTTGGGTCAATAGAGAGCATTCTGCATGAGTAAGTCTGTAAGCCCATCTGAGCTGTCTGCTTACAGCACTTTCCCCATATGTTTCATCCCTCAAAATCAACCTCCATCTGTCTGTCACGCCGCCTGTGTGAACGCAAACTACAACATCCAGTGATCATTACACAGCTAATAGCCTCTCCGGCTCTCATGGGATGCTTGTGAACAACTGCGAGAACACAGAGAACTGTCACCGCTCTCCGTCGTTGCCGTCTCTCAGCAACACTGACGGTCAGTGAAAGATATCGACTTAAAACTGCCAGCGATGTATTTAATCCTCGCGCCGTTTCAGATTAGCATCAGTCTGGGATTACAAGAGAAGAAATGGAGCTCTGATATGTTTTTTTTTTTTTCTGGGTATACAGAGCTGTCTTCAAACGAAAGTGATGATGGCAGTTTGACAAGGCCCTGATAAAAAAAAAAAAAAAAAACACTCTTTAACCTGCTGAACACATAGAGGCTGTTAAAAGTCCTCTTTTATCTGCTAGCATCCCTCCTAGTCTCTCTCTTATCCACCGCTGCCAGAGATGTAACTTGCAACAGAACTGCTATCAAAGCAGCGGCCTCTTTATTGAGCTGTGTGAGGCGGTGAAGGGGGGAGGCAGCCTCTGATCGACGCTGGCAGAAAGAGGTTGTGACGTGTCAATCAACAGAGAGGACCCTGAAGAAGATGTTCTCCTAGGACGCCTTAGGGTCCTTGAGAAGGATCGACGTGACAAAAGGGCTCCGTCGGCATCAGATAGCATGTGGAAGAGAGGGGGAGAGGGCACAGCATCCTCAAAGTCTTTTGTCACTCCCTTCAAAAGATGGAGGGTACGGATGAGTGAGTTTATCACCCAGTGTTGGTCCCTCAAGACCCCGTGGGTGCCCCTGAATGCTTCTGTTTTAATTACGGACACACCACCACATCTTCACTTCTCTTTAGTGTATCCACTTAATTTTGGGGATTGAGATACTGACATTTGGAGAGTGGAAGATTCAGATCAGTGACTGTGCACAAGTGTGAGACGTAAAGCAGAGAGAGGAGGGGGCATTTCATCGTACACTTTGTTGACCATGACTGTAAACTGCCATCCACGCTGTCAGGCTTTGTTCGTGTTGTTATTAGCAGTAGCACTTGTGGTTTTGTTAGGATGGGGTTTTTTGTTGTTGCCCCTGGTGACACCAAATATGCACAGCTTTGCTCCAAACCACAGCACGGCAGGGACGCTCCCTCAAAGCGCTTCCTGTAACCTGAGAGCTCCAGCCAAAAGTAAATGTTGTCGGTGGAAACGCCACTTACTGTCCACAGGCTCTGTTGAGTTTATTTTTCCGATTTCTGAAACATAAGTTCTTTTAGCATCCTCATTTATTTCATTTACCTGTCCAGTATAATCATATTATTGTGTGTTTTCCCCCTGTTTTTATCAGTGTAGGTCTGCTGTGTCACACTCACTTGTACTGTGTGACAGCTGCCCCTGTGTTCACCAGTGTGGTGTATTGTAAGTGCCACAGTGTAAATGCTGCTGTGCCTCTCCCGCTTGCCGAGTGTAGTGTGGTGGATGTTGGCTGGTTGGAGGCCTCTCTGCTGATATTCCTTCATCATTGATATGCAAGCTGCATCGCACAGGCGCTAGCGCAAGGTTAAGCATGCGTGACGGCCAGGCTTAGGATCTGCTTCAGACACTCTCTCCTGCATACACACATATTCTCTCACTGTGCCTTCCCTCCGCACAGTTCTTCTATGTCTTGGCCTCAGTTGTCCCTTGTCTGTTTTGTGGCGTTAAGCCGCAGAGTTCTTCACTTTAAATTCTCCGTAAATGTAGCGTCCTTACATGACCAACATACAAGGCCGCCTGTCCACTGATCCCTATAAAGTCCTCCATGACATTTTCTCCCCTCTGAATGCTCTGCAGTATATCCTCTCGCTTAGGATTTAAATCTCTGACATTGAGTTCTTGACTTTTTAAGGTCCACTAAATGCCATTTCTCAACCGTGGAGAAGCAGGAAGGATAAATGAGTGGCACAAGGTTCAGAGCAGGGCGACATTGGGATCGTTCATCGGGATAACTCCAGTGTTGGAAGTGAACTAAGAGTACATGTTCATTTGTTTTTTCTAACTGTGTTTTTTTTTTTTCTTGTTATTAAATGGTATTATTAATTTACAGACATCCTGGTGCATATATTTAACTGCTAATACAACCTCATGTTGCAGCATGATGCATTTCTCCGACTGGTTAGTCATTTATTTATACTTCCTTTCTGCGCAGGCCTTAATAGCCTCACATTCTTCCCTAAATTGCTCCAGATTGCCTTCATCTGTATCAGTTTCTTTTATCTCATCTCGAAGCTCTGTTGTTCAAAAGAATAGAGGCCCATTAGAGCCCGTAGAAAGGAATTCTAATCCTATAAGATTAGAGCAATGCATTCCTCCCAGACGTCTCCTGCTTGTTGGAGTTGCTGCTGATTGTTGAACGCTGCATTGTGTGAGCTGAACAATGACGGCGTGTCGCTGGACGGGAGAGGGGAGTGTCCCGGGCCGTCTCATCCCAGGTCCCGCATACTACCACACAGGGACAGGTAGGCAACACCTCAGCCCCACTGTGAAAATGGAAGTGACAGTAAAAGAAAGATGATCCTAAAGTAAAACAACTCATATACATCTTCCATTGTTCTTTATCATATTAATAATAACTAGCTTTTCTTTATTAAACAGGTTCTTTAGTTTTTTTATGTATATGGATCATCATCTGGTGAGGATGCTGATTTTTTTTTTTTTTGAGACAGTTTCCAACCATGGAGTTAGGTATAATCTCCTTGCATAAAATCAACGGGCAGAGACTAGAAATCAGGGGCCGGGCACGAATGGTCAGTTGTGTGTGTATGTTTTGTATATGATTCACCCAGTCGGCAGTTTATTAGGCACTCCCAGCTAAAACAAATACAGTAATACAACAGCCCTGCAATAAATACTACCTGCGTGTTCACTTTTTGTTTGATTCAACATTATGGTCATTTTCAATATTATACTGGAGTCTCAGCCACATTTTTCACCGGTTCAAGCTTCTCAAATTTGAGGGATTGCTGCGCTTTCTACTTTATATGAGAGTAAATCGTTTTCCAACATCCTACCAGTGTTTTGGCCAGTTTGTAAACAGAGTCTGGGATTTTTTTGTTACATGTACATTAGGACTGGCTCTCCGCTCCCAATCCATTTACCTCACTTCTTCCTGCGAAACGCTGGAAATAGACTTTTAAAAAAATACAGTAATTAGCTTCATATGATCACTAAGTGTTGCCATCAAACTCTTAAGTTCTCTCTGTAAACAGCAGTTTAATATTCTGAGCTTTATGGCTGTGTTGCATTCAAGATTTACTGTAATAGCTTGTAGAGAAAGTTGAACAAGGAAAACACTCCTAAAAATCATTGGTGTTCTTTCAGCTGTGAAATTAAACAAACTCCCCATGAGAGGTGACTCAATCTAAACAAATCAAAGCCAATGAAATGGAACTCGAATTAAGAAAGTGATGGATTTGCCCCCGCTTTTATTTGATTTATCCACTTTGCATGTTTTGCCAACAAATTCCACTTGTAGAAAAATCTTACTGGCTGAAACCTGTGTGTGTAAATGACAGATTTTTATGCAAAGGGCACGACTGGATTTTTTGCTCAATTAGTGTGTTAGTAAACAGCGAGCTACCCATCACGCTCTCTCTCTGTTTCTCCCTCTCTCTGATAAGCTGGCATTTCCTGTTATCTCAGCCCTGGGCATTGTTGTCTGCTCTGTGAGACAGTCGAGTCTCTGCACTGCTGACAGAACAAGAACTGTTTCACTTTGTCTGATTGGGCCTGTATGGGGCGGCGGGGGGATGCTTCCTTTTTATTCTATTGTCTTTTCAAGTCTTAGTTGCAGCTGCACTAATTTGCTGTTTCTTAGATGCGAGTGGGGGAGTGCATCCTGCCAGAGCTGCCACCAGTCAGTCAGTACAGGCTGGTACACACTGAACAAAACCATATACAGTATACACAGACACAAAGCAAAATTATGACTCTAACTTTATATTTATGCCTGCATCATGTCATACAGTCTTATTTTACCACAGTCCAGTCCAGTGACATGAATCTAATGAAAAATGTACAAAACTGTGAGCAGAATGAATGAAAAGAAAGTCAATCAAAAATACCAAACATTATTACCTAAATTGTGAGGATTTCCTGCTTTACTTTGTCTTATGTGATGTAAACTGAATGTCTTTTGGCGTGTAATTTGTAGAGCTGCAACAATTTATCAATTAGTTGTGCAATATTAAATGAATCGCCAACTATTCTAATAATTAATTCGATTAGTAATCGATTTAACTTGTTTTTTAAGGGGAAAAAAAGGTCAAAATTCTCAGATTCAAGCTTCTTAAATATGAATATTTTCTGGTTTCTTTACTCCTTTAGGTTAGCAATATCTGATCCCACTTTTTCTCCCAATACCGATTTCGATACCTAAACTCATGGTACTGATCTGTTACAAGCGGTGATAGTTGATATTTAATGTAACGTGAGGCTGTAACTACACATCAGTTCCTCAACACCAACATTTAATGACTTGGTCTGACTGACACTGGTGTCAGGTCAGTATCAGCACCAGTACTGGTCTAGTGTATCGGACTGATGCATCCCAGTACCTGCTGAACAAGGCTCTATGCTCTACAGAGTCCACAGATTCAGTCACGTGACACTGAACTGTGCTCATTTTATATTTCTCTGAATTACAGCATCAGCTCAGTCATAAGCTGAAGTGAAACACTTTTTCTCGTCTATATTGTGCTACATATTCATACATTTTAATTATGTAACAGTTACTTAAACTGCCTCCGCTAAGACATTTCTGTAGTTTAGCTCAATGTGGTTTATGCATTATTTACATTTTGTTTAGTTGCTGTTCGGTCTGTTGGACTTTGTGTTCTATGTGTTCAGCATATTGGATGGTTGGGTGTCTGAGCTGTCCTCACAACACGGGGTGGAGGTTTACAGCAGCAGTTGGACTTGTGGTCAGAGTATCTTGATAAGTTGCCTGTTATCAGTCTGTCCTGTTCACCATGTAGCTTTGGGTTACTACACGAGCTGACATTATTCTTCTCGTGTACATTGTTATTCTCTCATTAAGGGTCAGAAAAGCATATTCACAATCGGACACTGTTTACTGCCACATTGTAGCGTACTGATTGATTGATTAGTCGAGATATAAATAAACAAAAAGTGAACTTTGCTGCTCATCTTTTAAACAATTCATAACGCAAACATTATAATCTCCGTTGCTTTAATATTTGTCTTTCAAGTGTGTGTCTTGCTGCATTTATGTTCACCTTGTATTGGACTGTCCCGAGGGTGGGGAGAGGGAGGAGAGGATTGTGGGATCTCTAGTTAATGAAAGGTAAACACAAGGTTTACGCTGAGGTGAGCCAAAGAACGCAGGAGTCTTCTTCTCCTTCAGGATATGAGCTTCATTCTTTCGACTCATGCTTACACGCATGACATTTCACCCTTCTACTGGCAAATTCCTGTCTTTGCAGGAGGAACACATTCCCTGAGAGCTACAGCCACATGTATGATTTCACATCGTTGTCATGTGAACTATGAAAAGCATTTCCTCTTAATGTCAGCTGCATTTCAACATCATTATCCTTCAAGTTCAGTTAGCTGATGTGACAGCATTTATCAGCCACCTGCGTCAACTTCTCACACAGATCTGAAGTCAGCCAGCTCCATTCACCCGGGCTACACCGATCTTTGCCAAGCCGGTGTTTGAGCATATGAGCCTGTTGCCCAGCCAATGCTCTCCACTAAGGGCTTTGCTATGTGTTGTGGAAGTGAGCGGGATAAAGGCTACGACAAACATTTGCTCGGCAAAGCAGCGTGTGAGACCATCTCAGCGGAGACAAAACAGGGAACATGAGCAGATGATGTGCAAGTTTATTTGCGTATGAGTGTCTCTCCACAGGCTGCTTCCAGTGCGGGATTATGACGCCTGTTATGTTAAGCTGGAGTGAACTTCTCACTGCCGCTCTCCAACTTTCAACCGTGCATCCCAACCTGCAGCTGAAGTCTATACGCAGAGCCCAGCCAGAGTCGGAGAGAATACACTTTATATATGAATATCTGGATACAAGTGCTCTGCCTTTAGCAGGAGCCATTAGGGAGACCCCCAGGGAATGCTGCGGGAGGGTAATGGAGAATATAGATTTAACTTGTGACCATCAGCAAAAATACCAATTAGAAATGCATCAGTGAGTAGCCAGTGATAGAGCTACAGCACACAGACAGATTAGGGATTGATTGAAGGCATATATTTGACTGAGATATGGCAAGAAGTTGAAGGAGTCTAATGGAAGTCTTTGTACAGTTTATCACACTTAAATAATACATCTCAGTGTTGTTTTCTTCTAGATGATGATTATAAACTTTATCTTAATGCAGGTTTTTGTGTTATTTGATGCACTTGTAGTTGTATTATGCTATTATCACGCTCCGTTGGGTAAATAACACGAAACCTTGTTTCATTCAAAATGCAATTCAGCCTCCCATTCTTCCGAGGTGTTTTCAGTTCCACTTGTGCAAATCTAGTGTTAAAGGCATGCACCAGCTCGATCTCTCTCAGTGATTTTCCCTGATAAAGGTGTGTGACAGCAGCAGGCATGTTCATAATGTTGTCCTTTTCAGTTTCGCTCACAGGCTGCAGCATTACTCCTCTCCTGCTCCGTCCTGACCTCCCCTCGCTGCGCTTCCCAGCTCCTTTCATTAATCATTTACTCTCCTTCTCCTCTCCATCTCTCTATCCCTATCTCTCTTTCTCTTTCTGTCTCCCTCTTCTTCCCTCTAGTCCTCTTGTTGCTGCTATCTTTCTCTCCATCATTACATCTCTTTGTTGACTGGTAAATCACCTATCTTTGTCCTTCCCTCAATACTATCAGTTTGTGTCATTGCAATCCATAATCTTCCTCCTTTCTGGCTTTTTATTCTTTTTTCAAACAGCGTTTATGACTTTTACTGTACTTGTTTGTGTGTATTGTGAGCAGACGAGTTAAAAGAAAAAGCTCAAACAAAGCATCTACTGTGTGCAGCTAACAGCACTTTAAAACAATTAATCCACTCGCACCTAGCTGTCCAACTTCTCTGCACAGATTCATTAGAACTGTACTTTTGCTTAATGAAAATGCATCATGGATTAGTCCTCTGGAACCTGATTTTCCACATAAAGTGATTTGGCTGTGATCCTGTCGCTGCACCTTTCCCAGACAAGGTGTGTGCATGAATAGCCCTGTTTTGAGGATGCTCCTCACTGTATTAAGGCTCCATAATCCCCATGGTTGTTTGGGCTGTTGTGTGTTTTTTTTTTCACTCTGTTGTTTTCTTGAAGCCCTGCGTATAGGATGAATTATTCAGCATTGTAATGGGTCTATATTTGTCGTTGTTTATCTTGCCTCAGTGCCCCCGCCACCCTCATCGCTGCCCTACCACCATCTCTTTCCCAGCTTTCACTCGTCTATCTGTCTGTCTGTCTGGCGAGCACAGCCCGCTCTACCCGCAGAGGATGCTCCACTTTAATGAATGAAGTGAAGTCATTTAGCAAGGCTCTTAATGGCACATAAAGCCCCGCTGCTAGGCTTGATTAATCAGGGAAAGTGTTTGGCTGTCACACACAGGGCTGTCCTCAGCAGGGGCAGCAGCTTGATCGCTGTGCTCTCTTTCATGGCGGGGTCCCTCTCTGTTCTCAGAGCCAGAGCTATCTGCAGCCCGAGCTGCCAACGCTCTGCTCGTCCACAGGTGGCATCTGTTTGGTGGTGGGCTTTTGGGAGGCTTGATTGCAGAGCGAAAGTCCACTTGGCTTCGCTGTAGATTGGGCGTGATGATGATGATGACGATAATGGTGATGATCCTACATCTGAGTCAAAGACAGGTGTCTGGGATTTGTGTTGCTCTCATGGCCTGCAGCTCTGTGTCGAGGTGTGGAGTCCTAAGAGGACATGAGCACTGTAAAACAACAGGTTTTTAGCACTGTCTCATGGAAGAGAGGCCAGTCTCATCATATGATTACTATAAAGGCTGGAACAAAGTAACAGAACCACCTTAGAATACAGTTACATAGTGTAGCAGTGTACTGCACAGGGGAGACCCCAACAAAAACACTGCTTTTCATGCACTGATCAATTTTGAGATTTCAGACTCCAAAGCATTCAATATACAATTTAGGTGTTTATTGTATGGCTTTGTTTATTTGCATCTGTAGTTTTCTTCTAAATTTACCAAAAGTTATCATTAATGCCTCATTTGCATATTTAAACATAGCATTTCATAAAACTTTTAATTAAAAAATAATGAATGTAGTCATGTACGGGATGTTTCATGATGATTAGTTTACTCACTTTTACTTCACCTGCAAACTGTATGAAATTTTATATCTTTAAAGGCCGTTTTCTCAAACTTAGTTTTTTCTCAGACTCTGAGCCAGGAATCTTCACTTCAGTAGTTTTTGCGTACACCAAACTTTCCAGTTTCATTGCTATCTATATTCTGAAGGTTTTACTGAGGGGTCATGTATCATTCATAGCCTGATTTATATAATATTTGATTTTTTTCATGGCTGTTGACAGTATTGTCTCATTATGGTCAGATTTCTGTTCTGGAACTTGATACAAATGATCAAATATTTAATAAGATAATACCTTAATTTGCATATTTAAAAATACAATTTCAGAAAACCTATAAAAAAAAATATGTTGCCTTAATGTAAGTTACCAACTGGGGGATGTTTTATGACGGTATCCATGTGTTAGAATTTTTAACCTATACACCAGGGTGATAAATTGGCCAAGCCAATATAGCAGCCAATATTAGCTAATTGCAGTTTTATCTGTAGTAGTGTTATGTGTCCGCTGATAATTAACAAGAAATTGCAGTAGCGCAATGCCAAACTCAGTCTGAGGTAATTTAGACACTACACCATTGTCTGTCTGGCAGAGAGCAGTGAAAAGTGTCCAGTTTAGTGTGTTTCTTGGTCACAATTGGTAAACTTTAAATCTAGGGGTATCACACTTGTTTGTTTACATGGCACATTTATGTTAGAATATTACTATTGGCTGTATATTATTATCTGATTTTTTTAAACTTTCAAATATAGAATATCAGCCTCAAAAGTCAAGGTTGGCTATAGTATAGAAGCTATCTTTAGAGCCTATAAAACTGACTTGTTTTAATCCTGACTGGCCTGATAAAGCTGAAGCATGTAGCTAAGTGGTATTCAACATGACTCTGTTTTGTCCTGGGTAGCTGCTGCCTTTGTACTTGCAGTTACTGCTGTCACTGCCTGTATTGCATCAGTCATATATACTGCAAAGTTATGTAACATGGCAAGAAAAAAATCACGACAACAGCACAAAATCCATAGAAAATGATGGTGTGAGGAAAGTTTATGAGCTTTACCAAACTGGAGTTTAGTGCAGGTCTAATTTATTGTAATGTGTTAGTGCTATTTCATCCATGGGAAATTTAAAGGAGCCACTTGATTTCCCCTTATTGCTTTATTCTTCTGTTAAGTGTTCCATTCGCTTGAAAGCAAAGTGCTTCAAAGACACTATAGCTCTCAGTGGATACTTCACAGTGTCTCTTTTACTAACATTATTCTTTGCTGTGAACACACAGAGCAGAGATTTAAGATGGTAATTTTAGTCTTTTGTAGTAGGTAAGCATATCCAGGAGATAATTACAGTATTTCAACTTCCTGACTGTGACTTAGTTCAATCTAGGATTACTTTCTCATTGTTATTACCTCTCACACAGAACCCATTGAAATTCATTTATAAAAATATAATGAAATCCAGTGCGTACTCTGCGGCATAGCGAGCCTATGCATCTTTCATCTTTTCTGTATGTTGTGTTTTCAGCGCAGCGTGCAGTCATTTGCCTTTTCTCTTAGAGAATGGTAGGAATCAGGTCTACGTTAGCCTGGCTGTTTTTTTTTGTGGGGGTTTTTGTGTTAATTTGCAGAAGGAGGTCACAGCAGGGTGCTTGGCTAACTGAGACACCGCTCAGTGAGAATCCTCAACATTAGAATATGAAAGTTTACAGATCTCACGAGTATTCATCTCGGGGCTCATCCGCTAGCACCCATCACCTCCATCCTCCCCATCTGCCTTTTTCTCTGTCTCTCTCTAATCCCCCTTCTTCACTCTCTTCTCTTCACCAGAACCTTTCATCTCTCTTTGCT
Source organism: Pterois miles (assembly GCA_947000775.1). Lineage (NCBI taxonomy): Eukaryota > Metazoa > Chordata > Actinopteri > Perciformes > Scorpaenidae > Pterois > Pterois miles. The sequence goes on along the minus strand of CAMQGK010000334.1, from coordinate 6,310,789 downwards.
ACGCTCCCGTCACCACATCACTCTCTTCCTCTCATTTTCTCTCTCTTTCTGTAATTTTCCTCCATGGAGAGGGGACTACGGGTTTCAGTCTCTGGGTGTTTGTTCTTATTTTTCATTCATTTGTCTATCAAGTTATACCGCAGAAATCACTTGTCAATTTTTACCAAAATAGGAGAATAAAATGTGTCTTACACTATTGTTTAACACACTCTACTGAACCTGTGTGCGTACCCATTCACATCCCTGGTTCGACATCATTCAGAGTTTATTGCTGCTTAACCTGAAAGCCTAGATTTATTTATTTTAGACAACATATACATTACATACACTTCATTAACAGAACCATATAACAATATTGTCATCCCTAGTTTAAATGCTAGTTTGCCAGAGCACAGTGATGACACGTTGCCCCATTCAGATTGACCACCGCTATCAGTGTAAGACATATCACTGAACGGCATATAATAGGTCTAACAGGGGCACTACTACTACGAAAGCAATTAGTGCTCCAGGTTAAAAACTCGTAGGAATGAGATCTACAGTATCCTCACAATGTGTGATTTTAATGGAACATTTCCTTATTTGATAAATCATACTGATCAGGTAAAGTCAGATCAGTAAGCACCACTTTGCATGTTAGTTAGTAGCAGCAGGTAGCTACTCTAAAATCAGACTTGAAATTGGAATATAATTTTACATATTTTTAATTAGCAATGGATGTGATATGATTTGATAGAGGTCACCCATAAGGCTGTATATTGGCAAGAATCTGGTGATACGATATGTATCATCATATGGGGTTTGCAATTCAATATACTGGGATATACTGTGATACTGTAAGCAAGGCCATACGTTGAGATTTAGGAAATTTAGGAAAACTATCATACAGGACAAAGAACACACCACATATGCAGAAAATCTGAGTAAAGTTTACTTTTTAATGCAATCAAACAGTGTGATCAGCATTTGCATTTATCCCTGTAACATTTGAGACAGAATCATAAAACATTTTCTTACATCCTTAGTTGCTTGTATAGCAATTATTATAACTGTTGTTTTGGTTTTCCAGCCTGCAACTTGACTGTTTTATTTCAATCTCATCACTCTCGTCATTTCCAGATAGCTGTTTTTCAGTAAAAAAAAAAAAAAGCTATATACATAATATACCGTATGCTGTCTGTCTGGGACTAAGTCCGGGACTAGCTTGTTAAGATAGTGGGACATTTGAAGAGCCAGATCTTTCCCTCAGGGGTTGGTGGAGAGCAAAGCAGAGCTAAAAGAAACAAGACTCCAAGTGAATGCTAAAGTTAATTTGTGTCTGCTGGTTGTATAAATAAGCCACTGTTTGCTAACGAATACTACTTTACAGTATAAAGTGTTTACAGCTTGTTGCACTGCCCCCAAGTGGCAAGAAAATAAATTATTGCAGGTTTAAATATCCAGAAGTCATGTAATTTGGCATGCAACATTTACCAGTAGTCAACGAGCGCTTGTCCAGTTTACAGTGTGTGATAATTACATATACCAAGTACCAAAAGGGACAACACATCTTTCTCTGACTGGCTCGCTCTCTCTAACTGCTGCTCAGGAGACAGTTTGCATTCATCACTTCCTGTGGGTAGAGATGATTTCCTGCCACTGCCCACACCCAACACCAGAATTTAATTTGGGCAAAGACGGCAGATTTATAGCATCATAGTTAGAGAGGGTTCTGGTTCTATTTTGTGGCAGATAGACACATTTCTACAGCTCCAGCAGACAAATATGTGCAGAAAACTGTGACTTGCACAACAGTTTTACCAGTAATACAGTATAAGGAAATGATATATACAACTGAAGTATGTGGGAGCAAGGTATTACTGGTTTATTGCAATTTGCTGTAGAGGTGACTTGTGCGTATTTACAGGCAGTAATACATTTAGGATTGTATTACTTTTCAGATATGTGTTGTTATTACAAGTCAGCATAGTAGCAAGTCTTGTAAATATGTCAATTAACATGTCATTTCAGATCAGAAGCATAATCATGTTTCCATTTCATCTTTAACAAGGGTGAAATAATCCAGAGCTAATCTACAACAGGCAAATCCAATCAATGGAGCCATTGTGTTTCATCATTTGAAGCGTTGCCAGACTTTGATCGACATGGTAATAAATTGATTAGCGGTGATCTACCGGTCCCTCCTAAATGCTGATCTCTGAGAATCGTTCACGTCTTTTGACTTGACTGAGGTTGTGCTTGAGCTCCAAGCTGCTCTCCTCTCTGTACGGCTCAGTAACAAAGCAACATAGACGTTGGTCGCTGTTTCTGCCCGCTGCCTTCATTAAGCTGAGCTCGGTCTCTGACTGTTGAAGCTGCAGCAGTCTGGATGGGGTCGGTTGCAAATATGAATGTAATTAAATGTGGCTCACAGAAGACAAAAACAATTGAATTTGAAGGAGAAAAGGGTCAGGTGTAGATCTTAAAGTCCCCCTCTGCCCCACCTTTTCACTTTACCCCTACTTCTCGCACATGCATTTGTACACCCATGTTGAGAGAAAGCAAAGTGGGAGGCGCCCGATCTCTTCAATCATCCTGGTTGCAGCTGTGATTAATGTAAAGTGGTTCTTATTTACAACACAAATTGCCAAGGCAGACGGGTAGGAAATGAAAAATGTTCAATTTTCTCGTGTATGTCCGACAGCAAGGGCAACCACCACAAAGAGCTTTAATGTGAAGAGACTAATATGGAGTCAGAATCCATTAGAAATGCATTGGCTGCCTGAGTTTGAGCACTTTTACCTCAAATCCTCATGCAGAGATTATTTAAAGTGACAGTTTATTTAATGACGAGAGAATCTTTGTAATGCTTCCACTTTATTGTGTCAACTTTAGAGGATTCTTAACCTTGAACAGTCCCCTGTGCTCTAATCCTCAAACCTTATCTCAGCTCCGTATTTTGAGTCTGTCAGTCGGTCGACTTCCACACAGCTGGGTGCTTTTTTTATCAGCAGGAGACTCAGCTGAACAAGTGTTAACTGAACAATGAGAGAGCAGCGTGAGGGGTTTTCTTTGTGTTTTCAAAGCCCATCACTCGTCTTTGAGGAAATTAGTAGTTTTGAGTTAAAGTTCAATAGATATTGAATGCTAACAACGTCTGCTGCTTTGCTGTCTGCTTATCAGCCCAGTTCTGCCTTCTGTTGGAGTGTGTTAAATAAATAAGAGATAGGGGGGAGAGGGGGTGGTTTAAGTCTGATTTATGCATGTATTATTGCAAGCGTCAGTGCATTTCAAACATTGTGTTTAAGGTCAGGAGCAATGAATGGATTAGCGCCTTCATTTTTCCCTTCCTTTCATCTTTTCTCCAACACTTGCATTAACCTGCTTACCTTTGATACCCTGTAATGTTTATCTGTCTTTCATTGAATCACCTCTCTCTCCACTGCTGCACTCATGCTTCCACCTTTACTGGGATTCCTCACTTTCGTCAACCCTTTCTCTACATTGGGGCCAAAGGTCACGTCTTACAGCTCCTGTGAAAGCAATCAGACGTCAAACCTTTCAGCTACTGAGCAAGGCTGCAGTGTTTTTAGACAGCTGACTGAATACAGGCCAATGCATGCTAAGGACAAGCTTTCATTTCTTTACTTATTCCCACTGACACAATGAATTCATTCACATAGTCCATCAGGCTTCTTGTCATCATCACTGTGAATGTATTCACTGCAGATACATGAGATCTTTCAGTATTAATAAATAGATCTGTAGTGATGCTGCTGGAGCTGATGTGAAGGATCACAGGGGAGAGTGACAGATGTAGGCAGGTTGATAGGAGAACAGAACGACTGAGCAAGTTTGTACCTCGAGATGTTCTGGGCTGTACAGTGCCTTGAAAAAAAAAGAAATGTCCGTATCTTTTATTCATGTTCTGTTGTCGAGGTGTCAAGAGTTTTGTCAAGCCTCTCACTGTTCCGTTAACCTTGTCCCTGTGAAACGTTCTGTCTCTATCTCTTTGGTTAAACATTACAGCCGGGCCATGGGGGCTGGGGATGGAGGGGTGGGGTGGGGGTGGGGGATAGAGAGAGGGAGGGATAGAGAGGAAGACCTGCTTCCCTTCATCCTTTCATCATTAAACAAACATGGCCTCTTACCAAAAAGAGTGCAAGAAGAAAGCAGTGGCTTCAAGATAGAAAAGAGAGAGAGAGAGAGAGAGAGAGAGAGAGAGAGAGAGAGGAGGAGGAGGAGGGGAGACTGAGGATGAGAGTGATGAAGAAGAGAGATGGAAATGGAGGAGAGGGATGGAGGAGGAGGGAGGGGGTGAGGAGATAGAGTACCTGTGTGCAGAGCAGAAAGGTGTGCAGTCCATCATCTTCAGACAGGCAGACAGGGCTGTCTGGGGAGTTTATTTTTACCTGGATATAAGAGGAGCGCGGGGCGGCTACAGAAGCCTGGTAGACCTTTCAGCGGAGGTTCGAGGACAGCTGCTGTCCCGCCGTGACCATCTTTCATGAATGACAATGCACAATCATACACATGTACACACACACACACACACCCATGCCCAGTCAAAGCTTGTGCTCCAACTTTAGTTTTCTGTATAGTGTCAAACAATCTGTCAAATTATTTGTGACAAATTAGTTAATTAACAGAAAAAACACTATTTTGATTTTATTCAGCTAATAATGTAAGTCTTTTTTTTTAAACATAAATGTCAAACATGTCAAGCAAGTAATAAAATCTAAACTGATAATCTTAAACTGAAGCCTTAAATGATCAACCCAGTCTCATATCATGTGTAATATACGTTAGCCCACAGTGCAAAATGTTTTAGTTTCACAATAACGGCTTTAAAATTGTGAGAGGCTTATGGTTTTTGACCCGGTCTTTTCTATTAGTTATCATGAAGATTATTCCTGGTTTCCCCAGAAAATCCTTGGAATGCAGCATATAATGTTGTTACTGGAGTGGCTGCTACAGAAGTGGCTGCTACAGAAGCTGCTAACCCACGTATAGCTTGCATGTTGAATCATTATCTTTGCATCATGTCACCACATTTCTCAACACAAAAACACAAAAGTGTCCTAATAACTTTTTCCCTGTGGACTAACAAAGCATTTTAACATGAGACTGGGTTGAGCAAATGTTACCAACAACGTACCAAGTTAATACACTTGAGGTTTTACCTCAGTACACCAACTTCTGACTGAGCATGTATTTTCTAATTTGGCTAAATACATATAGAGTACATCTCAGGAATATGAAAGCACTTACGAATCACACCAGTCTGCCCTTAACCTGGTTAATATTGATTATCGGGGAAATGTGAGCATTAAGCACAAATGTTCCTGCTCATTGCCCCCAAACATCTCTTATTCCTTCACAGTGGCAGCATGTCTACAGGGTGCTGTTAGGAGTCAGTGTGATCTGCTATTGATCTCTTGTGGATCAATGTTTATCTTGTATTTATAGACCCAGTAGATCATCACCTCCTCCTCTACATTGCTACAGACACACAGGGAGGAGAATTGATTAACAAATCAAGCCTGTAATTAATTCTTACTGTGATCAAAGCCATGAGGAGGAAGTCTGTGGAGAGCCCGAGGCTCGAGGGTGAGGTGTTTTACAGTGCCATCCCACCAAGTGTACTCTTATATCACCATGCTGTCTGTTCTTCAAACAGGTGGTGGGTTTTACGTTTTGCATAACGTCGGGGGGGATTTCTTAAATGTCTTAAAAGGTTGCCCTGACTGTTTGGCATTCAGGAGATGATGAGAGCTCCTAAGCTGGTGTGAGTCTCTGTTTCTCATGAGATTTGCGACGGACTGTGACGCCCTCACACATCACTGCATGCTGCATCTCGGAGCTGCTTGGCAATTCGTATCCATGCGTAGGCTCCTTCATCTTTATTTTTAGACAATCCTGGGAGGAACTCCCTAGTAAATATGGATTTATCTTAAATATGGAGAAGAAAGTATAATTGTCTTAGGTCCCAAAGCAGTTGTTTTCTGGCTCCAAAGTTGGGACTCAGAAACTCCTAAAGCTCAAGCTTAGAGATAAGATCTTATGGTAACTGTCTCACTATTTGACTCCAGTCCTTATAATATTTCATTTTCTTGTATTTCTAACCTGTTTTTTACTCATCTAATATCTACTGTTTGATGAACAAACTGACCCAGTTCCTCCCACTGTGTTTTTTATCTTTCTGTGCAGGTTAGCTCTCTATGTGTACGAGTACCTGCTGCATGTAGGAGCACAGAAGTCAGCACAGACCTTCCTCTCAGAGGTGAGTTATTTGTATGTATTTGTGTGTGTACAGCTCCACTCTGAAAGGTAGTCTGTCCCTGATACAGCATGTCCAGTAAGTGTAGCAGCTAATTGAATTAGTCTGGCCTTACAGTGCTGAGCCAACAGGTTAGCAGCAGCAGCAGCAGCTGGCTTTTTAACATTAGTGTTGCATTTAGTGGGAATGGACCCAGAGCGCAGGGAGAGTTATGATGCTCGGCCGGGCGCTGACGTCTTCGACTGACATCATTCACTGATCCGCTCAGCAGCTCCGTCTCAGTCGATCTCTTTCTGTCTCCTTCTCGTCCTCTCTGACTCCTCCACTTTCCCTCTGTGATCTCCCCGCTCTCCTCTTGATCTATCGTTCCACGACATACTCTTCCTGAGAAGTGAGCCCGTCCTCGCTTTAATTCTGCAGAGGTAAAAAGGTGACGAGGTGAAAAGGAGGTCAGCTGATTCTGGTGCTTCGCTGTAAATGATGGTAAATTACAATGTAGAAGACGGAGGCTGGTTGTACATCGGCCAGAGGAAGAGGAGAACAAAGAGATGGGGGATGGAAAAGGTTACATCATCACCTGGCACCAATTCTCATCTATCTGACTTAATGTGTGTGGTTCGAGCACATGTGCATACACACACACACACACACACACACACACACCGCTTTGTCTCCCTGACACCCTTTCCTCTCCACCGCATTACTTGCTCTTTCTACGGCAGATGTGGCAGATGAAAGGGATAGGCGGTGTCGCATTCAAGTGTGGGAACGCATTAGCTAAGAGTGCAACAAGTATAAACACAGCCACTTGAATACAATACACATGGGTGTGCGTGCATGAGTGCACACACACCCACACACACACACACACACACACACACACACACACACAAACACGCACACACACACACACACACAGGGTAAACCTTACCCCATAAAGTAGCTCTTGCTGAAGTAGTGGGGTGGAGTAGAACATGGCTTTAAAGGCCTGTTATCTGCTTTTTATCATCCACATCTGCTTACAGTGTATCCTCAGGCTCAGGAAACGACAGCCCAGAGAGACGAGTCCCGAATCAGTCCCGAATCAGTCCCGAATACCTAAACGTGAATACCAAACAGACAGCTCAGAAGAAGGGGCAACAAGAAAACACACAACCCTGTCAAACTAAATAGCTAAAAAAATAACAAGAATACACGTAAACCTTAACAGAAGGAAAAAAAAAACAGGACAGCAAAAATTAATAGGATGAAATAAAATTAGTTTGCAGGTTATCTGAATACAAAGGGAAACTAAATGCATGGCATCTCAATCCTCCTTACAATGAAAGCACACAGCCTACATCTGCCAGTAATCATGCCTCAGGCATGTCACTGTAGCATGGTGAAGGTAAATGAACGAACCTCCTGGGAGTGCAGACCGCAAGAGGACAGGATATGCGGGCGCAGTTGATGCTATTTTTCTCTACACTTTCCAGATGAAAGGGGGAAATAAAAGAACTCGCTAAAAAGTGTCCCAACCTGAACTGACTGCAGTCGTGTTTGGACTGAGTTACAGACAATTAAATGTGAGAAATAAGGGATGTTATGCCCATTGAACATCTTTTGCACCAATTATGAGGGAGTAAATCCTTATTTGTAATGGAGCATATGGAAACTGCTGGCTGCCTATGATGTTTAAAGTTGTCTTTACTAGACTGCTAAGATAGACTGGAAGCATGTGGGATAAACAAAGAGAGGCAGTTCCTGACCCCCCTTCAGAGAAGGCATTCTCTCTAAAAGTCAGTGTGTCTGATCTGCAGCTGAGGTCAGGATAGTCTGATTTAAAGTGATTCAGTTCCTGTTGTGTAAGCGCTTGCTCATTCTGCTGGTAGAGCATAAAGCACAATAGTTGCCCATATGAAACATGTCAGTGAAGGAAATTAAAAAGATGATCATGAGATCACTGTAAAAGTGATGTAAGTGTGTTTATAGAGAGGAGAGGCAGACTAAACAATAGCGTCATAGTCTGATAGGAGAAGCCTGACTGCTGCCCACAGCTGCTGCTCAGACTGTGTGTCTTTGTATGTATCTGCACATCAGTTGACATTGTCTGCTAACATAAATCATCCCTACTGTGGGTGATGTCAGCGCTCATGTTAGTCACTAACCTTGACCGAGGTGTTAAGGTGTCAAAATGATTCAAGTGCTAGTCAGATTGTGTCTTCTCCCCCTGCACCTTTCATTGGAGCTCAGCATCGGAGTTGACCGTTCGCTAAGCTCCACCCCGTTAGTTACTGGTGCTACACCTGTCAATCTTTCTGTTCTCACGAAGCATAATGGTGGCAGATTTACCACTCCAACTTCATAACAGCCAAATGTTTAAAGCAATGAGTCGTTGATTATAATCAGTTTACATCAGACTGTGCGTATATAGAGATAGTCGACATTATAGCTCCCCAAAAGTGAAGCCAAAACAAAGAACATATTTTGCTAAGAAGTGAAAGTCAGTTGCTCATTCTGTTGCAATGTGGACTGAAAGCAACTACCGAACACCAGTAAAACGTCCGCCTACAAAGTGCCATAAAAAAGTAACACCAGATTATTTCTATTCTACTGTCAGAATTTGAATGTTTCTACTGAAATGGTGTGTGTTGAACAATTCAAATATAATAAATATGCATAATATTATAACTGTTTACTTACTTATATATTTATGAAACTATTTTGCTTGGCCACTTCCCAGAGGAGCATAAAGTGAAAGATGGACATAAATGGAAGTTAGAAAAAAATCCAGCACACAGATTTTCAGAGCAATCTCAAACTTAAAAATCAATGTACAATAGACCAAGAGGTTGTGTCCTGTGCTTTTGTCCTGCATGTTATTAAACTGCAATTACATTAAGTTCTGTTTGTCATGCTACTAGCACTACTAGCTACTGGCCAATAGCCGGTTGTTTGGGAACAGAGACATTAATATATCCACCACGTTACAGGCTTACAGCATACAGCACATGGATGTATTATATAAATAAAGTTAACAAAAGAGATAAATTATGGCCAATATATCCATTAGAGCCGCATAGCTACCAGGAAGCTGGCAGAACCATTTATGTTATATAAATGTGCAGGGCGGTGCAGTAACTAGGGTTCTAATGCATGTTCAATATGCCGAGGAAAATATTGGCCTTTAATTAGTTATTTGATGCTCTAAAACGGGGGTAAGACGTCATGATTGACAGCTGTGATTGACAGATTGACAGAGATAAGTAGTTGCGTTGCAGAGCTGGAGGCTCGGGCATTGTACGGTAGGAAATTTAACTGTAACTTTCCACAATATAACGAGTTTATGTAATAGAACAACATGTCAATTTAATCATAAATGTTTTTACAGGGATGTTATGGTGAGTTGTGTCTTTCTAGCAAAACAGCTACCGTGGTGTTCATGTAGCAGCTAGGTGGCTCACGCTAACAAGCTGCAGCAAGGCTAGGCTTGTGATCATGTTCGTGATTGGCTCAGGTGTGTATGCGGGCGGGACCTCCATTCTTTGTCTCACTATTACGCATATACACTGCGCAGCTCCAAATCAAAGAGTGTAAATGACAAAAATCTCAAGATGGTAGCCGCTGTATCTGGTGTTATTTTGAAATCTGCTCCCCGTCGAATAGTGTTTCCCTGCTGTTAAAATGAGAGCGCCCCTCAGGGTTAGGTAGGGGGAACCACGGATCAACAGGAAACAGTACTTGATGCAACACTAGGATATTGTTCACTGGCTGATTAATACTGGCTTCACTTTTGTACAGTGAGAGGAAGTCTATGGTTTACATGCATGACCTTATTTCCCAATACCTATTTAACTGTATTAGTGACACTTGTTTGTTTGTTTGCTGAGTGTCTTTGATAAGGAGCATCTCGATTCTAGCCAGCAGTTATTAATATTGCTGGCAGCAGATTCTATTAGTGATAACTAGTTACCTAATTAAGGTAACGTTAGCTTAACGAGTTGACCCAACCGTTCTCAGTTCCCATTTAGCTTAGCTTAATTTTTACATACAGCACTCAGGTAAGACAGAGGTTAGATTTATAATTTGTTGTTTATGCTTTAAAAACTATATGTTTTTATTTTAGCATTACAAGAAAAAACATTTAGCAAGAGGACCAAATATCTCAAATAAAGAGTTTGGTTCAGGTGTAAACTTCCCCAAATTCAAGTAGAAGGACAGAGCTGCTACTGGCATGTTTTAAAGTAACCTGTAAATCTACCGTATGAATGGTATATAGGCAGCAGAGGAAAGAAGAGTCAAATGGAGGCAGACAGAAACAGTTCAATAATTTAATAACAGGTGACATGAAACGACACTCCATTCAGCAATCATGAACCAACAGAGGAGGTGAACTGGTGTATGATGTGAGTGACTGATGAGACAATGAGATGCAGGTGAGGAGGTGTGAGGAGGCCAGATGAGGGAAGTGGATGCAGGTGTGTAGATGGGTGTGGCACTGAGGTAACAGGGCAGGGAGGAAAGGAAAATAGCAAGGAATAGTTTCATAGGACGTGTGAATGTAGCTGAACAGGTTGGAAATCTCTCTTTATATATCCCACGCTATTAGTTCTGTACACGTTTACAAAAACAGCAGCACCATGAATGCCTTTCAGGAAAGATTGGTTTAAGTGTGCTCCGTTATACCCAGTTGGCTTTTGCTACACTATCGAGTGTGGCTGTTCACAGTAACTGCAACCACTTTTGTCTTCAGACGTGAGTTGGACGCATCAGGAAGGAATAAGGGAATGGAGGATGGAAAAACCAGGAAAGAATCAACACAAGGAAAAGGCCAAAAAGAAGCAAAGAGTGGATGAAACACTGGGAGCAGGACAGATAATGTGATAGAGGAGCAGGCTGAAGGTTGTGTAGGTTATACTAAGGTTTGCTTGGTCTCCTCAGGCTGGTACATGTCTCTGACCTCAGTCTCTGCACATCCCTTGGCTCAGTAAACTCACTTGTACACACACACTGTTTCACATACTTGTGAATATACAGGCTTTCAGGCACAGACAGACTCACTTATCCACTTATGGTTCCATGGCATAATATAATTACATAATGGCATGTGTTATAAGAATTCCCTTGCACCCTCTCCAACCTTGTGAAGCAGGTAATTCAGATGTCAGGCATGTTTTTGTACTTAATATGTTTCTGAAGCATCTCTCTCTCTCTAGATCCGATGGGAGAAGAACATCACATTAGGAGAACCTCCGGGGTTCCTCCACTCCTGGTGGTGGTGAGTGTTTTTATGTCTAATGATTCAAGTTACATTCCTCTTCATGCTGTTTTTCTTCATTCCATCATTGACAATATTAATTAAAATGATCACTCTCCCTCTTTCTCTTCCTGCTTAAATTCATCTTCATCTCATTAATTGTCCCCAAAAGCTCTTCCTCAGGTTGCTGTTTGCGAATTGTAACGCACTCGCCTGAAGTTGTCTATTCTAGTAATAATAGAATTGCACTTATTGCCTTGACGCTGGATTACCCTGCCTCTAAAATGGACTATTATTTTTATGTGTCAAGCTTTAATGTTTCTGTTTTGTCATCATGCTCCTCTCCGTGTGTTGCAGTGTTTTCTGGGACCTGTACTGTGCGGCTCCAGAGAGAAGAGACACATGTGAACACTCCAGCGAGGCCAAGGCCTTCCATGACTACGTGAGTCAGCACCCTAGCTTTCCTTGCTCCCTTCGGGCTCAGAGGCTCTCTCCGATTAACGCAAGAATCAGTGCTGGGAAATGAGTATTACAGTATATTGAAACTCAGTGTTCAATTTTAGGATAAGACTCAGCTCAAACCATCATAAAGTTGCTTGTCATTTTTGAGCTTGGTTTTTGCTTTGGTCTAAATGAGCGAAGCTACCTAACTGGCTCTGCCTAGTTTTTCTTGGTTGACTGACAAAGACAGTGATAATAAGAAGCAGTATGATAATAAATAAGATGGTCTTTGAGGGAAGTTGCATTGTGAAATTTAAGCGGCTACTGAAAACAGAAATATTACCAGCAGTAAACTGCTTAATTGTAAAAAGAAGCAGGATAAAATAATATTTCACAACTCCATGGTTATAAATTTTGTCTGTATATATTCATACAAATATTTATTTCATAATGTCTTTTTTATTTATTTAATATTGAACACTTTGGGTTTTAATATTGTTAAATAGATGTGTTAAAATGCTAAAATGACAAGACTGACCCATTCTCATCCAAGCAATACCAGATTTTTGTTTTAATTTAATTTTTTTTTTTTTTACCTTTCACACTTGAAATATTATGGCTTCCTACTGTAGAGCAGGGAGTAATACGGATGATGGCAATGAGAATTTTGATTTGGATACTAATAGCGAAAAACTGAGGCTTTAGTGCTGATGTCAAAAGAGCAGGTGTTAATTTTTATACACTTTTAGGCCATAAGGTTGAGAGTGGGGATACACCAGCCTTCATCATTTTCTCACATCTAATCCCAGAACAACATCCTTAGTGCTGTTTGGATATCATGTGGCAGCAATGTGTCTTCACAACCATGTAAAATGTGTTTGATGTCACTGTATATCTTTCAATTGAAGTGGTGTTTAATTGAATGCTTGCTGTGACATTCAAAGTGCGTGATAAAAATCTGTGAAGAGCACACTGTTTAAGGTTTGTAGTACCTGGTAGTTGCATTTTCTACCAGAGCACAGCAGCTCTAAAATGCTGCATGCACACACATACAGTATCTGGCTAAAGTACTGTGAGCATATTACGCTGCAGAGCAGACTGGGCAGGCAGATGGTGGTGGAAATATAGTTTTTTGCTGTTTTCTCAGTGTGACTCCACTTCACTGCTGTAATTCCTGCGCATTGTTTTATTCAGTCATACACCATCCATAACTGGAAAACAGTGCTTTAGATTAGGTGGTGACTAAGAGAGGAAGTGCGTCTCTCTTCCTGGGAAGTTGGGAGGTGTGGAGGGGTCTTCTCTCTCTTGCTTTTTATGTTGTTGTTGTTGTTGTTTTCCCTCTGTAGCCTGAAGTCTGACTCATCAGATTTGTCTGTGGTGTGGTTTATTGAGACGTATTGTTAGAAGTGCACAGGTCAGGGGTTTCTGCCTACCCCAGCAGGATCGTCCCTCCTCTCCTCTCCCTCTTTCCTTCAGGCTTGCAATCCCGCAGAACCGGTGGGGGCTCTCTCCTCTCTCTTATCTTCTGGCAGTAGGTGTATGTGCTTGTGTAAATGTGTGCGCATACGCAGGTGATGCTGCTGATGCCGGCGATGATGATCAGGGTGATGAATAGGCACTCCAAGGACGAGGCAGCTATGTGATGATGTCATCCTGGCTCCGAGGAAGGGAGGGCTGGAGGGCAGCGCGACCTCAGCCCTCGGAGACAGACAGGAGAGGAGAGAAACAGGGGGACATGGAAACGGATAGAGAATGAGTCAAAAAGACGGACGAACGGTTAGAAAAAGACACACTTCCTTTTTAAAATCAAATAATTTATCTCTTCTCAACACCAAAATGTGTCCAAAATCTCTCATTATATAGTGAGTTCGCCATTTTGTATCGCTGCCTGAATGTATAGTATTATACCCTATGTAGTGGACTCAAAGTATTCTACAGTGAAAAGACAACGATGGTCACTAACCGAGCACTATATACCATCATGCTGTGCACTGAAGAAAGTGGCACATAGAAGAGAGAGCAGCGTGACTGAGACAAATCCATGAATTGTCAAAGTAATGTCTTTAACATGAGCAGAGCAGCCCATCACAACATAAACTGCCACAAAGTATTTTGTATTTCTTAATTTGGGAATATATTCCTATTGACCCCGCAATCACAACAGCTGTTAATTCTCAACTTTCACAATAAAAGCTCTAGATAGACATACACTGCATCACTGCTTACCAAGGAGAAATTAAAGTCACTCAGAGCATTTCGCTAAGAGACAGCTCAACAAAATAGCTTACATGTGTATTTATCGCTCTCAAAAATACATGTCAACATTTATTAAGGATGGTCTGCCAGCAGATGACGATCTGGCATGTTTTAATTGTGCGACAGCAATGACGTAATTAACAATGCCATGAAGATGACCTGAGAAGTGTCTGAAAGTGTTTTGTGTGAAAGTGTTGTCATTTTGCCAATGAGCTCATTATCCGGTCGTCTACAACTCCCTGGATAGAGAGCATGGAGTGGTGAATGGTTTCGAAAACAGCCTCAATCTTGTTGTTGTGCTCAAAATGACAAACGGTGTCTCATTGTTACTTATCTGATCAGAATCAATTCAATTCAGGAATCATTCAGAATCTATCTTAACATCATTAGGAGGCCACCAGCAACATCTTATTCTTACATTTCCTGCAGGGATGTAATCAGAGAATCATAATTAGACCAATTGTAATTAGACCAAGGTCACTTTCAATCAACTGTTCAAAGTGTTGCGCTGCTTCTCTGATCCAATCAGAGGTACTACCCACATATCTGCTGCTCAATTAAAACAAAATGAGGGAACAACCGCGGTGGCCGTCTTTGGAAAAAGTAGCACGCCTTATAATTTGATGCTGGTGTGTCTCTCTTTCAGTGTCCTGACTTTGAGACTGATGGAGATTTTAATCAGACATTTTGATGGTAATTATTTTCAGATAGCTAATTATGAGTGAAGTCCTAATTAATGCTGGGGGGGATGTAGGAGCTCATTCACATCATCTTTGGGTCCCTTCCGTTTGATAATTGATAGGATTGTGACAAGGCTTTTGACTTGATTTGCACGATTATCCCAGTTTGAACTACCTACTGTAGATACAATCAGCTTTGAGTAAATCTGATTTAAAGAAACTGTTTACATGTGCATGCAGTTGTGTACTGTACATCATATCAGCAGATTTGAGTGTGCGAGTATGGTCTTCTAGGACATTAATCCAGTAATGTAATGTTAAAAGGGAAAGAAATAAGACAGATGAACAAAGTGAAGCGAGATGCATGAATGTTATTGATTTCCATCCTCAGACAAGGCTTTTCAGGCATCAGGAAGGCCGTTTACAGTTCTGTTAAGTGCTTTGTAAATTGTGTTCTTCATACTAAATGAGCAGTTTCCATTTGCAAGTGGCCATGAAGTCATAAAAACAAGTTATTTTTAAATGTGTACGCTTGGCCCGGAAGTTGCCTTATTAGAGACAATAGTCAGCTGCTGTTGCTTTTCTGTCTTTGAAGAATAAGACATCAGTCCATGCAGGTCATTTCAGCCTTTGGTCTTTTGCTCTCTGATAGTGTTGTGGCATTGAAAGTTAATAGAGAAATGTGACAGTAATTTTTAGTTTTGAGTTTTCTCTACTGAAACCAAACTTTCGTCCCAACTAATTTCTGTGATCTTTAACAAAATGTGAGCAAATTAAAGCAGAACGAGAGAGATTCCAGCCAGCGTGAAATTACTTGTAAGACCTGTGGAAACAATATTGAGCACATTAGCAGCATTTCTTCTACTACATTATGACATTTAGACCTTTTAGAGTGTTTGCTGTGCTGAAAAATGGTCCATTTAATTGAAATACAAACGTCTCCATGTAAATTGTGTTAAGTGTATTGGTGCGTGATTGTGTATTTGCGTGTGGCACATTTGAGTTTGCGGAATAATTATACAGTTAATGTGTTCAAATTTACCTCAGTGGATTATTCTTGCAAGCTCTGGAGGAGACGTCCAGGTGAGAGAAGCAGACTAGTAGTAGAAGGGGTGATGACTTCGAACAACTTGGGGAGTTTGGGAGAACTGATGAAGAAAAAAAAAAAAAAAAAAACGCTTCTCAGAAACTATCTCACTTCTGATTTTAGCAGATTATCAGCGTCCAACATTTGTACTGGTTGTGCTGTGCAGCCTCCAGATAAGAATGTGCTTATTAACTGAAACAAGTCATTCATTGAAAAATGAGTTCTCCCAGATGAATCATGTCGATAAAAAAGTGATTATTGTGAATGGAAATACAGTATGCTGTTATAACATGCCAACAGAAATTTGCAGTTGGTTATGACAGTCTTTTGTAATGGCCTGGACACGTACAGCTGTCATTATCTCACTGTTTAGGCTTTTAGCTTTACATGTTTTTCTCATTAACGTAAATGTGTGATGGATTCTCACAGGAAAACCCCCCAAAACAAGAGTATCGATGAAATTCAGTCAACCAGAAGACAAGCAGACAAATATTAAGGAACAAGGCTACATGTACAGAATCAGCTGGGCATGCAGCCTCAGGGTGACAGGCAGAGATGGTCATTAAATCTGAAAAACTGGGAAGCAGAGACAGACTGACTAGCTAAGTATTTCTACTCATAAAAATCCCACAGAATTCTGAGAAATGTGATGAAGCTAATGCGTAAGTTCATTCAGGAAGACCTTCTACTCTCGCTCATTCATCCTTCCGAGTCCCTTCTCATAGGCCCTCACTCCATCAGCTGATTATAGTGTTCCACTCTGCTCTGCCAATAATAACCTACCACCACCTCCTCTCTAAACCAATCACACAGTGTGCCAAGGTTTTTAAACTGCTCTCCTCTCGCTCTTTCAGCTGTCATTTCAGCACGACCGATGCAGCGAAAAAGAAGAAAATTATTGCTTACCTTCCGCGAAGTCCGTCGCAATTTCACATGTCCGACTCAGACTTAGATCCCTGGCTGGAAGAGCCAGATCCTGGTCCAGACGCCCCATTCGTGATCGCGTCCTCTCCACCAGGCGGAAAACGGAGAAGCAGCCGCTAGCCTGCAGTCTCTGGCTAGTTCCATCCGCAGCATTGATTCTCGCCTCCAGTCTCTCGAGACCGCTTCAGCTCCCTCACCTCAACCAGCAGCCTTCACAGCCATTCAAGCCTCCATGCGGCAGCCCGTATTGCCACTATGCCAGCCCTCTACTTCGCAACTCGGAGGCCGTTCAACACTCCTCGCCTCTGCCGTCCCAGCTCCGCCGCTAGGTAGGCAGTACATTCCTCTTGCAGCAAACATCTCCCCTCGCCTCAGGTCTAAAATCCTACAAGGTAAGACATCAATCTCATCTCCATTCTGCTGCCGTCTTCGGAGTGCGATAAATCCGTAGCCGCCGGACCCGACATAACGGCCGTCTTTAAATCTTCAGACCCACGACTTAACAGAGACTTGTCCATCGGGCAGTTTCTCGTCGCATTTAGCGTTTACCGTGACGTTATCTGCTCGGTCTACCCCGAGAGGAGACCCGAACTGGACACGTACATGATCATCATCGGCGACCTCCACCTCAAATACGGAAAAAAAATATTTTCTATCAGTATCATAAAGCCTTCCCACCAAAGCCGCTCTATATCACCCAGTACAACCTACGCCTGGACTGGTCCGTGATTGACACTGAGATTCTGCTCCTGATAGCCGGCGGTGCACAAGCACTATCATCTCCACATGCGGGAATTCAGGCCACACCGCCTCCCTATGCCCATCCGTGCCTTTCCAAATCTCGAAACCCGGGACTTTTACGCACGACGCGCAGCAGTCCCATCCTCAAGGTGAACGTATTCTTTTCGACGCGGCCGGGCGAAAGGTGCATTTCTCAAACAACATCCAAATATGCAATAACTTCAACGAAAGTGTCTGTACACACGCTTCTTGTCGTTTCCTCCACATCTGCAGCAATTGCAGGGATGCACATCCCCGCTCGGTCTCCCACGGCGCATCCGGTCCAAACTGCCTCCTCAGCAGAGGAACCAACATGGCTCAAAAACATTTTGAACGAGCATCCTTCAACTCCAATAAACTTAGACTCACTGGCATATGAGCTGTGTTCTCACCCTGATTCAGTGTTTGTTGACCATCTCCTCACGGGATGTCCCAAGGTTTTCGGGTCGGGGTCCTCTCTCTTCCTTCGACAACTTACGTAGCAAAAAATCTCCACTCTGCCTTAAACGATCCACAAACAGTCTCTCAGCTCCTGGAGAAGGAGTTAAATAATAAATACATAATCGGCCCCTTTAAGTCCTCTCCATTTCAAGTGTTCCGAGTGAATCCCATAGGCATTGCTACCAGAAAATACTCAGGAAAAAAGAGACTAATATTCGATCTTTCTGCACCGCGCTCTGGCTCTTTTGCAAGCGTAAATAGCCTCATCCCACTCGAACCGTTTTCTCTCTATTACGCATCGGTTGACAACGCCATAAAGTTAATTAAATGGCCGGGCAAGGCGCCCGGCTATCCAAACCGACATCATAGACGCATTCAAAATAGTACCAATCCATCCGTCTCAGTGGCACTTGTTCGGAGCAGGTGGGACTCAAAATACTATTTCGGTGTACGCCTGTCATTCGGGTGCAGGAGCAGCCCCTCAATATTTAACCAAATATCGGAAGCACTCTGCTGGATACTACTCAATCGAGTAAAAATCCCCTCCGTTCTACACCTCCTGGATGACTTCCTCCTAATAACGCTCCTCAAGACAGGCGCGGCCATCTCTGGAGAAATTAAAACATTGTTTTAGCTCTCTCGGTATTCCCCTGTCAGAGGAAAAAACAGCAGGTCCAGACACACGGCTGGAATTCTTGGGCATCACGCTGGACTCCGTCGACATGAAAGCGTCACTCCCGACCGAGAAACTGCACGCATCAGGGACATTACAAAGTCTTTCTGCGCGTCCGAGACAATAACTAAGCAGCAGATGCTCTCGCTCCTCGGGCATCTCAATTTCGCCATGCGCTAATCCCTCAAGGGCGCTCCTTCATTTCCAGGCTTCTGACATGGCGCATTCAGTGACCCACCTGCACGACCGCATTTCACTGGACGAAGGGTGCCGCTCGGATTTAAAATTCTGGTCCCTTCTCCTCGACGACTGGAACGGTGTCACCTTCTTTTACGATGAGCTTTCCCACTCCTCCGACGCTTTAAATTTTTTCACCGACCAGCGCCATCTTTGGGTTTTGGGGGCTTCTATGAAGGCGAGTGGTTCGCAAGCCGCTGGCCGCCCGGTTTCCATCACCTCTCTCCTTCCTCTGCGCTCCACGAATCTATCCAGTCGCCGTTGCCTCCACGTGTGGGGTCAGCACTGGAAGCGCAAGCGCATCACGGTCTCTGCGACAATCAGGCAGTCGCAGCACATTAACAGAGGGCGCGCCGCATCTAAAGATATCATGCCGTTCATGAGAAGCATCACGTGGTCCTCAGTCCGACACAACTTCATAATCAAAGCTCGCCACGTGCCCGGCCACGCAAATCTAATAGCCGACTCGCTCTCTCGCTTTAAATTTCAGACCTTCCGGAGCTTCTGCCCCAATGCCAGCCCAGCACCATTACTGTTCCTCCTTTCCAAACCATAGCCTTACTAGTCAGAGTCCGTTATCCCAGTACCTAGCCTCAGCCCGCCATTACATAGAAACGTCTAGCCGCGCCACTCTAAAAATTATGATTCGGCATGAGTACTTTTCCATATTCTGCATGTCTTTGGGGTCCCTCTAAAACCTTTAATTAATACAGTGTGGCTTTCATTTTTACTGCACCGATGTCCGTTTCTTTAAATTACATTATATTAGGGGTGCTGGCAGGTATCCAATTTAGCATCAGATGCTATGATCCCTCATTCCCTAGTTTATTCTCCAATCCTCCATCAAATTAGTCCTCAAACATCTCCAAGGTTTCTCCGCCAGTGCCTACCGCAGACAGCCAATCACCCTCTCCATTCTTCATAAAATCTGACAAAACTCAGAGCCGGCATGTTCTCCCCCTATATTACCCCTCTTGACACCGTTTTCCTCCTACTTTTTATCTTTCCTCAATCGGAGAATTCACAACATCCTCAAAGTCTTTCAACCCGAACAAACATCACGCTCTCTATTTATTTTTCATCCGACACACTACCGCCTATCCTTAAGCACTCTAAATCCGAGTGTTCAGTAACAGTAGCTCGCCTGACACCACATTCTGCCCCTTTAAGTCCATATCAAATATCTTAGACTTAGACCCCATACCTTTCCTTCATCTCCTCTATTTCTAACCCCTATAATCTTCCCCTTTCTAAATCTTGTTCCTCTTCATCTATCGATCTCATAAAAATCATTTATC
The DNA here is from genome assembly GCA_947000775.1 of Pterois miles. Lineage (NCBI taxonomy): Eukaryota > Metazoa > Chordata > Actinopteri > Perciformes > Scorpaenidae > Pterois > Pterois miles. Next base: position 6,290,477 of record CAMQGK010000334.1, on the reverse strand, counting down.
CCCTCAGCATTATTCAGGCATCTTTTAGGATAGGTGCGGCAACATGCGCCGCAGCTCAAGGCATCTCCTCCACTATCTCCAAAATGGGGCGTTGGTCCTCTTCTGCGTATTCCTCCTACGTGCGCCCAGACGTAGAAACCATTCTCAAGAATCAAAGAGCCCTAAACCCTACATGGTAAGTCATTCATATAGCTGGTGAGGTGTCCTCATTATCTCACTAATCTATTCCCCGCTCTCATCACCCTTATTGTTGTTCCTTTCTCTATTCGGTCGTCATGTCCATTTACACAGTCGCCAAGGCCCATCTCATGCTCTCATCACTCTTATACTGCTTCTTTCCTTCCATGTTCACTTTTGTCTACTCTAATATTCCACTCTTTATCTCGGTCTGATCTTCTACATGGGTCGCAACACCCCTCTTCTCTCAGTCGTCAGCCTCTCACACGGTCGCCGAGACCTCTATCCTCACGGGTCGCCGAGACCTCTCTTCAGGCAGGTCCGCCACCTCGCCCCTCTAAGGTCGCCGAGACCTCTATCCTCACGGTCGCGCTACCCTCACTCCGTCGCCACCTCTATCCACACGGGTCGCGCTACCCTCACTCCTCGCCAACCTCTATCCTCACGTCGCCTACCCTCCGCGTCCCACCTCCATCCTCACGGGTCACGCTACCCTCCGCATCCCCCTCCGTCCTCACGTCGCGCTCCCTCACTCCTCCCCCTCTATCCTCACGGGTCGCGCTACCCTCACTCACGTCGCCGCCTCTATCCTCCGTCCCTGACCCTCCTCACATCGCCGCCTTTCTTCATAGGTCGCGCCACCTCTCACTCGCATCGCCAACCTCTATTCCCATTCGCTCTACCCCTCTGCTCAGTAGCCACCGCTCTCCATACGTCGCGCTACCTTCCACCAGGTCGTGCTTACTTCTCATCCCTCATTCTCAGTCTTATATTATAATTATTTACTCTATATTAACCTTCCCCTTTCATCCACATCAGTTTCATCAGGTGTTCATTTTTTATCACATCTCTAATTTTATTCTTTTATTTCTTACTTTGGGATAAACTTCTCTATCCATATCATTCCCCACAACCACGCGGGTCTAATGCGCCAAAGACGTTTCTTATCATAATGCTTCTTGTTCTTTAATAAAATCATCCACTCAATAGTCTCTCCTATTAAATGAACTAATCGTAAGTTCATTCAGGAAGACCTTCTACTCTCGCTCATTCATCCTTCCAGTCCCTTCTCATAGCCCTCACTCCATCAGCTATTATATGTTCCACTCTCTCTCCAATAATAACCTACCACCACCTCCTCTCTAAACCAATCCACATGTCCAGTTTTAAACTCTCTCCTCTCGCTCTTTCACTTCTTTCACCACCATCAGCCCTCCTCCACCCCATCGCCTCCACATTCATCACCTTCAATTACCCCAGCCGCCTCCCTCCACCACCAGCCCCCATCGCTTCAGCCTCCAGTTACTCCAGCCCAACATCCATCGCCTCCAGCCCCATCGCCTCCAGCATCAGCACCCTCCATCCTCCGCAGTCATCCCCCAGTTAGATCTCTCCACCTCATCTTTGTCGTGTTTTAAACCGGCATCTATCGCACGTCCGCGCATCCTAACGGACTCCTCTTTATTCTCTTCCCGTTTCTCCTCCTTCTTTTCCTATCAGTTCGGAGTTTTTCCTCATTCATCCAAAGTCCAACCGACAAACGTCATCCACGTCCACACCTAAACTAAAGACTTCCTATTTCAAACTTTCATTCACCTACCTCACCAAACCACTTCAATACCACCACACCAGCGTCTAACCCCAGATAAGAACATTCTCTATCCATATCATTCCCCACTACCACGGCGGGTCTAATCGCCAAACGTTTCTTATCATATCTGTCTTTTCTTTAAAATCATCCCCAATAGCTCTCCTATTAACTGACATATAACACAGAAAAGCAGTGTTGAAATTATTTTTCCTGATTTTGAGTCTTCAAATGTGCAATATATTTTTGTAACAAATTAAAATGTCATATGGGATGGCAACAGGAAACAATTCCAATGAAAATCAAGTCTTTAATGATCACAAAGATACCTGTGTGAATTTTTTTTTATTCAGTTTTTATATGTAAAGGTGCTAAATGCAAGATTATGAGCATTTCTGTTGCCCTCACATTGCTCTTAACATGGCAACAGCTGACGCATCAGTCGGCTCGGTGTTATCAGCTGAAAAAGCTGCTTGAGCGCAGTGCAAAATGGCGACTTCGAGCAAGCCAGTGGGGCACACTCACATGCACTAAAAGCATGTGCAGGCGGCCCGGCAATGTAAAGAAGGTGGAGAAACCCAGATTACAACACACAGAGGGAGAGTGACTTCAGTGACTTTGCTGCTGCCGATCCCAGCTGCCATTTGGCGAGGATGGGGTTCACCCAGGGCAGGTCGCCAGTTCATCGAAGGGCACATGGAGACAGACAACCATTCACGCTCACATTCACGCCTACGGGCAATTTAGAGTCAAAAACTAAACTGCATGTCTTTGGACTGTGGGAGGAAGCCGGAGTACCTGGAGAAAACCCACGCTTGCATGGGGAGCACATGCAAACTCCACAAAGAAGAACCCTAAGCTGCGACCCTCTTGCTGTGAGGCAAGATTTCTAACCAGTGCACCACCATGCAGCCCTGTATAGAGAACCATTATTTCATATTTTTACCTTCCCAAGATATTAGTAGTTTCCCATATCTATTAATCTGCAGATCATTTTTGTTTAATTTGACTTTTGACTTTTTTTTTGCTACTTGGCCAGAATTGGTCGAACTGCAATAAAAATTAGTGTCGCTGCACCCCGCTGACTGTCGGCAGCAGTGTTACAGGCAAGTATTCAAAGCGAGGAGAGCCTGTTATCATTGTGTGGCATCACTGTGGGAGATAGCAGGCACACGGCAGTTAGAGGGGAAGAAGAGATCAAGAGGCAGTGCCAGCAGCAACCCCCTTTGATAAAAATGCTCCATCTCATGCTGCCAGATCTTGCATTCATACTCTCGCACTCATGCATGTAAATATATTCACACCGCTCAATTTAACAGCAGCACACATGTTCTGTCTTGATTGTACAGCTCAAGGATACACACATAAATATGTAGCAACACACAGGACTTTTTAAATTCATCTACATCTTAATGTACTCCGGAAAAACGAGTGCATAAATACTGCAGACTGCACTGTCTGTGCGTGGCTGAAGGACAGGGAGGTGCAGCGACCCTGGGGCTTAACAGAAAACAGCTCCTGTTTGCAATGACGAACACGTGCTGTACAGTGTGAATGTGTGCAGTTACATTAAACAGAAGGACACTCATATTACTGTGAACACACTTGATCAGGGACATGGTTTCTGTTGTCTTCTTGGTAAAACCTTTGTTTCTACTCATAAAATGGGTCATTACCCCGATTCACTTTTAGCACCAATGTTCTGCAGCCTTAGTAACCCAGTAACACACAGTACTACCCAGAAAGTTGCAATCGAAAATACTGTAATGTTAAATTATTAATTATAGACATTTAAATTCTCTGTAGCACTGCAAGGATGGCAATGTGAGTCAACATTTTCTGACTAAAATGTCAGCTTATACCCAGGAAATATCAAAACACAATGGTCAGATGATGGCCATGAAATTCACTGAGCACATCCATGCTCTCTACTCTAGAGGATTAATCCTCTTCATTTTTGACACCTCAGGTGGCTTTTCAGGTGCCACCAACAGGATGAAATGTAGACTTTGGACACAGGATTATGTTATCATTATTGAATAATCTCACAGTCTAATCAACTTGTTTTCTGTCTCCAGACTCTTTCACAAGAAATGGTCAAATTGAAAGAGCATGTGAAAACGTTTCAAATCACTGCTGTTTCCTACATAAAATAATCATGTTGAGAGCCGCTATCAGGAGCACAGATCTAATAAAATCAATATTCCACCTCAGCAGTCCAACTTCCTTGCAGCTACGTTATTGACTGTGGGACTTTCTTGCCCCTGAAGTCTTCTTCTTCTACCAATTTAAATCTCAGTAAAACTTTTCTAAGCTGAAGCACCTTGTTTTTCCAAGCCTTTTCTTGCATATTGTTGCAATTACCACCAGCTGCATCAAACCGTTTGAAGATAATTTCACCTCTTACTGGAACAAATTATAAAGTGATTATTAGTTTGTTCTTTAAACTATTTCAGTTTTTTCCCGTGGGCTTGGAATTTTTAACATTACTATAATTTATCAGGAAATAAACTGTTGCTCTGCTGCGAACAGCGTCACATCTGTTCAGAAAATCGACGACAAATTCATTCATTCAGTCACTGCAATAATTACTAAACAAAACAAGGTGAGATGCTGACTGATGTTTTTATACTCTGATAATGGATTAGCATAAAACAAACCTGAGAAAGAACGGCGTGATTCACTGGCATGAAATGCAGACTCTTAATTTTTGAACGGAACCCATATGTTTGTGTGCACGCATATGAAGAGACAGAGGACAGAGACAACCTAGAAGCAGAGACTGTGTTGGCTCCAAGCATTGTGGGTAACAAGCAACCAGTTGAGAACCAATGGGGGTTGGGGAGACCCCCAGTCTGTTTCCAGGGAAACAGAGCCCTTTCTCCTCCTCTGTCTCTCTCCCTCTCTCTCTCTCTGTGTGTCTCTATCTCTATGTGTCTATGTCTCTCTCTCACCCATGTTCCTTCTTGGCGGTGTTGAGGAGGAGGGAGATGTGGAAGTGACTCACTGTAACATCATTGCCATGGCAATGAAGAGTGAGCCGAGTGTAGAGGGAGCGAAGGGAGGAAGAGAGCGGGGATTTCCATAGGTTGAGATGGAAATGGTTGTCACAATCTCCAACAGAAAGGGAAATTTCAGTGTTAATACATATAATACAGCATATACTCTACGTACAGTATATGCTGTACGTACAGTATATGCTGTATGTACAGTATGTGCTGTATTATCTGCATTCCTCTACAAATGCTTGCTCTTTCTCCCATTTTCCCTACACACACACATGCACACACACACACACACACACACACACACACACACACACACACACACACACACACTACACCGCTTCATCCTCTCTCCTTCACATCAGCAGTTTTTCTCTCTTCTTCATCCCCTCTGCCTCTATCTCTGCCCCTGTTCTCCATCCATCTGCATTCCTCTTTACATCTCTTATCATCTTCCTTCCTCTCTTGCTGGCCTTTTACCCGTAGCCCTCTGGTCTCGGAGGAGCGTGTTTTCCACCGGCGTGTTACACTGAGTCATGTCACATGCGTGTTTGGACACGAATGAGGTGGAGTGTTAATGTGATGTTGACATATGCACGCCTTGCTGCTCTGCAGCAGGCAGGGGCAGAGACGAGGGCACGGTGCCGAGTGGAGGGTAGAGGTTAACCGGGGGCAGGGGAAGACAAGAAGGTGTGAGAAGGAGAACAAGCTCGAACAGAGCTGTGGGCCACGGAAGAGTAGTTTCTAGTTTGACTGCAGTCATTATTATTGATTATGAATGTTAGGGGCTTAGTCAGGAGCATATCTCAGGTGTTTGAGGAAAGGTGATATATCTGAGCTTTCACCAAAGTAGCTTTTAAGAATATTTCTGTGAAATTCAAAGTTGGTATTTTCTAAAATTATGAAAAAAAGGCAAAAAAAAAGGAGCAAGAATGGGAGGAAATATGTTTGAAGCACTTTTTTTACACATTGAACGTTGTGTTGTTTAACATCCAGTCTTCCCTGAGCCATCTGGGAGGGAAGTTATAGAAATGCTGCAAAATTTTACACAGCATCAACCTTCCAGGTTGTGTGTGTGAAAAGGGATTATAGTAAGTGATCCAGAGACTGAGCTGTAGGAGTTGCGGCAGGACTATGGAGGGAGAGCGAGAGGGCCAAACAAGAATGCTGACACGATCAGACCAGCACATTATCTCTTTGACCCCAACTAACCCCGTGTTTTTTTGCTGTTGTAGACATCCATATTCTTATCTCGTGCTGTCTCTTGTGTCTGCTTCTCTAGCGCTATAAGGACTGCACGGTAAGACACAAAGTGACGTCTCACTATTCTTCTGATGGCTTGAATGGATGAGTCTCTCTATCAATAATTCTGCCAATCTTCCAATTCCAATCCACTTTTCAATCTCTGCGATTCTAGTCTGGTATATCTTAAAGCACTGGATCTATTCAGTGTTAAGGACTGCACAATTTCTGGTGAATCTAAATTCTGTCTTTGCATTGATCTGCCAGATAGAAAAGACCAAGTAGTCTCCTCTTCATCTCGAGCCATGTCTTTAAATCTCCCTCTGTGTCTCTCTACCCTTTCCTCTCCACTGTGTTCAGTTCATCTCTCTTATCTCCCCCATGTCGTTGAACCAAGTGAGATAGTAGTGGGAGAAATGTGGCTCCCCACTGACTATCATTTTCAGCTCTGTATGTGTATCTGACAGTGTATCAGCCCACGGCTCCACCTCACATATTATACAGCTCCTCGCAGCTTCAGAGATGTTTACAAGGGTCAATAGTGACATCAGTGATAAAGGCAACATGGCCAGTGCCCCCCCCCCTTCATCGTTACCCTCTGAGCAGCTGATAATCACGCCACCTGTAATCACCAAGTGAGACCAAGTAGATCAGTGTTGTACTGCCGTTTTACCTGGTCATTACCCGTAATGTTACACTAGAGAGTGCCTGGTAGGAATTCAGTTGTGATACTGGAAGTGATAAAGATGGAGAGGGGGAACATTGAGAGCTGAGGATGCTGTCCAGGTTAAAGTAGGTTGACCTAGGTTTATTGCAACCTATTTATTTTCATTGTTTTGGTCATCACTCTCTATAGGTTCTAATAACATCAGTCATTTCTGAGATGTGGTATTGTCTGACAGCTTCTTTCTGCTCCCTCTCATCTCTTGTTGGTGATGTCTCCATGTTCCCATAATTCAGCATTTAAAGGATAAGACAGTTTCTCTATATATTTTTCTTATTGTCAACAAATTCAATGAAAAGACCAAAATCTGCTAAGGCCTTTGAACATCTAGTCTGTTTTTTTCTTTTTGTCATTTTTAATCCATCAAGACAAAACAGAATTAATTACGTGGGTGCCATGGATAGCGCTATTCCCAAACGCAGCTAATGAGTGACATTAGCATGAAGCTATCGTTTAGCTGCCTAGAGCACAGTCACTTCTGTCTGTTGTTTGCATCCTTTGTTGTCCGATTCCAAGCTGTTCTGCAATCACCTGCCACAGTCTTAAAATTCTTTATTTCGTTGTTATAAAATGCTTTGTGCTGGGAGATGAATGATAATCAGATGCCATTTTGAATGATGACGTTTGAGTCTGAGTGGTCAAACAACCCTCTTGGCTTTTGACGGAACCAGAAAAATAGTGCATTTGTTGGGGTGTAGCTTCAACCACGGATGTATACACATTTAACGCTCTAGTGAGTATTTATGGCAGCAGTGAAATGTATGCGGGATTGCCTCCAAATAAACTAAAATATCCATGTTCTATCTAAAGGTCTGTGGTAAAGAGGAATACGCTATATCAAACAACAAGACCCAGGTTGTAATTGTAATTGAAATTGGCATATCAGCCAAACGCATGGACATTTCTTGGCAGCTTGCACACAGCCAGATATTGTTTCTAAACAGCAGAGATCGGGGATGAAGTGTACAGAAAGAACACTTTTCTCCTCTCGCTGCTGTGTTTTACTGGTGCAACATATGGCATGTTTTGGTTAAGAAAGGCAGCTTTGAATGCCAGAGGGTGATTTTAAGCCTATCTGCCTTGAAATTGAAAAGTGAGTTTGGCTCAGGATTGGACAGTGGAGCGTGTTGATCCGTCTCTGGTCGCCACGGGAGACTGTGAATAATACATGGTTAAAAGGAGGGCACACCCGTTCTCATCTCTATAAACACACTTCTTCTTCGATCTCACTGTCTCTCTTACTTCTGTGCTGCCTGGCTTTTTTTCTTAGTTAAAACCATCAGCTATAGATATACAAAGTTATTTTTTGTGCATATACACAAATGTATAAATCAATCTTCTTATTGTGTTTCCGCTCTCACACTTTTGTATGTGCGTGTGTGGACTGGTAGCATCTCCTCTTTCCACCCCTCCCACCCTCCACCCCCCATTCAGGAAGTGGACTAATGGCATTTGAGAGGATGAAGGGAGTGGGAAAGAAGGAGAGAGGGAGGAGGGACGGAGTTCCTTCCTGTGTGGTGTGTCATTTGTAGATCCTGTTGTACTGTGTGTGGCCTTGAGACTCAGTGGTAACCCTTCCACACCCCACCACTGTAGGGATTTTTTTGACATTTTAAAGAGTAAACAATCGATTAATAGTGAAAATCATTGACAATGAAAATCGTTTGTTGCCACTCTATTAAATATTTTAACATAAATAAAGGCTGGTGTTAGTCTACTGTATATTTTTCTTAGCAAATCCCATTAAATAACCAAAACCAATAAGCCTGTCTCCCAGTACTTTTAGACTTCTCCTGTCTGTGGTCCTCAACCCCAAGCCCACTCATTCCTACTGAAGGTATAAATATTTGAAAAGTGTTCACAATTGTATGATATGTGTTTTGTTTTTAAAAAGCGGCTAAGTAATGTCTTTAAAGGTGGACTATATGATGTCCCAAACATTAACGTAGCAGCAAATAACTATGTTATGTAAGGATATAGAGGAATAATGTCTACTTGAGCAGAGAATGAAGTCCCTCTCCCTCTCTGTCTGTTGTAATACAAGCTTCTTCGTGCTTTGTTTACATTGCCGGGATGGTCACACATAATTTTCCTGCATGCCAATACATGTGAGCGTGCCCCACTGGCTATTTCACGGCTGCTCTCATACAGCTGATAACGCTGTCCAGACAGCCAATGTGGAAGTGTAGCATCCATCCTTCACTTCCCCCTTAGGTCTGTCAGCACTGTTGCCGTTGGTTTCACTGTTTCACTGCAACATTAGCTACGAGCGGCCGGCAGAGCAGTGCAGAGGCAATAGAAATGCTCACAATCCTGCATCTAGCACCTTTAAAACAGCGGGACACTTTTGTTTTTCACAAATACTACTCACACAGGAGTAGTGCATTTGTTGGGGACTATTATAAAAGCCTTTATAATATCTATATATAAATATGCATACAGTATATATGTGGATTTGCCTCAAAAAAAAAAAAAAAACAGTGGAGGAATGAGGCAACAATGGGATTTGTTGACAAGAAAAATATAGTATATCACCAGCCCTATCCTTGAAGTCTACCTCCAAATGTGTGATAGAAACACATTGTTACGGGGGTGGTACAATACAAAAGAAATGAGGCCGAGCTGATTTGTGCGAGAAGCGAAGTGTGCCTGCGAGAGACAGAGAGGTGGAGAAAGCAGACAACGGCCGACGCAGGTTGAGACAGAGAGAGAGGAGATAGACACAGACAGCCTTTTGAGATTCCACTCACGCATCTCTGAGTGTCTCTCGGTCTCTGAAGTATTGAATGAAAATGACTCCCCACCTTCTCACACACAAACACACACACACAGAGTGCATGCATTAGGTGCAGACATTAGCGAGGAACACAATCAGTAAACATATAGGGATGAAAGAGTTATCTCATTAAGTATTACTGAGCCCTTTAGTCTGATGGGATTAAGAAACTCTGATTAGGTTGTAAAGTAGCGAGCTGTAATGTGTAATTGCACTACATTTCATTGTCTGCACGGTTCCGTCAGCCGTTTTGTATTTTTTACAGCACGGCGTGTTTTGGTCACTTTCCACATACATCTACTGTACATGTTTTCTTTGTTTTATCCACAGTGACTCTCATTTCAGCACTCATTCCACAAGCCTGTAAAGAGAAAGAGAAACTGTACACTTTGCCACACAATGTGTGCATCACATTGGTCCGTACTCTTTGTTTTAGTCCTCGAACATCTGAACCTGTGCTTGGAGCTCAAACTCATGCAAAGTCCTTTTGATATTGCCATATGATTATGATGCATGTATGATTGTGTTCTTGGTGTATGTAAATATCTTTGTGATTTTTTTTATTTTTTTTATTTTTTGTGGATTATGCAGTCCACATGGATGAAATTAGACTTTTGTCGTCACCAGTTTTGAAACCGTGGACATAAGAATCTATTTTGGCACTGATCTCATTTTACCCCTTTTTTTGAACAATTTGTCTTTGTGGAGGGCGACGTACATTGCACCTTCAGCGACGGTGTAGAGCACAACATCTTGTTGTGTATGTCTGGTATACTGTAGCATTCTGCTGGAGGGGGGGTGGTTTGAATAATTTATGTAACAAAGGAGTTTGCCAGGAGATGCAGGTGTTCATCTGAGGACATGCGGGGGCCATTCCACCGCCTCGGGTTTCATCACAAACACCGTTTGGTTCCAGCGGCTACGAGTGTTCGGATCATAGTACACAACAAGCCACAAAGAGCAAATCACTGAACAATTTGATGACTCGTGGAATCAAAAGGCTTAATGTAACGGGGTTGCTGAATGGACAGACGGATTAATTGATTGATTTCTGATTCTTTATTTCTGGGATCTCTGTAGACAAAAAGGACAGGCAGAAGAGATGGTGAAGACAACGGAGAGAGAGAGAGAGAGAGAGAGAGAGAGAGAGGGATCAAAACTCTGAAACACACAGAAGAGTGTTGAGCTGGTATAAAGAAAGTTTTGATGGGACAGAAAGGTGGGCTCTTAACCTGATTTAAAATAACATTTTATTAAAAGTACAACAGGATAGTTGGCTTTCATTTACCAGGTAGGAATTTGTGAGTTTGTGAGATAATCTGGGTCTTATTATGGGTCGGTAATCAGCTCCATTAGGTCAAGTGCAATGAATATTATCAGCAATACTTGACTGTCACTACACAAGACATTGTTGACACGCAATAATGTGTACAGGGTGTTAACATGTAAAGCCACCAGCTCAATACCTCATTGTCGCTCTCGCTCGGCCTTGTCAGAAGTGTCAACACTGATGTGTGAGAAGTGTAAATGATGGACTCATTAACTTTGTGTGTGTGTGTGCATGTGTTTGATTTTTACAAAGGTTAAGTGCAAGGATATGTTGGGCTTGGCTGTGAATCAGTATTTAAACAGGGCTGGCTAACAGGAATTCATTTGGTCTAATTTATAGTAGTGTAATGATGATAGCCGACAGTAAACATTAACTTCCTGGTCACTACGCTGTTGTTGTAGCTAACTCGAGCTAATTGCACCACATTGATGTTGTCACGTTATATCAGGTGAAGCCCTGCAATCACACACAATTATCAACAGCCATGAGCTGCTTGGTGTTTGATTGGGGGCGACACAGAAGAGATCTCAGCGCATCAGCATGTTTCATCTGTTATGGACAGTAGCACTAAGTCGTTACCGACCGTGACCAACATTAAATGTTGGTTAAATAATTTTCTATCACCGTCCACGTCAGCAGATAAAGGTAATAGTGAAACCAAGAGTGGTAAGCAGTTTTTTGAATACTGAACACCCAACTCTTCCTAGTCTGTGAAGATACCTGGTTTTATGAGTCTACAGATCCTTAAGCTTTATCGACTGTTTACCACCACTTTGAATGAGCACTCATATTGTTATCATGCCCATCGCTCCAACTGAACTGACTTTATAGATACTTCTTTCAGGCCCTGTGTGTTTGTGTGTGGTCCTGCTTGTACACTGATTTTTATTATATCCCAACATATTTTTTTTAGCCTTTCTTTTAGGCCAGTACCAGTATTTTAGAGGTGGGCTCATCATTTTTACATAAACATATAACACTTTTCATAATCCATAAATTCTTACTGTACTGTACCTAACAGTTGAAGAATGGACTTCATATACTGCAATTTCTTGTTTCTGTTCAACCAACATATATGCAGATACAGGTACAGTATATCTGCAATGAGCTGTTTCCAATAATCTTAGCCTGGCAGATTTAGCACTCTAGCCCCAATTTTTTTATACCCTAATGGAGTATTGTTGCACTTATCCTAGCTTTGCACCATTGTACTCCGTTTATTTGTTTATTTTGCAGAGACAATGCACGTTGCTATATCGGCCAGAGTTAATCAAAACCTCTAATTTACATTATTTGCTCTTGGTCCCTAGTGACTTCAGGCATCCTGAAAGATTTGTAGCATTATATGGTACCTTTTAGATATTAGTATTATAGTATAGATAGCTATCGTATCAGTGACATTTTGGGAAATATGATTATCCTCTTTTTCGCAGAGTGAAGTTTGGCTTGTGCTTGACACATAGTTGGGCACCGCCTGTCCGTGCTCAGCTGACATTTCCTAACTTCACAGACGGGCAGAAACCATGCTGCACTTTGGGAGAATATCTGTTTGCTGTGTGGAGAAACCTGCACGTCTAAAAGATCCAAATGTTTCCTCATCACGATTCCGCATCAGCTGATGTCCATGCCGACGGCATAACTGTGGTTTTAGATGAAAACACTGAAACGTTTGTCTGCCGCCACCTCTAAGTTTCAAGACTCCAGGAAGTTACTGTGCCTGTCCAAGAATTAATCAAGCAAGTAAACTCTCTGCAACAGTCTTACATGTCATTCTTAAATCTTGTTTTTTGCACAGATTAAACAAACAAGATATGTGTTCATTGGTGAGCTTTACAGCGGCTGGTTATGTAGATTTTGTTACTGTAGTTCACACTCAGCCGGGCAAGCTGTTTCCTCCCGTTTCTAGTCTTTGTGCTAAGACAACCGCCTGCTGGCGGAAGCTTCATATTAACCATACAAGAGTGGAATCAATCTTGTGATCTAACTCTTGGCAAGAAAGCAAATAAGCCAACATATCAAGGACTAGTACAGATGCTGCTGCACAAGTTTTACATAAGCATCACTATGCAAACCATGTGACTCGTCCAACTCTAGTGTCTTAAGGACCAACTAGAAAAAAAGATTCACAGCCTAAAGAGGCTTTGTGAATCCTTCTCAGTGTGATTCAGTCTGATTTTCTAATGTCATTTGAGTCAATCTGATCTGTCATAATCAAGACAGGCTTTCAGCACCAGAGAAGTTGGTGTTGTTGCCAGTGTTGCTTTTGTTTCCCGTAGATGGAGGGTGGTGCTGGTTTTGGGGCCGATACATCCTGCCTTGTTTTTTTGTTTTTCTTTTTTTCCTTGTTGCCGTATTTGGAAAATGCTGCTTTGTCAGCAGGTCAGGTAGATTTTTTTTTTTCCCTCCCCCAGATCTCCTTTTCCCACACAAACAAACACACACACATACATGCACACCCATAATCTCTGCTTTGTCCTCTTTTCTCCTCTTTTGCACTCCCTCTCTCTCCCTCTCTCTCCCTCTCTCTCTCTTTCCCTCCCCCTCTCTCTCTCTCTCTCACTCTTTGTCTCTCTCCCTCTCTCCCTCTCTCTCTGTCTCTCTCTCTGCGCGTGAAGGCAAACTCAGCAGACCTCCAGCCTGCCAGGGAGTAAAGGCATTCTGGGTAATCCAGGGTACAAGAAGGAAGGAGGAGAGAGGAAAAAAAACTCTCACAAAATCACAACACACACTTGATGCTGTGTTGGATGTTGTACACTCAGACAAATGCGCACACAAACAAACCAAATCCAGTCTCCCACCGCTGAACCATAGAGATACAATATCCATCTGTGTCCATCTGTACGTTCATCTGCTGAGACAAATACGAGCTCTGTTTGCAGCAGAATGTGGAATCAAAAAGCTGCACGGCGTCCTGTTCTCTGTTGCCGAACATTAACGATTTGGAGATATGAAGGAGAATGATGGAGGATGAGGGAATAGCGAGGGTGGTGGAGTGGAGCAGAGGAGGATACAGGAGTGTCGTCAGACCGCTTTTATCTCAGCTCTGATTAAACCTTGTTCCTGTCTGACCTAAAAAGTCATCTGGCGGAAACTTCAGAGACTGTGGGTGAATTTCACTGGAGCTCTTTACACCCAGCCGATGCCTTCAGAGAGGGAGGGAAAGCGAGAGGGGAGATCAGAGAAATAGGACAGAGTGTGGGCAGACTTTAATAAAAAAAATAAATAAATAAATAAATAAAAATAAAATACACACTCTCTGGTTTTATGTGCTCACAGTGCACACATTATCATTTGGATGTACACTCTCCCACACCGTCTGTGACTTGATGAGGACGAGGAAGAGGCCAGTGCTGGGTGGTTACTCCAGGTTAGTTAGTAGCACAATGCCACAGGAAGCAGACGGAGGCTGTGCTGAAATGTGCCAGCGCCGCCCGTCTGGGACAAGTACAACAAAAAATGCAAGGTATAAAAATAAACCTGAGCCAGCATGGCAGGGTATCTGCAGAAACAGGAAATATCCCACCGAGGACGAGATGGCAAGTGAGACATGGGGGAAGACCCTTGGATTGCTATTCTTTTAAGGTTTTTTAGGATCCTTGTATTGTTTCATTGATAGCATGTTTAGAAGAGGTACTGTATTAGGCATTGACTGAGCAACAGTAGTTTAGTGTATTCATATCCTTTACTTAAGTAAATATAACACTTTTAACTCTAACTTAAGGGAACGTTAAGGAAATTAAAGTATCATCTGTAAAGCAACTGTCAAGTAAATGTACTATATAGGAGACTACTACACTAATGTACTATAAATAAATACTCTGTTTCTTTGTGTGTTTGCATCTTCCAGAGTGCTGCAGCAGCTCCCAGCCCCGTCCTTGGGAATCTTCCCCCAGGAGAGGGCATGCCAGTGGGGCCGGTCCCTCCAGGATTCTTTCAGGTATATGGCACACACACACACACACACACACACACACCCAGACACACACACCCAGAGGGAGAGTGCGAGAGACGAAAGGGAGTGGTTTGGGTCTTGAGACCACAGACAGGTAGAGTACTGAATAATGCTATTAGATAATGTTTTCATATGCAAGTATTTAATTCCTGAGGCTGTTCCTCATTCTTAACTGTGTTAATAATCAATATCTTTCTGAATAATCTGTATTCATCTGTGTGGGGGCACCGCCGTGTGTCTCTCCAAACAGAGAGAAAAGAGTCTGACAGGAAGAATAAATGTCTCACAAACAAAAAGTCACACATGCAGCTTCGCCGCAGATCATCTCTGTTCTCCATCAGAAGGACTCTGCCAGCTGTGCATTGATTAACCGCCATTATCAGTCAAACTCAGACGCTTGCATCTGACACAGATCGATATCCTTCATAGGCATTTCTCAGCTCCGCTTTCAAGAAACTCCAAACATCCTTTTCCATCTCATTCTGAAGATCAATTGCTCTTTGAAGACAAGGTCTTGTCAAGATCTATCGGTTAAAGAAACGCAACAATTACCAGATTGCCAGGCTCCATAAAATGACTTGCATTTGGACTAGATCAGAGAACGTCACAGCTGACACAGCTGACTTTTGCGATGAGCTAAATTTTACTGGCAACATAAATGCTGATCACAGACAATACACAGCCATGCCTGTAGAGATACAGTATATCCACATATCTAGCTTTCAACATCATTCATTTTATTAATCTAGTAACTTTCTGTTAAGTTGAATTTATTTGTTCATACATGTATGAAAACAGGGATGTAAATTAATCTAGTACTTCAATAGACAATAATATAGAGTAGCTATTTTCCTCTGATGGACTTTAAGCACAGCTGGGAGATGAGAAGAGGAGTAATCAGAGAAAAGCCCTGAGATCAAAACAAGTGGGCCATTGCTCTCTAGTGGCCAGTTATTGTATTGTTCCTCCAACATTGCAGACTGGCTCCTGACCACAGTGACATCAGTTCAGCAGACATAGTAACAGCATTGCTACTGTCTGTGGTGAGGACAAGTGAAAACCCACTCGCAGCTGCAGAAGTGCTTCTCGCACATGCTGCCAAGCTGCACACAGTTAACACATACACTGACATCATTATTAACCAGCCTCATCTTTTATTCTCTCATGCTTTTTCCATAAATCCAACCCAATGAAAATGTGGTCGGCTTCCTGAGTCTGCTGTCATGGAACTGTTGTTAAAGGAAAATGAGCCCAAAACTCAACAGAAGATATATGCAACAGTTGTGGTTGGTTTCCTGTTTTGGAGAGTCCAAAAACTTCAGCGTTTGTACACCACTTTTGTTTCTGTGAAAGGGGTTGTAAAAAAGGACTGTAATTTGTTGTCTGGCTTGGCAATCCAGGACGGTATATTTTGTCATTGTTGGTTGTTTATTTCTTTCAGTTTAATCAGTCTATAAAAGTATGTAGACACTGGATGCATTTCCCATAAAGAGCCCATCTTCAGTATGTGGTGTTTTGTTGGAGTCTTGACATGGGCCGGTTTTTGAAGACTCTCTTCACTACAGCCTTGTGACACAGCCACCCTGAGATCATAACACAGAATGATTCACTTTGCATTTATGCTGTTGTTTTTCTGTCTTTTCCAGCCGTTTATGTCCCCTCGATACCCCGGTGGACCCAGACCACCCCTCAGATTACCCAATCAGGTAAGAGCCACACTGACACCTGCAGGCAGCAGACAGTACTGTTTGTCTGTGACCGATGATAATGCTGGTGATGTGCCCTCATCCCTCTGTAGGGACTTGGAGTCCCAGGTAGCCAGCCTATGTTACCCAGTGGAATGGACCCCACAAGACAGCAAGGTACACATACACACACTGGTATGCACAAACACCGACAAAAGATATTGCAGTACATGTGCACATTCAGCACCCCTTTTTTTAAAGGATAATATAAGATATTTTCCGGGGATTCACAGCCTGAGCATTTTCTGTAGAACATCCCAAAACTATTAAGAAGAGTAAGATCTATATGTAAAGGCACAGTCATGCTTTCACCTAAATGCTAATACTGGCATGCTAACATGCTCACATTGACAATACCAACATGGCAACATTAGTTTAAATTAAACATTAATATCTGTACCAACATTTGTGTAGATGTTGAGATATTTCACTCGTCAGTAGGGTTCGTCCTCTAGGGACCATGAAACTAAAACTTCATGGTAATCAATCAAATAATCCAAAACAGACTGTATATAAGAGGTGGACTTAGTATGGCATATTTACTAAATATTTTTAATAGTTTTTGGACAACATTGAAGTTTTACAGCATGGAGGCATAAGCCATATCACTCTGTTTCTAAATGACAATTGAGTTCATTGCTTTTCATGGGAGTTGTTGATAGTAATAAAAAAGATCTCCTTTTATCCTGTAAGTACACTCCCATTTACAACTACTTACTCCTTCAGACAATGCATAAATTATGCATGGTAAAAAGACTGGATGTTCTGGTACTGTTAAACTCAACATTATGAGAAAATAGTGTAACTGAAGCTGAAATTGTAAATGTTATATGGTGGATTGAACCAGACATTCATGTCTCATCCATTTGGAACACTGTCCAGACAAAGGTGTAAAATACAAAAGTACATGCTTGTTTTGAAGAGTTGTTCATGATAACAGATGTAATTAAATAACCATTCCACTTCTTCCACATTAAGCACGATAATAAGGTACACATGAGCAGAACTCACCCCAGTCTGACTCGAATACACTATTTTTTGTGTTTCAGGGCATCCAAATATGGGAGGACCAATGCAGCGGATGACCCCACCCAGAGGCATGGTACCGCTAGGGCCCCAGGTATGGGACCTGATGATATGTGGTGATATTTACAAAATTTTGGCTCTGTTAGTTACTCTCTTGTAGACGTAACTGAAGACGTTTGGTGTCTCCTTTTTTAGGGCTATGGAGGTGGGATGAGACCACCACTGAATGCCCTGGTTGGTCCTGGGATGCCTGGCATGAACATGTGAGTTTTATCAACAGCATGTATTCTATATTCACAGAGTACATGTAAATGACCTCGGGTCTGGAAGTGGACTGAGGAGCCAGCTCTCCTCTGTTTTGTCTTGTTGTTTTCTTTTCTTTTTTGCTTGTTGTTCCCATTACCTCTCTCTGGCAACAGAAGAGCTTGTTGTTGCCAGCTCTGCCCAAATGAATAGGAAACAAAGAAGCTTGCCAAAAGCAGAAAACTAAAGTGTATAATCGTGTATGTGTTCCAGGGGACCTGGTGGGGGTAGACCCTGGCCAAATCCTCCAAACTCCAATTCAGTAAGTGCTCTAACAAAGACACTCATCACAAACTTGTTTCATTTCTTTCATGATTTCCTTCTGTAATTTTGCAGACCCCTTACTCTTCTGCATCTCCGGGAAGTTATGTGGTATGTATGTTTGTAATTAAACCGTCACTCTTCACTATAGGTGCACAGGCTGAAATTCATTTGTTCGTTAATGAAACTTATGGGAATCAAAACTGTGATTTTAGGGACCTCCAGGAGGAGGGGGGCCACCCGGGACCCCAATAATGCCAAGTCCAGCAGGTAAGCCCTGTGCACTCATGTCTGTATGTGCGTTTACGTTATGTTTTTGCTATTTTTTCCTCTTATTGTTTCTCTGTTTATTATGTCAGATTCAACCAACTCTGGCGACAACATGTACACCATGATAAACACAGTCCCTCCAGGTGGAAGCCGACCAAATGTGAGCCATTTCTCTCTGTGCATATCACTCTGTCTGTGTCCTGTGTATTAGTTTCGTTACAGGTATGTTTTTGTCTCCTGTGTATGTTCTCCTCAGTTCCCTATGGGTGCAGGTGGTGACGGCCCATTAGGGGGAATGGCTGGAATGGAGCCCCATCACATGAATGGCTCATTAGGTACAGGAACAAGTAGTTTGTACATTATGTGCTACATTGACACTAAACCTCTGGTTATATTTGTTGAGTAATTTAAGCAAAAGGAGTATTCATGTGATACTGGTGATTGGTCATCATACTTGTGTTCCCTCTCTCAGGGTCAGGTGATATGGACAGTCTCCCCAAGGTAAGAGAAGACATTTATCTACTTTGAAAGTCCAGTTTGCAGTTTCAGTGTAAGTCTGATTTCAGTAGCATACAATTACCAATAAGCTGTGTTTTATATTGTTTTTTTTAAAAGAACTCTCCTGGTAACCTAAGTATGAGTAACCAGCCCGGGACCCCCAGGGAGGATGGAGAGATGGGAGGAAACTTCCTTAACCCTTTTCAGAATGAAAGTGTAAGTCAATTGTTTTCTACTGTATGGGTGTCATGGTGTGGTACAGGTGGACCCAAACACAGGACACTGCCAAGAAGTTTGTGAGATTTTAAGAAGGTTTATTGAGAAACCAGGCTGGATGAGGGTGAGTGATGTGGGCAGGCTGAGGTTAAACCAGGGTAGCAGACATGAGCAAGCAGGATCCTGGAGCACAATTAACAGACAGGTTAACTAGAATAGAAATAACTTAACTTACTACCTTGGCCTGAGATAATGATCTGACGAGGAAAGTCAGGTTTGATGAAAGTCGTGTGCAGAGCAGGGACCCAGGAGCTGAGCGGCAGCAGGTAAACAATAACTGAGCCCAGGTTGACTGCAGGACAGGAAGGGACACATGAAAAATGTTCACACATGCTAACGTAACATATTTCTCCCTGTCTTATCTCTGCAGTATTCTCCAAACATGACGATGAGCGTGTGAAGGCTCTGAGAGCAGGTTTGGTTTAGTTGCCCAGTAACCTGGTGTGGATCAGTGAAAGCAGAGAGACATGATGTGGTGTCATCTAGGCCAGTGACTTTTCCTCCTCCACCACCACCTGCCTCGTCAGGACAGTTGCCCCAGGCTCCGTCCTCCTACTACCCCCCGACCCCACCCCGCCACCGTTTCTGTCCATGTCTCTTCTCTCCTGTTGACTCTGCTACATTCATCAGTTCTTCCTCTGCAACGATGAGACTGTACAAAGCAACCAAATTGAAACGACCCGGAGGAGAACTCCTTGTATATTTGCATACAGTGTGTATGAGACTGTATACACACTCTAGTCACAGACAGACGTGTCTGCCTTTTGCGTCATGTCACAGAGTTTGCCCAAAAACAGTCAGTATCCTATAATTTATGCTAAAGTTTAAATTTTCAAGGATTCAAAGAGGTATAGACCCTTTTTGATTGATGGTTGTCACATGGAACATCTTACCTTGTCCATTACTGAAAGAGAACTGGAGAGACGTCACAATCATAATGCCATCGGCTTTATTTGTGGTTTGTGCAGATAGACCACTAACATTGTGTCTGTTTTATACTAAGGGTTGTTTTTTTTAATTTGCATTTCCAAACTAAGACACAAAAGTGGAAAATGTGATATTTCTTCAAAATAAGCTCTTTAATCATGATTTGCCGAAAGGATTCAGCACAACCTGAATAACATCTGCATTTTGAACTTGGAGTTGCATTCAAATAGTTAGTGGCGGGGGGGGCTTTGTTCAAGGCTTAAAGCAAGACTATGCAACTTTTGTTAATCACCACTACTGGTCATACCAGACCAAGAAAGACTGTAGAAACAAAATCTGAGTGTCCTGAATTGAACAATGTTGAATTTAACTTTCTATCGATGAGGAAGAATGTGTTGCTTCATCTTTCAAAAGTCACATAGCCTTGCTTTAAATCAGAACAGTCACTCTGCTGACTGCTGATAGAGCAGTGAAGATAGCACTGGGGAGGGAGGTTTGCACAAAGGTTGATACCCAATAGTACAGACTGAAAAGCTTTTCATAACTAAGTGATGCATCATTCTGTATTCAACGATAAACCTTTGCTGTTATTCAAACTGTTAGGCTTCCCGGTATGTGTGGTATGAGTTTCTTTTTGGAGGATTTTACATTCTGCTGACTGCACAAACATGGGGCAAATTTTCTAATGGAGAGATTTCTTTGATGTGACTGCTATCGCAAGAAGGGACTCTGAAACTGTGCTTGCAGTCATATGATTTCTGTTAATTTTTTTTTTTTTTTTTTTTTTTGGCTGATGCGTCTTGGCTCTAGTTCCTAAACCCTCCAAATGATTTATCAGTTTACATCCTGGAGCCACAGTTGCAAAATGGACACAATGACCCACATTGTCTGGACATAAAATGTTAAAAAGAGAAAAAAATCAAAGTATGACCAGTATGGAGGTAAACTGTAAGACTCAAGCTTATGAAGTCACTTTGGTCACTCCTGCTTTTATTGTCATCCGGATAAACTGTGATCTCTGTGATGTGAAAGGTTGGTTGGTACAGAAAGCTAAAATAAGCTTGTTTTTAATCAATGTTTTCAACTTTTTTCACTGCCCAAGATGTATTATCATGTACAAAAGGTCAATATGCCTGTGAACATTCTCCTCTCCCCTCCCTTACTGCAAATTGTACAGCTCACAAATGTAGCTCCTCTGTCTTGTATGTGTATTTGATAATATTATTATTTAAAGAAATATCTGGAGAGAATTATTGCAAAAGGGAGGGGTGGACTGATGATGCACCATCACAACTGAACAGAGATATTTTATTTTATTTCATTTTTTTGTGTTAGATTGAAGCCATAAGCGGGAGTACAAAGAAGATGCATTTGTAAATTGGATCAT
Source organism: Pterois miles (assembly GCA_947000775.1). Classification (NCBI taxonomy): domain Eukaryota; kingdom Metazoa; phylum Chordata; class Actinopteri; order Perciformes; family Scorpaenidae; genus Pterois; species Pterois miles. The sequence goes on along the minus strand of CAMQGK010000334.1, from coordinate 6,268,990 downwards.
GTTTTGCGTTTTGTGGCAGTATGTTGGACTCCATTTGTGATGTGTTCATTTTCTCTTTTTTATTCTTGTATTATGTTTTTGTAAATACACAGAGAAGTATTTCATGGGTTTTGAATATGCTAGTATAAAGCTTCTCTTCCCTTAGCCAAAGTGTCAGCTCTTTTCATTTGTGAGGGCTGTGTGTACATGCTTATGACATTTTTCATGAATCTTTCATTGCATACTAAAGTATATTATGGCATAACTATACTATAATTTTTTACATTTTTATGAGATTTTTCTGATATTTTTTTAACATACTATACTGATATATTTATCATGTTTATGATATACTTTACTGTGATATTTTATGACATTTTTATGACATGCTATAATGTGGTTTTTGACATTTTTTTGAGATGCTATATGTTGACATATTTATGACATACTATACTATATTTTGGACATCTTATGGCATAATATACTACGATACTTTTTATGACATTTTATGGCATAGTAAAGTGATATTTTAATGACTCATGACATACTATACTGCATTTTGGACATTTGTGGCATATCTCACTGTGATATTTCCTATGACATACTATTATATTTTATGACATACTATATTTTTGACTTATGGCATACTATGCTATGATACTTTATAAATCTCTTATGGCATAAAATACTACATTTTTATGACAATTTATGACCTATAAAAAAAAATCTATGATATTTTTGCTACATTTTTATGGCATATGAACTAAACAGCCCAGTTTTCAACAACTATTTTTGGGCCAAATAATGGGTGACCAGATTTAGCCATTAAAGCCTTTTTTATGGCCCTTTTGAGGATTTGTGCATGACTGTACGACTAACCCCACCTTTGAAATAAACATTTTGCCGCTGTTCCCATTTGATAACACCTTAGAACAAACAATAACGGTGATCTATCCAGTTCTGTCCTGGTTTGGGAAAAGCCAAATCCCTCCCTCGTCACCACCACTGAGGTGCCTTTTAGAATATTGCCGTTTAACAAGAAACTATGAATCCCTATTTTCTGCACGAGAAAAACAAATAGAGTATTCTACTATCTGTCTCTTGCAACATTACCAATATCCCTCTGTACATATACCCTTTGGTCTCTGCAGAGATGTATTTGAGCTGTTTTTTACACAATGCCACATTTAAAAAACAAACTCTCGGCCCACAACCAAAGTCCTTATTCACCCCCCAAACTCTCTGCCCATACTTATGCAACTTCCTTTCTGCTGGTCAGAGTCAGGGTGGCCTTCCTGCATGACTACAGCTGTCCGGTTCTTACTGTGGTATCCAGTTGGCTGTGATTTTGACTGTAATCATGTCTGTCCAGTTTTGTTTAGCTTTGCTGGCTCTCTCCTCTCTGACTGCTGCATCTGATCCAGGCTGTGAAGAGCTGCTTAAACCTCAGGAGGATCAAACCAAGGTACAGTGTCATTAACAATCAATATGATCAATATTTCTTTGTTTTGTTTTGTTTTTGTTTTGCATGATTTAACCTAACCCAATTTTAATTTATATTATTATTGTTGGGTAATACAACTGAAATCAAAAACACTCTTTTTTGCGGTGATGTGCTTATGAAGATTTGAGGGCTCCAAAATCTCTTTTTATTGAGTACAAATCTGCTAATTTTTAGTTTTGCACATCTGTGTCATAGGTTTCTGGAAAATGGATATTTCATGCTGGAACATCAGAAACTGAAGAGTTACTGAAGACTCTTAGACGTATGAACAGCTCCTGGATCGAACTGTTACCCATACCTGACAGTGATGATATGACCCTTCGCTATGGAGACAAAATGTAACTGTTGATCACCTTTTGAAGATGAATGTTAATTCTTTTAAGGCAATCAATTCATAACTGGTGAGACTTACTTCAGTTTTGAATGCTTATTCTGTTTACCTCTCCTTACAAGGGATGAAAAATGTTTTACTGGAGCCGTTAATGTCACCTTCACAGGAAACTTCACCGAGGTGACATGTAAGTAAATTATACGTATTGTCATGTGTTTTAACCCACAGTCACTACAATAGCATAATAATATGTTAATCTCCTGTTTATATCTAATAGTTCACTTCAACAGCTCTGATCATGCGCATGTTGGGAAGCACCTGGTGACCTGCCCTGACTGCATCGCCTGGACAGACACAGTGACGATGAACACGGGAGCCACAAAAGGCAGAAACCTCTACATCTTCAGTGAGTTCACAGCTGGCTGTAACTGGCAGCTTTTCTGTAATGTGTAAAACTTGCACACTCTGAATTTCAATTTGGTTGACATTAATTTTTTCTCCCACTCACTGCCCTGCAGCAAAAACTGGGAAACTGGACGACTCTGATCTGGAAGTTTTCAAGAAACAGGCTGCATGTCTCAACATCCCACCAAAATTCCACTTTGGAGAAACCACAGGTAAGACGCCGATTCTCCGCCACACACCCAGTACAGTAGGCAGCATGCGCATCAACTTAATTCCCTCCCTTTGTTTCAGACCTGTGCCCTGATGAGGAGGTGGCTACCACAGATGTAAAGGAGGAAGAACAATAGAGGCCTGAAGTTACTCCATGAGCTAAATTTGTATTCAAGTATGCTCACATGTGTGAACTCCCAGCGCCACTTGTGTGTCACATATGATATACTGTACATGAGGGGAACCTGGAATCTACAAACTGTAGATTGCTGTATTAAAGCGAACTGAATGGACTGATGTCATGTTTAATGTCTGGTTCATAGATCATGCTACTAATATGACATGATCCCACTTGAATGCATTTACTTTTATGCATATAAAGTGCAATAAAAGGAAACATGTTTTCATGTGAAAGGGAGATATTTTACCTTGAATCCAATGAAGAAGAAATCAATCAACCAGGACACAAGTCCATTGTTTGCATGTTGGTCCTGCTTCAGCTATAAAGAGGGAGCCTTCTAGCCCATCCATACATACTTTAATATAAATACAATTTAAATACAGACATAGTACCAATGTTGCACAAACTTGTAAAAGGTATATAAAATATACAACAGTGTACATGTACATTGTCAAAGCATATAGAATTACCAGATGCCATCATACAAAAGCCATCTGCTTCCATCTGTACGTTCTGGCTCTTAGCATGTATGACTGACACTACTAGCCTTCAGTGATCTCCACAAAACATCGTCCAACACAGGCTGTAACACTGAGTTTTTACGACTCAAGGCATTAGTTATGGGCTGTGACTAAAATGTGCATTGAGGAAGTCAAAGATGAAAATACTGAGCAGGGCTGTGGACTGTTTCACTCATGCATACTCTTGTCTAAACTACGACCCTAGTCTTTTCATGGTGTCTACTTGTCGGGGGGCCCCTTGAAGGATGGAGAGCAACAATTACGTGGTTGTGAGAAACTTTCGCAGCCCTTTCAGAAGCTGTCTTGCTCTGTATGTAGCGATTTCCCTGAAAGAAGAGATAGATGGTGGCTTTTTACCGTATTTTTTCACTATCAAACAGTAGTGTAACTTCTGCTCGCTTAATTTTAATTTTTTTATATTGTCAGTCCACCATCCACATAGAGTGAAACACAGACACCTCATTTACATGATGGCACATACAGCACTGCATGTGTGGGTTACATAACCTCCCCTTATCTTTGAAGTTTTAATGCAGATTTTATTCTGTAGCCAAAAAACTGAACAAAAACACAAACTAAGATACTCATATACTGTACCCGACACGTGAAACATTCCACATTTTGTGTGTTGGCCTCAGATAAGGATCTGAGCAGCTGAACCCGATCAACATCTGGTAAAAGGGTGTTTGCCAAGCAGAAATTACACAAGTGATGTCCCTGATTGATCCTAGTGTTGAAGTACGCTGTCGTATTGTGGCAAACACATCATATGTGGATTATTATTGTCATTTTTAGTAATCGTTACTTCCAGTCTACAAAAACAAGCAAAACTAAACGACCAATCTCTGAACTGTGTCCGAGAAATGGAGGCAGTAAATGTTATGTAAGCTCTCACTTTCTCCAAGGAAACAAAAAGCTACTCAGTGTCAAAGACGCTAATGTCCATCTTATGTGTGTTCAATGACTGATATTTGTAATGTTTTGAAGCCATTGCTGAAATAAGAGATGAGGACAGGAGAGGAGACATTTGTGTGTTTGTGTGTGTGTGTGTGTTTATCTTTATTGTTTCTGTCTTTGTGCCTGTTGTGTGAGTGACTGTGCAGGGGGGTGTTCACATATTGAAAGATGTAGGGGTCTTGCTATTCAGACTCTGCCAGCTGGCTGTTATGTAACGGGATAAATAGGACACAAGCCCTTGCTGACTGGATGTGAAAAGAGTGAGAAGTGTGTGTGTGTGTGTGTGTGTGTGTGTGTGTGTGTGTGTGTGTGTGTGTGTGTGTGTGTGTGGCATGTGTGCGTGTGTGTGTGTGTGTGTGTGTGTGTGTGTGTGTGTGTGTGGCCCAGCCCACTGTTACAGAACACTTCCCCTGGTTGCTTTGAGGAGGCTCTAGCTGGCAGGATCCCTGACACAAGTGTTGCTCTCTGGCTGCCTGCTGTCTTGAGCCATGGCTGCACAGCTGGTTGTAGCTCTGCTGGCTCTCACCTCCCTGGGTGCTGCATCTGAACCGGACTGTAAAGAGTTGGTCAAGCCTCTGGTGCTGGACAGCCACAGCCCCGTGAGTATCAGCGATCATTTGTTATGAGCTGGTCATGTGTTAGGAGGCTCTGTAGCACAGCGCTGGGTATAAATAGGAATTGAATAGGTTTGATTTGTTGTTAACTTGCATTAAAATGTGCTACAAGTGTGTTAAAATTAACCATTTTTTAAACACAACTGGTCATTAATTATATCACTCCTAAGAATCACAGTAGCTGTGCATCTGTGTAGCCAGTCTGTTTTGCATATTATCCTGGTTTATTGTGTTACATCAGTAAAGGATATCCAATTTTCCATGCATATGAAAAAATCTTGTATATCGTGTCTACTGAAGGCTACAGTGTACCCTCTTAACTGAAAAAACGATATCATGAGCCTTTATCAAAGACCGTATGATCTTTAGTAGAAATTTCAATTGCACTTCTAACATACCAAAGTCATTTCCTCTGGGAAATAAACCAATATTAAATAATTAATGAAACACTATCCCCACAAGCCCCATTAAGCTGTTCTGGAGCTTTTGATCATATTGCAAACAAACCTGCTCCTCAGCAGATCCAGTTGTCACAGGAGTATAGATGCTAAAATTTCCATTTTCTGAGCATTTTAGGGACTTCTCATCTATGCTGGCTAAAACATTTTGTTTTTCAACTGAACTGAATGGAGCTGAACTGTCAGTGTCAACAATATGATGGCCTTTAAAATGCTGTCTAAAGGGCAAATGTTGATCTCTCTTTAAAAACTTATCTCTCTTTAAAATGTTATGTTGTCTCTGGGATCTCTCTTTTTTAACCTTCTTTAAAGGCTTCTGGTCTATTGAAAAATAAAGTTTGATCCTACTCTAACACAGATTAGCAGCCCAGTCATGTCAATGAGTTGCGTGGATGTTTCACCTCTGTATTTGTGGCAGATCTATGGGAAGTGGGTGCTCCACGTGGGGTCGTGGGACCAGCCTGGCCTGAAGAACGACCTGCAGTCGGTGAACAGCTCCTGGGTGGACCTGTCAGCTTCCTCAGACAGCGGAGTCATCACCATCTACTGGTCCGACCGCCTGTAAGGACACTGCAGACATAGTGTTATGATCCATTAGCTTTCCCATACAAAAGATGATGATTAAGACATTACTGTATATTGAAAGGTTGATGTGTTTCTAATGACAGAAAAGAAGATAAATGCCTTCAAGGTATAGCCAATGCCACCATCTCGGGGATGACCAGTCACACCACTTGTATGTATCTCTGTAAATATTTTTCTGTTTACACCCTGACTCAACATCTCTCTTTCTATACTGTGTAATGATATGTGCACAATACCAAGGTGTAGGTGGACTTCAAGAAAGTCACACAAGGCTCCAAATACATTTGAAGATTTTATATTTGTCAATTAATTTCAAATATGTATGAAAATTAAAATATATATATACTGTATATATCTTACATTATGGGTACATTGATGTGGAAGCCTTGTTTCCTGATGCATCACAGTTAATATCAACGGTCACACTTCATATCATGATGGGAAGTACTATGAGACCTGCTCTGACTGCCTCCTGTCTGAAGACACCACACTCCTTCCTGACGGCAAGTCAAAGGGGCGATACCTTTTCCTCTTTAGTAAGGCTAGTTTTTTTTTTAATTTGAGAAAAAAATACACAGTTTTTGTGTTCTGTCCATATTTTGACCAATTGTCTCTATTTTCTGTCCTCTCACCCTCTTTATTCTCATCACCTCACCCTCCTTGCTTTGCTGCTCTGGCTCTTCTTTTTAAGCTCGGACCGGTGCTCTGGAGCCCTCTGAGTTAGAGACCTTCAAGAAGCAGGCCGAGTGTCTTAAATTCCTCCCGGAGTACCACTTTGGAGGAACAGGTCAGCCGTCATTTGAGCTCTGTATCTTACAACCAATTAAATCATCAAAGCACATTTTTTTAATGCTACTTTCTTCACTGTTCAGTCATTTTCTCTCATTTCAGATCTGTGTCCGGATGAAAGGGAAGCTGCTTCACCTGCTGCTGAAAATACAGAGAATGATCAAACTGATGTTCAGCCTACCGCAAAGTAAAGCAGAGCACAGAGACATCACAGCCTTTTGAACAGCATGCATCCAGCTTACCATGTACTTCACAGTGTTTTAACATGACCTGCATGTGTACTGCGCTGATAAAAGATTATGCTGTGGAATAACTTCTCATTAGTCGTGGTCCAGTTAGTCTTATTACCGTGTGTCTCTGCCTGCTAAGCTGTTTGACCTTTCATGATTTAGTTTAGGAAATGAGACATCTGAATAGCTCATGGCAAATTCTGGCAGGTTCTTTAAAATCCACTGAAATGCCTCCTTCGAATCAGTAATCTGATAACTAGTTGAGTATATCATTATTTCCAACTGGTTGTGTGAAATAAATAAAACAGCTTTCAGGCTCTTTGTTGTGTTCTAGTCATTTATTTCTATCATAATTCAGAAAAAAGCCTTTGGCTTCTGAGCTCCAGTGTGTCTTTAACCTTTCAAATACAATACAATACATATGCCAGACGCTCCTCTAAACCATATGACAAGATTAAACGCTTCACCAAAACTACTACTCTGTTGCACCACTCTTCCCAGAAATTTAAACAGACTGTTGCTGGGTAACGTCTCTGTTAGGGGGAGAAAGAAGACGTCAAACTTTTAAACTGTCACCACAAGGAGTCCACTCAGACCCACAGGGAAACAACCTTAGTTGTACAGAAGAAAAGCTGTTTCAGGTCCTTTTTAAATGTCTCAACAGTCAGAGACAAGTCTTGGCACTTTGCCTGAGTTCATTCAGGGGCAGCGCTACAGGCAACAGAGGACTGTGGAGCTAGCCATTCAGTGCTGAGCAAAAGAAATCTGCATGGGTCTGCACGGTCATTAAAAAAAGCTTCACTGCTGTATCTGAGTTTGTAGAAACCCCCTCCTCCCCATTATTAGTACTTGCACAACAACGTTTTGTTATTTGAAACCCCAGAGGGAAAATGAATCAGCATTAGAAGTTTTCTGTTGCAGACATCCTCTGCAGTGCTGCCGACTCTCCCTCCTCTATCTCATCCTCATCCCTCTGTATGAGCATGGCTCTGCCTGCTGTTGTATTTTTGTTGGTTTTCACTTCCCTCAGTGCTGCATCGGCACCTGACTGTAAGGACCTGGTTAAACCTTTTATGCCAGAGGACCCCAAACTGGTAAGGTTTGTCTTATTTATCCCTAAGATGGCTGAATATTAATACAATATATAAATCTTGACTTTTTATGTAAAGGTTTTCGGAAAATGGGTGTATGTGATGGGAGCTGGTGACCCCAAGCCCTACCACAAGGCACTGGAGTCTCTGAAAAGCTCCTGGATCAACTTGTCTCCCACTTCTGACAGTCAAGTTGTGACATTACGTTGGGGAGATCACTGCTTGTAAGTTCAGTGATTTAGTTTATTAAATTATTTGGGCAGAATCATCCTTAAATAGAGTTTGTGGCACAATATTAGAAAGAGGTTCACCTTTTCAGACAGCATGTGAAATTTGAAGCTTGTGAAAACAAAAATCAGTCACAGCAAATTCTTGTTTCTCAGTAATCGGTGTATCTTGGGGGAGGTAAATGCTACAGTCTCAGGGATTGCCACTACATTTCGCAGTAAGTAACACATGAGGTGAAGCAACTTATTTCTTTAGCATGGTATTAACAGCATTATTAAAAGCATCTGAGACATTATTATATAAATAATAATGCATAATAATCAGTTGCTCTGCTGTTCTTTTATGAAGAAAATCTGTCAGACCACAAAGGACATATTCTACAGACTTGCTCTGACTGCCTGCTGTGGACAGACACCTTTCGAAACGGGGACGTCACTGGTAGATACGTCCTGCAGTTCAGTGAGTTCCTCATTAGTCTAAACAAGGTTGGTCAGAGTTACAAGTACGATAAATCTTTTTAAAATCTCCCTTCTCTTTCAGCAAGGACTGGAAAAATAGATCCCAAAGACACTGAAATTTTCAAGAAACAAGTTGGATGTCTGAGCTTCCCAGAAAACTTTCACAGCTACGATGGTAAAACAGGTCAGTGACTTATAACTGTAATGACCAGCTAAAAAGTCAACTTGTGTGAGTCAACACAAATTGCCACAAGGTGGAGATGTTGTATAATGAAATGCAACATTTAAATATGATTACACATTATGTCTTTTATACAGCAAACTACACGAAGTACAATGCACATGGTCAGGAAATGGAAATGCTGCCGTCATTCTCCATGATGCTCAGGGAATATCTGCTCTCTTCTCTTACAGCTGTATTTTTTTGTTAGTATTTATGTCTTCCTGTGTTTCAGAGCTCTGCCCCGACAACAAAGAGAGCACAGAGTGAGCAGCAATAAAAAAAGATGAAGAGATACAGCAACATTTGTTTTAAGCAAAAATATGTGTAATGTAGTTTTGTTTCTGTGGAATTATCTATTTTATGAGCGCCGGTGTATCAATGATGGTGATTAATGATTTTACATATTTACTTCTAAAACCAATAACAGATGATGATATACTGAACTGCATTCTGGTGTCAAAAACACCATTTTGTCTTACAATAATGCACATCACATGTAATGGTTTTTCAGATTAAAACTCTTATTATTATGCTGACTGTTTAAATTGCCTCTAATTCACTGAAAGCAAGAATATGAAACAAAAATCTATAAAAAAAAAAAATGGCAGAATATGGTGTGCCATGCTGTCTGTGAACAACTCAAATACAACAATCACAGTCCTACTGCTGGATATATTTTGTGATTACAAAATAACAAAAAAGCTAATTGGTTATCCAATAAGCTAATTTAAGTGCAAATAAGCCCAGCAATACAAGGCATGGGACACATTGATCCAACCCAAACATTTCCTTAGTCAGGATAAAATACACATGGATTCTGATGTATTATACTGTGTGTGCAAGTTTGAAAAGTGTCTCAGAAGCAGGATCCTCAAAACAACGTAGTTAAGCCACCAGCCTGCTGTAATGGCTCCCCAGGCCAACCTGAACGCTCTCCATCTTGCATGACCTGCCGCTGTCTCTCCGCCCGCTGGTTCTTGTACTCTGTGTTCCTGAACTGCTCTCTGCCGGTGCCAGTCGCCTGCATCTGAGCAGCGTCGCCACCTGCTTCTGGCACTGAGATGAGGCAAAGTAATACAGGACCGGATCCAGACAGCAGCTGAGGCTGCCTACGCACATGGAGAGCAGGTACACCTGGTAGGAGCTGTCACCAGACTTGTGAGAGAGCTGAACATAGTGAACCATCAGGATGACGTTGGTGGGAGTGAAGCAGACCACAAACACCACCAACACGACCACAGCCATTACCACGGCCCGAGTCCTCCTCCTGGAGCAGTTTTCCACGTTGGCTGATGCCAGAGCCTGAATGATACGCACATAACAGACAGCAGTGAAGATTAGAGGGATGAAGAAGAACACTGAGGAGTAGATGGGGAAAAAGTAAAGATAGTAAGCTTGTAGTTTTCCCACATCCTGCACATCGTGGCAGGTGGTGATGCCCAGGTCTGGCAAATAGATGGTTTGCCCAGAGATGAGGAGCGGGGTCACCCCTCCGAGGGCCAACAGCCACATGGCGCCACACACAGCTGAAGCTGTCTGAGGGCTGCGCCACGTCAGTGAGTTCATGGGGTAAACCACAGCCAGGAAACGATCAATGCTGATGCATGTCATGAGCAAGACAGAGCAATACATGTTGCAGTAGAAAGCCGCTGTGACAACTCTGCACATGAAGGAGCCATAGATCCAGTTGTTGCCATGGTAATGGTAGGCGATCTTGAAGGGAAGGAGCAGGCCGAACAGCAGGTCAGCACAGGCCAGGTTCAGCATGTAGATCACTGCCGGTTTTCTGGGATGGATGTGATGCACAAACATCACCATGGCAACAAGGTTGAGGGGCACGCTGATGATGAAGACAAGGGTGTAAATGGTGGGGACAAATCTTGTTGCCAAGCGACCCTGGAGGAAACCTTTAGCTTCTTCTGAGACAGAATAGTGCTTCTGGGGGTGGCGGTGGGGGCCGTGTCTTCTCACCGGCTCCTGTTCCGACCCCGAGCCAGACTCCCCGTCATCCCTCCAACTGTCCAGCACAGACAGGTCGACGTAGTCTATAGGCTCATCAGTGACTGTCACAAAGTGGCCAGAGAAAGTCCGCAGGAAAGGCGCCGAGCCTTTAAAGAGACACAGGGAAACAGAGCAGGATACATGAGTGGTGATCAAACTTTGTTTTCATGCGGTGCATTCTTTGTAAATTTGCTCCATTCAGATATAATATTATTATCATATAGGGCACTCTGTTACCCACACGTTTTTTGGTTTTTTTTTTTTCAGAGAGGGGTTTCCGTGTTTAATTGACAGAGATAGATAGTGGTGAAATGGGGAAACAGAGGACAGGACACACAGCAAGGCACTCCGGGCAGGATTCAAACCCAGGGCCGCTGCAGCAAGGTCTTCAGCCTCAGCACATGGGGCACCTGCTCTACCAAGTGAGCTAAACAGCACCTCTACCCACACCTTTTAATGGGTGAGGTTACCCGATTTTCACTTAGTGGTGTATTGCCATGTAAATTTTGTTTCCACATGTATGTGAAATGTCTCTGCTACGCTGGATAATCTACAGTAAAGACTGTGAAGTTTCTTTCCTTTCATATCTAGTTAAGTTCAGAAATAAGTCCGAAACTGTGTCGTTTTATTTTTGTAATTGTAATTTGGGTAAAATGTCTCTTTAAATAATTTCATAATGTAACTTTTTACAAATATATGATGCAGCACTACACACCTTTCACATGATAGTAGTTATAGAATGGAGGTATTTTAGTATCAATCATCTCATTTATCACAAACAAGTTTCCCAGGCAGCAGCGAGATGCCCAGGAGGCGTAGTATAAACTGGTGACTCCATAATCTTCCATAACTAGTGTTGGAAGTATGTAGATATGGTACAACTTTCTGTACTTCAGTAAAAGTTGTAATACTGCATTGCAGAAATACTCAATTGCAAGTAAAACTAACTTAAATATTATGTACAAAATGCACTTTAATGCAAAAGTAGTCTTTATGTAGAATCCATACTAAATAAAGGTTCCCCTCAGCTACAATATGTTGGTAAGTCTAGCTATGAATCATTAGTAGGAGCTCATCATGTTTTGGAGGTAAAATTGTAACCTGCAAATAACTGTAACTATCAAATAATTGCTGTGGAGTAGATATATGAAATAGCATACAATCTAAACGTTAGTAAATCCTGCCTACTTAAATGCATTAAGTGATTTTACAAATATAAATGTTACCACATCTTGTATTTGTAAAACCCAGCAGAGTACAGGCCTGTACCAACTGTAGTCATATAAAGTTACACAATAATCAGTTATGAACTACTACAGAGTTTTACACAGTTCATGGTTAACAAAAGCAACTTACCATTTTGGGGGGTGATTGCTGAGGTCTGGAGAGAAAATAACACCAACAACCCAATGGACGGGTGAACCATGGCTTCACTGTATATCTTCCAAATATTTTACACCTACAAGTGAGTTGAAATGATCAGTTCGCCTGAAGAGTTACTGAAGTGTTTTTCTGCCAACATCAAACATGTTATTACGGTGCTGAGAGGATACTCCGCCTCCCCTTCACTGCACATCTCCTCCCCATTACGCAGAAATAATGTGGACCAGTGACCTGGATCTGCAGATGAAAACAACTACTGAGAAAGTAGCTTTTGATGAAAAATAAAATACTTTAAGGAAATAAGAAATAAATTAATAGTCTACTAACCTAATATAGCTGACTTATGAGAAAAACAAATAACTGTAGACATAAGGAATTTATTATGCACATTGTTCAAACATTACAAATTACAAATATACTAATAATACATATTAAAAATACATCAATTGTAGTTTTTAAAATGTTAGATGTTTTATTAATTAAAACATGTTTCTCAATTAAAAGGCACTGGTAAACTACAGTATTTCATAAAGCCATCCAGGCCGGCTCTATTGCTGAACTAACAGACAGTTGTTTTAACGTATCAACGGTGTGTTTCCTACCTTTTACATACAAAACAAGAATATCATTACAATTTCATTCTTAAAAATACATTACATTTACAATCACCACATGGAAAAAAATACAGAACGTATACATTTAGTTGAACATTTCCTTTTGGTGTGACGCATCAAATTATAATCAGATGATAAATAACTAAACACTTTCCTGCATCATCTGGTGTTTTCTGACTAAATTAATTATGTTCAACAAACTGTCAGAAGGCACAATCTGCTTCCACTTGCTCTCATGTTGCTTTCTCCTGCTTCTTCTTTACCTTCTCATTTCCCGTAGAATTTTTTGTTTAGGAGGAAGATGAGTAAATTAACATTTACTTTGGCTTTGTCAAACATCTTCATGACGGCCACGCCTTCGTACTGCAGCTGAAGGAGGTCCTGCACACAGAATACAAATTAATATTACATTACAGCCTGGTCTATTCTGTACACACCTTTATTCATAAACTATGTATATCTAATATTTGTTCATAGTACAAAAATGCATACAGAGAATTCATAATAATAAATGTGTTCACTACTGTAATCTTTATTGGAAAATATTTGCTCTGTTCCTGTGATATTTCCTGCAAGGAGTTCGTTTAGTGGAAAAGGACATTTAACCATCTGTCATCAAGGTTAAGTGTCGACTAGTCAGCTGCTTTATTTCATGAAATTCTGGCGCACTGGGAAATGTTTACCTGGAAATGAAGCTGGACTTTTTCCATCTCAACTCCCATAAACTTGGCCTTCACCTCAAAATCTCCAACTTCCTCAGTGGGTGAGATGTCAAACATGACATTTTTGAACCTGAAAGAAGACAGAGAGACAATAACATGAGATTAATGACAAAAGGAGACAACGCAGCATAAAACCACAATAATGATTTTATAGTTTTTTGTCCTATTATTGCAAAAATACAAAATCAAAATGATAGTAATACTTGAAGGAGCCGTCCACTCAGAAACACAATAAAGAGCTTGGTAATGGTTTTGAGAGTAACAGATGAGACATGAAGGCAGATGTTATCTCACAGAACAATACCTCTAATAATATTTTTCTTTCCACAAAAAAAAAAGCTGATAAGGCACATCCAATGTTTTGAATATTAGAACCAGTTCATAGTGTCACTACTTTGGACAGACATCTTTCCTCTTCTTGTATAAACCAACAAAATGTACAAAAAAAATATTCAGCATTGCTTGTTTGCACTGGCTAGAAACTGCCTCACATGTGATATGGTACATAGTTTTCTTGTTTGCTTGTCCTTTTGAGTAATGTTGAAAAGTGATATAAATGTCTCTACACATCACAGCCTCACAATAGATATTTCACTATAGGTGGTGTAAATGTTAGTAAAAATCCAAAATATGACCAGTGGTAAAGCGTAACATTAAATTCCCAGTCCTTTTGATAGCTGTCAGCTCAACTCACTGGCTTGTCTGAAGTCCTTCTATCTCCAGGATGACCCCTTTCTCATGCAGCCTTGCTGCTGTGTACTTCAGAGACTGTGGCTTCCACTTCTTACTGCCCTTACTTTCTCCTTTGCTGTCCAGTTTTATGGATCTACGTGAATTCCTGGACACACAAAACAAAGATATACATAAGTTAAAATCACAATATCTTACCCTATCCACACAACAAAAATAATAGGAAGCAAGATTATTATTTATACAGTCAGAAGAAATATTTTGAAAAACTCTTCACTCACACGGTACAAGAAAAAAGGTACAACTCACTTCCGGTTGAGGTTATCCAGGCAGGTCTTGATGTAGGTATCATAATAGTTCATCTGGTCCTGGTAGAAGGCTGTCTTGGAGTTGAGCGCTGTCAGTGTCTGCTGGAGCTTCACAAGCTCGGCCTTCCTCCTCTGTCTGTAGCGTCGCTGGTAGCGAATGTCCTGTCAATGCACTTTACAAATTCAGAAGCTGGACAGATCCAACAATACATGCAGCATTGGAGGCATGCATCCGACTATGTGAATGAAGAGCTGCTTGTGTACCTTTGATATGTCATTGATGACATCCTGGTATTTGTTACTGACAGTGACAAGGCCAGCCTGCTCCAGGTTACGGAGGTTCCTCAGGATCTTCCTCTTCTTCTGCTCGAGAGGCAGCTGGCTGTCCTCCAGTACTGCCGGGCTGCTCTTCAGACCCTCTGGTGTCTGAGCGTCCTGGACTGCCCGGCGCTCTACAATCTTAGTATGCTCTGACTCCTACAGGAGCAAAGTCATAGAAGAAGTGCAAAAACCTGTTAGAACTGCAACTGAAAACAAAAACTTCAATGCATATATTCATATGACAAATAAAAATGGCTGTTGGAAGAAAATTTCACCTGTGGGACAGAAGCCGGGGTCTCAAGAATTTCAGGCAATGTCTCTCCAGGTTGAATCCGAACCACATCCACTATTAGCTTTTTCGTCCTGATACACACAGAATAAGATTATCGTTGAGAGCCAGACCACTTTTATTACTTAAGATGTGAGGTCACCTAAACCAAAACAATTTCTGATGGCAGAAAAAACTGTTTCATTGACTTGATATTAGAAAGCTTGTTGGGAAAAGTGTTGTTAATATCCAGACATGTCCGTTAATACAAAGTACAGTAAAACATCAGTTTTCATTGAAGTCATTCCACCTCTTCAGTCATAATCAGGAAACAATTCGTATACCAAGCCAATTAACGTTTCTCATCTATATAACATCACATTTTCTTTTCAGCTGCTCTACATCCATCAGTGTGGTTATGTTTGTCTATTGTTCATCCACTTACCTCAAAAGCTACTGAACAGACTGCAATGAAATTTGGTCGGAAGTTAGACTACAAGGAGAGGAATATCTGATTTGTTTCTGGTGCAGGCCAAAAGTGCCATCATATATATACTAGACAAATGTCAGTACAGGCCAGGCATATTATTGCAAAAACAGGCTTTCATCATTCCAAAAAATTTCATCAAATATCTGGAAAATCCCAACAAGTTTGTCTGGATTCCTACAACTGGTCAAAAAGATGAAAGTCTCGCTAGTGTGGCCTGAACACTTTATTTTAGATGAAATCTTTAATTTAGAAGACATATATCAGCTCAGAGAAATCCTGCATTTACATTTATTTAAAAAAAAATAAATAATAAAAAATTGTATATGCCAAAAAAATAAGGAGAAGACCAACTCTCCAATACAAACTCTCCTGTAAGAAACCTATCCAGACGGATACATGTGATAGGAAAGATAACCCTGACCACCAAACCCCTTCCTTTTTGGACAGGAAACGATAGAAGGGCAGGAAAGACGACAAAGACAAGCTACTGAGTGATAGCCACAAAGAAACACACACTGTGTCAAGAAGGGTTAAATACAGCACATCACACGGCATTCACAACAATCGAAAAATTAAATTACTAAATGTATATCAAAGACTGGATTATGGCACCTGACTTGAGATGATTTGTAAATTTTCATACTGTAAGAATCCAGATGATCACATTAAACCTTGTGACAACAGGCTTTGCATGTAGAAACTTGCCTCAGCGTCCAAGCAATAAACTTACTTTGTCATTAGAGTCTTCAGGTCTTTGTCATCTCCTTCCAGCAGCTCAAACTTGCTGGTGAGGGTGAGGGAGATCTCCGTCTTAGCCAGCTGGCTCAGAGCACTGTCTCTATTCGGGTCACTTGGATCTACGGCTCCTTCACCTGAAATAGAGCAGCGTGCTGTGTAAAATGCTAACTACACTAAAGTAACCAAAATAAAATATATATAAACGTTTCTTTGACAGTACCGAGCAATGTCTCCACATCAGGGACGTCTCCAAGGTCCTGCAGCAGCTCATGCAGCAGGTCATTGTGGTCAGGAGAGATGGCCTCCAGATGTTCCAAAAGCAGCTGAACAAATACAGATGTGATTAGTCTTAAATATTTACTGTTTAACTAGTGGCTGGAAAATATTGTGACACAACGAATGAACCTTGTTAAAGGTATCCGTAGAGAAACAGCTCAACAGATTTATGGACCAGAAGTGCTGATGTTTTTCTTACAAGGTTAAACCCATTTTCTTTCTATTATTTAAAAAAAAATCAATACCTTTAATATATATAAGTATGATGGATTGACTGTGCTCGGGGCACACAAACACACCTAGTTAAGGCCTACACATAATACAATAAAAAATATATGGGTAAAATTAAAATCATTTAAACCATGCTTTTGCTTTTCTTCCCATATAAAGATGACAGAAAAGAAATGAGAAAATTATCTTTGTGTTAAAAATAACACATACATCATCTTAATTGTTAGCCCTTGTGTGAATATGTGTGGAGTGAAACTGAAGATAAAAAGACACAGATGGCTTTAACCCACTGATGTCCTCACCACTACCCCCTTTCCAAGGAAGCAGTCTGACAATGTAAAGAAAGGAAATGGAAAGATGATGTAAAGTACGTGGCTGTGAGAGAAACAAGTGATAAAGAAGGACGAGGAAGGGACAAGAAATTATGATGCATCCCAATAAGAGGAAGCAACATATAGCCACCCACACTCAGTATGGAAACTGTAGATAAACTGGCGCTGCTTTCCAAACCGTACCAAATCATAGTTTTTCTTTCTATTTTAATTTAATACGTACCGCAGCTGAACTTTGACCATCTTGCTCATATATCCACTGCGCAGAGGATTGTGGGTCAGAATAACTAGGAAAGCATGCTGGCTTGCATGCTGCAATTTACAACCAGATATAGTGGGACATCATGGTATTTTCAGCGCTGCATTTGACATATTGTGTAATGGAACAAATATCATTCTTTCATACTAAACAGTATGGTAATATGAGTACTGGAATGCACAGTGGGTGCTGAAATAACATGTCAAGTCTAGTTGTATTTTGACTTTCCAGATGATAAGCTGATGATTTAAGAACTGACTTTAGGTGCATGCTAAGCAATTCATCCATATTCAAGTACTCAAAAATAAAATGTGGTATGCTGAGAGAAGCAGTGAATTCCTAGTAGTACTGCTAGTATTAGAAGAGTAGAAAAGAAAGCCTTATTGTCATTATAGTAGGTACAATGAGATTAAAAGGGCAGCTCCTTAAAGTGCACAGAAATATTTACACAGTATAAAAAACACAGAAAAAAATACACTGTATAAAATGCACAGTATACATAAAAACATGCAAACATTCAGCTTGGAGGTACCGGTAGTGTATATTGCACAGGTATGACTTAAATATTATATATATTAGCAGTAGTAATACTAATAATATTTGTTCTTCTGTAATTTTAGTACTCACAGTACTAGCACAAGAAGCAGAATCAACGTATTGTGCATTTGACTGCAAAATTAGAGAGAAAGTGAAAGTTGAGAGATGCTTGGCTTACCGAGTGGGTATTGATGATCTCATCTATTGAGATGTAGATGATAGGCTTGCTCAGAGTCACCATGTCTGAGTATTCATCAATATTAAACTTCTCCTCAGGTTCAGGGACATCACACGCTGACTGGAAAAATACCCTGGAAGAGGAAGAAAATCAGTAGTTATTGGTTATTAGTCTCAAATCCTGACCGAGATAATGGCCAGCATTACAGGATTTTCTTTATTAATGTGTCAGCTTGGGTACATTGCTCATGCAGACCATTTCCAGAAAATGGACTAAGGTTTCTGTGGATTTCTAGTAATGACGAGTCAAACACTTCAGCAATATGAGCCAGGTAACTGCCCACACACTGGGCCTACCCTTCTTATTTGGGAGTTTGTACAGGTCTGTCTGAAGTTACATTGACTTTTGTGAACACGTCTCCCAAATGCTGATACAGCAGACAAAAGCTTCTTCCATTGCCAGGATTACCTCTACTTCCACCATGTCAGCTTAACGTGTTTCTGAAAGAAAAATTTCTTTTTGCATGTGCAGCTTCACTTGCACCCAAAACAAAGAGCATAACAGCCAAGTGCAAGATTTGCTTCACCTTGTGTGTTTTCCCCTTTATCAAGTTGTTTCTTTTATGTCATGCAACATTTGGGCAGACACGTTTCTTCAAATCATTTCTACCACCTACACAGGACATTAAATAATTTCTCCATTCTTACCTAAATTTCTCATATGTCTGAGATATGTAATTGTTCATCGGCGTCATATGTGCGTTCTCGCCCTCAAACAGCTTATTGGCGGCAGCATGCTGAAGCATCTTTGCCACAGACCCCAGGTTACGACGTTGGTCTACGTGAAGCTGCCCTCCTGCTGACATGTCGATGATGTCGAAGCCGTCCGGGGCCACAATGGCTGGGTTCATGTAACGGTAATAAAGCAGGTTTCCTACAATCTGTCAGAAAAAGAAGAACACATTATTGACAACTTTTGTCAAATTAAATTGCACTCACCTCAGCATGCTCACAATAACAACGCACTTACATTATACTGTGAATGAAAACTAACAAAAAAAAAAAAAAAAAATACTGTGTATGTGTATATATCCGAGGGCTTCTACCTTCATCAGCTCATCCTCGGAGGCATCTGGAAACTTTTCATGGAGGCTGTTCTTCAGAACTTTTGCTATGTATCTCATGCCATAACTACATGCAAAACAAAAAGCACTGATGGGACATCAAACACAAATAACATGCATTCACATACCGTAGGACAAATGATATAGCAAGCTTGAGACAGACGGAAAATAGAGGACATACTGGAAGCACTGATACTGGCATTAATGACTGCAAGTACTGATAGATTTCAGTGTATCTTTACAGTACATGTACACAAGCATAACATTTGCACCATCTAGTGGTATATACTTTAGCATTTTTTTTAAATTTTGCTGTGATTTTTTTTATTAAAAAAATAATCAAAAGATGAATATTTATGTCCCAATCACGGAACTGGCTTACTTCGATGTGACTAATGAAGCACACAGCGTTCTGCTTTTCTGTTGCAACAAATGACCAGATGACAGCTGGATCCAAAGCAATGATTATCTAGTAATGACCATGTTTCAACATGCATTTCAAACCTTAACAACCAGAATCAGTGGCTAATGATATGCCAAAGCATATGATCATATCCTCTCTAACCATATCTCAGTCGCCCTGCTCTCATTACATTGTTGAATAACAAAAATAGAAGAGACAAAACTCAACAGGATAATGAAAAAACAGAAAAATGGGTCTAAAAAAATAGGACGAAAACAAAAAGGACAAAAATTCTAGATAATAAATGAATTAACCAATAAATAAATCATGTGCAGAGAAAAAAATATATTTTTATCCTTCCGATTACTTTCACCACAAACGTGTGAAATGACTGAAAGTATTTCCTTGTTGAAACAATACTGAGGCAGGATGCAGGGGGTGGACAAAATAACAGGGACAGCTTAATGCCGTCCAGTACAACACAACAACTACTCCAAAGTATGGTCCCGAGTTCAATCAGCACCTCTCACACAGTCAAAACATATCGAAGTTTGGAGTTTTTACAAATACTGCATTGTCTTAGACTGCATTATACTGTGTTGTGGTATTTTGTGCAACCCTGTATAACAGGAAGAAAATGAATTCCAACTTCAATAACTTTGTTAGAACACTTTCAAAGATAAATTTCAAAAACATCACATCTTATTATTTCTTACTATTAATTGGGTTTTAAAGCCACTAGAGAGTCAAAAAAATCATGCTGACCAATATGATCAGGCACTAACAGGCAGTGCTGTCACAGCAAGCACAAAGGATAAGTGGACATTGACACTTAACAGGTCCTAAAACTTACGGGATATTATCCAGTGAGGACACAATGGAGTTCAAGACCTTATCTGTAGCCGACCGTAGCGCCAGACTGGACGCCTCCAGCCTGTTGCGTACTTCCTCATGTGACATAGCCTGCTCGGGAGTCACTTCATAAGGCAGCTTGCTGTGGGATCAAAACAACATTAGGGATGTGTAAGGCTCATTGGTGTGAGTTTTCATGGTGGGGGTCTTTTTTGCATTTCATTTCAGAATTTCTCAAGTATGCTATAAACTATTAGGTAACTTGCTGCAGTACATTTGATGCAGGCATCTCTTGTATCAGTGATGTACGTGAGAACTAAACTTTAAATTTAAATGTTTTGGAAAAGGTTAACATCAATTCTAAACATACAGAGGTTACAGACATTGGGATATAACATGTAAAGCTACCTGTAGCCCCACGGCAGAAAATCATTTTATAGTAGAAACTATACAAATGATAAATGAACCCTCAAAAAAATAACATAACTAAGGTCAACACTACTGACCACAGGGCACATCATATATATCAAATCACATATATAGCAAACCTTGGACCATACACATGGACAACCATCCCTGTCAGCAATATTTTCACCCACTGTATTTCCCCCTACCTGGCCTCTCCGGTAGCCGTCTCCAGCTGGTTGACCCAGGCTTTATACACATCCACTGGGTTGGTGTTGATGCCTAAACTCTTGTCCTCAATGATGTCTTTGACCACTGGAGCCAGCAGCTGCCTGAGAGTGTTGTGGCCGCGTGCACCTCTGTTAAAGCTCACCACCATCTTGATGACTGTTGGGTTCCCCGTCACTATGTCCTGGATCTGGTCCACCTTAGAACTGAGACACGTGGAGAAGACGGTACAGCTCATCAATACTGTTCACCAAACAAAACACAAAATGTGTATGTGTGTTTTGGGAATATCAAAAGGATTGTATAGTGATGTATGTAATCAGAATATATTATAAGCATATAGTGACTTAAGATGATGGCAAAGTATTGATTAAAGCTGCAGTTCTCACTCGATTTCCTCCTCCAGAGCCGTCTTGAAGAGTTTGAGTAGCAGGTATTCCTCTCTCTGGTTAGAGGCATAGTTGTACAAGGTGAAGACCACAGTGTCCATAAACTTAGTGGACTTGTTTTGGGGCATCTGGAAGATCAGCTTGGCCAGGTAGTGTGGATTGGTCTAAAGGAAAGAGAGGAGAGGTATGAAGTATGAAAAGCTTATTAAACCTTTTGAGTAGTTGTAAGGTGTAGTTTAAGACGCGTTTGTGTATCACCTGCAGCAGATAAAAGAGATGTTGGTAGGCCTCTAGTTTTCTTCTTTTGCCTTTACTTAGACCCTTGATACCCAATCTGTCTCCTGTAGTCAAGTCTTCTTTACTTGCTTTACTTTTCTTGTTCTTCATTTTCTTGTTATGGGTCACAACATCCTTTTCAAAGAAATAAACAACAAATGAGTTAAGTAGCCAAACTGGGCAGAACGAGCTGCTATTACAGGAATCTAATTACAGTTCAGTGTTCAAAATCTTTGCAAGAAACCTACCATTACCAAGCGATGAATGATGTCAGTCACCATAAATCACAGTATACCTTTCCTAGCACACAAAAATGGAGAGTTGCCAACCTGTAAAGTGATCCTGTTCTTCACCAGCAATCCAATCTTTATGTCCATCAGGTTCAAGTCTTTCTCCATCTGCTGATTGGAGCGGATATTGGTGACAACTTCTTCCCTAAGTCGTGTCACTTCCTGCTCTTCCTGAAGGTCCAGGGCGCTCTGCTCCAACAGGTGGACAAACTTACGCACCACTGACAGAGGAGGATCCTTGGCCCCAGCTGAGATTTGGTAAATAAGACAGTCAGCAAAGCACTGTTTTTTCATACATCCACTCGCATGTAATAGCATACTTTGTGTATGGAAAATACAGACAAAATCAGATATACAGATGCAGAAGTTTTTTGGCAAACAACTCAATATCACTATACTGTACACATATCAAAATACTTTAGGAAGGGGTATTGTTGCTTTCAGAGGAAAATTTGGAAAAAGAAAATCATAAGTAATGCAAATATGATGACTAAACTAACAGAGCTAGCAGAAACATGCTAGCAGTGATGCCTCACTATAATGCATCCTTTAAAACCAGGAAAACACCGATTAAACCAATGTTGAAATATGCACATACAATGTCTAGTCTCACATCACAATATTGATATATCAATATAGCAAAGCTCTGACTTCAGGAGTGTAAAATGTCGTTTTGACTCACTTAGTGTTCTGTAGTCATCTCTGGCTTTGTTGGCCTTTAGAAAAGCCTGGATTTTCACAATTTCTTTTTCCTAAATACACAGATAACAGTGAGTCTTACACAACACAAATCCAAAGGATGCTGCTCAGTGATGTTCACCGATTGAAGTGTTACTCACATGATCTTTGAAGAACTGCAACCTCTGACTGTATTTGCGTTTGGCTTTCCACATTTTCACCACAGACTGGATCTAAAAACACCAAAGACACCAGTGTTTTATGACAGCTCTTTCATATGGCAGCTATATATTATTGTAAAATATGAATGCAAATCAATTTAATATAATGTTTACAAATCCAAACTATGATGGTTATTATATTTTGTGGCTGATGATTTCCAGAGACTGATGACAGATCTTTCAGAGGTGCCTATAATTATCAATATTAGTCTATCAATAAGTGCACTTTTTAATATATTTTTTATGTATAAATTGAAAACAATTTATCACCTTGACAACAGAAGCAACATTTTTCTGAAGCAAATTCATCCTCTCTTTGTACATTTTCCTCTGTTTGTAACCTTTCCAGCAGGCCTGCAAAAAAAAAAAAAAAAAATATTAAAAATATAAGTGCATGCTACAAACTGTGCGGTTTACATCATTAAAATACTACAGCATGGCTCATTAAACCTGAATAGACAATAATTGATACAAATGTAGTCTTTGAGGTGTTGTCACAACTCTAAATAAATTATTTGTGCTTTTTCTGATTTGAGATTTTCTTTAAAAAAGATGAAATGTAAAAATATACAGTACATTGTTTGTAAACTAGAGTGCATTTGAATCTTTTTATATGGCCATCTTTAGTGATTTATTACTGCTGCAATAGCCTATAACCTCATCAGGGATATCTGAAGGTGATCTCATCAATTACCATTCACGGTTCATAACGGAGGCATACACTACCTGCAGTTTGACAATGTGTGGTTCTTGTTGGCGTAGATACTCCATCCTCTGGGCGTGCTTTTTCCTGACCAGGTAACCTCTGATCCTCGCCTGCAGCTGCGTCACTAAGGACTCATTGGCCATCCACAACTGTTCCCTGTTATATTCTGCAGTCAAACAGCTGACGACACTCTAGGGGGAAAAGGGTATATTTTAGTTTGAAAAAAAAATATATACTGTGATTATTATCTAATCAAATTAATAGTGAAATTTTAAAATCAATATCACAGAATCAATTGTTACAAAAAGAAGGAAATCATCCCACCATTGGGATGTAAGTATGTTAGCGCATGACTTAATGAAGAAGTGATACTAGTAGAGTAGAGCAGGTGGGTACCTGGATTTCCTCTTTACTGAGCTGGCCACCGTTGTGTTCAAATCCTTCAGGCTCCTCCCAGGTGCCCTTGCCAGTCTCCAAGTTATAGTAGTAGTCATATCTGTCCTTGACACAGTGTTTTACCCACACACTGTCACTGCCTGGAGGAAAGCAGAGTAACCCTTTAGACTCAGTGAATGTCATACTGAAACCCAGATCTGAAAATCCAGTGGAAGTGCAGTAAGTCAGGTTACCTTTACTGGCACTGTTTGTTTGTCTCTGCGCTAGTTCAGCCTGGTAAGTGTCAGCACATTCAGGAAGCACTGCTCTCAGTCCAGCACTGGGAACTTGCAGAGCCTGCAGTGTATTCTGGGAATCACCCTCGGCCACTGTCCTGTTAATATCAGCGACTGCTCCAGCCACTAGCAACGAAAACAAGATTGATCCAAAGAAGCAGACATTAAGTCAAATATGAAAACAGCAAAGAAAAAGACTTGAGAATGAAGGATAATCCACCACAAGCAAAAACATATTATAATCACATTATTGTGCCCACAATGATGACAGTATTAACAAACAGCCCATCTACATATAATACAACATCTATGCAAATGGAGTAAAAAAAATCTTGTATCTATTATCTATATTATGATGCATTTTCAGTGTAAAGAATTAGTATGAGACAATGTGTCTGTGAGGCATAGCAACATTAAATTATGTCATAATTTTAAAGTCAAACATCCATAAATGAGCAATAGGCTGAACTGGCACACAGCAGAGCAGTTCTAAGAGAAAATATCTTCAGGAAACTAAAGAAATACTGCATGTCTGCTTCAGGAATGCAGCAGAAACAACCGATACTGGTGCGGGAGTATCAGATGCTGTACCACCAGACTACAGAGCAGCTCCTTTCCTCAGGCTGAGACTCATCAACTCATCCTCCATCCCCCACAACTCCAAAAAAAAAAAAAAAGTTTTGCTTTTTTTTGTTTTTCTTATGTAGCATAAATGGAAATACAATTGTATTTTGTGTGTTGTACAATAAAAATAAATTAACCTTGAACCTAGAATATATCACAATCACAATATATCATAAAAACATCATGATCCATCTGTCACATGCCATCAAAATATAAGTATTGTTTACTCGTGTGGGGTTGTGGTCTTTTAATGAAAACTTTGTGTTTTCAACCTTACAATAAAGAAAGCAAGTGACAAGGAGGAGCTGTCGCCTAGACGCAGCTGGAACAAGCTACTGTGAGAGGATCTAGAACAATAATGAGCTCGCTACTGAATATCATATAAAGAGTTGTGTGGTGATGTGAACATAACACGCATCATCTGGACAATCAGAATCTAGCACTGGATCTGAGAGGAATTAATAGATATGGATGAGTGAATGAGTGAAACTTTGGGTACATACATGTGAGAGCCTCCTCTTCATCCTGGTTGGCTGTGTGTATGGCTTCTTGGATTTGGTCCAGCCACAGTACTGCAGACTCATCTCCAGAGCTCTACAATCAGGTAAAAATACAAGTTCATACCACTTTATTGCAGATGGAAGAGGCCAAACTACACCTCAGGCACACCAGGCAGTGATCATGCATAGCTGCACAATACTAACTTGATATCAAATCATAAATCTTTTGAAGCAATGTCAGTCAAAACATTCAATGTCCAAGGGTAGAAATTCTTCCAGTTATAGTACATTATGTAGATTCATCAAGTTAGGATTGTGGCGATTTCATATAACAGCAGTGATTACCAACACGACACAAGCTGATGCTATTAGAGCAAATAATAGACAGTACCAGTTCCCCTGTATCCAGAGGGACGAGCTAAGGAAAGGGAAAAAAATGTCAAGTGTTGACAGTATTTACACTACAGACATATCCTTGTCCCGACTTCATCAAACACGACGAACTCAAACACAGACACTGACAATATAACATCACAACAACCACAAAGACTGTTTATTCAGCTTGACTACTGTTTTTGCTCTCAGGCTAAATTTAGAGATCTCTGGTGGGGACTGCCGGGTGTATCCCTGACCACAGAGCTAACAGGAAGGAAGTCACCATTAAACACACTGAGCAGACTAAAAGCAGCTTTTGTTAATATCTGCATGTGACCAATGGTTTCCCAACTCATCGTGTATTGAAAAAGTAAGGTGGGGTCAGCCTCGCCGCCAGTTTCAGTAATGTAATAAAAATATGTTTTGTGGCAGAGACATCATTTCAGTGTAAAGTTTATGGCACAAAGCAGATAGACATAATTGTGTCATGAGCCTAAAACACAGAAGCAAACCAAAAAAAATTTTTTTTTTTGCCATATACACTGGGTAAATAACTATCAATTAAAATTAATGGACACCATCTTGAAACACATTATCCGGTTTCCATAATGCATCTATAATCTAATTGCTCTGTTACACAAGTGATTCCTCAAATCCATAACCAGGCTGACCAACACTACCGTTACCCTCAAATGACTGCAAAAGCCAAATTACTTTTAATACCAAAACCCCATAATAAACTAAATCACAATAAAATAGTTATTGTAACAGTATTCAGTGGGATTTGTTTATATATCACGGCAGTTGATAAACCAATAAGCAGCGTCCTCCCACCCCAGCGAGTGAATGGGCAGTTACTGACGCAGGCAGAAGGGAATTCAATTTTCAAGGCTGGACAGGAAACATGCTCACTGCACCGTACAAACAGATGAGCGCCCCACATACAGTGCACTAACGGGAAGCTGGGCTTGAGCACACATCGTTATCAGTTCTACTGTTAAGCTGCAGAGATGCAAAACAGCAAGTTTCACCGGTGGAGAACTCCTACATTTACTGAAAAGGAGCAACAGCGAGAGGAGTGACGACGAGAAAAACTTTAAAACTCTGGAGAGGCTGGGGGGTAATATGGCCGACCTTGTGCCGGGACTACTCATTTGTTTGATGGCAGTGCAGACCATTCAGCATAATGGTGAGTTTATTAATTAATACTATAAGAGTTTACCAAAAGGCTAAATGCATTTATTTTTTAAGCCAGGGTCTAAAATAAGGTGTTTATACTTAGACTTGAAACACTAAGCTTTTTGGTACACATCAACTAGTTAAGGGCCCATTTCAAATCAAAGTTACAAAACACAGGTTAAAATATTTTAATGCAGCTGATGCAATAAGGATATTTAATAATGTATGTTTTAATATAAATATCTGTTTGCAAAAAAACAAGATCTATAACTAGAAAGTCTTCAGATGAACACTAGAGCTTGATTCTGTTACGTGATTTTAAATGTACTTCAAAAGTACTTTTAATTCAACATTATTTTTCTACCCATTTATAGGAAACAGAACCAGGACCAAAACCAGTATTCCACCAGGTGTGATACCAAAAACCTTCAAGGGGTACAAACGTAATGATACCAACCAGCTGCTGTATCCCAGCACAAACCCTCGGCTGTATGTGAACACAGAGGACCCGGTGACAGCCTACACCACAGGGGTCCTAAGCACCAGGGTCATTCCTTCATCATACATCCTGGCCATGCTGGTGGGCATCCCCTCCAACGCCTACATTCTGGCCTTCCTCAGACTCAGAGCAAAGTCCTTGTCCACATTGGTTCTTTACCTGAACCTGGCCCTGTCCGACCTGCTGCTGCTGCTCTCCCTGGCGCTGCGCGTTCACTACCATTTCAACGGGAACGACTGGATATTTGGGGAAATCTCCTGCCGGCTTATTACGGCCTTGTTTTACGGCAATGTTTACAGCTCAGCTCAAACTATAGCATGCATCAGCGTGAAGCGCTACCTGGCCGTAGTCAGACCGTTTCTATACAGAAGGCTGGCTAAGACTACGCTGGCAGTGTGGACGTGCTTCGTTGTCTGGTTCCTGTTCGGGGCTGCTGTTGTGCCTGAGCTGCTGGTCAGGCAGAGCTACCAAGTTACCCAGCTAGGAATCACCACCTGCCATGATGTGCTTCCCCTAGAAGAAAAATCCCATTCCCCACTGGTGCCATACAGACTGATGCTGGTGTGCCTGGGCTTCGTAGTGCCCTTCCTGATTTGTATCTATGCCCATGTGGCAGTGGTATACCACCTAGGGCAATCTCGCTGTGACTGGAAACCCTTTATAAGGGTCAGCACTCTAGTGTTCATCATCTTTGTGGTGTGTTTCTTGCCCAGCGGCATCCTGCATATCGCCCACTACATCCGCCTGTCGTCCGGTGGGGATGACAGACTGTATGGATACTACAGAGTAGCAGTGTGTCTCTGTTGCTTCCACAGTTGTCTGGATCCCTTCCTGAGTATGCTCATTTCCAAAATGGCAGCCTCAGAGCTACAATTCATCTCCCTCCGCGGGATACCTCGGAGGCCCACTGTTATGACGTGAGACTGGATATGTGTGTGTGTCCTTGCTGGACCATTGTTGGGAACCAGCAGGGAAGCAAAAGCTCAGAAACAAAGAAGGGAAAGTTAAAATGGGACACTGTAAATTTAACAGGGTGACACTGCAGTCTCTGTTAGGTCCAAATCAACAAGCACTGTGAAGTCAGCTTTAGGAATATGAGGATCAGGAAGGGAACATTTAGACTCTGAATCCTATACAAGTCTATCGTGTCAACCCAGTATTTAATTACATGTATAATATGTACATAAAGTTCTAAATCAACATTAAGCTATTCACATTCATAAGGATACAGTAATGTCAAATAAGCCACATCAGGGATGAAAGGCTGCAGTACAAATCCTATAAACTAGTTTAGAAGTTGTTTTTATGGATATCTTTTTCATATTTTGCACTTTGAGGATGTGAGCGAGGCGAGCAGAAGAACATGTTTTTTTCATAAATGGTATATAGATTAACTCAGTTTAGGGTCCCAGTACCTGGCAGAGGAGTTGCTTGGTATGTTGTAGGACATCATGGTAGTGTTTGGCTGTGGCTGGGTTCACCCCTGTCAACTTGGCTGTAGGGAGGAGCAGAGCTGCAAGTGTCTGCTGATGATCACCTGAGTTAAGAGCCTCATTGATCTCAGCTAAAGCTATGATGCCTGGAAGTACAAGAACCATTTGATACTTGATCAGTCAACGTGTTTCATTTATTGTACAATGTTAAAACCTAACAAGATAACTGCAAGACTTTCTTACGTTCGTGCTCCTCGTGGACCTGAGCGTTGACTGTGTCGATGCATTTTTGAACATCATTCCAGGTGAGAAACTCTTGGCCCTTGGCAAGAGCCTCATCTCGCAGCGTGATAAGAGTATCAGCATACCTGAGGGAGAGGTCCATGAAGAAGTCCAGCAAAAGTGTCATGACATTTAATGAACCACTGGCCATCAGCACATCCTATGCTGCTCTTTTGCTCCGAAAACCACGCTGTACCACCATAATTCAACTTCAGTGTGTGCTACAGTCGCAGTAATAACAAAACAGTAACCAATGAGAACACAAGCATTGATAGACATGACAGCAGGGAAATTAGGGGTCTGAGGTTTCAACTCAACCATCTTACCTGTTGACGTTGTCTTGGTCCATGTTAGTGAAGCCCAGAGGAGAGTCTGTCAGCTGCTCAATCACAGCCTGGGGGTCTTTGGTATCCAGCACCTCATTCAGCACCGCGACAGCAGACAGCATCTCCACAGCGACACTCAGTTCCTCGTGGCTCAAGCCAGACTAAGAAACAGAAAAGTCTTTATCACAAGCATGACATGACATTTAACTACCGCACGGTGAAAGTGTAGCACTGACCTCCCCTATAGCTGTAAGTATATTTGTTTCAGCATTTGTGTACAGATGTTACAGAGTCAAAACTGCAAACATGATGTCTCACCCGCCCCCCTTGTAGCTGCAAACTGAAAAGCTCAGCCTGATAGAGGTTAGCAGCAGTTTGGTAGACGATTGGTAGCTGTGCCTCAGGATTCATCAGCTCCTCTGCCGTCTCTGCTGCGTTGCCAAGACGAATGGCTGTATTGATTGCTGCAACTGCCTCGAGTTCTGGTCAAAAAATCACAGATAGTCATATCTTGCAGATAATCCAAGGCAACGCATGTCAGTATTAAAATCGCAATTTCTTCCTTGCCTTACAATTACATTCTGAAATGTCTTTGGAAAACATATTAAAGATGTGTCATGAACTGCACTGTGAAATGGGACATAAATTACTCTGTGCGCTTTGAAAAACTTGCTACATACCTGGATGTGATTTTAAATTGACCAGTAATTATATATTAATAAAAAAGAAAAGGTGCTTACTTCGTTTCTCTGCCTCAGCAAAGTCATTACAAGAGCTGATAACTCTCTGAATCTCCTCTTTGTCCACCATCACAGTTCTCCCTCCATCCTGTAGCACAAACATTAGAGAGATAACACAAAGATTCATTTATTGTTCAACATGTTTTAATGCAGGGCTATGGAGGGCAAAGTGTGGTGGTGTCCATTCCAACTGAAGTTACAGTGGCTAATTAGTTTTTCTCTGAAGGAGTGGATGAGCTTTTTCTGTATAACACAATGCACCGAACCCCCAACTGCTCTGGGCGCTTGTCAGGAGCAGCCCCCTCACTCTGACATCTCTCCATTGACGCATGTATATGTACTGTGTGAACAACAGAGTGTAAAACTGAATTTCCCCACTGTGGGACTAATAAAGGAATATCTTCTTCTTCTTCTTCTTTTTCACGGCCTGAGTAATGAATGTCTACACTGCATGTGTTCAGCCAATCAAGTGCTGTGTGCTCACAGGAGCACTTAAAAATGGAAGACAGTCTGAAATGAGTCAGATTCATATGAACTGTGACCTGTAAGACAACACAGTCATTTTCAACTATGGCTCTCAGGACCCCACAAGTACTGCTTTTCCCCCACAATCTAACCAGGTTTATTATATACCCTTAACTATCGTAAAAATTAACAAACTGCTTGAAAAGAAAATCACAGGTGCTCTGGCCTGTAAAGCCCTAAGTTGGGAACAACTGAGCAAACAAGCTCTAATTCAGTCAGCTTACCTTGGATTTATGTTGGCAGTAGGTGGTGAAATGTTCCAGGTACCAGAGGCCATTTGACTCCTGAACACCCAGCAGGGCCAGAGCTTCAAGCTTAAGAGCAGCCAACAGAGCAGCCTCATCCTGGGTCGACACCGCTTGGTTCACCTGCCTCACTGCTGCCTGGACTGGACACACGAAAAACCACGACAAACGTAATTTAGGGATAATATATTTTCGTTTACTGAAACCAACCAGGGCTGCACGGTGGTGTAGTGGTTAGCGCTGTCGCCTCACAGCAAGAGGGTCGCAGGTTCGATTCCAGCTTGCGGCTCTTCTGTGTGGAGTTTGCATGTTCTCCCCGTGTAAGCGTGGGTTTTCTCCGGGTACTCCGGCTTCCTCCCACCATCCAAAGACATGCTGTTTAGGTTAACTGATTACTCTAAATTGCCCGTAGGAGTGGATGTGAGCGTGAATGGTTGTCTGTCTATATGTTGTCTGTCTCTATGTGCCCTGCGATGGACTGGCGACCTGTCCAGGGTGTACCCTGCCTTCGCCCTATGCCAGCTGGGATCGGCTCCAGCCCCCGGCGACCCCAACGGGATAAGCGGTTGATGATGGATGGATGGATGGATGGATGAAACCAACCAACTTCATTGAATTTCTATCTCATGATCTACAAATCCACAGATACAAGGTGGTCTTTTTCATGCAAAAAGGAATGCATTCATGGTACTTGACAGCGTTTTGGGGAAACAGAAGTATGCAAGTGTCATGTGGGAGGGAAAGTCCTTACTGTTGACAAAGTCAATGCAGCCCTGGATCTCCTGATGAGTCAGCAGCTCCTCATAAACATCCCTTTCTTCAGTAGCAATCGAGGACCGCTAATTGATGGGCACAAAGAAAAATATTTGATATTCATTCCATATAGCAAATCTAATTTGTACCTGGTCACATACATTTTTTTCCTCCCTTCATACTGATGCAGGTGCATATTTTACATATCACATTTCAGCCATGAAGTAGTAATGGATAGCTCTCATTTGTGCAGTATTTGTAAAGAGAATGGGAGGCGAGATGCCGGGTGGCGTGGAGGGTTTGTGTTTGGTGAAGTACAGCTGACTCTGCAGCCAGTGGAATGTGCTGGCATGGCCTGTGGAGTGAGTCAGTGTAGACAACCCCTTTCAGACCTCAGTGTGGATCTCTCTCCCTGTTATAATTGTCAGTACAGTAGTACTGCAGTCAGAAACTGTCAAATTTTAATTTAAAATTAAAAAGTTTAAATGTATTTTCAGAACTCAGATTTGGTCTCAGTGTTTTATATTCTTGGATTTTGTACTTTCAGACCAGCACAGAAGGCTAAACATCTGTTTGGGGTCAACCTGAATACATCAACACATCTTTGACCAGGTTTTAGAAGCCTGTTCCCACCCTGTGTTATATTACATATTATTACATACAGTAGCTTTAGTGGAGAGTTTTTATTGGTGATGGCAATTTAATTTAATGTTACTGTTATTTAAATGACACTTGTGTAACTGAATATTCAACTAATCCAAAAACAAGTGAGCAGGTGAGCAATAGAGAAACTAAACAAACTTTGTTACAAAGACAGTGAAAGCCTAATTAAGTCTTCTATACAGGGAAAGCCAGTAATGAAGCAAACATTGATGACACTGAAGTGTCACTGAAGTGTTTGTTAGGCTTCTCACCCTCCCTGAGGACTGATCCTGCTTACGAGCCTTGGCCTGGCTCAGTGTGTCCTGGTACTCTTGGGCCAGCTCTTCCTCGGTGTTCCTCAGCATTGCGTTGGGATTATTCAGGGCTCCCATTGTCACAGACGTCTGACCTCGGTCAACCGCCTCATTGATGGCAATCACAGCAGCATGCACTGAAGACAATAGAGTGTGTTTGAACATTTTAGAGCTGACCAAAAAGACATTAGGAAACAACACAAAATGAGTCAGAGCTTCAGCTAGAACGTCAGAGGACTTACAGGCAGCTTCATCCACTGAGAGCTCATTGGCCAGGATTCCTCCAATCTTACTGAAAGCTGGCATTTGAATGCCATACTTCTCCAGCTCACTCCTCATGTTACTGATCTCTTCCTCTAGACGACAGATACACAACGATTGCAGGAGAAATTGTGGTGTTATAGAGCAAAGCATATTAAAGGCTAAAACGTACTGCATGATGTACAGGTTTGTTTGTTTTTCTTTTTCTTTGCTTTGACCCTATCATCAGTTGAAACTCGAGATTCTCAAATTTTTTTGTTAATTTATAAAAAACAGTACATGCAGTTTTGTCACCATGTTCAATGTGTAAATCCTCACAAACGCAAGTTAGTTAAAATTGGTAGAAAATAAATCTGTTCAGAAGTGACTGAAAAGGCCATGTGAGTGAGCCCTGAGGCCTCCAAGGACAACCCAATGTCAAAAGCTTTGAAGCTTGGTAGTGTGTGTGTCCTATTCAGTCATTTGAGTGGCTGCAGGGGGTATTTAGATTAACTGAAATGTTGGAAAATTCAAAAATCTAATTTACAGACACAATGTTAATACAAATCTTCATAAAATGTTACATGCTTGAGAGCACATGATGACATTCTTTTGTTTTTCAATTAAATCCCAACAAGACAAGTAAATAAAATTACTTCCCACCAGAAGGATTCTCATTAAATGAACACATGCACAACTAGGCGCATACACAGTATTTTAAAAAGCCTTAAGGCAACATTTATCCTTTATTTTAAAAGCAAATGAACAACTTCATTCTTCTTCTATTGTTTAAAGACTTTGGTTTCAGCTGATTTTAACTGGTGTTACCTGTGAAGGCCACTTTCCCCAGCAGGTCCTGGATCTGTGGTGCAATGCCCAGTTTGTACAGGTACAAGCTGAAATAAACCACAATATGTGTATATATGTAAGATGTACCCACACAAAAATAAGGAAGAAGCGTGGAACATTCTGATATTTTACAGTCTGAGATCATGAAAATGAAATCAATTGTGGTTTCTCCTGTCACACTTACACCACAGGGGGGTAGTGTCGGCTCACAATACAACAATCACTCAACCCGCTCCCCCTAGTTGAATACAACTAGCAGGTGGCTGGAAACTTCATAAAACTTTCATCTTCCCACGGGTACCTGATAAGTGATAATGAATTATAGATATTGCAGGCAGGTCTGGCATCAGTGCAGCTCTGAATGGAGCAGTAGTAGCAGCAGTTTATTCTGCCCTTTGGTCAAACTGAGTGTGTAAACATGAAATGCACTCTGTCCTTGGGACACAGGGGGCTTTAGACCCCTATCTAAACTCTGCTTCTACAAAGGGTAAAGTTTTAACAAGGAGGCAGCTGATTCACTCAGAGATACAAACACAGTAACAGCTGACCAGAATTAATGGACGTGGCTGATTACTGACAATCAGCTGACTAGCTCAGAGCAACTAGCTCTCTCCACACTGTGGATCTCTCTTGTTTCCATGTTTTCCTCTAATTTTAGCCAACAAATTAAGCCCTACCACTTTGTAATATATGATTTAAAATGCTATGCTTTTTCCCCATTTCACTGTGTTCCCTTTCAGTTTTTCCACCACACTCAGTGCAGGAGCATCCGCTGCTTTGCCTCCATGTGTGCATATGTTTGTACCCAGGGAAGCAGAGTATTCACTGGGTCCTTGTGGGACGCAAGCTGGACTCGCAGGAAGGAAGAGCACGTGTGTGTGCAAGGAGGGAAGGAAACCAATTCTCTAAGGACCTGACCAAAACACTACAACAGAGAAAACAATCCAAGCGGCTGACAAAACCACTCCCTTTGGCTGACTGGATGGGTCAGATAGATAAAACTGACCCTTCAGTTCATTCAACGTCATCTCAACTGAAACAGCAAGGGTCTGAAGTTGTAATTCTCCAGGCGCCCACATTACAGTAAGACCACCAACTTTTCTTTTGCAGTATGACAACATGTTTAACAAACCTAAAACCATGACAAAGACTTTACCCTTTGTGGTGAGACTATGAATAAAGAGCTCAGCAATGAAACTCCACATTTAGTTTACCAGAGAGACCCTGATTATATACTGTATAGATGTTTATAGAAACAGAGAGGGGCTATGCTCATCAAAACTGTTCAAAACAAACTAAAAAACGGTTCAAAGTAAGTGACTTGCTAGTTAGCCCACAATTAAATGTGTTTGAGCAAACAGGCAATTCAGAGACTGAAAGCATGTGAACGTGCCACATTGCAACAATAGCTGTCTATAGCTAATAACATTGTGCCGTATAATATAGCCTTGACCCGCTTATGACAAATCATAAAAAGGTCTGCATTTGAGAAGAAGCACTCCCTGCCTGACTTAGGTAAAAATAACATCTTCCTGTTTCATATCACTTACTCAGTTCTAGCTCTCTGTTCTTGATATAGATATTAGAAGTTGAACTTAATGAAAATAAAAAGAGGCCTCACCATACAGAGTAATGAAAATGTTAGTGTAAGCAGTCCCAGACAACTGTCATCCTACAAATGAGCTGTCCTTACTTCTGTTACATGAATATGCTGCTGTGTTAATGGCAAAATAACCACTCAAACCTCAGACTGGTCACAGTCAAACCAAAGTGTTAGACGTCTGCCATAAGCATCGAGTCAAAGTAAAAGAATCCATATAAGACAGTGAGTAAGCTGTCAGTGACAAAAAGTATGAGAAGATTAAAAAGTCAGCATTTACAGATGCAGTGCTTGTTGAATCTATGCTGTCCATTAGCTCCTAGTTTAATTCTAACTACCAGATACCAGCCTGTGGCCTTTAGGTCCTCTAACTAACAGCCATTTAGGCCGCTAGTTTTCATTTCTTTCTTGGAAGTGAAATCACAATCTGGTGTGGAACCTTAAGGAAAAAACAACTGGGTATTCTGCCATTAGACAAACAAAAACTTTAGAGATGACTGAGCAATTTTGCTGTCAGAAGTGAGAAATGGATAAAGACAGTAAAGTGAAAAATCACTCTGGTTTTTGAATCCTTTTATTCTTACCTCAGCGCGTGTATGCAGTAAACCACCTTGGGCATGTTTTTGCGATCGTACACGTCTGTCGTTTCAGGATAGAATATCTGTAAGGAGAAACCACCATATACTGTATAAATATTAGTCACTCTTCTTTTACCAGTGTCTTGATTAGATTGATTCTGCTGCATCCAGTGATTCTTCACATTTTAACCTGTAGATGCATGTTGCAAGGGGTGGACATAATAACTGGAACACATGGAAAATATTATGCAATCCCAGGGAACTGCACTGCAATAAATGCTACCTTTGTGTAGAGTATAATGTTCAATTTCAAACAGGCATCTACAGATACGTAATGCCAAAAACTTGGCTGCCTATTACTAAATATGCAACATCATACAAATATCCATTTTAACACGGTTACTACGTTTGTTTGTTTTTTATCATATCACACCTGAATAACACTCTCAACATCGTGGCTTTCCTTAAAAACATGGAACAGTGTAATAGAAGTGTGACCATTCCTAAAAAGGTTATTCATAAAAACTGCCATTTAGATGACTACAAAAAGCAATCCCAAAGGGCAGCACGGAGACAAGAGGATATCAGTTTGACCTTGTTTTCCTTTCTAGGATACACCTCAGTGAGGTCTTTGTGTCACCTCATAAAAGATGTAATGAGGTTAATACTAAAACTGCCACACCCTCATTACAATTTCATCTGTGTTTACAATCTTACAGATGCATGACGTGAGTGTGTAAATCATGCAAACACAGGCTGTCACAGGCGCTGAAGCATACTGTGAAGAAAAGCAATGTTAACTGATTAAATATTTGTTATACTTTATTCTCTGCAGCTTTTTACCTTAAATGGCTAAAAGTCTAATCTGAAGCAGTCTCACTGTAGTCTCTAGACCCTGTCCTAGTTTGGGATTCTACTGAATGGATAAATGGATGGATTCTACTCTGTCTTAGTTGTAGCTATAAACTCTTAGTTGTAACATGGTCTCTACCCTCTAAAATCAGCGATTATATACCAATCCTGGGCCAATGAACGTATGGCAAAGTGACAGTATCCCAGTTCCATAGTTTGTGTTGCAAAAGATCACTTGAACGGGATCTCCTCCTCAGTTTTTGGTTTGTTTATTAGATGGGTTTGAAAGACAGCTAAGATATTGCTTGAAAAATGTAGTCTGCTGCAAATAAACTCGAGTCTTGGTGAATTTCCCTTCCTAAAAACACAATTCATGTCTTTCATGATACATGTGATTGATTAGTCTGCCAACATCACATGCTGTTGTGTCCAAGACTTACACATTAACTTGCGCTAGGCCATTTTCTATCGTCTTCAGCTTTTTTACCATAATGTGTTGTTCCATCATGAATGAAACCTCACAGACATCCTGAAGTGATATTTTTGACTTCGCAAAGACTCTTCCAGAATATCAACTTCTTGAGTTTTATAAAAGCGTCATTTCATCTGCAAATGTGCTCAACGTAATGTTATAAATTATCTTTTTAAAGGTGTGATGACCGACTGACTGACTGATGACTCAAATGGTTCTTTATACTGAACATGGTTGTATGCATGTTTGTGAAACAGGAAGCACGTGTCTGACTTACTGACCTTGGGGAGACCTACCGACTCCATGGCTCTGAGCCACTGCACTGTGTTGTCGGTGTGTCTGAAGTGCAGCCCTTTGCTCTGAAGGTGAAAACACGAGCACAGACATACAAATGTAGACATATCAAATACAAAGCTCAAAGTCAAGCTTATTTACAGCTTATTCATAATGTGTTCCACTTATCCTGCATCTGTTCCTATATTGTGTTACTGTACTACTCTACATGCCTCTGCTAATTGACCCCTGGGGACTAATAAAGTGTTCTGAATTGAAGTGAAAAATCTCACTCAGACATTTTTGTAGTTATAGTTTGCCCTAACTATCGTCTGCCACTTTTCTCCTTTTCCTGTGTAAAACTGTTTAAAACTGTCAGGAAGCGCCTGACAGATCTGAAAACAGTCTTCTTGACTGCTGTGACGTAAGCTGGTGCAAAATGCAAACATAGTGCAACTATGTCGTTACCAAAAGAGAGACGATGGAAGGAGCACAAAAGCGAAAGAATGGAGGTATACCTTATAGCGGGCCTGATCTCTGTCGTAGATCCTTTTCTCAGACACCATTTTGGGGGCGAAAAAGTTGGCAAGTTTGCCAAGGTAGACACCATTCCTCAGTCCCTCCTCCAGCTCTGTGGTCGGGGGTAAGTCCTCCTCTAAGCAGGCCTCCATCCACCTGAGAGTACACAAATACTGCTGTCAGAGCAGCCAGACAGTTTTCTCTCTTGCAACCAAACTGACTTCAGTGGACTTTTGAGGAAGTAATTATACATTTCAAAATAAATCTCTAATTAAAATCTATGTCAACTTATGGCATAAAGTGGAGAATAACATGATCTCACATTATTACTCAACTAGCTGAGGTGAATAGAAATAAAGATGAGAAGAAACTAATCTCAGGAAGTATAGTAAGTGACTGGATAAAATTTCCCGTTAAATCACCAGGACCATTAAAATTTTGGGCCTCTCTGTAATATTTAACAGCATGCTATGGTTACAGTATAAACAAACATCAGTCCATCCTGTTTACCCTGCCACCTGAGATCTACTACAGACTGCAGTGCAATTTATGAGGTGGCTGAATGCCTGCATGTAGTCAGCAAGTCAATATTGATTTTTCCTACACCTGCTGCCCTTCTGATCCAAGCAAGAACTAAAGACTGGGGCAAGAACACACAAATACAAATCAGAATAAAAATAAAGTCTATATTATAATATTTATTGATTGTGCCAGTGCTGCTATAATTAAATTAATTGAAATGAGTGTGGCTAAACAAAGCAACAAAGTAGAGTGTAGGCCAGTGAGAACTGGGCATTGCTCCAGGCAGCACCCACACTGAGCCCAGCATGCTTTAGGAAGGGGGCTGTGGACAGACAAACAGTCCGAGCTTTGGGACCACGTAAAGGTTAAAGGTTAAGCTTAACTGTTGAGTGGACAATATGAGTTTAGAGAGGTAAACAGTGAGCAAGATACTAATACTACCAATACTACTTCAGTTAACCTCACTGATCAGTGGTGAGAGTGTGAAGGTGATTTTTATCTCTACAAAGAGATGATCACTGATTTGTTTGACATCGAGGTAGAAACTAAAAAAATTACAGAGCATATTCAGATGTTAAAAATAATAATGGCCTTCTTTCAAACTGATGTAATTTTCCCTTAAAAGGTTCACGAGCAGCTTTCGCTGCCACACTATTCGCAGAGATGTTAGGAAAAACCCATTCCAAAGAGTTAGTGAATGATTTATGGTGAATCATCAGGGTCTGAAAATCTGTTACACATTATCTTACTGCCTGGACTTGATCTTTACCTTTATTAGATTCACACATACATGAAATTTGGCCTCTGTGTTTAACCCATCCTCAGGTTGGCAGGCTTACAGCTTCCATCCTAAGGATGGGTTGAATGCAACAGCGGAGCAGTGGGCTAATGTAAGCTGTGAAGCACCCGACGAACAACTTGGGGTTCAGTGTCTCTTTCAAGGATTCAGGGATCGAACCACAAACCTTCCTTTAAAAGGATGACCACTCTACTCACCGTCTGTCTCCATAATTCAACCCCAAAAAACATGTTTACCTTTTTGCTCATCATCTAACACCTGACTTTACCCTTTACCCAGTGTACTGTGCTCAGTGATTGTTTGGGTTTCATTCATAACAGCAGCTCCTACTGTACTTTTCCATCTGCCAGCAATAAAGTGATCCCTCCCACATGTATGTGCACACAGACACCTTGTTTAGGATAATTAAGGCTGTGTGGGTGCACAAAGGATCAAGTCTGCCAAAATATGTGTCAGCACATTAAAATGAAAACCTCAACACATCATGCACCGTCGACACAAACCCAGTGAAGTGAGGTTAGGTACCTTAAGGAATAAAGCATCCTCGTAACCAATTAGATCAGAGAAGACCTCTGTTTTATAGAATGGGAAGTAGAGGTACATAGTTGCAGCATTTTCCCTGTAAAACTGGTAGAAAGCAGAGGCTATTGTTTTATTATTATCAGTTAACTCTCAGCTCGCACACATCATTGCATGTCAGAAAATGTCCATTTGGTGCTGAATGACTATGAAACTGATACAGACACACAAGTGTGCACACACACAAACATGCAGATCAAAATAGAGACAGCTTGTGAATATTTAAACTTTCATATCGTCATAGAGGTGACATATTAACGGAGAGGATCAAATACAGATAATAGTCAAGATAACAGAGAAAAAAAAAAAAAGGTCCATTTGGCGGGAACATAGTCAAAGGAACATCCTGCATGGGTAACAGAGCTCTCCTGTGAAACTTCACTTCCTGTACTTAAAACAATGTCTCCTTGTCTCCTGAATCAGGACAGGCTAGCACTCCTGTTTACAACCCTCCAAAGCAGGCCTTCCTGTCATTGTCCGATCTGCGACTCACCGGGCAAAACAAAACACAGCTTTCTGGACTCTGGGACTGAAGTCTGTCCCCCTTCAACACATTATTAGTGATCTACACAATTTCTTTCAGCTACAATGTTTCTGACTAAATACAGAGGGGCGAATTCAAAGGATTGAACACCATTTACAGACACTAAATCTGCACAAAAAACAGTGTAATTCTCAAAGAAGAAAGTGGAGAAAATGCACTCCTGACTGCACTGCCCAACAAATGGTGGCTTGGTGCTATTTGCACATATCTAAATTACATAATATACTACATTTGGGGCAAAATTGGCCCTTTTCTATGCAAATGAGCCACATTGTAAAAACAGTCCAATTCATAAAGATCATTTCAATTTTCTTTTTCTCACTGGCAACATTTATACTTTGTCACATGGATAATTGCAATTAGATGCAAAATGTTATGGGTGTGATTGCACTGTAAGACCACTCGTGATAGATCTTTTGTGAACTGGACGTTGAGACAGGGCAGACAGTGATGCACAATTCATGGTGCTATCAGCAGCCCCCATCTATTCTTTGCGAGTTCGCTCCACAGTGTCTTCTGAGGACTTGCGTCACGTAACTTAGTCATGCTGGTCATGAGATTGTGTTTGAATGGGTATTAGTATATGTGCTGGCTTGGGGAGTGTCTGAAAATTAGGATAATATCCTTGACTGGAAAAATCCAAACAAGCTAAAATTAAACTGCCAACAGTTTAAACTCTGGTGAGGGGACAAGGTCTCATTGCTGAAAACTACTGTGCATGCGTGAGTGTGTTTTGTAGGAGGGTGTGTCTATCATCTGACGACACCAACAACAGTCAACACCAACTTAGCTCTCTACCAAGTGCACTTCAGAGGACTTTGAACAAAGCATGTGGGCAATCTACTATGTAAAGAACTCTGGGCAGCTACTGTATGACAGTTCATAAACCATCAGCAAATTAGACAATAAAAGTTAGTTTTGCATCTTTCATGCATTATTAATACTATCCTGCAGTTGAGGCATTGGAAGCAAAGCAACTGTCTTTTTAAAACAACGTTTCTCTCTTTCTGCTGTGTCACCCGTTGTTAGTGAGGATATTTTCATTGAGACTGCTGGTTGCTGTTTGTTTGTTCATGCCGCTCCACCACTAGTCCATTGGATAAAGGTTCCAGTTTTTAAATATATATACAATACGCACCACCTGCTGCACTTTACTTATTACTGTTACTTACTTATTTTATTGTCAATTTTCTTCATTGCACCTTCTTCCCTTCATTGCACCTTCTCTTTTAGTTTTTACTATACTGTATTTATCTGTACTGTGTTGATGCTCCTATGACACCCGAATTTCCCTCCGGGGATTAATAAAGGTTCATCTTATCTTATCTTATCTTATCAGAGAGCAAAAGGGCACTTTTAAGAATGACTTACAGTTAACAAGGGATCTAAAAGACAGAGGTCAAAGAACACACTTGGACACCATAGTTAATGATATCAGTGATACTTAAGCTTTTCCTGCTATGACAAATCAAAATATCTGCTGTGAAAATGGTCTATACCAATGTCGCAGATCAGACTGGGATGTCATTTATTATGTCACTGACATTTCAATAAGTTCACTGTCGAAAACTGGACATGTGACATCTATGAGTTTAACAAAGAACGACAATCATTTTGCAATGTAGAACATCATAAAGTCCGACATTCCCATACATGCCCATTTGACTACGGATTTCTGGATTACGTTGCAGGAGCAGCTCATGTTTCCCACTTACTGAACCCACTAAGAACATTTCTTGGCAGCTTCTGGTGATCTGGAGTTGTGGGTTAATTGAACACATTTTTAGCAGAGTTAACAAAAACATAGATGGATAATGAAACTAGGTCTCTTATAAGATCATAACCCAGGTGTACTAAAAGAGCTATTTCTACATGGCTGGTTTGTTTCAGTGACTCCTGACCCCAGACAGCAGAGCCTAATCCCACACTCTCCGTGGTTGACAGCTTCATTAGCAGCTGTCGTAATCCTAATCTAACTTGAAGGCTTTCCCAGAATAGAGGTTCAATTTGACAACTGGAGTGTGAACAGGAGTGTGTGTGAAAGTCAGTAGCACTGGGACTGTGGAATAACAGGAAGCGAGAAAGTGAAAGTGTGTATGTGAGTGTTAAATTGTGGTGATTTTGAGGTAGCCTGTGGAGTGATACTAAAGCACCTGTTCCTTAAACTGCCTCAGTGCAGCTGAGTTAGCCCGTCCACTAATATTTTTTTTTCAACACACTAAAAAAAGAAAAATATGTGATAATCTAGGTGTGGCCCGATTATGATGGTTGACTGAACCTGCGCTCCGTCTCGCCTCCCTGCCCTCGTAGACCCTTATTATCCTGTGACATAAGCAGATAATGCAGGCTATACAAATAGTCCTTACTGAGTCAAAGTGCAAGTTCAGTTGTCAAACAATAATCTGTCAGGAAATGCTGATGTGAATGGTGCTCATATAAAGAGTGTCCCAAGGAGAAGCATGATTGCTGAATCACCATTAGAATGCTACAGAGCGTTACAATTCAAATCCATCTTTGTGCGACAGGGTGGGGTTGTCACACAATCAGTGTCTTAAAAGAAGCATGATTACACTTCCTGTTCCGTCCTGCTCAGATGGAAACCCTTGCGAAGGAGACAGGAAGTGGTTTAGTTTTAGCTTTTGCTCGGGCACCTCACAGGAAGGTTTGTTTTCTATAGCGTGATATCATTTTGAAAGATTCTTGTGAAAATCATTGCAAGCCATTAGGAACAAAACAAACAAACCTAGATTTTTAGTTTTTTTAATTTGATTATACCAGTGATGAGTGAGGTTCAGGGCACAGAGAGACACTCTTTCCACTCAGTCAGCACCTCCCATTTCTTAATCACCCACAATCTCATGAATCCTTACAGCTCCGTGTCATCATCTCACGTGCATACTCATTCTGCCTTTATCTGTCATTACAGCTCCATGCTACTACAAAAACTGTCTAATTGCAGACTACTCTGTTCCCTTATCTGTTATATTCCCCTCACTTTCTCTCCACCACTTAATTTCTCAACCACTCCCTTCTGTTTTTATAGCTGCATAAACACAAACTTATAATACAGAAGTGTTCTACATGATCAAACATTAAACAAAGCGATTGCTTGACCCAACAACACACCCAGTGTAATTCCTCCGAGCTCTGAGTTGTGACAAAGTAAACACTATAAAAGAAAATGGCTGCCTTTAGTCAGCATGTGCCATTAAGCTCTTCTTATCATCAAGGATTTTTTCCCTTCGTGCCTTCCCTCCTCCCATCTTACCGTTTGGCCTCCTCCAGGTGACACAGGTACTCGTAGGCGATGTTCTGTCGTCTCCTCTCATCCATCTCCTCCGCTGACAGCCTCTCATCG
Source organism: Pterois miles (assembly GCA_947000775.1). NCBI lineage: Eukaryota > Metazoa > Chordata > Actinopteri > Perciformes > Scorpaenidae > Pterois > Pterois miles. The sequence goes on along the minus strand of CAMQGK010000334.1, from coordinate 6,225,014 downwards.
TCCTGGATGGCTGGAAAAGGCATGCGCATCCAAAATTATCACACAATATGGCAAATGTAAACAAAATCACATGAGCTGTGTTCCCCTGCCATTCAAACCAAACCTTTTCTAAGTGTAAAAGAAAAACTTTTAATAATGAATGTTGTTAGTTTTATTAAAAACGTGTTTCATTAATTTGCCCAACAGAAACAGAATGTTGATAAATGTTAATATTGAAATATAGCTCAGGATCCAGATCCATGTAACCTGCATAAGTCATTCACAATTACATGGGTATGTTTTCTATTCACACAGTAAGTTATCTTGACACAGATAACATGACACAGCATATTGACACAATAGGCCATTTCAAACATTACACAGCAAACACACTCTTAACACATGATGATACAGAACAGGTTATACAGTGCTTCAACAATTTGCATTCAGTATTTTGTCACGGATTGTAAAGCATCTCCTCACCACAGAAATCACCTCAAAGGAAACTGTTCATTAGACTGATTTCAGACTTCAGTGCGAAAGCTTCACAAAGACTGGGAGGATATTTCTTGTTAAAGGGAGTTTATTTTGACTGTAGGGAAGGATCTTGAGTACCTCTTAGAAACTGAACTACATCCCATGCCCTACTGAACCCTTGTCTAAGGGAGATGAAACGACCAAGTCAAAGCAGCCTCTGTGGGGTGCTCCGACTGACAAGTGACTTCTGCTGAGTTGACCTTTACCTGCAGCTTAATGAGATCTCCTCCCCCCTAATGCTCTAATCCAATCAAATCTCTTTATTTCTGGCTGAGTGAAGGGACAATCTCAGTCCCGGGGGCTCAGAGCTTTCTCCCACTGGACCAAGCACCGTGTTATAGGCTAGCGACAGAGGTTTCACATTTCGTTTTAAGGTGTACGACATCAGATTAGACTGAAAAATGCACATACTGTATACACACACACACACACACACGAGTCAGAGTCTGTCTATCTTCAGTAGATGGGTTGTATGAATATTATTCCTCTAGTGATGCCAACATAAACTGGTTAATCCTGTTGATTGATTAGCCTAAACAATCTAATCCCAAAGCCCAAGAGGCAGGCAAAGCATTAGCCTTTGTCACCACGGTCTACCATTGCCAAATAACCCCCATAAATTGAGTCAGTTCAGATGCTTACAATACTCCAACTTATCAAAGTCTGAGAGCTGTAATTCTTACTTAGAGCTGTGCTTCAATTATTAAATGCTGCAATGTCTTTTGGAGCATTTCATGACTGTAAATTGTATCTTTATTTACTGAGTTTGGAGCTGCAATGTGGAGTCCAAGACAAATTCCCTCATGGGGACATTTAAATCCGACCTCTCAAGCACTCTGTTAAATTCTGCCTATTCATCAGCCACCTGCACAGACATCCGTTCACTAGGTCTCAATAGAGGCTCGACATAACACTCACGTGAGGACAGAAACAGGCCAAACACTTGTACACATACAAAATGGGGTGTCCAATCCCAATGCCCTAACGCTTCACAAGCACAGTATCTGGTCATCCAACCACACATCAGCGGCCCAGCTGTGCAGCTGTGACCTGGATGCAAATGTGTATGAACACTCATGTGAGGGGTAGAAGAGCCCCAGAGCAGCCATTACACACAGTACCTCCTCTACTGACTCACTCACACACTTCCTGGAAGAGCCCGTCTGCACTCTCGTACTGAGCGTTATATTTAACCCTCAGGATGCATTTGTTGCCTTTGTGTGTCACAGGATCACCGGACCTAAGTTATGGGCTCCATGAGTATGTGTCATAAAGGGGAACTACAGTCCATCCTAAATCCATTTCATAAACTAGGGTTAGTCTGACATTTATTGAAATTAATCCCAGGGATTGTTTTTGCTTTGGTCCCCTAAAATGTTACTTTAGGACAAATCTGGCTTAGTTTCACACAATGACAAGGCTTACAAATTAAAGACAGCTTTTTGGTTCATAAGACTACCCTATCTCACAGTCTTTGCAACAAAATACTCATTATTTGACACACCTCCTTGGATGCACAGTAGCAAAACATCTATCACACAGCATACCATAGGGTGGTCTGCATGGATGACAAGACAACTGATCAATTAAAACCAATGGGACCAAGTCAGAGGTAAAAAGATTGCACTGATGACATAATTGATTGGTGTTATCTCTCAAAGTTGGACTTTGCCCACTGATGTTGGTCAGTAACAAGATCTACATGCAGTTAACTCTGACTTGAATTAGATATTTTGCAGACTTTACATGGGTTTTTTTGTATCAGTTACATTCTTGACATACTCATGGAGCCAGATTTCTCAACAGCAGTAAAATCCCAAGTTAATGGTTAACCTATGAGAAAAAGCCTTATGTGTAGACAGGCTGATATGCTAGCTACAGCCATTAAATAAACAGATAAAATCACTGTGGTGCAGTTGGGGCCACTTTGAAGGATAAGTATAATTCAAAACTCACATTTTAGGGGAGTTTGCAGCCCACAAAACCCACATACAACCTGGACCCTGAACGTACCAGTGTTAGGCTACTGGCTAGCTGTAATTTAACAACCAGGATGTGACCTTCCTTCACCTAAAACCCTCTTTTCATTGTTTGTTCACTATAATGTATTTATATGTTTCCCATATTGTGATGGATCGACACACCTACTCCAGGTATCCCGCTGTTCAGAGGAGCCAGGTGCTGCTAAACCACCTGTTGCCCATCAAACATCCCAGCAAACAGAGAAAGTGTCACTTACTTCCATAGCGCGGCTTTTGCAGAGTTGCGGTTTCCTCATGGTACATCTTGCGTCTTCTCCTCCACTTGTAAACTCGTCTGAACTGGATATAACTTCACCCCACACGCTAACGTCACGGCACCCAGCCAGCTGTATGCCGCGCCTCTCAGGTTGTATTGATGTGAATAAAATAATCGGTGTTTGCTAACTGGAGGAAAAACCGCCGAAAATGGGGCACAACGGTCTTCAAACGTTTCATGAAAGCGCCAACTGTCACTCGCAGCAGACGATCCCCATGGCGTGAACTTCTCTGGCTTCACTTGTGAACGAAGTGTTTGTGTTATCTTGCCCCGTCTATGCTCTGAAGTGAAATGATTGACGGGCAGGAGATGGACATTTAGCACCTTGCACCACCTACTGGTCAAAACAAGTGTCTCATGCTGCATTCACGGCCACTAGGGAAAAAGCACAAACACCTCCCCACTACAGTATTGCATTAATATCTCGCTCAGTATTGTAACCTAATACTCATGTTCTGTCGGTTTTATTTATTGTAAGCTTATTTAAAGCCTCCATTTTACCTTACTCTTTCTATCTATAGAGTCTTATCTACAAGTGCCCTTTCTACAGGCTACTACTCTGTGTTTCTTTAATATCTTGTCATTATCTTACATTACATTTTTTGTTTTGTCATTTCAGTACCTAAATTTATCCACTAGATGGCAGCATTAGTTTGACATTATGAATGGAGTAACCACAGGGAACACATGTGTTTCTCTGTATGAACTTACACTCAACTACCTACTGTATGTGAGTGTATGTACACCCATGGACACATGCAAAAAAGCGACTTGAACAAAAGGAACAGTTTGGACTCCAAGTCTGTGTTCGCACGATTTCTCAACATGATTATGTGTTTGTTAGACAATAATATAAAATAAGGATTTAGCAAATGTCTATGCAGCAGATGTGTGTAGTAACCTAATATAGATAGATAGATAGATAGATAGATAGATAGATAGATAGATAGATAGATAGATAGATAGATAGATAGATTCGTTTGATTTTGTAGTTTGAATAAGGGTTATGTAATAAAAGCACAGCATCATTTGCTAGAGAACATAGCTTTTATTGTATACATGTTCAAAAGCAGCACAGTCTGCAATCTCTGCCTTTCCAGTTTATTCACAGGGCATCACTTGCAAATATTTCTTCACAATTTCACACTTATGGACCTCCGAACATACAGCTCAGCCATCCGATGACTGGCAGGCCCTTCACAATAATATACACAGCTTTATTCTCCACATACATTTGATTACCTCCATAAAATGGATGAACAAAACTTAAGAGTGATACATTCACATTTTTCCTCAACCAAAATCAGAATATTGCCATCATTTTCTGCCAGGAGACTTTACAGTAGGAACACAAAGTTGAGCACAAAAGAAGAAAAATTTTCTAACATACATGCAAGTTTGTACACACACACACACACACACACACACACACACAATACGCACAGAGTAGTAAGTGAGTAGGGGCTTAAAGCCAAGGACACACTGAGATGTGATACAACAGAGACACAGTAGATGAATTTATCGCTTGGACAAAGCAAGAGACACAAGTCGATCAAGGAGCTTGTACACATATAACCCAAGTCCACCAATATCAGCTTTGATATGTACATTATTTACACTCACACACATACAGTACTCTCTTATACACACACACACACACACAGAGTACATATAAGCAATACCCCAAACACTTCAGACATAACAGGTAATGTAATTTCTCCCCAGTGTAACACATCAGGTAGATCTGCCACTAATTAATGTTTTAATTCATCCAGAAACACACAGATCAACTGGCATAGTGTTGGATTGATGCTGGGCAAAAGTAATTTGTTTTTCTATCAGTGCATTGTTTAGAATCTGTATGCTATACTGAAATTATTAGGTCAAAAAATATCTGTTGCACAGTAGCAGCACACTTCAGAATGTATTTTCCAACTAATTTAAGAAAAGCTGGGTCGATGGACATGGTTGCACGTGTACGGTACCACTATGGAAACCTTTGTTGTTGTTGTTGTTGTTGTTGTTGTTGTTGTTGTTGTCATTGTCGTTGTTGTTGCCTTGACAGAGCCAACTGCAGTGCAACTGTGCAAGGGCAAACTACTGTAGCTCTACGCTGCAATCACGGATACCACAAATACACAGAAAAGCAGGAGGATGCAGGCTGCTAGCCACAGAAAATACAATCCACGTTAAACAAGACTGAGAGCAACATATAACTGTGTATGTTATATCTAAAAAATGTCGTTGTTGATGATGTTATTATCTTTAGCAGTATGCACTGAGGTTCCAATGTTGAAAGACAAGATACATAATAACTAATACAAGGTAGGTTATGTTTTCAAGTGTGAGATTATGGCAAAATTAGACTTCAGACAAAAATGTTTGCAAGTCACAACAAATGACAATTTCACATCCAGTTTTCTCTTGGATGATTTAAAAAAAAAAAAAGGCAAAAAGTTTCCGTAGAAGACATTTTCGTCATGGGTCGCACCAAATAGCCCTCATAAAGAAGTGGCTGTTATTTAACATTATTACTTTGTTGTCACGCTCGGTAACTTATATCGTTTGATCATGTTATGATTCATTGTTAACTATTGGAACAATTGGATTTGTTTCTCAGGAGAAGAGGAGGCTTACCTCACCAAAATAAAAGAAATAAAAAATTAATTAACACCAAAATAAGATATTGGCCAAATATTTCTCATATATACACACAAAAACTGCATGATTATTTTATATATTTACGTCCTATTCACGTTCTGTCTGTTCCTTTTAACCTTTGGACACCACATGACTATGGGCAGACTGCTCCAGTTAATGAGAGGCACATTTAAAAAAGGCCATTCAGTATTTTTAAAGGAAGCAGCATGACATGTCATTATCAACGTCACTGCCACAAACAAAGATCCAACACAAAGATAAATGAGGAGATGAGCTCATCTCAGAGCTTCTGGGACTATAATAAAACATATGGATGGGGATGTAAAGTACCAACATTTGGATAAAATTAATAATTCATCATTCCAACTTCCACAATAACACAAAGCAAAAGCAGAAAATAAAATTAGCAGCCTCAGATTCAACATAGCTACCATACAATTACTGGTACAAGAAAATACAGTTTTTCAATATGGCCTTTTTGATTTTCAGTTGGGTAGGTAATGCAAAGGGCTTGGCGTTGAATTTTCTATTTTGAAAAGGTTGCAGATGTCTGAACAAACGTCATGTTGCGTAAAATACATTATATGTGGGTATTAGTCTATTTTAAGACATGTATTTGAGCATAAAATATATCTATGTGTGGTTGTTTATGTATTGGTGTTGGTTGCCTTCCTGCACACCGCGTACAACATGTCCTGTGTACACGAGTGATGTGGGCAAGCCAGCTGTCATACAGCTGTGTCGTGTGTCCGCTCCGTCTGATCATCTATTCCCTACGTTGTCACACAGAAGGTTGGCTGTGCTCATTACAGCTTGTTTATCACTTTTCTTCCCATCTGGCTTGTCTTAATAAGACTGTATCAATATTAAAAGCCTTGAGCTTTAACCATGCAATGACTCCACACACTCAGGTTGTGGCTGCAGCTGGAAAAGGCAACCAGTCACTGAGCAAAACTCCACCAAAGTCTCAAAACCTATCCACACTCTCAGCTGTCGTGAAATCTCAAGACAATACATTCACAAAAAGGCTGAGCTTATTATTGACTAACAACAAATCTATTATCTGCTATCCAGCTTTACCTAAACATTAGCGAAATGTGATGAATTATGTTGAGATATATGTGAGCCAAGCCATTTGCACTCCTTGCTCAACGCTCCCTGGGCTTCCTCTCGGATTCACCCAGGTTTTATCCAGGTTTTATCCCAGCTGATGAATGCCGAGGCGGTGTTACATGAGGACATTCACCCTGGTGTCAGGCAACCGGAGCGCAACCAGGCCTCCCCCGACGAGCACAGACGAGGCCATGAGGATGGGGATGGCCTTTGTGATGCCAACAAGAGACCCAAAAATCAGGTTCCCCAAGACTGCAGCCAACTTACATAGAGCATTGCAGAACCCAAAGCCTGTTCCTCTGATGGGGAGAGAAGAATCAGGGACAGGAGGAGGTAGAGAAGAGGGAGACGTGTTACAGTTTACTGAATCACCCCTGTTTTATATGTGTATCTCTGTCCACTAGATGTAAACATGCAACATAAAACAGCTATGTACTCATCCATTGTTTGTCTTCTCACCTCCTGACCGTAGGGAATGACTCAGTCGTGACCACATCCAGGGAGTTCCAGGCAGAGATGCTGAGACCGTTGTAAAGGCACAACATGAAAATCATCATGGACTCGCTGGTGCCGAACCACAAGAAGAAACAGCTGATCCCTGAAAGGACCATGGAGCCACCTGACGGACATACAAAGCAAGAGTTAGTGCAAGTGACCTTTATTTGACTAATGTTTAACTGAATTATAGGGCTAACAAAATTACCTTGCATACTCAATGATGGATGCTACATCCATACTATAATTCATTTCAACACCCTACAGTCGGCGGGAAAAACAATTACTCATGTGCACACAGACAAATATGAACATCACTCTTGACCCCTGTTCTTACCTAACATGGACAGACGCCCAATTTTGTCCATGAGAAGGGCAGATACGATGTTGCCGGGCAGAACGGCTAAGGTTCCCAGAAAGTTGATGAAGTAAACCCAGTAGGCGCTGTAGTCATCGTCGAACGTCATCTGGCATCCTTTCTTGTTGTGGGTGAATGTGCTGTTCACCACCTCGGTGCCGTCTATCAACTTGGTATCATCGATGTCTGCCCAAAGAAGGCAAAACAGAGCCAATCACAACACAGTACAATGTTGTCCTGCATCACAGCTTTTTTGCAAGTAGAGAAACTAACATAAAAAATGGTCACATCCATTATTGAAATTATGACTATTGAAATTATGAAGGATATACAGTATATGTAATGGAGAAATTGATATTTCCTCCAAGTAGAAAGTATGCAGATTATTATCAAGGGCTATAATACTTCAGCGCAAATAAAGATAGCTATTTTTTATTTGTTTTTATTTTTTTAGGGTGTAAATAACAACATATTTCATCGACCACAGTGATCTATAGGAAATCAATGAATGTGATGTTTTCTGAGCAGCAAGTTGTATTCAAGTCTGTTTCCAATTTTGTTTCTCCTTTTTTCTTTTCTTTTCAAATGTTTGCTTGTTTATCAATGTTATTTAATTCTTAATTGTATATTTTATTTTGCTTTGTACTTTTTTCATTTACAGTTTGTGCTCATATATTTAGAAAAATATAGGAAAGAGTAATGATGAGAAGGGTCTATCGTGTAAAAGCAGAATAATTTTTTTAAATGCTCTTAATAAAAACTACTAATGGAAAAAGAAAATGATTTTATTTCACCATGACCTGATTATACTTGATGAATATTATAATCAGAAATGACAAAACATACCACTCCAGCTGTCTATTCATGTCAAAGTTAAGAATATTTAATAATTATATCTCACCTGTGTTGAAGAAAAATGCGTCAATGAAGGTGCAGTTGCGGAAGAAGGAGCCCACCGATGTCACATCATCGAAGTAGCAGTTACGAAAGGTAGAGTCGATGAAGGTGACGGACTTCAACTTCATGTTGATGAATCTGAAGAACAGTTACATTATGCTTTTGTAATACTCTATCACAGTATAATAGTCCAACTATGAATCCATCCTCTAAGTCTGCTAAGGGCTCACTTGTCCTACCGGTCATTGATGAAGAGGCCATTTTTGTGTATCTGGTTCTCCAGAGTGAAGTTGAAAGTGAAGTCTTCAATGCGTTCATTGTTGTGTAGCTTCACTTTGGAGGCATACTCATCTGCCTGAAGGTGTTTGATGACATCAGGGAACCAGACCGACAGCCCATAATACCTGCAACCAGAGGCATACAGTGACATCAGGATATCAAGAATCAACTGATCAGCTAAAGAATATTAATTTTAGAGATCTGGCAAAAAGGACAGATACAAGTGGACAGATACACTCTTCCATGTGCAGTCAGAGGCAGTAGAAGACCAGGAGACACTTGTGGTTTCTCTTTGATTCTAAAGAGTGTTTTCAGGGTGTTTTTTTAATCTCTGGCTGCTTTCACTCCTATCTCTGCTCCCCCTGAGACACCAATGGACCAGTATTGATCCGACAGACTGTGATTGATTCCGAGACCATGCAACTTCTGCACAGCAGAGAGATCAAGATGACAGAAATGCAATTTGGCCACAAGCCCGACTGCCCAGTGCTATTATCTGACCGGAGAAATTAGACTTGTCTATGACACAAATTACATCAGGAGGAAGCTCACCCGAATGACAGCGTGAACCACACTAAGGCTAGTCGCATCATGTTTTCTCGCATGGGGTAGTTGAAGCACTTCATGAGATTTAGATAGATCTAAAGAGAGATAAGAGACAAATTGCACATCATGTGATCAAAAGTTGACAGGAATTCATAATAAGAAAGAAAATGTCCAAACAACTAGCTATCTGCTGCAGTTAAATGAAAAGAAAAATATTTACCCCATGTATTTCAGACTTTATCCTAAAGAAAAACCTGGAAACTGGGTTGCCAGACTCTGACTCCATTTCCACCAGTTCATCCAGCTGTTTGGGGATTTTAATCCTGTTTACCTAAGTAACCAAGAAAGAAAATGATGATCATAGTATAATACAATAGGTGCAGTCGAGATGCTAGATTAAAACTGTACATGATAACCGCAATAAAAATCAATGTAAACAGTGTCTACTACAGTACACGATCGATTGATGAAACATGTTGACTAAGAGGCTTTCCCAAAGTGCAGGTCTTGAAGCAAATAAGCCTGAACGACACAAAACAGCTTTCAGAAGCTTCATAATTCAGATATGATCCTGCACAGTGAAAGCGTTAAAACCTGTCCCAGCGGTGGCAGAAAATAAGCCTCTTTGCTTCCTTAAGCATCAGGAAACCCGGCCAAGACAGCACACGGCAGAGACAAACACTCACAGTGAAGACTTTCTCCGGTTGCCCACGCGCTCTCATGTTGGTGTCGTGGATCTGTTTGAGGATCATCCAGGCTTCATCGTGCTTCCCCACCTGACAGGAAGGACAGAGAGACGATAAATTCATGGGATCAGCACTGGTCTCACTCACTCAGGGATAGAAACACATCCACAATCATATACACTGTTCCTTTGATTTTTCCAAGATAGGTTAAAATGGAAGTCACGACAACGGTGATTCATTTTACTTCAAAGGGTAATTATCCTGCAGCAGCAAACCCACACTGTCACAGAGCTCCAGGCTTCTGTTTTGCAGACACATGTACGCCCCCCTCCAAGAGTTTTAGATGACTCACACTGTTTGGTCTGATTAAACATCTGTTGGGAAATGTCCAAGTACTCTCAATTTGCCTGACATATTACTCTGGAGATGTTGAATGTAAAAACTGATAAGCCCGGGCAGTTGGTGACAATGACACAGCACCATGCGGCACCATTCTTGAAGATACAACTGCTGCAGCAGATTCATGACGGATCAGAACTGTTTCACTGCAATAATAAAGGAAAACAGTATTACCTCAAGGTAGAATCTGGGACTTTCGGGCATGAAGGTAAGCGCCACCACAGCACACACACAAGGCAGTGCACAGACGACCACAAACACCCTCCAGCTGTGAAACTGGTACGCTGAACCCATACTGAAACTCCAACCTGTAAACGGTGGGATACAACACAAACAGCAATCAGATGGATGACATGGCAGAAGAATTAGTCAATGCATTTAATTACTTGGTGAAAACATGGCAAGTACTTCATTTTAGTACTGCTGCAATAGTTACTATGTTGGATGCCAATATACTGTATACTGTATAACATGTTGCGTATGTGTGATATACAGTATTCTTACTGAATGGTGTCTCTACCAGCTGCGACGCGGTATTGTTTTCACCTTGTGAGTCTGTGTGAGTCATCATAGCAAAATGTTGTCCTGGAGACACAGTTGCCTGCTGTTTTTAGTGCTTTACCAGGTGTTTATATATCTGTGTCTGTGGACAGATTTTGTCATTGCAGTAGTGTCACAACTGTGCAAAATGCAATCACAAAACTTTACACACGTAGTTGCGATCAAGTTTGAAGATGGCCATAGTCCAATCAAAGGGGGCCAAGGGGCCAGTGGCCTCCACTGTACCAATTAAGTGTCATGAAACTTTTCAAACATGAATGTGGTCCCAGCAAGGGTGCCAGAAGTAAGGCGGTAGGAAGTGGGGAAGAGGCTATTTGGCATTGTGGCCCATCGTAAGACAGACTCTACTTTTGTTGATGTAGCTTATCCATGTTTGGCATGGTGTCAGGATTCTAAGAGCATTTGGCCTCTCTGAAGCACCAATAATAGTCTCTTGTTAAACTGAGAGCTCACAAATCAAATAACTTTTTTTCTCACAAATGCTGCTGATTATACTGACTATGGCAGTGCTTTGTTTTGTACTATTTTTTTTTCATTTCATTTTGCTGATAAAGATATATGTTGGTGCCTTACTGTAATGTAAACCATTAAAGTGTTCCTGAAAATGAATCACTGTTAATGGTCATCACTGCACCAGACCACAATTCACAATGTGTCTAATTGATGAATTATACACTAATGCTCAGTGCACCATTTGAAGCCAGCAGGTGGCTATTTAGCCAATCTTCAGCTCACAGGGGCGTAATAAAAGCAAATATGATTACTGAGAGTAATAAGTTTTGAACCAAAGCTTTGAGGAAGCAGTGACTAATATTACTATTAGTGTAGTGTAGATACTACTGTATATCTTATCGGGGGGCTGGGCCACTTGATCCGACAGGCTGATCCCAAACGTTATGTGTGAAACTTGAACTGCGAACACAAAAGGGCTGGAAAATAAAAGATGGCTTTTAAATGAGAGCGCTCGGTGGCTGCAGCAGAGTGATGTGTAAGCCCAGAGATGAATGGTTCTGCAGAGGGAGTGGAGAGAAGTGCACGGGGACAGGTTAATTGAATGTGTAGGAAAGGAATTGAGTGTTTTCTGCTAAGTTAAATCTTGTTGCACCTGATCTCAGCCCGCAGGCACTCTCCCAGACTCATTAATCATTGTAACATGAACACACACACACACATATATACACACAGGCGGAGACTTAAACACACAAAATGGAGAGATGTACACTTATACCCACGTACACAAAATAACTTGAATTGACAGAGAAAAAGCAGAGAAATTAATCACTTGAATTACCATATGCAGATGACACTGACACTACTAACATGCTACCATATCGGCAAACTGCCACCCACACATATACATGAGTAAACACACCAATATACATATAAAATAATGCAACATATATTTTCCCTTTCCTCGTGCATAAGGACACTTAGTTTTAACATTTTCACAAAATAATTTTAAGGAGATATCACATACAGATACAATGAGTTAGAAATAATGAAAGATTTTATCGGTTGATGCCACAAACAACCTTATTCATGGTTGTTTCTCTGTCATAGATGTACAATCTGACAAAAAAAGTTTTTAACTAAACATACCAATTTTCCCCACAGACCTAAATAAGGTGTGGCTAAATATGACATTAATTCAAAGTACTGCTGATATTCAAATTTGTGAGAGAGGATATGTATTCACTCAAATATAGCAACATTTTTTATGCATAGCGTTATGCAACTTACACTTAACTCTTATTCATCAGAATATAACATGTGTCTATGCTTTGTATCTTAACTGCAATCTGTGATAATGTGATAATGATAGTGTGTGATAGTGATAATAATGTTTAATCTAATCTAATATGGAATCACTGTGTTGAGTTTGTTCAAAGAAGAATATGCATGTATACAATATATACAGCAGTGCCATGACCAGCCAGGATGCAACCACAAATGTACAATGAACTGTATATCTATCTATATATCTGTATTGGTGCTCTACTTGACTTCATTTTATTAGAACTTTTCGGAGGAAGCACAGAAAGGGGTCGTTGTGCCAGTCGTGACCTCCCACGGTTCTCGACAGATCGTGCTTCGTGGAGATGGCGCTCCAAAGGGAAGCGCACCATTATCCATCGACAGGCGTAGGAGGGGAGTCAAGGGGTGGGGAGGGGGTTAACGCTAATGGTTATGCCAGAAAAAGGGCTGCTTGGAATTAATCTCACAGCGTATCCCAGTAAAATCCGGCTTTGAAAGCAACGCATATCAACTGCTAAAAACAACTATTTTCATAGGGTGGTGGGCGTCTTATAAGTGGTGTAAATGCTTCTCAGAGGAGACCAGAAGATGCCTCAGCAGAAAGCTGAAACCAATGAAAAATAAATAAATAAACATAAAATAAAAACTTCAAAAGGTGATAAGCAATGAATGGGTTTCACTCTCATGGCATCATCTGCTGGGCAGTATAAGAATGTTGACTTTTGTAGACAGCGTCCCGCCTGTGTGTATTCCTGTTCACTCTGAGTCCATTTATTTATTTCCCTGTCTTTATCTGTGTGTGTGTGTGTGTGTGTGTGTGTGTGTGTGTGTGTGTGTGTGTGTGTGTGCTGGAGTGACTCAGAGTGAGAGCGAGAAGTAATGAAAATAAAAAAATGTAGTGTGGCTTCCTGCCCCTCAGGGTTACTGTTTCACCCAGGCCATTGGAAATCTCATTACAGGGATTATGTACATAATTGACTAAGTCTATGGATGACTGACTCTGCAGTGCTACACTATACTCCCAGGAAGTAGATACGATACATAGATAGATGTGTAGATACATAGACATCTACATATATGCTATACAGATGTTGAAGTGATATCATGGTTTACAGAAAACCAAAATTATATAATGCCTTTCAAGTTGTACAAGGAGAGGAGTTACAATTAATTGACAACGATGTGAAGTCCGCTGCTGGGGATTTAATCTTCTATCTGTAGATCTGAGCAGTGTCTACTGAGGTTACTCTCATGGTAGGCTTTCTTGGCAGCAAGTAAACTCCTCAAACTCTCCTATCAATGTGACGAGCAGACCTCCTTCCAGGCCCCAGCTGTGAGTCTGGCAGGGGGGCTTTTGGGAGACATTAGGAGTCAGCGAGTGGAGATGATAAATGAGAGCCCTAATGGTGTATTAAACGCCAGCGTTGATTCACTTGTATCATATCCCGTCAATGATACCTTACTTGTTCATAAAGGTATTGCTGCAGGAGGTGTTCCGTTACATGCATCGTAGTGCTGTTGGTTGCAGACACTGCAGCACTTTAGGGAAAACATAAAAACCTACGGGTGAGTCCCAGAGTATGTATGCAAGACACGTATAGTTCCCTCAGAGACAAAGAGAGGCAGAGTGGTAGTGAGTGTCAGAGAGAATAAGAGCAAAGAAAGGCCACTACCGTCCCTTCAATACGATATCAGCGAATCTGACAGCAGAGTTTCCTCGCAAAGACTCGTTCTGGCTTCAGAGCGGTTTGCGAGTCCTTCACCAGCGTGCTTCTGTACAGCCATGTGAGCGCATCTACAGCTGTATGTAGCCATTAAGCTCCATGATTAGCAATGCTGTGTGTGTGTGTGTTATGTGTTATGTGTGTGTGTGTGCGTGTGTGTGTGTGTGTGTGTGTGTGTGTGTGTGTGTGTGTGTGTGTGTGTGTGTGTGTGTGTTAACCCAGATGACCTCTTGCAATGTCAGATGTTATTGCCTTCAGTTTCCCTTGAAGTAGACCTGTATGTGGCTGCAGCCCAGTAAAACATCATCCATGCCACTTACAGCAACACACACACACACACGCACACGCACACCCGCACGCACGCACGCACACACACACACACGCACACACACACACACACACACACACACACACACACACACACACACACACACACACACACTGTCTCCTCCTAAATGACGTCACAGGTTGGCTAAAGCATGGTCTGGCCATAAATCACCTCTAGCTGCAGCTTTGTCCTATTAGAGCAAGGAGAAAAACCTAATTATGCTTGATCAAGAAGAACACTTTGCGGAGACAGAGAACGGAGAGAGAGGAGAGGTAATAAAAAGAAGGACAGAGTTAGACAGAGAGATGGGCTGAGTACAAAACAGGAGGACGAGGGGGTGGGGGGCAATAAAAGGAAGGGACATCAGGTTAAAAAAGCAGGGAAGAAGTGAGGTAATGTGAGTAGAAGAAGAGGACAGGAAGAAAGCTCATTCCCTTCTTTTGGTTTCTTTTCTTCATGCTGATATCTAATGCGGTATCATCATAAATCACAGCTTTCTCTCCCCCAGAGGCCCGCCCCCTGTCCCTCACCCTTTCAGCATGCGTCTGCTCTATGGTATCCATGCGTACGTTAATCTCTTAACCTCTGCTTCCCACAGCCTGCAGCCACTCACAGCTATTAGGTGATTGATTCCCACGACAGAGAAAACTAACACCTCCACTCACAGCCCTGGGGAAGCCTTACAGTTTTATAACCTGTAGTCAGGAGCTTATAGCTTAAAGTCACATTGCCAAGCTGCCAAACTGAAGCCTGTTATGGTCTCCAATAGATACAACTTTTATACAACTCATAATTGTCCTTTTCTCTTCATTAAGAAGCACAATCTCAAGCCTAGTAAGATGAGCATAACTACATTACAATATTTTCTAACCGATAAACTCACCGTAGTGTGGTATAATGGCCCAGGCCATAGCAGACGCATAGATTTCTCCAATCATCCAGAACATACACAACCAGCTGAGGTGCTCTCCTCTTTTCTCCCTGGACAACACCTCTGCAAAGAAGGAGAACACGATGGGCACAGCACCTCCTATCCTGCAAGAGCCAGAGAGAAAAAGTTAAAAGTAAGTGGGAGTAGATGCAGAAGCTTAACTTTATTAATCCAGTGTGTGGCCTGTTTTTGTTCCTTCAGTTCAAGAGGAACAAGGCAAACAAAGCCAAATAAATGGCAATTTGATTAAATGTTAAAATTCTAACTGACTATGCATATTTTTCCCCCAAATTGAATACAAAAAAATCATCAGTGCCAGTCTCTTATGATTCAGAGGCACAGGTCACATTGGCAGCTTGGACAGCCTTTTCAATTACTCAGGATGTCTCTGGGGAGAGCGGTGCATGATTCCATTACTGAATTAGCTCTTAAAGGAACAGTTAAAGCATCTACACCATGTTTCTACGCCGTAAGAGGCTGACACACAGTCCGTCTCTGCTAGAGGTTTTATTTTCACACACTCTCAAACACACTAAGAGATATTCAAAGATTGTAAGAATGTATATTGGAGTTTTCTTTATGGACATAACATCTCAGACATTGGCTGTTAATTGTTTTTACTGCTATGCATTGCAGCAGTAGGAGTGAATTACATTTACATGGATACATTATGTTAAGCAGTAGGAAAGAAAACGGGCTTTACGTAATCATTAAAGGAAATTGTTTTCATCTCCTTTCAAAAACTTTAATAATTAGTCAGTGGAGTCAACAAAGGGAGTAATAACTAGGATAGACGGAGACATGCCTGCAGAAACACTCCTCCCCTTGCCTCGGAGATGTACCTTTTGATTTTTGACATACATATACTGTAGATATTCAGACAGTCCTCTTACCAAAGAAAGAGATTTTGAGATGCCTTAGTATAACCATTTGACTTGACCATTTAAACTAATGGCTTGTCATCCTCATTGGTCCCAGAATGACCTCGACTTTATTAGACTTACCCAAAGCCTGCGATGAGACGGCAAAGGAGGAAGAAGCCGTATCCCTGGACGAAAGATGACAGGAAGGCAAAGAAGCCGTTGGTGGACATGCAGATGAGGAGGCACTGTCTGCGGCCCACTTTGTCAGACATCCCTCCCCAGAAGAACGCGCCAACCATCATCCCCAAGTAAACAATGCTGCCTGGAACGATAATGGGAGGGGAGGATCTGATTTTAGTTTCACGTATCTGCACATGCATGTTTGTGTGAGGTTGCATGTTTTGTTTTGGTATCTCTGACAACACCAATATTTTTTTTATCTCAGTGGTCATCTGGAGAGAATTTAAGTGCCAGTCCTCTCAAATTATCTCTGGGAACAAAGGAGTCATCTCCTGCAGTAATTTTTCACATCTGAATTGCTAGACTCTCCTTTTAACTCTGTTTACAGTCTCCACTAACTTTGTCTGCTGTTTCATGCTGAGCAGATGGTGTACAGTTAGTTTTTAGAGCTTTTTCTTTGAACACAGATGTCCACTGTGGCAGGAAATGATATGAATGAACCTAAACAGTAAAGTTATGAGAACTACTGTATAAGATGAGCTATAAGAAGCTCCAGAGGAACTGCATAATGATGATTATCTGTTCGATCGTAACTACGAGTGACACCTTTCGTATACAAGCGGTCATGTGATCCATTGTTAATGGGCTTACAGAAATAGTTTACAGACACTTTAACATATAATTACACTTCAGAGAGATTTGCAGAACGTTCCCTGCTGCAGCTGCTATTCTTAACAAAGCATTTCAGCCAAAGAACAATCATGCCTTGCTAAAAGACATAAAGGCAAGACCATCTAGGAATGACAAACTTTCACTCATTAACAGTTTGAACTGATGACCTTCACAGATTTGATACGTCTTTGCACTCTCATAATTTCACCATTCACCAGTGACATTTTGAAACTATCTCCCCCTAAGCCACCTGACACTGATCCTCAGCCAAGAAGTGTTTTAGAGATTGTGTCCTCTAAATGTGGCTCTGCTTGCAAATGGTGAAGTGTCAATTTAAAATATAGAGCAACATTAAAGCTGCACCTCCATTATTGCTTAATGTTAATCAGTGAATTGGATATTGTGTTTTTAAAAGGAAAAATAGATTGCTGTTATTCAAACACACATATTTCCCAAGTTACATATTAGATCTATACATCTAACAAGAACATTTTGCTTCCAAATTAAAGCTGTAGTATTTCTGCTGCTCTGACTGGATCCTAAAAATTGGGGCAGTGACTGATGACAATGAACCTGACAACGTATTTGCAAACCCTCGGCCCCAGTAACACACACACTGATAAGTAAATACAGTGTGTAAAAGACTGAAAACAGGCTCTGATCAATGGGAAGACAAATGTGAGCAGTAATGCAGGGTGACTTTACAAAGGGGCCCTCTGCTCTCTTTTAATCTCTTTCATCACAAATGGGATCAATGCTCCAACAACACAGCATCGATTGCTCTCGCTGATCATCATGATTCTGCTCCGGAGAGAGGAGCCTATTATTACTGCTTTAGTTAGTGCATTGTATGTGGCATTGTGTGCTTAGCAGCCTTCATGGACAAACAGTATCTGTTGCAACGAGCTACTCCAACTGGATTTGTCTCCATTTAAATTTTTTTTCAGGCTAAATCCAAGAATAGTTTAATAGCATAATATTACAGTAATATTCTGTGTTCATCCATATCCAGACATATGTAGACACATAAACCTGGTTTAGAGAGGATATTTGTATTCATAAGTCCACACACAAAGAAGACAATGTGAGAGTTGCAGTCATATATGGAGTGATATGACTCAGCCGTAGGGACACTTTGTTCATCCCATTACTATAATCTTAATAGCAAGATGCATTTCTTCCCTATAATGTCTGCAGTCAGGTTCCTCTCCTCTGCTGTGAGCAGATATCTGTTTGACTCGCTCGCTTCAGGGGTCAAAACTGGTCTATCTGTCACATTTGGCAGCCATCTAGATACACGCCTGAAGGGGCCATAAATTCAATTCTAAATTTAACAGGAGTCTTCAGTCTATGCAGTTCACTTTTGCTTCATTAAGGAGAGGCTAGATAGACCGTGCATAGGGAAACACCCACTGGCCACCCATTTAATTGTCATGCATCCAAACATCCAGAGGCCTTTTCATTTAGTTTCAGTACTTCACTTTCCATACAAAAAAGTGTTTTTTGGTTTGGGTTTTTTAGAGATACTGGCACAAAACAGACAAAGAAAGAACCTCTGATTTCTGTTACTTTAATGTCCTTAAAAAAAAAAATGGAGCAATAAAACTGTTGACTAAGGAGTACATCGCTCACAGGACAGTCCATTACGTAATGAATTTATTGATGTTCTGTCCGACTTGCTGCACAATATCTCTGAGCATGATGTCAGCAGTGCCCGCACCAGCAAAGAGGAAAGTAGTGTACTGAAGTGCAATATAATCCAAATATAGCACAGACTTTATGATGCTCATCACCAAAAGACCAAAAGGTAATTTGTGTGGCATTAACCTGTCATGTCAGAAAATTATGCTGCTACATATTTCAACAGAATGTTATGTCTTTTGCCCCAAGAGGGATTTCTTTATAATTTGATTATGAGTCACACTCCACCGTCAGTGTGATGTCAGAGTGATACAATCCCATTTTCTGTAGCTTTTGGACCCAAACCAAGCAGTTACTACACTGCAGCAAAATCTTAGGTTGACAAGACCTTCACAGGAACGGTCACACTGAGGAGACATCCCTCACAGACCTTTTCTATCAGAATGCTACTTGTAAGTTAAGTTACGTTTTGCTGTAAGTAAACGCACAATTAGCATTAGCAGAGTAGGAGTTGATTTTAATTTTTTTATGGAAACACAATATAATGTCTAAGTCTTTTTAGAGATCATGGTATTAACATTTTACACAATCAGACTATAGGAAATAATAGGTGTCTGGGACAATATCCGATATCACACCAAAGCATGTAATAGACCCATCTGTCCACCAGAGGATAGCCTGTCTTTACCTCACTGAGGTGTGACTATTACATGCGTGTATGAAGGTGCAATACCAGCAGGGGGCAACAAAACACCAGTCTTAAACACATCTCCGAGTTGAAAGTCCTGTGTTTGTTGGACCCATCTACCTCCACTCCTACCCGTCGATATCTCTGAGTGTAGCATATTCTCACAGATAACATTTACATTGCAGTCAGTTCGGACTACTTGCCGTAGAAATGACACACCAAAGAATGGTGTCCTTCTTACACGCTTTTGCCTTGCGCATTATCATGTCTTTCACACGCCTTTTCAAGTGACCAGGTTGCTCCGAAATCTCAGTGCATTGCAAATTAAGGAATAATATCCAAACAGATACAACACAAGCACATGAAGAAACATCTTCACCGACTTGATGGCACACAAAAACATCAATATGATGACACACAGCATTTAGAAACAGAGCTTCAAGTGTTGTTGGCCTCAGGCCTAGGAGTATAAGTCAGGAGGTCCAAGGTATGAACCGTCTGTTAACCGTCAACCTCATCACTGAACTGCTACAACTTCTAGCAGCTACAGAAGAGCCATGTGAGTTAGTGGCAGAGACCCAATCCTGGACGAGCCCGCAGTTGTTGCTGGCCTCAGACCTAAGTGTACCTGGGCCAGTAGCAAAATCTGTATGTAGAAAGAAATAGGCAGAAATCTTTAGCTTGCGTTCAGTTCAACTGCGGAAATTATTCAGTAGCGCTTGCCTCTGAAGGATTTTAAGGTTCCTCCCAGCACTATGCGCCACCTATTGACATATTTGAACATTGCGCTATAATGTAACAAGTGGAGTACAATGAAATTGGCATCAAATCACTATTTAAGAAACAATACAATTAAAAAAAAATATTTTAATTTAGTTTATCTTTGCAATGAACTGTACCATAGTCTCATAATGAACATTTTAATTCCTGTATATACATTTTAACCCTTTATACTCCATGCATATTTATGTCTGGTATTCACATTTTAACCCTCTCACAATACAATGGAAGCTGTTTCCAAGGGACACTAAAGGTGATGCACAGGTCTGGGACAGCTTGCTGTTGCCCGTGGTTTATGAAGTCATTAAAGTCAGGTATCCGCCATTGTGATCGCAGTGGCTGGGAGGTGAGGTTAAAGGAAACGCTTGTGCACTTGCTCTACGGGCCCAAAGATGCAGAAGATCACCAGAAGATCTGGGCAATTTTATACCCAGAGATAAAACATTTTTGGCTTCATGCACCACTGAGCAACTTTCATAGGACTGAACAGGGCCCGCCTCCAACGCTGTATCTAGTTCTCTTTATACATCCATGCTAGTAGATGAATTCAACATCCACAAACAGCAAACGCTGCATGGGTGCATCACTTTTTAGTGTTCCTGGAAACAGTTTCCATTGTGTTGTGAGCTTCTTGTGGCTTCTTTTCTAAATGCTGTGCATGTGGTGTCACATTAGATAAGAAGTTTCTTTGTGTGGTTATGTCGTATCTATTTGCATGTGTTTTCTTAATTTGCAGTATGTTGAGCTCTCAGGGCCACCATACCACAGTGCATTTTCCCCTGGCATCTTGCCCCAGATGTTATTTTTTAATTTCTTCTAGTTTTAGAAAGAGGAATTTTATATTTTACTCCAAATTAGTAAATTGTTCCTCACATGTATCTCTTTATTGGATTACCAAAATATTTTTCTCCATATACCTTATTCCAAATATACAGATCCAATGCAGGAAAGTGTATCTTCTCAAAATCTGTTGGTGTCCAGAAAAACTGAAGCAAGTAAGATGAGCATTTGCTTACTGCATGTAGGCAACGCATCATTAACTTTACTGGCATTGTTTTGGACACAGGCTGAGTTACATGTGGGAGCCCCAGGGTGCACTTCTATTTCACAGTTATACATTAACATTTCAAGCCTGTATGGGATTTTATGTTTTAAAGGTAACAGAGGAGCCAGGACAATGACAACGCTAAGTTCAGACTTAAACTGCTGTGCTGTTCAAGATTAGGTTTTGTGTTAAGATATTAAGGGTCTGCCCATGAATTTAACTCCCATAATGCAATGTTTTACATGTTATCCTGTGACAGGTGTACATATTTTTAAATAAATATATAGGAATAAAAAGTGTTTTTGCTTGTGTCGTATTTCATCTGTGCTCAGTGGGTAACAGTATAACATCACCCATGAAATGTTTCAACATTTCATTAGCCGGATGCACAGTGAGGCTAATTGGTCAGTCAATACTGAACACATTGGAAATGATGAGGTTGGACCACAAGAGCTTCAACCAGAGTATTGTAATTAATTCCTTAAGTGCTATCACCAAGTACTGCTATGTCACTGATTTAGTAGGGCTATAAATGTAGGTTATTTCTCAGGCCTGACTAAAGACTAAGAAGAAGTATACCATCAACAGACTTCAGCTCAGTTCAGCCTAATTTCAAGACCAAATGAGAAATGCATACTTTCTGAAGCACCAATAAGACACATTAGAAGCAAAACTCCTTGAATGGCTGCCAACTAGTGCAGAGGTTTCACCATAAGAGTCTGAAATACAGCTGAATTTGGACTTGATGACCCATATAGAGTCTGAGCACCATCATAAAATGACAGTGTGTCAGGAGACCTCTCAGGCAGAAGCAAAAGGTTTTGCCCCATGACACTCTGTTGAGATGTCAAAACACATCTCAAGGAATGGTTAATATTCAGCAGAATCACCGGCTGAAGACAAATGCCAAGGAATAAGATGTGGAGTAAAACACTGTCACAATCATACGCACACAAAAACACACACACAACAATGGAGCAAATCCAATTCACAGATTAAAATATTACAAATGCATTTAATCTCCTTTGGTGTAGCTAAACCAGCCACTGGGGAACTAGATGGGAGGTAAGATTAAAAAACATGAAAATTTAAACAGGAGAAAGAACAAATGCTAGCAGGTGAAATATGTTAGCAGCAGAAGAAAGAGCAAAAGCAATGAAGGGTGTGGGGGTGACAAAAGAGAGAAAAAGGTAATGAGAGAGGAGAGTGAGAGGGAGGAGGGGAGGAAGGGGAAGGCCCTGGTGCAGTGTTTTCTGTCCTGTCACATCCTGAGGAGCCCCCTGAGAGCCGTGGGAGCGCTGAGCTGCATCACGACCTCTTCTCTGATTTCATGCTTTGATGCTCTTCGCTCTTAGCGCTGCAAACTGCTTCGGCGTTGCGCAAAACACCCGTCCTGTTTTATTCATAATGATGATACTATCATACAACAGCGTGCCTGGTGCGCGCTACAGTACAGTGACACTGGAGTAGCCACTTCTCCCAGTTAGATATTTTTCTTTCCTACACCTTCTTTCTGTTTCTCTCAGTCTCTTCACTTTGATCCTATTTTATCTCCTCTCCTCATCCCTCAGCTCTCCTCCCCTTTTTGTGCCTCTCTTCCCAACATTTCCTCCACTTCTCCTCCTCTCAGCTTGTGTCCTCTCCTATTGCTTTCCAATTTCATGGCTTGCTTCTCACCTCCCTTCTTCATTCCTCCTCCTTTTCTCCCCTTTTCCTGTTTTCTCCTCTTCTGTGCTTCCCTCTCATTTAAAGTATTTGCCTTAGTTTCCACTTTGCTCCACTGTCATCAGCTCCTTTACACTGAGCAGCGTGTAATCACATTTGTACTACATCGTGTCAGTTGTGATCGGATTCATGCTTCCGTCTTCTGCCACCTCCGCAGAAAAAGAGATTGAAGCTTTTTGTCATATTTAAGTCATATCAGTGGGGGCAGGATTTCAATGAAACCTATATGAAAGTAACCCATTGTTAGCCTTAGAGTGCAGGGTTTAAAATGACTCACTCAGCACAAGTAATGATACAACCTTCATTACATTAAAGACTGTAGATAATTCCCATGAAATATAGCCATGCTATGAACCCCTGATAAGAGCCAGCAGTTAGACATGGTTTAGTCATGGCTGATATTGCTGGTGGCAGCATATTTGGTCCATATGCACACACTAATACACACACACACACCCTTCCCACACATACACACACACACACATTCTCCCACACAATGTGGAGCTGCACTATTCAAGTAGTGTAATCTCTGCAGTGACGCTGCGATCTTACTGCAGTTTAGCCATGCTCAGCTGCCCCTGGACCACGCAGCAACCACACAGCCTGTCAGCTGGTGCATACAGACAGGGAGAAAGAGAGGGGACGATGGGTAAAGAAAAGAAACAAAGAGGCAGAAGTGCTGTGGAGATGGAGCTGGAGAGTGATGCTAGGACACAAAGAATCCCAAGAAAGAAAAAGGTACAAGAGATCAGAAGACAGGGGAAGTAAGGATGAAAAGAAGATCAAGTAGAGCGGAAACACGAAAGGAGGGGGAAAGTATTGATGGCACGGAGGGAGAGATGGATGTTAAATGAAAACGAGGAGAGTCAGAGGGAGAAATGAGGGGAGTTTTCGGCAGGGAAACGACAGCCTAAGAGAACAAATAAGTAATGATAGGGTGATGCGTTTCCATTGTCTGCTGTGTCTGAGATGATAGCTGAGCCTCTCCCTCACATTGTTGGTGTACTGAGTCTCCCATCCACCCACACCTCTCTCCCCATTACTCCTCTCTAACTTGGCAGTCCCTCTGTATCAAAGCTGTTGCTCCTCCTTTCCTCTCCCCTGTTCATCACACATATCATATCTCACAGCACTCGTTTTTCCTCCTGCCGTCTTTCCCATATTGTCCACTCTTTTTTTTATAATATTGACTGTATTTCAACCCCTCCTACCACAACTCTCCATCACATTCTCATGTAGCATCACCAGTATCTCTGCAAGATTGGGATACTGGTAGGACCAAACTGAAATCTGTAATCTACTCAACATTGTAGTCGTCCATTCAATTCAGGCCTTTGCGTTTCTCATACTGCATTATCCCATTACACTCAACTCGGTCCGTGCAGCTTGCTTCTGTCTCTGCCTGTTATGTTGTTGTCCAGCCCAGGTGGAACTAACCAAACACCAAATGGCTATTTTTAAAATTATGCGTGCATGAGTGAGAATTGAAATTTCCAATAAAATGAATAATTTCCTCTGTGCTCTGTGGTCAAATACTTTTCAAACTTATTTGCTATTTCTATTTGCTTTTTGCGGGGCTGGGGTGATCCCTCACCTGTTATTTCTCTAAATAAAATGACCACGTCCACTTTCTAACTTGTCAGCCATTGCTGGCCAGTCATTACCCACTTCTTTCCACCTGCCAGTCAGTACATTTACATAAAAGTAAGTTCACTTCCAGTAACTTATGATGCTGAAAAATGTTAAAAACTGCAGATCCTCAAATACCCATTTGAGGCTGGCTCTGAAAGAGAGACAATATCCACTTTAAAATACCCAATATTTCAGCAGAAATAAACATGTTTACAGCCTGGTACAACATTAAATATTTTGTTCTCTATAGCTACTCATGACAACTGTACAGCGGTTTTATATAACTCACCTGTTTAAATCATATTACGGCTTAAAGGTAGGCATAATTGAAGGCCCGGCCACTTTGAGTGACAGGTGGGTGCCGTCTCAGGTCGCTCGCTGCTAGCTGTCTCCTCTGCTGAGTCATCTCAGCACCACCATCTTTGCCTATTTAGGGATTAGTCATCAGTTATGCTGTATCATCACTGCCAAGATGGCGACAACCAAAGCCACCCAATTTGAGCTTCACAAGGACCTATGGGTGACATTACTGAGATTGCATCCATATTTTATACAGTTTGTGGTTCACATGCATTGATGTAACCTGTTTAATGTAAATTTGCGTATGTATGGCAGGTCAGTAGTCAGATTTCTCCTCTACAACTGAGGTGGGTTAAACTTATTTTGGAAGCATTACTATAGTAGTGATACAATGAGATTGTACAGCTGTTCCTTATAACACAAATGACATTTGTTTGACAAAGTCTAAATTTCAGCTGTGGAGACCAGTTCATAGACTGCGAGAAATTACTTTGTGTTAGTTTCACTTTTGACTTTGGATGGTATTATTTTGAAGACACGCATGTGATGATGTCTCCTGTCATCATATTGGTTGGCTGTCACAGTGATACAGTTCATGCACTTGCTCATTCAAGTTTAGGAAAGTGATTACATGGCCAAGAAATCTGCTTTTTCTTATCTAATCTACACTGGGAAATCAGCTTTCTCTCATCCCAAAACCATGTTTTTTGAATACAGTATATGTTGAAGAAATTAGGTTACAACAGATAGTCAACTGTAACCTGGTTACTTAAGTACATGTAAACATGGTAAAAGTGTAACGCAGAATAACAACCCCTTCCAGTCAGCTACAACCAACCACTGGTAGTCACTACTGCAGCAGCAACAAGGACATGATCCCTCACTGGCTTCCCACGCAGTTAAACCTGCCAATTGTGGTAAACTGAACATATGACCAAGCTCCACGTACAACTGCTGAAACTGTCCTCGGATCTGTTCAGTAGTGGGTGGTCTAGGCCCTGTGTCCCTGAAAGCTAATCTTTATCGCCAGCACAGGCTGTGCCTGTAAAATAAGAACCTTGTTGTTCTGCTTGGTTAAATACAGGTTATTTAAAATACATGAAAAATTGGATCCCCCATATCAAATCCATCCACAGACTTAACTGGCTGTTGTTTATTTCTGCACTTCATGGATATAATACATCGCCATGGCACCTATAAAACACCAACTCTCTTCGTTTTGCTAGCTGTAATTAAGTGTAATTACTCTGGAAAACTCTAAATGGACACCAACAAGGTCATAGTAATCATGTAGGCTATGCTCACACATACACACACACACACCAATCATGTTCACCTCAACGGGGAGGAGCCTCAGGGCAATCAGTAGGAGAAAGGAGAGGAGAATGGGGGCAGGATGGGAGAAGAAAAGAGAGGCACATAGAGAATGGCGGCTGAGAGAGAGAGAGAGAGAGAGAGGGATGGTGGGTGAGGGTTGGAGTCACGAACAAGGAGAAGCAGAGCGTAGAGCATGAATGCCTGCAGGACGTTGCTTGGTAAGGGAGGAATAAAAGAGTTTACATGGGCACTTGGAAAGAGATGTAAAAATGAAGGTGCATCATACACAAGATCTTGTGAGGCTTTTACAGTGACAACCCCACACAGACATATAACAGACTCTTATCATATAAAAAGTATGGAAATTAAAAGTAGGATAACATAAGTATGACAGAGGGCTTTAGACATTCACCAACTGTAATCCAAATTATTAAAACTTTCAGTCACAATCTCCATCCTCGAAAAGCCCTGCTGTATCAATTTTGCATCAGATGTTGTGGTGTGGTTGATGTATTGTCATGTCTCACTGTGGCAGTAAGTATCTGAGGGCTGCGTGCCTGAATTAATGTCCTCGCCACTCTGATACTGACACAGTGAGTCAGCCCCTGTACACAGCTCTGTGGTGATGGATTATACACCTGCAGCCATAGGGACTGCTGGGACTCCTGCTCAACACAGAGCACATAGGGAATATTAGCTACTCTCTTAATCCTGACAAGGAGACCAGTGGACCGAAACACCTCATTCAAGGGAAACACAACTGGAATAAAATGTGACACGTATATTACGAGCACACATAACTTATGTTGTCATACACCATTCATAGCTATACCTCCAAAAATGTATGTACTGTAATTAATATGTATCCCACAAAACCAATTCATATGCGATCCACATAATTGTGAAGCAGGAAGTATAAAGATGCCGCGTTGGAAAGAGGTCAGGAAAGATCAAAAAATACCAGACTTTCCCCCAGGAGACCAGCGTTCGTATCCTGCATGAAACCAGAAGTCAAAGTTGATTGGTCACGTAACTTCCCTGCTCTAGTTATGCCACTTTTGTAAGTCTTTTCCCAGACCCTAAATAAGTAGTTGCCTAAACCTAACAAAAGTAGTTAACTGTGAAGACAGAGTTTCATTTTGAAAAGACTATACATGTAACAAGTAGACTCCCTCATTCATCATGTGTTGTTGGATAATCATCGGAAAATGCACAAAAATGAGACAATACTGTTGTGGATGCATCGTGTATGCATACCCATTCCTTTTCCATACCAAAGTTGCAATGTAATATTGTAAATATGAAGTATTTAGGCACATTATGGTCCCACAGTAGCTACTGCAGAATGACATGGCAATTTGATTAATAATGAAGGAATTGAATCACTTCCTGTTAGCACATGCATCCAAACTCACCAACACTCAAACACACACAAGGTCCCTTACCTAGCCATCCTGAGCTGGAGTTGGGCACACACATGTCTGTCTCTGCGCTGGGCAGCACAAAGCCCACCACGAACACCTCCACCCCATCTGACATGAGTGCCAGCCCGAGCACCAGGAACAGCTGCCACTGGAACCTCCCATGGCCACACTCCTGGATGATCAGCTCGTACTGTTGGGCCAGCTCTTCCTCGTCAGCCTGTCTCTCCTGCTCCAGCCCCTTACGATCCCTTGTGGCATCTGACACCGGTTGCCCCAGCGCCACTTGGCCCTCCTTTTGCTTCCTATCTCCTGCTGAGGGGATCCCCTGGTACTCGCCCTCGTAGATCTCATCCTCATCATCGTGGCCCTCTGTTGCATCGCTGGAGCCCTCCTCGTTGTCATGGTAGCCCTCTCCGTCCTGCCTCGGAGGGTTCCGGTAAAAATCCTCATCCTCGTCTTCCTCATCCTGGAATCGGCTGTAATTGTGGTGGGATGAGTATTCATCTGTGGCGCGGTCCACCACCTTGTTGACTTTCTTTGCTGCATGCCGCTTGGCCTCCTTGACCATGTCCTTGGCCCCCTTAGCCAGGGAAGTCCTGTTATTGTAAGTGTCCTCCATTCTGGCTTTACCAGTAGGTCTTCACAGGGGTTCAGAGGATACTTCGAAGAAACAGGGAAGAGGGGCAAGAGGGGTGAGAGTGCGCTGGCGGCAGAATTGCAGGAATGGTGAGATCAGTAGGTCTTGAGATGCAGCGGGGAAGAAAACTCTTGAGTCTGCAGTCACCACAGGAGATAACCCACAATGGCTGTAGCAATCATTGGCCAGGCTGAGAGAGATGGGGGAAGGGGAAGAGACAGACAGATAAAAAAGAGAGAGGAAGGACAGGGGGACATCAGAGAGAAAAGAGGGAGAAAGTAAAAGAGAGGGAGATGTAAATCAGACACTGCCTGTAACTCCCCTGCGACATTCATAACTATCGCAGACTAACAGGTGACACTCCACAGACAGCACATCCCCTCTTTAATCATTCACCCACCATTCTCCCAGGCCTTTTAATCATTTGGAGTGATGTGAGGAAAAAGGCTTTTGCTGTATAGCTCTGAGTTTTATTCAGAATGAACATTAAATTTCCAGAGGCGTTCTCCTTGTTCTGTATTTCATATTTTGGACTTTTTTTTTGAGAAAGTGAGCATTTTAAAC
The DNA here is from genome assembly GCA_947000775.1 of Pterois miles. Taxonomy (NCBI): domain Eukaryota; kingdom Metazoa; phylum Chordata; class Actinopteri; order Perciformes; family Scorpaenidae; genus Pterois; species Pterois miles. The sequence continues at coordinate 6,195,999 of CAMQGK010000334.1, read as the reverse complement.
AGAAATGCTGAATCTGCTGAGTCATGATCAGCTCTGGGAAACAGAGGCTAATAAACAAGTCTCTGTCCTAAATCAATTTGCCCCCAATAAAGAGCTGGTTTATTATAATGGGAGTGACGATCCAACCAGAACAGCACTGTCATATTTAATCCGTGCAAAGAAGGAGGAAAGGAGAAATGGTCACGAGTGTTGAATGCACACAAGAAAAATACACACCTCATTTTGAGTAGTCAGGTGTCTTTAACACATACAATACAAGAAGCACACATAAATAATTACACAGAAAGACACGTAAAAAATGCCATGCACATATGTGAGTGTGCCCTCACAGCATGGATGGGGAAACCCTTTCCCATCTTGGCAGGCCAGTGCTGATGGGAGGGAGACCCCAGCATAACAGTGCCAGTGATGTAACATGATTTCATGTGAGTGTTCAAACTGTGATTCACAGTTCATCATTGCATTGCCTCCGCAGGCTCACTTTCTTTACTGTATACTCTAAAATTTGTCATAACACAGAGACACAACCATTATTAAAACAAACTAAAAGTGATTGCATTAATAAATGGGAATAAATGAGAGGGTGGGGATGTCAGAGCTGTCCAGTGCGTGCGTGCGTGCGTGCGTGCGTGCGTGCGTGCGTGCGTGCGTGCGTGCGTGCGTGCGTGGGGTGCATGCGTGGCCAGAGTTGTCCAGTGTATGCGGTTCCCGTGTGTCTAGGAGCTGCCCACCACAGTCTCTAATGAACACTGAAGCCTTGTCAGGAGGACACAAATCACAGGGCCAGCTCCAGCTCCCATAATGCAATTTTACTGGGCAAAATGACACTGCTTATTCAAGGTGACTCTCCTAATCCCTTTTGGCTCATTGGATGACTTCTGTGCTTATGAGCGCACTCCTTTACACATGGACTGATAATTTTTTGATAACTCTATTAACACCGGTGGTGCCTCAGACATTTTGTTCAAAGGATGATTCATAAAGGCAGAGGCTTTTAGAAATCTATTTGTTTCCTTTGTCCAAAAGCAGTGGCTCACTGGATCATTGTTGAAGTGCTCACTGCAAAGGGTTAACTTTCTCGTGGTCCTGTATAATAATTTATGCTATCCTGCATAAATCCTGGACTTACATTGTAGGATTTCTTAAAATAATTCTTCTTAAGGGAAGAACAGTGTAGCTTGTCATGTGTAGGTCTTCTCTATTGACTGCATCTTTAAAAAAATAATAATTTTGAATGCCTCTGTAGACTAACACCATGCCAGGAGCATGTCAGGCTTCAGTGGTGTCACTTGACTTATTTTTTTCAAGATTTGGTAATGTTGGCTTTCACATAATTTTTACTTAAAACCACTACGCACGCACACACACACAAACACACCAGCAAAAAGGGAAACATCCTGCCTGTCAGAGAGTCAATGGAGTGTATGGAGAGGTCTGCCATCACTGGTGATGAAGCTCAGAGGACGGAAGACCAACCTCACCTGACCGCAGCTGACGAGACCCCGACAGCCCAGACAGCCCGAGCAACGGGAGCAATCACAATCAAACTGGGTAACCACCAACACTCCCAAACAAACCAGTCTGTTTTATTCCAATCTGTCTCTAAACCAGTCCATTCCTCCTGCATCTTCTTTAATCTCTTTCAGGCTCCCTCTTCAGCATCTATTGTTTCCACTAATTGTTTGTCAGAAAATTCTTTTTTTCCAACTTACTTTCTTCACCCCATCCTCAGTCAACACACCCCTTGTTATAAATCATCACCTATGTTCAATTCACACCACCATTACTTCCTTTCAAGGCAACCAAACTCTCTAAACATTTAACTATGTATTTCTTTTGATAACAAACCAACATGGTGACTAGGATACGTATTGAAACATGCAAGCTCTATACGCTCTCCTGCAGGGCATAGCTGTTCTCTACAATTAGAATAAAGAGAGTTGATATATAGTGTGTGTGTGTGTGTGTGTGTGTACCATTGCTGTGAACCATGTGAGGATGGCTGAAAATAGGCCTTGCTCTGGCAACACCCCTGTCTGCATGATGGATAGCGGCCCTGCTTTCCTTCATCCTCTTTAGAATACTAAAAAAAACATTAGGTCAAGTATCACTTGGCCCCAGATTTCCCCATGCATGAACATAAAGACAAATGAAGAGATTAGAGTTACACAGTAGCTTTGGCCATACATCCAACTACGGAAAAGCAATTTGGGAAAAGTATGTGTGTTTGACCAACTCAGTCCGTTTCAACACACTCTTTCTTTGCTCATCATGACTTCATTAGCCAAAAGTGGCACAGTAATGAAATTGCTAATGAGCATTTTTGACAGAAAAAAATTTGAATAATCACACTAAATAACATTGTGATAATGACAGTGTTAATGATCATGAAGCAATCATCAGCACAGTAAGGACTTCATACACGCAATGCACTTTGTCAAAAGGATGGGTGTCGTTGTTGGTTTTGATCTACCTCGAGTCCAGCACTCACCAAACAGATGTGTAAGGGCAAGTAGGTTGTTAGAATCAAAAGTAAACAATCAATTCTGGTCCAAGTATAACAGGTTTTCTTGACCTGTAACTGCTGGAGGAGACAAATACTATTTTTCATGAGAACCTGAGGGAAAATCAATTGTGCATTTTTGACTGAGAGCAGTCAGGTAGTCCAGACATTGGCCCTTACACAGTACTATAAAAAGTAATGATGCAAAACAATGAGGGCAGCCGAGGGCTACTTATTATTGTTAGCGCAATAAACTGTTATGATAAATGCATGATGGTTGCATCTCCGAGAATGCTTTCTGAAGTGGCAATTTTCTACTTAAATGGCCTGTGCATGATAATTTGAACCAGTCCTCTTCCTTATATAAACAACAAATACTTTCCATCTCAGTCAGGTCTGACTTGTCGGTGTCCTGCCCTTTCAAAGACATGAGCAAGAGCAGTGGCTTGACAGCTGGTTTGTTCTATTAGCATCAGAAAGAACAGGTCCAATCTCTAAGTGGGCAGAGCCGCATGTAATCCCATCAAAACGGAGAGCCCATGACCTCATCTGGAAGGCAGAGGCATAACTAGCCCGGGATGTCTTCCGTTAGGAGATTTCATCAAGCGCTGATGCCATTACTGAATGAGTGGTGGGGCGAGACAGAGACGAAGGGGTGTACGAGAAGTATTAATGACAGAATAAATGGAGGCTGGGCCAAAGAACCTCAAAAGAGAGAACAAAATGGTTGTTTATGCAAATGGAGGATATAACAAAATTATCTTCTTTCAGAGCACCCAAACCTTCAGCAGTCAGAGCTCCACCACCCATGATAAGAACTTCAAAAGCAGAGTTGATTGCATGTTAATGTTACATCATGTAGATTCATAGAGCAGCTGCAGCAAGCTGACATCTGCCTTTCCTACCATACCATGAGGAGCTGCATGGCATTGTTAATATTAGTATTGACTTTAATCACTTCTGTGCACATCTGAGGAAAAGCGAACCCCCCTCTGTTTATATCAATATTGTCAATCTCAACACTTGATGAACGAATCAGAAACAGAATCTGGATACTGACTGTAATAAATCATAAAATGTTACATCTGTACGGACAGAAAGAAACCACATTTTGGACATATCTCATCCCACGCTGACGTTTCATGGGGACTAATATGTGTTGTCCCTGTTTTTTGCATCAGGCTGATGTCTGTTTGATCTTCTTGGTAAACATATGGTCTCCCTGCCTTGCCAGACCTCACTGCTGACACAATACAGTGCTTACATAGCAGATACAAAACATAATGTGCCGCCACCACAGTGTGGTGCAGATCTACACTTTGTATTGCAGTGATGCAATAACACCAATTAGGCAAGGCATGCTGGATGTAACACATATACTGTTGATTTTTTTTGTACTATTAAATTTTGTCAGACTGTTTCATGTGGTACATGGTGGTTGTGGTGTACTTATTCTGGCAGAAATGAGGATGACAAGAGGGTTCTTGAATGTAACGTAAATTGGATTTAGCTTGCCCCTAAAATAATGACTGCTCTGTTAATTACCTATTTGCCTGTGTAGGTCAACAAAATGTGCAGACAAAATCATTCTGTGAAGCTCTTATTTGCGACCAACGCCACTGGCACAGCGTCCTTTGCATTTTGTACTGTGAAACCCTGGAATATAAAATGTCTTACTCTTAAAATAGCAGAATTACAGGTCAGTGGACGCCTGAGATGGAGATGTTATTGAATGCAGATGAAGTATTCTGAATCACAATGAGATTCTTGTTTACTGTGGCAGACAAAAAAAAAAAACTACATCAACTTTAAATCAATGAGAAGTGGCGCCAAAGGAACGAATTCTGCAACCTGCAATCACTTCTAACGCCTTCCCATTCAGTTTTTACCCAGCAGGACTACTACAGCAACCCTCAGATTGCAAACAAAGCACTTTGCCACAGATTTCCAGTTCACCGGCTGTGTGCCTGTCAATCGCTCACTGCCTCTTGAGGTGCAATTCACGGATGAGTCAGTCGCCTGCTCCTGCATCCTCTCCTCTTGTTGGCGGCAGTGCAGAGTGCTTTAACTGCCCCAGGGCAGGTGGCTGGATTGCACAACAGCATGCACAGTCCGCAGCCAACAACACAAAACTCTGCTCATGCCAAGGACAAGTATTCCACTATAATCATTCTCATTGATGTAAACTATGAGCTCCAGTAAGTGATCATCATAAACCAAACAACCACTTAAAGGTTATAGAAGTAAGTATATTCACTGTCAGACTATATTCATGTAGCCTAAATCAGATATTTAAAACCAGTACAGTACATGAAGACTTTACAGAAGCATTGTGTCACCCTTAAATGCTGAATGAATGAATTTCCACAATTAAAATAGTACAGAAACTGAAACTCCACTACATCCCTTTAGTTATGAGGAAATCCTTCTTCTTGCTTGTTGCCTGCTTTCACTTAATGATGCCAATTTCTCTATTTTGCAGGAGGCATGTGGACTCAGTTTAGCGCATCCACAGGAAAAAAAACACATGCCTGGAAACCATCCCAACTTTTAATAACAAATGATTCACAAACGTATGAATAAATAATGAGGTATCTTAGCCTAGATGTAGGTTGGAGATAGCTATCATTGGAAATTAATGAACAACATGACTTGTAAGTCGTAATACAGCTGATGATTAACAGTTTATTGAAAATACTGGATTTTTCTAACTCGGAAGTGTTAAGTCAGCATGTTTCCAAGGGAAAAGTAGTAATTACTCACCGTCATTTATGGCGAGAAGAGTGAAGTGGGCTGATAGTTGCCCATGGCATCAGACTCCGCTTTCGCTTTATGGAAGAAAAAAATCTTTTTTATTGTAGAAGAGGATCAGAGGTAATTGTCAGCGCACGACAGGGAGGTTTTTTTCGATGCAGTCCTCCCTCGCTGCAGTACTTCAGGAAAGGAGAGAGGGAGAGGGAGAGATGGAGGTAGGAGGGTGGGAGGCTGGGAGGGGGGGGGGCAGTGTAATCAATGATTGTACTTCATTGAGTGATGCGGGTAATTTTGTCTGATGGAGCAATCTAGTTTGGTGACTGAATGACGTGAAACACCGCAACGCATGAATGCTAAACAGAAAAATGTCTGAATTTAAACAGGCTACAGCCGGTGGTGCTGCCGTTCACCGTGAGTGAAACCTACAATGTGAACAATGAGTATCAGTGGAGGATAGTTGGAGGGCGAAAGTTGTCCGGTCAGGCAACAAATGCTGCTTAATCGAAAAGTTGCTCACAGCTTCTCGTGTGCGCCTTTAATCTGAATTATGTAAACACAGTGATCTTTCTTTTCTTTTTTTTATTTTTGCGATTCGGTGTGCTCAGTCGTCTGTTTTCAACTTCATAACCGCTTTCACATCTGTCTGGGACCTCATCGTGTCTCTGTCCGTGGTGCTGACCGGCACCTTCAGCGGAAGCGCCACTTTTTTAGGTGCATGTTTACAACCATGTCCACTAACTGAGCTCCACATGCTGAAATATAGCTATTTCAGCTAATTATACGAGGAAAAATCCCATAAGAAACTGAAAGTGTATAAACAAACATTGCTACAAATATACCCATATAGCCAACATTCATAACCCAGTGTTTCATGGTGCTACAACACAACCTTGAGGCAGACTTGAAGTATATTAACTTCCGGGTTAGACTAGACTATATACTATATATACTGTAGGTGTTGTAACCAGTGAGTGTGAAAATGATGTGACTTGACCATGTCAGTCATTACGCAGATCTAGGCACTGCTCAGCTTGCATGTTGTTCACATCTGGACAAATAGTCTCCACCACTTGGACCCCTAATGGGTCAAGAACAGGAGGGTCGGTGAGTCCAGGCCCTCATAGCTCAGAAGAGGACATACATAAATGTTTACATCTGTTTAAAACTCATGGTTCATATTTACAGTTCAGGTATTGTGTTTTGTATTTTGTTTTTCATTTGCACTCCACCAAGTTTAATTTGACAACATAACGTGGCCTGTGCAGTAAGCAAAGCCCTTGTTTTTCAGATGCAGTTTTAGCACAACAAAACACTTTCATTCTTTCTATGCCCAAATCTAATGACCACAGAGGGAGTAATACTATTGAGGAACACCACACAAAGATTATACAATCCTGTAACAATAATTGCATAACCTAACCCAGGCTCTTAGAGCTAAGTAGGCTCTTTAGATGAAGTGTGAGACAGTGACTGCCTGCATGTCTGTTATGCCAGATCACAACGCCTCTGAAATCTGCAAGTGGTTCCTGAAGAAAGTGAGGGGGGGGGGGTGACAGTCTGATGCAAGCACAGGGACATTCAGCCTTTCAGTATTCACATTATTAAAGCCTGCAAACTGTACCAGCGCTACCAGTGAGACTCGGTCCACTGCCTACCAGCAAGCTCTTTGATGTGTTACACTCTGTCCATCTGATTCATTTTTCTCATTTTTAGAAAAAAACTAAATCTCAATAGCTCCATGTTAAAATGCTTAACATAGGACATGCAGTGAATAGTGCAGCCTGGTTGTGCATTTGCTTACTGAGTTTAAACACCAAGACGTGGCTTTGACACTGGCTGTGCGTCATATTCGCCACAAAGGGTACTGAATAGGATTGTAAATGATGCATACAGTGTGCACAAAGACAACACACAACAAAAAAGTGTGCAGGAGCACATAAACACACATGGAAACAAGCAAATATCTTTATCCTCTGAATTTGATGATTCACAGAAGCAGCGGCCTCAAGGCTTGGGACACTGCTTTTGATTCAGAGTTGGGAGACAACCCCCCCTCAAGCCATAAGACTCCATTTGCTACTGCTGGAGAGCTGAGAAGCACTTAGCTTAATGTACGGGACAGTAGAGTGACCCTCACACACACACACACACACACACACACACACACACTGTCCACTGTGCATGCCAACGTTTTCTCTCTCTTTTTTCCTGTAAGAGTTATACTCTTCTCTTTGTCACATAAACGCATATACAAGAAAGATGCTCATGAATTTCAGTGCCTTTTTATTATAGTGAAAGTACAATCAATATAGCATTCATATTTCACAGAGCTTGCAGGTTGGATACCGACATGTGTGAAGAATAGCTGTCAAGTTAATGAATTCCCATGCCAGTGTAAATGTAGACTATTGGTGATATAGGTAATAAACACTGCTGGACTCAGGGAGGGGTGAGCCCCCCTTGTTACTTATGGTAGATACAACATAGTAAAGTGCCCTCTTGGGTATCATTCCAGTTGGAGAAAATGTGATGAAGTGCCCTCTAGGGTACCCTCTGGTGGAGAAAACATGATGAAGTGCCCTCTAGGGTACCCTCCAGTGGAAAAAAACATGATGAGGAACCCTCTTGGGTACCCTTCTCATAAATTCCTGCTGGACCCTGCTAGGTATCCCTCTCATCCTCCCCATGAACTATGCGTTGTGACGCATGCAATTTACATGCAGCACTGCATTTTCACACTACTACATACAATGTACAGTATGTGTCTTACAGCATTTTGCAATTTTCACACATTTTTTAATCTTCCTTTTTAATTTGTATCCTTTTGGCCCTGAGAGCTAAACTGAACGTAGTACCTGCAGTGCCAGCTTTCCTGGCTAGAGAGGTGGAGGTAGACTGGAACAACTGTGTGCTGCTTATCGTCATCCAGATTATAAGAAACGAATGTGGACACTGATAGTAATTGTTTTTGCCACATGGAGATAGAGGCTCAGGCTAACTGATTTAGTCTCTATCTTTCCTCTCAGCCTCCACAGCTCATCTGTGCTCATATGGCTGATCACTTTATGCTGGAGTCAGCATTTATCATACTATATGTTACATAAAAATGAAATAACTTATGCAGCCTTGTTGTCTCTTAGGTTGTTCACACTATCTTATCTGAGTGCAAACAACGGGGCCATGATGTGTTTACAAAGTGCAGGCAAATCTGGTACCCAAGAATCCTGAAAGTAAAACAAAAGGACGATGGTGTCACTGATAGAGAGATGTGATGGATTAGAGTGGCCCAAGGGGGAAGTCCTGGTCCATCAAAATGTAATGAAAACTAATTTGAAAACAGCAGGCAGCTATGAATAACTCCAAGATGAAATCTGGCAACATTGTGTTAAGCGAGAGGTCATCATTGTCTCATATGTGAGAAAAATGGGTTGATAATATTACGATTGATGATAGCACATTAGTTGTTGTCTTGAGGAGTTATGGCAGTCTGTAAATACGTCTGACTGAAAATCGATCAAGGGCACAAACAGTTTTGTACTAAGCTTGTAATCTAGTTTCACAACTGGAATGCAAAAGATGAAATAACACAAAAAAATAAACAACTGGGATTAATGCTATTTTTGGGTTCTTTTAAAAGCAAAATACAGTGTAAAAATGTACTGAAAGAAAAAGTTCCTTAAAGTCAACTTGTATAAGCACAGAACATTATTTCCCAATTTCTGTTCTGTCTACCATTGCAAGGTCCTGAATAGTCTAACGCACCTGAGCTAAAATACCAGGGGGAAGAAAGTCAAATGGATTGTGATTATTGTCCTGGAACAGATTGAACAGGCTATGAGAGAAGAATGTGAGCTGAATCCCATTTCAGCACACACAAGCCCAGGTGCATTCGTTTTGCTGAAAGGAAGGTGAGATTTACAAAAGGAGGGTTTGAGACAGTAATACTGGCTTTAATCTAACCTCTATCAACAGTAGCTTATTACCTTTGTCTGCAACAATAGGAAAACATTATACAGAGTGGGTACAGAATAGAGGTCTGTCTCTATCATCTGTCTGCATCTTCAGCTCAGTTCTAAGCTATTGTTTATTATTTCATCTATGGACATACTCATGTGGGTCAGAAGAGAGGTGTAATAGCTGATGTAGTCATTTGATCATAAGTGGTTTGCAATAATTAACATAGTATGGATTTTACATTGACAGTAAATCTGTTGATTGTAACGTTACTTAAGCCCACATGGAGCTATTAAACGGATGCAATTAATAGTACATAATGGTGCAAGTAATTAAAAACAAACAGATATATCATATATCACACAAGACAAGGCTGATACCAGATTAATAGTTATTATGTTTTGTGCTTTTAAAATGCTGCCAGTAAGACAGATACACTTCCTTCCACAAACCCTGCAGTTACCTGTGCCTAACCACGTCTTGTTATAATAACTTCAGTCAAGCATAGGAAAGTTACAGTTTTGACATCAATGGCATGTTTAAAAAAGGAGGGAACCTGACAAGCCAAGAAAATCACCCTAAAAGAGAAATTTTGATGAACACATCACCACAACCTTTCAAAACATGTGAATCATCAGCTCTGAAATGGATATAACTAATCTGTGGGGGCTACGGCTTCCTGTCATTCAACAGGAAACCTCCACTCCCTACAGAGCAGTGAGGATTATCCTCTGTGCTTCAAGATTCTGGTTCAAATTCACAGCCGGCGTCAACTGTCAAGACATGTAATAATAAAATGTGTGTGTACTGAGGGGTGTCTCTGCCAAAATAAGTGATCACTCTAGTTATAATATATATTTGATTTGAAATATTTTGTATCAGATTGAATCCTTCAGACTCGGCACTTTGTGGTTAGATGACCAGCTGTCAAACTGATGGTTTTGGGGAGAGATTACTGCACTGTCACTAATGTTATAACCAGGCATTCCCTGTGCTCAAAGTCAGCCTGCATGTCTCATGACAATGCTGACAGTGAAGTACTCTCAGTGCTCAGGCAGGTGGTGAGAAGGCTCCAGTCCAACAGTACTGCTTGCAGCTCTGGCATGGCTGAGAGGGACCATATGTCTCTCCTCTCTATAGTCTGTCCCGGCCCAGGACTTACAAGCCGTAAGGCCTATCCCACATATGTGTCTTTTTACTGTTAAGCGCTGGGTCTTCAGGGGGGTTGAGACATTGCTGTAATTTAGTTAGTGGACCATTGTCTTCTCTGTGTTTGGCTAAGTGAACAACAGAGACATGGCCACAGGGAGGTTCACAAAGTGGGGGTATTCTCCAAGGACTTGCACTTTCTTTAGAGAGGTAAGCGTGCTTCCTTGTGATAATTTTAATCAGCTAATGTCTATGCAGGATGCCAGCCTACTGATGAAACACAGTTAGGAAACCACAATGGCCAACTGAAGATTTGCCTGAAATGATTTTGTTTCAAATGTCTTTTTATTATCATTTTCATGGGATAATGAAACCTCAGCGAACCCCTTTATACACTGATGTTTAATCATCACCTTTTCACATACTTCACACTTAACATTTAGAGACTATGACGTTTGGAGACTACCTGTGCGGACAGCAGCCTGGTTATTATGCATGGGCAGGCTACTACCAGTAGTAATGCGTCCTCCTGACTCCTAGAGCCTGAAAAGTACCACTAACTACTGCTACTAGCTTTCACCAGTCTTGGAAGAAGTATTCAGATCTTTTATTATGTAAAAGTAGTAATACTAGTCCTAGTATAGAAATACTTGGTCTCAAATTAGCCTACCCAAAGTAAAAGTAGCCTTAGCCTACTCATTATGCCTTTTCAGAATCATATAGGCCTACATTATATTACTGGATTATAAATACCAATGCATTTGTGTGTAGGCTACATCACTTTAATTTTGCAGCTGGTAAATGTGGAGCTCAAATTTCAACTAGGCTATTTTATATTGCTACTGATGGGCATCATTAGAAGAAGAAGAAGAAGAAGAAGATCTACCTTTATTAGTCCCACATTGGGGAAATTCAATTTACACTCTGTTAAACTCGTACATGGTACATGCAGACCTGAAACACACATACATGCATTAATGGAGAGATGTCAGAGTGAGGGGGCTGCTCCTGACAAGCGCCCAGAGCAGTTGGGGGTTTGGTGCCTTGCTCAGGGGCACCTCGGCAGTGCCCAAGAGGTAAACTGGCACCTCTCCAGCTACCAGTTCACACTCAGTTTTTGGTCCATGTCGGGACTTGAACCGGTGACCCTCCGGTTCCCAAGCCAACTCCCTACAGACTGAGCTACTGCCGCCCCCATATATCATATATATATATATATAATATATATTACCATATATCATAATATATTAGTTAATTTATTTTATATATTATTGATCTAAATCAGCAAAGTAACAATTAACTTTACTTGTCTAAGAAATGTAGTGGAGTAAAAGCCTACAATATTTCCCTCTGAAATGTAGTAGAAGTATGAAAAGAAAAAACGGAAATAGGAAATAGGCTACTCAAGTAAAGTACCTCAAAGTTTTGCGTGTACTTGACTAAATGTTGGCTAATTAGTTACACTCCACCACTGACTGTCAACATAATTGCAAATTAAATGAGCTGTATTGTCGAAATCACAGCACAATTGAAGTGGAGCTCCGCGTTGTTCCGCTAACCGTTACCACGGGAACATTGCACCCAATCAGAGACGACTTAGCAAGATCCTGACAAAACAGTAGCCAATCATAGAGTCTGTTGTTTAAGAGTCGGCAGGTTTGAAACAGCAAAGCAAGCATTTTCTAACTGACGGAATAAGTTGGGAAACGGAGAAGTAGCCTGCAAATAAATGTAAAACAGGTAAATATTTTCGAAAGCACCGTAACTGCACGTCTGTGTAGGGACGTTATCTAACAGTTACTTACTCCTAGAGTCTGTAAACAGCAGTAACGCTGTTTGCTCCGATGAGTTGTGTGTTTTTCAGCGCCTTTCCACCCAGCGTGTCTCTGTTTTCTGTTACTTTATCTTCGCTAAATATGAATTTATCCGTTCGCCAGAAACGGCGTAACAGTTGAAGCAACGTATATTATCATCCTGTACGGTAGGCTGAAGTGTGTTTAGCTGACATTTTACGTGAAAATTTACATTTCGCCTACCAAAAGATCCCTGTCAGATATGTTGCGAAATGTAGTTTGCGTAGTTTTGTGCCATTATGTGAACAGGTATATTTTTGTGTTATTTTGCACACGATTATGACCATCTGCATACAATCTCTCCATTATAGGCCTATCCTATGTTCTGTAACCAGTTTAATCCCACATGTCCCGTAACTTTAACATCATAGTCTGTAAACTACAACAGTTAGGGCCTACTAAACTGTATGTACAACCGTGTAAGTCTATTGTATGAAATTATCATTTGTACCTGTACCTGTAGGATTCAAAAAGGCACTAACATTTTATGTTAATAAATAGAAAGTATTCGGTATAAACTACGTTTTATAAAATAACTATGTGGCCTGACATCGCTTGCTTGTGCTTCTGTGGTTTGTCTTTAAACTAACATCATTCCACCTATACATATTATTGTCTAGATGTCCTCAGATGAAGAGGAACCAACCAGTCCTGTTCTGCCCAAGGACTCTGATCCGGGCAGCTCTGTCTCCTCTGACCTTCAGGTGATTAAAGACAATCACATTTACAATTTATGTGCCTTTATGCACTTGCTCACATCGCTCAGATCAGGGAACACAGCATCCTCCTCAAGGTTTAGTCCGTTAGGGCACGCAACACATACAATCAGACTAGTTTTAAACATACATCCAGTTTCAATCAACAATCCACTTATTTGGAAGTGAAAACAAAGGTAGGAATGCCATGTATGTCTATTTGAACTGATTGCTGCATTGTAAAAGTAAACTAAACATGTTTAGTTGGTTGTGTTATTTGCTCTACTCAATTGTATTTGTCACGTCCTTATATTGAATTCTGATTATTAAATTGGTGATGATGACTACAATGTCATAGGAATAGGAACAATTGCTATGACAATGATATAGATATCAGTAGACCTGTCCAGGGTGTACCATGCCTTTGCCCAATGTCAGCTGGGATTGGCTCCAGAACCCCTATGACCCTGAACAGGATAAGCAGTTGCAGATAATAGATTGATGGACAGACACTTGAGCTGACCTTTTTTATTTTATTTTTTTTATTGGTTATGGATCAATAGGATGAATATGAGGAGCTCCTCCGCTATGCTGTGGTCACCCCTAAACTTGACAGACTCACGAGTGCTCACTTGCAGCGGCTGAGCACCTCGCATGTGTCTGCAGAGGGTCGGACTTCCCAGAGGAAAGATGACACAAAATTACTGCGCCCAGCAGGTATCTTGGGTTACTCTTGTATGCAGGACTCATTCATTCATACACACTCACACATTTCACTAAGCCTTTTTGACAGAAACACAGCTTGAGCCCTTCCAGACAGTGTCCCCATCAAATAATCAGCTGTCAAAAAGGATTTAGCATTACATCATGGAAGAACTGCATAGTGTGTGTTCATCAGCCTCATATAACCAGCTTGTAAACCAGTCTAGTGAAGATGCATATGATATCAGTCTGTCATACTGTACCCCGTATCTCTTTCCCCTATGATATTCACTTCTTAAACAGTCCATCAGCTCCAGCTGCAGCTCTCACTGGAGGTTTAGTGCTTTAACTGTCATGGAGTAGTGCACAGGGATGTAGAAAGCAGACGGCCGATTGGTAATGATCTCCTGGCTCTCTGCCCGTACTGCTCTTTAGAGTGCAGACTTTCTCTTCCCCCTGCAGGATTTAATTAAGATATTGACATAAATGCATTCCTGGATGAGGAGACTTGCTTGTCTTATTCAGCATTCTCGCCATCACCTTTTCTGATGTTAAACTGTCTTTTGTTTTCTGACTTTTACATTTTACCTTTAATTTTGGACACTTATTCCAGGTCAAAATGTATTTAAGCAACATTCTCTTTTTAGCTTTTAGCTAGACATTGTGCCTCTCTATGATTTCTTTGTCGCCTGTCAGATACCGTCACTGAAGATAAAGATGGGAGGCATTCTAGCAGGAGTGTGAGATCATCACAGGTTTCCCCCTTGATTATTGAGCCCTCCACACGCTCAAGAGCCTCTCATGGTAAATTTGATTAACAGTACAAAGAAACAAAATGTTTAGGGTCTGATATCTAATTACATATTTATTTCTCATGATATCAAAAGAAATACAGATACCACCTAATTGCAATGTTGTCTCATTTTCTAGTGATAATCTGTCTGTATTTTTTTTTTTCTCTTTGCCTTACAGCTGAGGAGACGGCAGGTCGGTCATCTAGCAGGGCGTCGGTGCTCTCAAACGCTCCCTCAGACAGGTTACAGATGGTGTCTGAGAGGTCTAGGTCAAACAGCCCACACCCCCCCGTGTCGGATGTGACAGAGATGTTTATCTCGGAGGAGAACATAAGCAAGATGGAGAACATTCTAGACACTTGGAGCAACAACCTGAAGGTTAGTCTGCTTCCCAATCTGTAGAACTGTCCTTCCACAATCCATCTGTTTAATGGCTCTGATTGGCTGTCTGCTTGAGAGCTTACTAGAGACAATGTTTTATGGCTGTACAATGTGTATAGGGCTCTGACATGGCTGAACAATAATAATAGTTGTAGTGTGTTTCAGCAGTTTACAGTAAAATAGACACATGCTGGCAGGTGTATTCTTTCTTTTCTTTTTTTTTTTTGAATCATGCTTTTCATTGTTTCCTTAAGAAAAATTACTACAGGAGCCCAAACCATAACAAATAAATTGTATGTACATACTATAACAACAGAGTAACTGTAATTTGAAAACAAAGTATTCAAAAATAAGTGAGGAGAAAATATGTTAGTAATAATAATCATAATAAAATAATAATATTCATCAAATAAAATTGAAAATTAAAATAAATACATAAATAAATATAAAAAATGCAGAATTAAAAAAATATATTAAATTTTAAAAAGTTAATAAATAATATAAACAAATTAATTATAATAAAGAAACATAAATACCAAAAAATAATTAATTAATTAATTAGATTCACACACCAAATCCCCAACATCTACATATACTCCTATGGTGACAAGTTTATTCTTGATAAACTGAAACAAGAATGCAAAATGTTTTGCGTAAGTGGTTCAATCTGTGGTACAGTGTCAACAGACACTCAAACGTCTGAAGAGCAATCTGGAAGGCCAGTGTTTATGCCACAGAAATTTTAGTGTCACTGCACTTCATTTACAAACTTAATATATTGCATGGTGGAAAATGCTTAAATGTCACTGACACTGTTTAGTTAGTTTCAGCTTATATAATGATAAATAATATGTACTATACATGTACGAGAAATTGAAATCTGTTTAGTAAGTTTATATCGACATTTCCCATCCTCATGCAATACGACAGTTAGACTGAGGTGGATTAAATGCAAGAAATACTGAGGACACTTTACGCAAGTGATGGTAAGGAAGAGGCCAGAGATTATAAGGGAATGTAAAATCTCAGGAAGTCTTATTGAAGAGGGTGACAGCAACCAGTGACCTTTTTTAATGTGTCTCCCAGTGGAATGATTTTGGAGGAGGTGAGTGCCTGGACATGGGTGTCCTTCCTGCCCTTTTCTTCTAATTTTGTACAGCTCATTCATGGAGGGCAGATGACAACCAGTCGCCAGCCAAGTGGTGCTGATAAAAGGGTTTGACCTAGGAAAAGGCAAAAGGCAAAACCTTGACTGTAGACGAAGAAGTTGACTCTTTCAGTTCTCTGATCGACAGATTTGGTCGCTTGTCTGCTGTTTTACCTTCCAAATACACAAACATGGTCACACTTGTGGATTTTGTGTGATCCTGTAGAATTTTAGTTGTAGTCAAAATTAAATTATGTATCTCTAAAGCTAAAAATTTGTGTTGTGGAGGCTGCATGTGGTAGCCTGTTCTATACCTCTAGAACATATAATATATATAATATATTATATATAAAATATTATCTATATATATATATATATATATATAGTGTGTGTGTGTGTGTGTGTGTGTGTGTGTGTGTGTGTGTGTGTGTGTGTGTGTGTGTGTGTGTGTGTGTGTGTCACATATGTTCATATTTACTTCAGCACTGTAATGAACACACTATAACTGTCCCAGTCTCTATTTCCTAATTAGTCAAATGTGCTGACTGAGCTCAGGAAGTGGAAGCTGGCCTTCATGGAGCAACACAAGCTGGAGATAAGGAAAGAGAGGGAGAGGTATGCAGCCCAGACAGCTGGCCTTAGGTCAGAGCTGGACAGCATAAAGGAGCTGCTACAAACCTATGAGACTTCCAACCAGAGAAAAGATGAGGTGACTGCATGTGTATTTATTTGCTCTCTGCTGTGCATAATGTGCTGGTTGATTGGACCCAACTGAGATTTAATTTCCAGTCATTTCCATTGTTATGAAATCTTAGTGTAGGACTGGGTGGGCTTAATCCAGATATCAGCCCCATATCTCTCTCATGGTCACTTGCTCATTTTGTCTCCTATTCTTATGTACATTTAGAACTTCAAAGAAAAAAACAAGGAACGCCTTTATCTTTTTAAACAACCGTATCATGTGATGTGTCCTCCCTCAGGTGATCGGGAACCTGAGCCAGGTGCTAGACAGACAAAAAGAGAGGCATGAAAAGATGAAGGCCTTCACCCGCTGGAGACTCCAGCACACTGAGGCCAAAGAAGAGGTACATTGATGACACACTGTGGTGTTTCCCACAGGTTGAAAACTATTAACAGTGGGGTGGATGTCTTCAGAGGTTTTTGTATAGATTGGAGAGAGTTCAATTTAGCCTTTTTGTCAGGCTAAATTTCATAATCCTTTTAAAACAAGGAGCATATTCTTTTATACAGCATCAGTGTTTGCTTATTGTTTGTTTTCATGTATGTTTTAAAACTTTTAGCTCTCACATCTTGCAAAACACAAATTTGGTACAGACAATATTTAAAAAATGTGATGAACATCACATGAGCATCACATGTAATATCTCAACATCATGAGATGATTGTCTTTGAATCATCAGTTCACTCTTCAGGCTGTGATCGGTGGTGTTTGTCGGGTTCAGTCACATAGTATAATTATGTTTTTTTTATATTCATACATGTATATTTTTTTGAGAAATGGATGTAAAATTACTGGTATTGAATGTATTTTAACATTGCTAGCTTACTGTCAGTGCAGTTAAATGGTTTATGCAAATGATCACTCTCTGCATGAGTTACCGACCCATACATCACTGTCACTGCACACTGAACATGCATAATATGCCACATTTTTACACAAATAACCCCTTACAAAATTTAAATATATTTTGTCAGTGCACTGGTGAACAACCTGTTCCTTTTCATACTATACTGCTTATCAAACTAGCAAAACAGTTGTTTATGCCATTTGTTTAAAATGGAAAATTTAAGTGGGTGACTCATTTTCTTGTCTAAAACATGACACAGGAAGTGCACCACATGAGAAAATATACTGCACCTGCACAAGAATGAATTATGGGTATAATTATTTCCTTGTGAATATTTTCATGGTCTTGTGGTTCCTTGTTAGGCTCATGCTGTTCAGGTAGCGTGGCAGCACTACAATTTGCAGCTGAAGAAGAAGGTGTGGTTGGGCTGGCAGTCTCTGATCCAGAAACACTGGAAGGTCAAGGTGGAGCGGGCTTGCCGTGCGAGGGCCGAAGAGGTTTGCACCCGCCTGTCTACAGAGTATGAGGCCAAGCTGGCAGAGGTAAATAAATGAGTGAAGGACCTGCATATGAAACAGTGTGTGTAGTTTCCTGTGTGGCAATCCCAGCAATCTGGGGTCAGTAAGACATGTACAGAGCTGTGTCATGTAAAGCAGACCCAAAGCACCACTGGTTACCAGGATTCATTAGTTTCCTACATAGATACACATATTTTTCTAAGGTTTCTTCAGTTAATTGTGCATACAAAAGTGCATACAATTTGAACATTTCAATGAATAACAGACACATTAAACTTGATTAATAGATTAAGAAATCAAAGGTTTAATAAGGAAAGCAGTGTTATTGGTGGTGCTGATGTATATTTAAGGGTGAAACACAAAAGGCATAAGAATGAAAGTAAGAAAATAGACAGCATCAGGTGTTTTTGTCAGTATTATATAATCAGATAAATTAATTATTTTATCTTCTGCTACCTGTCTCTGCAGCACTGTGAGGCTTTAGAGAAGGCTCAGGCAGAGATTCAGAGACTACGACTGGAGCGAGAGCGCTATGAAGAATCTATGAAGAAAGCCTTCATGAGGGGCGTGTGTGCTCTCAACATGGAGGCTCTCGGCATGTTCCACACTACAGAGGGACGGCCAGAGCAGCCTCTAGTGCACCATCAGTATGGTCTGTAATAGAATAACCACACAAAACTATTTTTTAGAAAATATTCATCTTTTTAAATGACTACCACATTAAAACTTACACTGTTATCATCATCACAAGCCCCATAGCTATATAAATAGTTCACCGCTCTATACAACAAAGCATGAAGGGATTGCTAGCATTGCCTTTGTGTTGTATTGATTCAACACAACTAACAAGATGGAAACTAACTAACGGAAAAGAAAGAAATACCATTTCTCCTGTAGAGTGCAGCCGTGTGCTAATGACAACTGTGTAGATTTATGAGTGAGTGGAATGGAGGATGTTCTTTGTTAGTCTCTTGAAGTCATTCACCGTCCCATCTAACGGAGTGATGAGTCAGTGAGTGTGCTGTGTACTGACAGAGGGCTACTTACACACGTTACAACCTTGATGTGGCACTGAAAGATTAGCTGGAAAAGTTCAATAGCCCTTTTCAACAGTTGTTAAGTTGTGTATTTACTGTTATTTAGTAGTATGTTAGAGCTGTGAAAATTGGGTTCAGGGCTTGAAACAATATTTGAGTAGACAAACATAACTATCATAAACCTTGCATTGTAGCTGTAGCCAGCAAGTGGTGCAACAGTGCTCTCCAAGTTCTTGTCCTAAAAACGGCCCTAAAGCATTACAACATAATGTGCACACAGTACCATTGACACCAGCAAGGATAGCTCTTTGGTTTCATGCTATTAATTCACACCCTGCCATGAGTATGTTGCACCAACAGTCAGGATCAGGCAGTAGTTCTTTTCTGCTGTTCTCTGTGCTGTTTCTAGTGAGCACATGGCTGCTGAAGCTGGATCTCGCCATTTTTAGCTTGTGCAAACAAACTCTAGCATGGTCTTCTGCTCATCCATCTGCTTTCAGATTTAATGAGTCTTGCAACCTGAAATGCATTTCATTATGTGACTATCAAACTGGGGCTGGGCTGTTAATTGAATACTCTTTTCTTACTCATACTCTTTTTTTGCCAACTGGGCTAACACAAAATCAATATAAAGTGCTATTTAGCCTTTTTGAGTGCACATACTTGATAGGAGTTATGCATCATTAATGATCCAACACTTTTTTAATTTGCCAAAGAGGGGGCGTGTAGTTGGGACTGGCTGCTCTGTTACATATTTAGTTTAAAAATTATACTCTGAACATATTTCCAAACAAGCAAGACAGGATGAAGGTATTCATATTCTTGCTCAAACTTATCCACATATAACATTTTTATGATATAATATTAGTAACTCTGTGAATGTTCTCATTTATCCAGGTCATATTCATTCTGGCAACAATTGAAGGCAACTGGACTTAGATTTGTCTCTGAAGACGTTTCGCCCCTTATCCAAGTGGCTTCATTAGTTCGAACACTACAGTCAGACTAGTGGGGACTAGTCAGTTGCCTAATATTAGTAACATTAGTTTTGAGAGCTAGAAAGTAAAATTGTTCAACTAAAAGGAAATATAAGACCGGTAGGCTTTTCATTCACAGGATACCAGTCACCAGTTTCAGATCAGTTGACTTTTTTTTTTTTTTTTAACATGTATCAAGAGTCTGATTGAATTCATATTTTTCTTCTTTCTGTAGATATTCTGCCTCCCCAGGATGAGTCTGCCTCTGCTACACTGGCTCATCTTCAACCACATCCCATCC
This sequence comes from Pterois miles, assembly GCA_947000775.1. Lineage (NCBI taxonomy): Eukaryota > Metazoa > Chordata > Actinopteri > Perciformes > Scorpaenidae > Pterois > Pterois miles. The sequence continues at coordinate 6,175,645 of CAMQGK010000334.1, read as the reverse complement.
CTACCACACAGGTCAGCCCAGTCCACTTTGACCGCCCGGATCCTCACAGTGAAGTAGAGGATATGGTGAGAACCATACATTTATTTACACGCCATAGTTCTTCTATGCCATAGATCAGCTCCTTCTCAAATCTCTCATTGGATCAATCAACCCATCAGTAATTAATATCAAAAGTGTTGAATATGCTGTTGTATTTGCATTATTTTCTTTTTCTTTAATGTTGATTTTTTTTAAATTTGTTGTCACTTTGTATTGCTGCAAATTCTGGATTCACACTTTTCTTATGTAGAGGCCACTAAAACGGAATTGTTTGTACAGTACAGTTTCATTTGATTCCCTTCTACTCAGGTGGGCTCTTGTGCCTCCATGTCCAGGGCAGAAGTGATCCCTCCCACAACAGTGGTGCACAGCTCCCTCCCACTTGGGGGCACTGCAAGTTCCCACAAGCAGGTTAGCGTTAGACATACTGATCTACAAAACCTTTCAAGTAATGACAATGTCCACCCTCAAAAATGTTACTATGACGGCAGTTATATATTTGAATAAATGGTTGTCAAATTTATGACCAACAACTCCAAACTATTATACTATAGAAATCACACTTACACATGATGATACACAGTGATATTTTGTTGTTTCAGGTGAGCAGCCGTGTCATCACAGCCAGTCAACAAAAACCCACAAAGACTGTAACAGCTCGCATCACTGCACGTAATGACGTTGGTAAGGCAGCACGTAGCAACCTCCAGGTGATGGGTGTGGCTCCGCCCATGAGCTCTGTAATAGTTGAACGCCATCATCCTGTTACACAGGTATGGGACAACAGTGTGCATCACTACTGGATTACTATCTGTGTGTTATTATCTATATACCTTTAGTCATGTGATGCTGGAAAGATAATATATTTTTTTTTCCATTCTTTCAGCTCACCATTGGTCAGGCCACGGCCTCCAAGTTTCCTCGCTCCTCCCAACAGGTCCAAAGCTCCACAGGAGGCAAAAGCTCCTCCAGAACACACACCAGTACGTGCCATGTACACTCTATCAAAGTAGTTGACTGACCACACACACACATTTAACAGAAAGTGTTGCTTGCCTAGATTTAAAATGTAACGCATCCTATGCAACAATCCTAGAAATAGTTGGCGTGACATTAGTTTCAAGTCAAGTTTATTTTGATACCTTGGAGTGAATTTGCCCTTGCTCTCTGCATATGAAGTGAACATTAGATTTTTTCAGCTTCCTTTCATGAATGTGTATGATTTGTTGCGCAATATGATTTTTCTCAGGAAAATACTACACAGATGCAGGTGTTTAGAACTGCATGTTAATGTTTTTAATTATTACCAGCTGGACAGATTTTAGAATTGCAAAATGGACATTTATTTCTGTGAAAAGGTTTAACTTTAAATTATGCACAGGTGAGACTGTACTGTAATGTTAAAGATCACATATTTTAAGTATTTATTTTAGTGAAGTTGTCTATTGAGACCGACCGTCCAGCACTACAGGTTGTTTCCTTTATTAAACCAAAGCCATATGTTAATGATCTTAAGCACACTTTTTTTTTTTAAATAACAAATTTTACTACTAACTTTCTGTACAGAGTAGTAGTTGAAAATGACATGAAGTTTTTGTTAGTCCATATGTTGCACTGTTCATCCTCAAAAAATGCTACAGTGCTTACTGCTGGAACTCTCTGACTCCATCCGAATCATATCTGTAAGACAAATTAACATGTTCTGCAATAAAAGTTTGGCAAATATTCCCCATGTAGCACAGCTATATTTTTATAGATTTCTCACTATATTTGTAAATACAAAAATGGTAACTGAATATACCTGCAGCTTTCTTGTTCCCTGTGAGGATGAGGCCATGATAGAGTTCTTTAGCAGGGCTCCTCTGAGCCAGCTCCTCCCCGTGGAGCCAGATCAGCAGCATCCTGTTCCCATGCTCTCGATAGCTGTGCTGACCTGAGGACAGACACATATAGCACTGTACAGCCAAGAAAACAATTCAGCTAGTACAAATAACCTAAAGATTACCTCTGTGCATTGGATGTTAACATAGAAAAAATAAATTGGCCAGTTTGATTGGAAAAAAAGCTATCCAAGGATATTCTTTTCATTGCCAAATTTCCCATTTTAATCCATAGCATTTTGGCTACAAGAAGCTCATGTTGTACTATTTCAGAGAGTTGCCAAATGCCCAGTCAGAAGCCCGTCCAGTCAGTGTGAGTTATGGCACCTGTCCACTGCTCGTCAATGGCAGACACTTGGTCTTGAGTGAAGCCCCAGTGTCCTGCAAGACTTTTCCAGTCTCCTGGTTTCAGGAGCTCGTAGGCCAGGCGCCAGGCCATCGAACGGAGCTGCTTGGTCTCATAGCGGTGGTCGAGTTTAAACGTTAGCGGACAGTCGCTGTGAATTCTCTCAGTAACATCTGGGTTGGCCTGAAAGGGCAATTAAATTATTTAAAGGCCACAAGCCTCAGAGTCAGAGAGCACAGGAGCACTAGAAGATTTTATTGGAAAGACACTCACACACATAATTGCCAATATGAATGTGGAGTTAAACATTTTCAGATCAAGCAGGGAAAGGAATCAGGCATGCCCTTAATTAAATTTATGGTAAATTGGCTGTCAAATGCCTCTGGGTTGTGAGTCTTTTTTTTTTTTTTTTTTTTTTTTTTTTTTAACCGTGGATGCTTTAATTGTATTAAAGGGGGTTGAACTAATCAGATTTTGACATAGGGAAATGAATAATTTGTGATGAATGTAATTATTGATTTCAAGGCCTCAAGAATGGATTGTGGTACACATGAAACAGTTAAGGTTACAAGAATCATTTCACCGTCTCACCTTCCTCCAAGCATAGTATCTTTCTGCTTTGATGATCATGTCCACAATAATCACCTCATCTGCTCTGACTGCCACACCCAGAGCCGCCTTACCCTGCTGCTCCGAATCCAACAGGTACAACAAAACACACAAACTTTAATTACAACGGTAAAACGTGAATCAGGTTTAGAATTAGATTTTTCTCACAGTTTTAAGGTATTATGCTGCTGTTATGTTATGTGGATGGTTTAACTATCATGTTTTGACCAAGATTAAGTCCTGATAAAAGTGTGCACATGTACAAATACAAGATCATAACATATATGGTAACTCCACTATGTTAGCTCTAGAAATAGTTTTGTGAGTTTTTACCTTATCCTTGAGTGTCAGATCCAGCCCAGATTTAAGAAGCATTTCCACGACTTCTACTCTTGCCAGCTCTGCAGCGAGGTGCATAGCAGTCTGGCACCTCTAAGAGTTCATAGCATAGGACAGGACAACACAGCAGCAAATATGTTCTCAATTTATTTCTGTTCTTATGTGTGTGTGTGTGTGTGTGTGTGTGTGTGTGTGTGTATATATATATGTGTGTGTGTGTGTGTGTGTGTGTGTGTGTGTGTGTGTGTGTGTGTGTGTGTGTGTATATGGACATGTATAGTTGGCTTATCACCTTATCTGTGACATTAATGTTGCAGCCAGCCCTCAGTAGAGAATGGATGACAGGGATGTGACTGTTCTTCACTGCCAGGTGGATAGGAGCCTCTAGGTGCTGAGAGCAAAACTATCTTGTTACGCAACGCGAGCCCCCAAAAATGAACTGTTAGCTTTGGAGAAAATATGTAAAATTACACTGGTGTGCATCCAGGCTGAGTTCCATCAGCATCTGTGTTACCAAAAAACTTTACTGAGAGAGTGTGCTACTGCCACCTAGTTTGCGTTTGCTTACCTGATTCTGGAAGTCTGTATGGGCTTTGTAGTCTAAGAGGAGTTGGACAAGACACGTGTCTCCTCTTTCTGAAACTGGATGGAGAGCACTGCATTTGGCCTGCAAGAGAGGGAGGTTTAGCTGTAGGCCTACCTGAAGAACAAAAAAACATTATTTACCACATAAATGTTGATGCTGCCTAAAGGATAAACCATATTCCAATATTTACAGTAGTACATTATTAACAACAGGGCACCAAGTCACTATAGTGGCCTAGTGTACATTTGTAAGGATGTTGGGGTCACAGCCAGCCTCTAGCAGGGTCAGCAGACATTCTTCCTGACCATTCTCTGCAGCCTGATACAGAGCTGTCTCACCATCCTGCAATGCAGAAAAAAACATCAAAAATTATAATAGTGGTGCTAGATAATCATAACAGAAGCAGAAAATTCTTCTCAGGAGGACTACAATTTAAAATTACTTACTATACTCAGAAAAATTTGAAAGTGTTTTCAGGCCTATAACTGACTAGAATACAAACATCAACTACCCTTCTTATAAATGGATGGCATGGATTTATGCTGAAGTCTTTTTTTAACATTTTTTATTCTTTAATAACAGATCATCATGCTAATTCAGATGATATCCATCATTAAACCCATCTCAGTTGGAAGAGTCTTTGATCAGCAGCACCAAGTAAATCTTATAAAGTATAATTTACCAGTCAGACCTGAAGTTACAGCCAGAACACAGTTTGCCTTGTTTCAGTAACTAACACATGTTTGATACATCTCAATTAATGCAAAGCGGAGCCACCATGCAGCGATGGATTAGTCACTGAGCACACGCTGTCACAAACCAAACCGTGATAGAGACAATGTTTACACTGATTGTCTACCATATTGACTTCATCCCGTGTATCAAAGCTCTGCAGCAGTGATTGGACGGCATCCAAGTGGCCATTCCTGGCAGCTAAGTGCAGGGGCGTGTCCCCTCTCTGGCAGAAGGGAGGGAGGGAAACAACTGGCATCAAAGAGCATTGAGCTTGTTTGCAGGTGCAACACACAAATGTGCACCCAGACACATGAGCATAAATAGGATACAAACCACAAACACATAAGCAAATCCACACACACACCTTGTTGGGCTTCATGGTGGCCATGTCGTATGGCACTATCAGCATGTCCATCAATTCAACACACCCATGCTCTGCTGCCAATGCAAATGGCCGGTGTCCTGACTGAAATATAAAGAATTGAGGTACAAATAGACAAATTTACTGCATGGACTTTGGTACACCTAAATAACATGACCAAACTGTGAATTATACATTTGATTTATGAAAAGTTAGCATCAAATAGATACCTGGTCATCTTTGTCTAGTTCACTCATCTGCAGGTCATTAACTATATACTCTATAATTTCAGTGTGGTTGTTGATAGCAGCACAGTGCATGATGTTCAGTCCTTCCTGAGAAGCAAGAAAAGCATCTGGAATGAGGTTCGTAATGAGATACGCATACAGATGGTAGGTCAAAATCCAGGATAATGGAAATGAATTAACACATGCCTAAGGAGGAGGAGTGTTGCACAGTATAAAAAGACAAATGGCCCAATTTCAACAGCAGAACAAAAGTCGTGCTGTTTCTTTACCTCATTCTCAACCTTCTGCTCAGCCCCAGCCTGCACCAATAACTGCAGGATCTCCAAGCTACCAAACCAGGCAGCCAAATGAATGGGCGCCACACCGTACTGTCAGATGCACAACACAAAATGAAAAGTTGTGATCATTTAAGAATATTGCATAAGCTATTGTCAGTGGCTCACATTTACAGATGCAGGTATTTAAACCCCTCTCACCTTGTCCTTTTGGTCCACCTTGACCCTCCGCTGCAGAAGAAGCTGCACAGCTTCCCTGTTTCTGCCAGCTACTGCGTAGTGAAGGGCAGTCCTGTTATCCTGAGGCAAACACCTTCATTAGTTTGATATCGGTTTTTTACAAAATCCCAGAAATGGCCAACCTTTGAGTCAGTTTGTGTGATATTATACAACGCAGTATACTAAGTTGTAGAAAGAGGGTTTGGTTATTTAGACCCACCACATTCTTTGCATTGGCATTGAGCCCTTTTCCAAGACTCTTCATGGTCTCCACATCATTTCTCTTAGCTGCTTCCATAAACTGTTTCTCTTTATCAAGCACTGCACAATACAGCAGACAGGAAGGTTTAACATATGACTTTTCAAATATATTGTATTATTTAATATGTACAACGGCATGAACTAGACTTAATACACAACTGGATGACCTGTGAGGAATTTACAACAGTATATTTGAGTCAAAAGCTCAGAGGGAACATGCTGAAAGGTTAGCTGAGATGAGTGTATATCTGTATTATGTGCTGTGGAGGAGATCGTCTTGGTTTCAACCTTGTGCAAACATGCATTTCTTCTAAAACAAAATACAGTCAGTCCACCACAATGAATAACTAATGATTCATCAATACAAACTCAAGGGTTCAGTCCTTAACAAGAGACATTTTCTTTGAAATACTCCATAATCTATCATTTCAATATTCTGTGAAGCCACTGAATACTATTTATTTCCCACCTTTTCTCATGTTCTTGTGCATACTCACACATCTCTTCATTGTCAAAGCTGTTGTCTGTCTCCTCGGAGTGCTTGTTCAGTATGAAGTCACTGAATCCCCTCACAGTCTCATGTCTCATCCACTTTCGAGGGTCCAAATTTTCTTTCTTAGGACGATACTTTTTGACCATCGCCTTCAAAGCCATAGCTCTTCTCGGCATTGGGAAGCTCATTATGGTTCCTCTTTGTGTGGCCAAGGCAGGCCTTGTGTAATTTATTAACAGCCCAGTGTGTGCACTGGAAGCAAAGCAAACCAAATACCTGAGGAAACAGGTGCCACAGAAGATGAGACAACCCGGTTTTTGTGCAGTTCCCGTCTTCAAATAGACAACAGCAAGGCTTGAAGTCGAAGCATACTCCTGATATAGTCTTAATGCTGGAGGGCTGATCTGTGTTTACTTTACCCGCTCACACCCACATGAAACTGCTGATACTAACAGAGAATATTTTACAAGTCACACTTCACCTGTTACATGACTAGCATATGGCATGACTGTGACTTCATTAATATCATGCCTTGAGTATGTTGTGCAATGTTTACCATAGATTACCATAAGACTCTAATAGCAGTTTAACTTGTTTGTCCAGGGATGTTTGACAAGTTACACGTACTCTTTAGGAGCAATTTTTCCCATTCACACCTGAGGCAATACAGTCTTTTACTGCTGGTTACCGTACAACGTGTTTTTCAGGACGTAAACCAGCAATACTCCAGTCAAAGTCTAAACCAACCTACTGTAATTCTTCAGTAAGCCAACCCTTTTTGGTCAAAAGCCAAATTAATAAAGAATGTATGGTAATTAATGGTAAAAATGTCATCAGCCAATGTGAAATTTCAGCAGAATAGTAATTTATTTCAACTTTGATTTACACGATAGAAGGATTCTCTTATCTTCATTATTAAACATATACAGTTATCATTGGAAAACACAAATACAATTGGAAATTACTGTAAATATCCAGATGAAATAACTTCACGAAAATAAATTAAATATCAACGGCACCTAAGCATGTAATAATACCCTTATGATCCATTTTGCATACAGTAAAATATAAGCATTGCACTTATCTTCAGAAAGTAACAAAAATAGGCAATGAAACTGACATACATATTTCCATTAATTTGCTAGAATTAAAACTGAATTTGTCTTTTGTCATCTCTAGTGTATGGGTTACAAAAAAACAAATAAGGCATATTAGTGCAAATATTATAGGCGTCTTAATTATGGATTTTTTTAAAGATAAATGGCTTTGTGTGCAATAAAAACCTGCTCTGTGGAACATAGAGATGTGTTTTTAGTTCCTGATGAAAACCGTCTCAGTTCCTCCAGATGAGGATGCACGTTATTCATGCATGACGGTCACCTGAAGAACTTGTCGATGGTGTTGCGAGGGCCGAGGCCTTTAGCCTTCTTAGAAGGAGGAGAGGAAGGCGAGTCCCGTCTGAAAGTCATTCAAAAACATAACTATGGATATAAATTAAACAAAAAAAACACAGATTCTGACTTTTAATTATTCACGTCAAAAACACATTGGCGAGAAATTCAATCTCAACTGGGGTCAGAACTCGCTGACATATTTAGGAATATACTTACCAAAAGATACCTCCTCAGTAACGGAGATTAATTATGGCCCCCTTTTAATGAAAATTAAAGATGATATAAGCAGATGGAACTCCATTTCCTTTCTCAGCCTGTCACAGGATTGAATGTGTAAAAATGAAATTCTCCCATGATATCTATTCCTATTTCAAGCACTTCCTGTTGAAATCTCTTTGAAATTGTTTTCATAAATGAATAAGATTATTTCCAGATTTTTCTGGCAGGGCAGGAAGCCCAGGATTAAACTCAAAACAATGAGACTCCTAAAGGAGGAGGGGGGTGGCACTAACCCACTTTAAGGATTATTATTACGCAGCCCAGGTGAAACCTTTAATTAATTTATGTATGGTGACATTTCACACCATGTGGAAAGATATAAAACTCCGTTATAAATGATCCCCCAGTTCACACCATACTGGCCCATAAAAATCTGGAAAAAAAGTTTAAATAATGCCCAAAGTGCATGGATTAAAGTTCATGAATTAAAGCCCAGTTTAAACAAAAGAATATCAATTAGATGAAAAAATTACAGATAATTCAGTGGTGTGCGTTTGATCCTGGGTTTTTACCTAATAAAATGGATTATAGATTTAAATCTTGGATTTCAAAAGGAGTTACCACATTCTATACACTTACAGAACATGGAAAATTTAAAGATTTTGAAACCCTGAGGAAGGAATATCACCTCAATTATCAGATTTTTTCAGATACCTTCAGGTATATTGAAAATAATTTTGTCTGCTTACCAAAATGAACCAATTACAGGTGTTACTTCTAAGCTTTATAAAGGCTTTTTTGACAAAAAAGACCCACTCTTACAGAAAAGTGCGAGAGGGAGGGCAACCTTTTAATAGCAAAAAAGTTTGGTTAAACATCTCCAGTGGAAATGCACAAATTCCCTTATGTGGCGTGAGTTTGGCTGGAAGTGTTTTATTGTCCAATGCAGAGGGCTGACAGAGGGGATGCAAAATGTTGGAGACTGTGTGGGGAGGCTTGTCATTGGCATGTATTTTGGATCTGCCTGGGGATAAGACCCTTTTGGGCAGATTTTCACAAAGCACTGAAAAGCATAATTGACTCAGAAATGCCTTTGGATTTCTCCATTTCATTTTTAGGAAATTTTGAATTGCAGACTAGATGTGCTGACGAATATCTGTTTGACATCAACTTGTAAAAAAAGGCTCACACAACACTGGTTGCTTCCTGAGCCACCCACAATATCAGAGTGGAGAGATTTTGTAAATGATACATATGTCATGGAGAGGATTACCTTCTCTCACCAACTCGAGAAAAATGTATTCATTAAATTTTGGACCAAGTGGGTCAAATATGTAAAGCCCTTACGACCAGATTTTGTGCAGGTGTAGTTTTTTTATTTATTTATTTTTTGTATGGTCATATACTTTTACAATCCCCCTCATATTTAATTCACTTTGGTTTTGTCTGCACATGTTGTTCTCCCCTAACTGTATAACGTTTCTTTGTGTTCTTTATAAAAGAAAAAAAATAAAATGTAAAAAACATAACTACTTTACTTGGAGTAGAGGAATATGAAGGGACCACATGTCAATATTTTGTGCAACAATCTGTAATCTCACCTTTTGGTTTTTCCTTTACTTGCTTGCATTGGCAGGAGACGGCTTCTGTCTGCAAACAAAAACAGACACTCATGAACACAGACAGAAAAAAAAAAACTCTTATCTGACAAAAAAAAGAGAGATCCACTGGGGAAGCACACAATTGCAGGACCTCCTCTGGGATATAAAGAGTGCAATTTCTGAGGCAGGCTTGTTTAAGAGGAAACCGAGGTGCAGTTCATTGTGGGAAATGAATAGGTGAGAAAGTGATTTAGCCATTTCCAAGACCAGGGCAAAGGAAGCCCCATGGACTGAAATGAGATGTCTTTTCTCTGTAGGAATCAATACAAATGTCTCACAATATCACTGTCAGTAAATAACAAGGTCATGGGCCACCAAAATCCTCCCAAATAGACATTCCTTCTGTTAAGTCCAGTTTGTAGGCGTTACTAACAGGATCCTATTGGTCATCAACAGAGATCAATACACTGTCAGACTTTAGATCCATGCAGGAAACACTTACATTCCTGGTATATACACAAGAAACACAATGATTAGCCAAATTAAAGTGGTTGAACTTTACAAGATTATCATAATAATGTCTCAAATGGCAATGTGAAAACAATGTGAAAGGGTCTCTCTACAGAGAACCAGCTCCCCTTGGCTTTAAAGCAAATTTCACCACTCTCATAGTGTTGTTTTCATCTGAAAAGCTCTAAAAATTCCCTCTACACTACCTGCTAGCACCAAACAGCAGATTTAGCAGCTACAGAGACAGATATTTGTCTCAAGAGTTGGACCAAAAACAGTCATCAGACTCACAATGAATGTTAATATTGCTCTGCAGCTGCTGAATGTTTAATTAAGCAACTTAATCCTATCAATTGAAAAGGTGTTGATATGTCAGTGTTGTGTTCACAAAGGGTTTCTGCTGGGTTAGAAAAAAAAATCAGTTATAGCAGGTTTAGTGATGAAAGATAATAGAAAAGTCCATATAATGTGGTTCCTGTTTAGTGTGGATGTGTTAAACCACCTCATTTACAGTAATACACACACTCACCTGTGGCCTTGCTATTTATAACTGACGGTGGGTTTATGGGAGATGATTTTTGCCCCCCTAGCTCATGGAGGACCTTCTGGTTCAGGCAGAGGTCAACATGGTGGTTAAAGATAGTGAGGTCATCACTATCCTGGGTCAGCTGACATACTGGGCAGATGAGGACAGGGCCTTTATCATTACATGACTGAGGCTGTCGCAGGGTCGCTGTTTTGCTGTCACCATTGCTCAACAAAACCGTTTGAAGAGAATCGTTTTCCACGCTGTGTTGGTCTTCCTGAAGATCGACTCTGTTCAACTTCAGCTCTTCACAACCCTCATGGTCATTCTCTAGGTCCAGATCTGACTCTGAGTCAGAAACTATACATTGGATTGGCTTTCTAGAGGAATCGCTGAGACACTGGTCTATATGTCTGTTGAAGACATTCAAATCAGTCGTCTCCACGTGCTTGAAACACACCGGACAGGTGAGGCTCTCCGACACTGTACTGCCACAGCCTGATGTGGATGCATGGGCCTCTACGGGAGAGAAAAAGTCATTTTCTGAGAGTTCTGAGGCTGTACAGTCACTCTTGTGTTTTGTTGATGACTCTGCACCCTTTTCTACAGAAGTGCCTGTGGAAGTAATCACAGAAGCATTTTCCCCATGCCCTTCCTCTTGTGTGCTGGCATTCGCTGCCTGCTGTTGCAGTCGTTTGGCATGAGCCCTTTGGAAGAAAGACTGTTTGGGTTCCTCACCAGCCTCTAACCCTCTCTGCTTACTCCCCCAGGGAACTTCCTCTTGTTTCTGGCACTTCTGTGCCAGGGGAGGACAAGCAAAGGACCCAGTTTGGAAGGAGTGACTGGAGAGATGCTCTCTCTCAAGCTTTTGATTCATTCCTTGGGGAGAGCCGCTAGACTCTGTCTTGCCTGGCTGAAGAAAGCCAATGATGCTCCTCTGCAGGGGCTTTTTATCATCCAAGCTGACAAAGACAGATATTCTTACACCTACGAGCACAAAAACAAATTATCCGAAGAAAATTTCAAAAAATGAACGCCAACTGTGTTATTTCCACATGCAGTGTGTCACAGATCATTTAGATTTATTTCAAGATAGTTATATTAATTGATATGTAAGTTATATTGCTATATATAATTACCCATGAGTCTCAGTCTGAGTGGCTGGGGGCTTTCATTGTCAATTTCAGTTGTCAATAGGTCCTTAGCAACAGCAAAGATCTCATCCACAGTTGCAACGGCATACAACAGCGTCAGCGCCCTTGTTTTTACCTCAAAGTTCACATTCTTCAGCTTCAGTGATACCGTTTTACCCTTCAGGAAAAATGAAGAAAAAACACAGTTGAAGTCATGTCAGGGAAAACAGTTGTCATTTCTGTCTGCTGTCTAACAACCTCTTAATTTTCGGCATTATCAATGATACTGTGTGGAAAGGCCATAAATAGAAGAGAGAAATCTGTCATATCACTTGTCAGAATGCATTTTGTGAGTAACATGCCACAAAGCGCTTTCATCGTAATGTGATCATCTGCCCAGGGAGACATTTCCAAGGCTGATAGTAGCCCCTGCTGTCTATTTAATGGCCCTCTATTTCCTCCAGCTATCAAGGCCACATCGGGGCCCAGGCAGGGGGCGATGGTCGTGCCAAGCTATCCAGTCCTTTCTCTATCGATTTCAAAAAGGAATGAACAGGTTGAGGTAATTGTATGAGATCCTGTTTGGAGTCAAGGTGATTCTGGGGAGGCTGAGAATAAGACAGCATTTCTTTGAGTTTTTTGACCAATATAAACATTTCTGTTGATCCATTTTTGTGCTATAGATTTCTGTTCAAATATCCCCAGTGCTTGCTTTATTTTGACAAGTCTGAGACAATCACGTACATCCTGAGTGTTAAGTCAAGATTCACCCAACCAATGTCTCAGCAGTATACAGTATAACACTGTGTGTATGGTTGCTGTAACAAGGACAGGCAGAAAGAGCTGTGTTCAAAACACCCTACTTGTCCATAAGACATTGAGAGGTATGTTCATGTTGCAAAATAAATAACGTAACCCCCATTCACTACCTTTAGACCTTCCTTCTTCATGTCTTCTGCTAAGTCTTCACAGAGCTCCCTGCATAAAGACAACTGCTCCTCAGCTTTGACCAGTTCTTTAAATGTCCTGTAAATATTAAGTGTCAGAAAACAGTGTGACAGAAAGGAAATGAGGGAGAGTTAAGAAAATCAATTCAGCTGTGTCAGTGTCTATTTATGCCTCATTAAAACCATACCTTTCTGTGCTCATGCTTTTTCTTTCTTCGTGCCTGCATAAAAGCAAAGACAGCAGGCGTTAGCTCCTCTTTCTTTTTCAGTCAGTTGTGCTGAGTTTTATTAAACAGACAGTGGAGTACCTTGCTATATGTGTAGAGCCCAGACCTAGGGAAACCTGCATGAAATGATGCCAGGCTGTCTCAGAGAACAACAATGACAGCAACTCCATCTGCTGGCCAAGATGAGAACAGCTACTGATGCCCAGAGCATTCAGCATCTTCTCACTCACCTTCCCTATGCCAAAAACCTGGAGAGGATACACAAACACATTTATACACCCTTTAAATATTGATATAGATTTTCTTTCAACCATCAGCCCCGTATCTGCAGCACATCATTAGTCACTTCACACCTCATCTGTCAGCCTTTAATAATACAAAAACACAGGATTACATTCTAACATCTTTCCATAATTATTCACCAACTACACCACAAGGGTCTCTGTTTATGTTTTAGTTTGAGCAATGTGTACCATACTTTGCGAACTGGGAGATTCTGGACAAAGTCCATGACTGCCTCTCTAGTGGAGGGGAGTCTGTATTGGCCGTTGGGCTTGTTCTTGTCACTGCACACCTTGGCAAGCATCATGTTTGGAGCAATTCCTAGAAGAGTGAATGGTGTGTTTGTAAATGAAGGGCTGGTAAAACATAACACATAATCTTGATCATAATTCTAAACAAAATGTGCAGGAAAGACTTTTATTATTACAGTTTATTATTGCTAAGAATGAATAATGCTTAAAATTGAGTTGCCTGTTTTTATTCAGAAAGTAGGGAGGAGGGAGAGGGAGAAAAAACAGAAGATGTTAGAAGAGTGAAACAGTTAAAAAGACAAATGTTTAACATTAGCATGACACTAAAAAAAGGACAATGCTTAATTAATCATGTCAGAGTAGTTTTCTGCTCACCTGCACTGGCAGTCAACATGGTCTTCTGCTCAATGCGGAAGCGCATCTCTCTCACGGCCTCCTCAACAGACGTCCCAAACACCTCAAATGCACCACCAGCAGCGCCGACACTTTCAGAGCCCGACAAGCAGGGAGGGGAGCTCTGGCTGTCTTCAAACAGCAACGGAGAGAGGTCTTTCTCCTCTGGCGCTGCCTCCTGGGGAAGCTCGATCTGCTCTTCACCTTTACAGAAAAGAAATTACTTCACACAATTATATGCTGGATTTCTAATGTACGAAAATTTTAGCATCCAACAGAAATGTCTCCATCATATTATCATGTCTAAAGTAAATGTGGCAAAAGCTGCAGTTACAAAAAAAAAAAAACACCAGTCTACATTTCTGTATAATCAAGTCCTGCCTGTAGCGGTGGTGCTGGCGTGGAAGCGATGTGTACGTGAGGATTGTGGCCAGCTCTGTCTCTGTTCCAGGTGGTCTGTAAAATCCAGATAAGCTTCATCCAGGCTCATTGGCTGAAAGTGAGGGTCATAGTCTGCAAAAATCTCCCGGATCTAACAGAGAGATACAGTTCATGAGCACCTGCAAGAAGACACAAAACTGCTGCCTAGCATTTGTTTTCATGCAAGTTTTCATGTATTGCTAGATGTATTTATCTCTTTGAGTGTGTTTTGCAATCACTCTTACCTCGTCACTCACAGCTCTGTATTTAGCAAAGTTAGTTGGAACAATAACTAAGTTGGGGCACAGTTTCTTTGCAATAAAGCCAGGCATGGCGGCTCGGACCCCATACTTCCTGGCATGGTAGTTTGATGTTGACTGAAAGAGAAAGGGTGAGATCTAAATAAAACAGAAAACACTTTAAATGTCTTGAAGCCATTCATATAACACTGGCATTGGTTTAAATATCCATGATTTCTTATATTATAGTAATGTACAGTGCAATTAATTATTTAGTCAATGAATTATTTAATAATATATAAAATATGCATATGAAGTATGTCTTCCTCCACTGTAATTTGAGAAAATCTAGTACTGCTGCATTACACTGTGAGGATCATGGTTAGGACATTTATAATGATGTGCTTCTGTATGTGATAAATATTCTAACTTGCAAAGCTATGATTAAATGGTTTGTGATGAACTGTATCACAGAAAGTTGTACAATGTGACCAGTAACTTCAAGCACGTAGTGTTTCTATTAATTTTTGTCTATTTCTACCCTGTCTTTCTTCAGAAATGTCATAGCTGTGTCCATTTCCAGAACATACTCAATTTGAACCCACCAGCATACTCATGGATCCTACAGCCATGGGCTTGTGCTTTAGCTCAGGACGGTCTCTCATTTCCACAGCAGCGTAGAAAGCATCCATGTCGACATGTACAATCACACGGCTGAGATCACGACTCCTCTCCAGCTCGGCGGCCATCCTCTCCACCTATAGAGATTAATGCACTTAGGTAGCATGATATTTATAATGTAGCTTTTTCATTTACTAGCACATCTAATTTGTCTGCATATGTATTTTTACGTGACCTCTAAAAAGAAACAGGTGCCAACCTCAACCCAGTTTAATCCATGGCATGTCTTACCTGAGCATGTGCTTTCTTTAACTGTTGTTCTGTGATCTGTGCCTTCTGTAGCATTATTTTCTCAATACGCTGGTTCACCTGCTGCTCTCTCTTCAGCTCATTCTCATAAAACCTAGATCCCTGCATTCAAACGACAAGGGCAATACAGAGTTACACATTTTGTAGCACAGCTATAATGAAAAGCTACAATAACACATCTATTTTTAGGACTGTATGTCATTACCCAGAGGATATAGGACTTTCACACAAGGCAGGACACAGACAGTAAAACAGGACCTCACATTTCACATTGTCCACAGCACACTATTGAGCCTTGTCCGTCAGTTATCTTATGTTTGGAAGATTATTAATATGTCACACAGGTATAAAAGAACAAGTCTATTGGAGTTGTTACCTTGGATGACTCCATGATGATCTTGTTGATCTTGTCCCTGTCAAGACCCTCCATACCAGCCTTGTTGTCATTGAGGGCCATCCTGGAGAGGAAGCCCTCTCCTTTAGTGGATGTAACGCCATTGTCCATCCTGAAGATGGATCCTTGATGGGAAAACAGACTTTATTTTGGGCAGTAGCCTATTGTCCAATTTATAACGATCTCAACTCATAAACCTGTAAGATATCGGATCTGTATATCCTATTATATGCGAGCCTTTTCCAGCTAAATCAGAAAAAACAGTGATTTCAAAACTTACCTTTTCACCCTGAACAGGATCGATCACACTGAATCAAAATCGCTCAGCTGTCAGCCGTTCATGCCTGTACATGTTTTGAAAACAGACGCTGACGGTTTTGGCGGCACTTCCGCGTACATACGTAATTTCCGGAAAGGGTTGGACTTATCCGGTTTCTTCAAATACACTAAATAAATTAAATAAAGGAAATTACATTGTGCTAATAAGAGAGGTTTTACGAGAAAAATAAATTGCACTAATGTTCAAATTACTACGTTTCTCCAGATAATTTATTGCATTTCCGCGAAAGTCTAAACATGAAACAAAAAACACCTTCATAGCTTTCGTTTCCTATGAAATTTATGATACTTTTTAGGTGACGTGTTAAAATTAATAAACTGTCCAGCTGCTCTACAGCGGCCCCACGTTGTTATAAAGAGTCACAGCATTTCGTGTAATTAGACAATTAATTTAATCTCACAGAAGTTATTCTAAAAAGCAAAGTTTCCAACAAGATAGTCTTTTAAAGCTGCAGTTAATGATAATCATCATTATTTTACCCCAACGATGGACCTGAGTTTCCTTTTAGACTTTATGGCTTGAAATTATGTTGTCTGATATGAAGATCGAGGATCTTGTGAACCTTAGACCGGGGCTTTTTCATTGTGTATGAAGGACACGGATTACTGGTCTATAGAAGAGCACTAAACAAAGCATATAAATGACTTGGCATTGTTGAAGCAGGTGGATCTAAGGGATGTGTAGCAGCCACGCAGTCAGATAATACTACAGAAAATCCAAAAGCATTGATAAATTCACTCAGATTCATAACATAAAAAAGAAATGTTTTTTTAAACTTCCCAAAGCCTCTTTGCAAAATCCCCCCGTCTGTAGCAAATTCCAAGTTAGTCAAATTAAAACGTTCATTTCCGTTTTTCAGGTACACCCCTTAAATGCACGTGCAGTAACACGTTAATGATTTTAATTTGAAGGCGAATGTGCGTGACTTCCGGTATCGCGGTGATTGTGTGTGACTTGACGCTGCTCTGTATAGGGTACACAGTAAAGCGTGGCTGCAGCTCCTCCCCCGACCTGAATGAAGTCAAGCTAGTCAGTCGTCCGCTAAAGCTAACTTAACTGCGGAACTACAGCAGCGACACAGACCGTTGCTCGTCATTTGTAGCTTGAAATTGAGGTTCTGCGTTAATACGGAGGCCTTCCTCATCGACCACTGTTTGGAGTGTCTTATCGACTGCAGCTAAGATAGCTAATAAGAATAGTCACAAGTTGCTAGTTGAGTTAATGTTAGCTAGTTGCGTCGTTTGACAGCTAACGCTAACTAGCTAGTCTCATTGGTATTCGACGTCAGTTTCAAAACAAAGCCCGCACAACCGAGAAGTTGAGAGTCAACTGTCACCTCGAGAATAGCTTACCACTAAGCAAGCTAGCTGGGTTTGTCTTTCAACCGACTGAGGATAAATGACGTTATTCAGATGATGTTTGATAGACCCAGTTAATGCCTAACGTTAATCAACGGTATTTCCCTGACGTTGAGGCTAAGTTAAAGAAGCTGTCAGCTGGCTTGCTTGTGACGCGGTTGAACTTGTAACTAATCCAGCAGCTAGTGTTAAGCGTCGCAGTTCTGTCGATAAAATCAGGTTCAGCTCGGTTTTTCCTCTAACGCTTGAATTTAAATGTCCGAAAAGAGTTCATCGTCCGGTTCGGACGAGGATGTGGACCCGGAATCCGGTCAGCATGTGGAGCTCGGAGGCGTTTTAAGCAAGGTAACGTTAGTTGAAGCAATTTCAATGTTACTCTGTGTTATCCAAAAGAAATAAGTACTTTATGTATCTCAATCACACACTCCTAGCTAAAACACGGTGAATATTATTTGTGAGCTGCAACAGTTGAGTTAATTCCTGCATACACATCATGCAGGCAAAGGATAAGTTCACTGCATAGTCAGCTAACTGTTTGTCTTGTACCTCTTGTATGTTTACAGTGGACAAATTACATACACGGATGGCAGGACCGATGGGTCGTGTTGAAAAACAATACTTTGAGCTACTACAAGTCGGAGGATGAACGGGAATACGGCTGCCGGGGGTCTCTGTGCCTCAGCAAGGCTGTTATCACAGTAAGTATATACTTTGCTGCTGTCTTTTTCACAAAAGAATGAGCTTAGCACCTGTCCAACATTTCAGGTAGTAAGGGCTCATAGGACGGGCGACCATGAAAGGCCTCATTTTCTGCATCAGTGGTCTTGGAATAGGGTTACCTCTCTTGCAGGTCTCAAATGTTTTGATCCTGTCTTTCCCTGTCATCAGCATAGAGTTGAACTTTAAATCCTTCAATCCATGTTCTTCAAAGCTAGAAAGGTAAACATTAACCAGTAATGAGGCTGCTATTAAGATCACAGGTAGGTAGAGACCTGTTGTTTAACAGACCAAGGTATTCTTGCTCCAGCAGTCATTTGAGATCTCATCCATGGCAGTTATAGCACCGGCTACTTGAAATCTGTGCTCCCTGTGGTTAAAATGTAAGAGCTGACCACATACTGTACATATCAGACCTGTATTCTCCCAATGCAGGCCTCCCATTGGCAAGATAAGTTGAAATCCCACACCCTGGTTAAATATTCACTATTCACTCTGAGCATACCGCCACCAAGTACAGAGGCCAAACAAATGGCTTTGCTGTGATTTGTGCAATAGGATTATACTGTATGACTTAAAACTGGATTAAAATGACAACATGAAAGGTTACAGTTAGTATCCTCTAGTGAGAGTGGTCATTTGAATGTGCATTATGCCAATTCTGTGTTTGTGCAGACCTGAATGGTACTCCACAAGACATTCATAGTGTTTTGTAATTGTGTTATAGTATGCTAATTACACGTGATCACTAATAATTAGAGTCGTATGACTCACACGCTCACTTCTTACTGCCTTTCCCCTCTCCCTAAATAAAGCCAGTGCTGTCTACAGAGACTGTGGTATGAGGAGGACTCAGGAATGCAGAAACAAGCCTCTGCTTCTCTTGCTTAATATCAGTCTGCTACATACTGCATAGCTGCAGACACACCAGACTGTCCTCAGACGGAAGCAAAATGTGCAGGAAATGTTACTGTCTGAAAATTTCTATGATGGGCCTGTAAAGCTCACAGTTCAAGCTTTTTGTCAGTGCATTAGTGTTTTAATGTCAGTTTTATGTTTTTGTACAGAGCAAATATGTAGAAATAATAGTAAATATTCATATTTATTGTTTTAAATATTATTTTAATTAAAATACAAACATGTTTGCATGCACACTAGAATGAGTCCTGGATGTCTCTTTTTGTGAGAAAGTTAAAAGTGTTTGGCTGATAGCCTTCTCTTTCCTAACACTGAAGATGCCACAGTCCTATACACAGAAAATAGCCAGTGCAGCAAGGATATTCACTAGTGCTTACACAAGTGGAAGGAGACTGTTCCAGGCAGAATGAAAGTGGTATGAACTGGGTTGTAAAGCAGAGGTTTATGGGCCGTGTCTGATACAGCACAGTAAGATAGACTGGATTTCTCTAACCAGTAATGGCATCATGGCTGGATGCACTTGAACTTATTATTGCAATGCACACCCATCCTTATAGTGAACTTTAGAAAGTGGAGGGCATTTTTGATGTTACACCTGTCTCTTAGGTGAAACTCCTGTTCTGAAGTTGTCTGACTGTAAAAGAAATCATTTAAGGGTCGGAGAAAACTACTTACTCCTTTCAGTGTCCCAGATCCTCAACTTCTGTGTTAAAGTGTCCAGACAATGTTGCACAAAATTCTGCAGGCCATGTTCAGAGTTGGAGTGTATGTTGTTGTTGTCTGTGGCAACAAATAAACCAGCACATGAGTGTCATTCAGAAAACCTAATTAAAATGAGGTTATCTCAGCTGACAGAGCAGCTGTAGTCATGGTTCTACTAAAGAGAAAAAAGGGAAGGAGACGCTAGTCAACTGTGTCTTATTTCTTATTTGGAGCCTTTGCAGAACAGATCTCTCCTCAGCTGAGAGTGGTGGTCAAATTCCAATCTCAGAGGAAACGGGAATTCTTTGGTGCACGTGTTTGGGTGCCTAAGGCGGTCAGTGCTGGGAGCTGGGTGGGGTGCATTGTAGAACGGGGGAGTGAAATAGTTGAATGATTTGGCCTAATAGTAGAAGGAAAAGTTATGATGACCCAGGTTCAGGCGAAGGCATGAGGAAAGAATATCTGTTTTTGCACAGCTCTTCTGCGGCCGTTTAGGGTTACTCCTGCAGACACAAGACATCAGTTTCTAATTAAAATTCCTGTTTATTGTGTGGCAGCAGAGGCTTTTCTGTGACTGATGGAAACCATGTGTGTCCAGGATGTGTCATTGCTAGTCAGCCAGTGTCATAAACAGACTGTAGAGGCATTATAGAGGGATTTTTGCTCTGATTCCTCTGTGATTTTATTAAACTAGTGTGTCAAGATGTTATTATACTAGGGGAAAATGTTACATTGTGTTTTTTTTGTATTTTGGTATTCAAATATAGATATTTGGTTTTGGAGATAGCATTTTCTGACATGATCACACATTTGCTCTGTCTAATATCTTTTCATGAGCCCTCTCCTCTCTCTTTGCAGCCTCATGAGTTCGATGAGTGTCGTTTTGATATCAGCGTGAACGACAGTGTTTGGTACCTCAGAGCTGAAGATCCTGAGCACAGACTCCAGTGGATTGAGTCAATAGAGCTGCACAAGGTGAGTGGAACGGGCTTCTCTTTCTTGATAGATTTTCTGGATCTTTCTTGCTGGCGTCCTTTTACACCATGGTTTGCTTGTCATACTCACTGTCTTGTGATAACGTTATTCATGTGAATTTTTCCTTCCTGCTATAAGCAAGTCAGTGGCATTACCATGATATATTAATTAATGATACAGATGCTCAGTGTGTCTGAATCCAGTCCCTGTTGTGCTTATGTTTTTATTTTTATTTACATGGTGCTTGTCAAGAATCTTGTGTCAGTTCCTGAGGCTATGATAAATATTTTATACTTGTTAGACTTGCCTAATCACCCACTGAAAACATTGTTTTGCTGCAATATTGACATTTTTCAGGTATTTAGGTTCAATTTTGGGTCAGGGTGTTTTTCAGAACAGACAGGGAGTTATTTGTTTTGTTCAGGGAGCTGGGTGTGGCAGGACAGGGATTCGGGGACACACACACACACTCATGCAGCCCTTCACCCTGGGAATGTGAGGAATCTGTGGAGTGAGGTGTTGAAATGGGGGTATCCCCTGTTATCAGATACCAGGCAGCTGCTCACCCTGCAATGACATCACATTAACATAAACATACGTGAAGTGTATGAAGCATGTTAGGTATGTCGTCATGGCTTATGAGCAGTGTTTCATGCAATGTCTATAACATATAATGCCATGATTTGTGAAAACTAGCTGAAACTTCAGCAATAGCTCATGACAGGCCATGCAAAGTTGTCATTACAGTATATCACAGCTAAGGGGGCTGACACGAATCGGAAATGGTTATCAAATATGGCAGTATGAAAATGAAATAATAATAAATAATGTTCACAAAATAGGCCGTCCTGCCTGCACATACGGAAGCGGTTGCTGGAATGGTGGTTGCTGTTGAACGTACAACATCACATGGTAGCGTTATATTGATTTAATTATTTGGCTTCTAACTTACATGATTGTATGTTGCCATTTATTGTGCTACCACTGAGAAACTGTCCAGCATCAGTAGGATGACTTTCATACTGTTTGTATAATACGTCATTGTTCATTAGGTGGATGTGTATTGCTGTGTAGTCCACTTTCACCATAATTTCTTTCTCGTGTCAAGAACCACATCAGATAGTTTCTGAATCGTGGTGCTGCTGAGGTAGTGGTCAATATATTTCTGCTGTGTTTCTGCTTGCTTGCATATTCCAGGCAACGCCCTACTCTTTACGTAGCGCTGTATGTTAAGCAGGTGGATTGTTTTCTGGAGATGGACACTGCTCACTCCACTCCCTGTGACCTCCACGAGTTAACTTTTCCTTTTTGTAGCAGGTTTTGGCAGCTAAATTTGTTACTTTGTATCTTGGATGTATAAAGAGAAATGGATTCAGGGTTGTAGGTGGATTCAGCTGCATCCGTTGGGTCCATAGACCAAGCGCAGTAGCGTTTCTTTTAACTCCGCCTTCCATCCCTCCCTCCAGCCTCGGTGTGGGTCTCATTCACATGAATGGAGGAAGTGAAATAACTCTGGATTTGACTATTAGTGCCTTATACAGCTTTAAAACCCTAATGGTTTACATAAAGGCTATTCAGCTGTTCGTACCGGGAAGTTGATTTACCTCAAAAAAAAAAAAAAAAAAGATCCAGTGAGTTAAAACATCTTATTCCCATATAAGTTTATGGGGAAAAAATATTTTTTTTTTTGGTCCAATGGCATCACATGATGGACACGGAGGTTGTAATACCACTGTTTGGTTTCTGCAAAAATTTGCTTCAAAGCCTAGTGCTCTTCCTGGGGGCTTGCTTTGTATCTGTAACATGTGCCATGTAACCTGTGCCATGTTGCCCCCCCCCCCGACCCTGTTGCTCAGCAACCATGTGTCTATTATTTATTTCTTAGACACGGAGTGATACTGAAAGTGCAAAGGTTAGACACGTCATAGTGCTGGTATGTGGAAATTATATCGCATCTATGAACCAATCAGATTGCTTGATGTGAGCTACCTGTTTTATACAGCTAGCTGATCTACTTTAGTTTGTGTTAGTATGCTGTAAATATCAAAGTAGTTATCCATTAGTTTAGTTTTTTTTTATTGAGTTGCTTATTCAGTGTTCTACTCTACAGACAGTTCATCAACTTGGGCAAAATCAATCAGTGTGTTTATACCGTAACATTTGGTGAATTACAGTTCTTTATTGTGTGTTATCTGGGTCTTCTGGTGAAATGTCTGTGTGAGAGAATAAGAGATAAATGTATATTATCAGGGCACATGTAATATTAACAATGTGATAACATAATTTTTCTTGCTTGCATTTGCCACATAAAACACTGTAGTTGAGAGACTACTGTAAAAGTACCACCCTTGAAAAAATAATCACTATCCTGTGAATTTTCCACTAAAATGGTGCCATGGATGTTTCTGTTAGTGCTACGTGGTGTTGGCAGTTGAGTGAGAGTGACCATAGGTCTCCAGTCCATTAACGACAGTGTGACAGTATTTCAGGGTTATGTCTGCATTGTAACCTACAGTAACCCCGGCAAGCTTGATGGAGCACTACCTGCAGCATTGCTATAGGTGAATGTGTCTGCACTGCTCCCAACTGGACAAAGAAGGACTTGCATTCAGTGTTAACTGCTGGTATTGTAGTTTTAATCTTTGTGTCTCTTTGTGTCAAGAGGGCATGAAACTGTGTAGCCTATCTTGGACTTTGTTTAAACATACATGCATCTTGTTTTGACCTTTTATTTCTAGTTTTCCTTTCCACTCCCAATGCTGAAAATATAACAAATCTCATCGCAAAACTGGTAAAAAGTAGAACACACACATACAAACACATACTAAGCCCAACCATTCATCTGAAATAATATATTTTCGCATTCTAATCTATGTATTTTACTAGTAATCAAATCTAAAACTCCCTCCCTAAAGCATTAGGCATCTAGCTTAATGTTGTCATCAACTAGTGAAGCTCCGGACAGTTGCTTCAAATACAAATTATGTAACAATTACCTTTTAAAACAACTTTTTGAGGGTTACATTTTTTGTGCCAATTTCATACACTTTACTCAAGCTTGGTTTCAGTATCTAACAACTATGTGTGCTTCAATATGGGTGAAAACAGGTCATGATTACAGCTTTTAAATGTTTCGTATTGTTTAAGCCACTTTGCAAAGGCCAACAGCCACCATTTGCATATCCATAGCACCAAATTAGACTGTTATTGTACAGGGAAAAAAAACTGGTTTTGTGCAAGTCCATTTGTGTTTTCTTGTGTGGGTGTGTTTGTGTTGGTGGAAAAAAAAAGTTGTGCTAAGTGTAGGGACGATAAGAGCAGCTCATGATGAATAATGCTTTTTTTTCAGTGTGTGTTCTCACAGCAACAAAAATCAAGAGGGACACATAAAACTCAATCATACTGAGAAGACTGTTCCATTCAGTCAGAATCAGAGGGGGGATATGGAAGAAAACGGGGGAAAACCCTGTATGTATTCATTGTTTTTCCACCACTTCTTCAGGCTGGTTGTTGGCACAGTCCGAACGCTATTGGCTCAGATCTGGCTTCACAATGGGATATCAGTAAATCAGAATAAGAGAAGATGAAAGGAAAGGCCGGTAGTAAAGCAGAAGATCCAGACAAATGTTGTTCCCTGCCTCCCACTCTCTTCCCTCTTATCTGTAATCTCTCTCTCATATAATGTAGGCTGCTTCACTCACCCACCCATTTGGTACTTTAGTGGTTTATCATACAAACAGCTCCGGTCAGCCCTTGTCTCTCTCTCTCCCTCTCTCTCTCTCTCTCTCTCTCTCCCCCTCTCTCTAATACATATATGCATGCACCCTTCATTTATATCCCTCTCTCGCTCTGTCTCCTGCATGCAAACCCACACAGTCACGGTTGCTTGCTCAGTGATGGATGCTGGACATAAAGATGGACAAGATGAAAAGGTTTCACATATCAGGGTGTGTGGTCTGTTGATATATGTAAGCAACAAGAGTGGAGGGCATTTGTGTGTGTGTCTGTGAGTCCATGTGTGTGCCTGCAGAAGATCTGACTGAAAACAGACCTGCTTCACTCTGCCGAGGAATTTCAAGACTGGTTCAGTCTTTCTCTTCTGCATCATGGAGCGGCTATTGCCTGCCACTCCCCTGACTGCCACGGAGAAAATGACTTTTTCCTCACCCTCCGATCCCTCTCTTGTAGCTGCTTTCTTTTACTTGATGATGAGCTAAGCTGAGCCTGTATGGCTTTTCTTCTCCACCACCACCTCTTCCCTTTTGTTCCTCAGCGAGGTGTGTCCAGAGAAACGGGAATACTGGATTTAAGCCTCTGAATTGTCAAAACAGTGGGAGTGTTGGGGCAGCGTCTAGGCCATGTTGGGGCCAGCAAGCCGTCGGGACTGCAGCAGTGTCCTGTTCTGCTTTGGGTGTTGGAATGGCCGAATGGTGGGCTTATAGCATGTTGGCATGCTGCTTGCTTACTGTCACTCGTCACTGAAGTCTTTAATTAGTGTGCCAGTGTTGTGATATAAATGATAAACATGGCCCATCTTTGCCTTCCTCCATCTATTGCATAAATTAGTATCTTCTAATTGCATGCATGCCGTTTTTCACATTAGTAGCACTGATGAGCTAGCTTGAGAATTGAAATCAACTGCATGCCAGTCATTGAAAGAGATCTGTCACACCCCAGAAATTAAGATTATTTTGCATGGCTTTGTGCTGGAGGTTATTTCCTAAACCGCAGTATGCTCAGATGTGAAGAAGTGCTCAGTAGTTGCTATGGTCACTCACTGAGATACTGTACAATTGTCTCATTACCATCACAAAGCCGTGGGCATACGATGCCATTTCATGTGTTGTGGGTGTTTAATTTGCATGGCTGTGTCATGCAGCTGAGCAGGTGCATAATGATGGCACAAAGCAAATCAGATCCTTAAATGACAGTGTTATAAACCAACTTTTAGTCTGTAGTACTTTTTATCAAATATTAATTTACCCATGTACAGTAACTATCAAACCGTTATTCTCAGCTGGTACAGCTCATGCATTAATAACTAAAATCCCCACTGCATCAAAACAATATTTGTTGAGCCACCAGGGGTGAAGCTAAGGCACTGTGGCCACAAGTCAACATGTCAACAAGCATTGACCTCCATTTGAAATAAAAAAAAAAAAAAACACACATGGCATGCAGCTCTGCCACTTAAGCTATGTTCACACTGTGAGCGAGAAAAGCAACAAAACGGCCAGTGTGGCCAGCTATATTGTCGCTGAGTCACTGTTGAAATGTTGCTCAAGCGCTTGTTGACGTAGCTATGTGGTAATTGCTCTGAGAACTGGCTAACGGCATTTTTTATAGATGAAACTGAGCAGGGAGAGACAATAAATTATGACTGGTTGAAGCTTCAGCGCATCTGCCTGTTGCTGTGTTGCTTGTAGTGCGTAGTTGTTTTTTAAATATATATATATATATATATATATATATATATATATATATATATATATATATATATATATATATATATATATATATATATATATATCTCTGCGTTGCAGCTCTGCCACCAGCCTGACATAAACCAATATGTTGTTTTTGATACAGCTGAACTTTGACATAATACTTTCCGTGTGTTACACAGTCTTACTTAAAACGCAACAAAACTTGAGCCATAGTGTGTCTTTAATAATAACAGCCCTGAATGTTCAGTTACTTTTTAGACTGGTTGAGGTCATTTTTTTCCAGGGCTGGAGCTTTATTATATTATTGAATTTTATGTTATTTTATGATGTTCATGTTTTGAACCCAATCTTGTAACATTTTGATTACAATTCATACATTATCTGATGGTGGTTAGTTTGAACTATGTAAATGTATCAACAATGTATCACTTTCATCTTAATATCACAGCAACTACTGGATTGTAAGAGTGTAAATATATCCTTTAACAGCAAATGTTGACACATTATTTACTGTTAGCCTGGTCTTGAACGGTGGTCAGCTCACAACTCATCTGTTCACCAGTACTCAGTGTCAGATCTCTTTGTCTGTCACCCTGTTATAAGTGTTGTACAGTAAGCTAAGTAATGTATGTGTGCGCTCTCTCCTGTTTGTCACCTGACTTCCTCCTCAGTTAGCTCACTGTTCTTAAACACCTCTGCATGCCAATTAGTAAACAGGAATAATACAGTTCCTTTGTAATTTCATTAAGAGTGAAGTACACACAAAGGCAGTGACTATTCATAGTACGTAAAAGAGTTTCAGACTTTAGGCTGTTGCACTAACTCCTTATTATCGTTTCTACCGGTGGGACTCTAATATTCGGTCATGAATTTGCTACCTCTCTCTTATGTAGTGGGTAACAGTTAACAGCTGCATGTGGGACAATCAAGAATATTTTGTTTTGGTTGGGTTGGCTGTTTGTGCACGGCAACACATGCACTATGTATAACCAAGTGCTGCTGAGTTGGCAGTCCCAGGCATCGCCTAGTCATAAGTTGGCTGTTTAATGGAACAAGTGCAGTCACTGCCACTCCCTCCCTCCCTAATGCCAGGTCATACAGTAGATGTGTTTTATGAGACAGTACACCCTAAGTCCTAATAGGTACAACAGTATTTTCCTCCATAAAGTTGAAATCAAGCCCAGATCTGTCCACTCTGGGATCCAGTATAATTTATTTCTGCTATCCCTCAACTACTGGATGGGTTGACACATGTCTGTCAGCCCTAGTCCCGTTTAGCAGACTGTTTGTTTGTGTAGGTGTAGGCCCTGCTCTGGTCGAGCTCAGCATTACTCAGCGCTGCTGACTGCGCGAATTGATCTCCCTGTCTGTCTTTGTCTTGTTTTTATGAACTGCAAAATTTCTTATTGTATTGTAGATGGTTCAATGTGTTTTGTGCACATGCTGAACTTCTGTTCCCTCATTCTCCTTCTCCTGTCTTATCATCCATATCATACTCTCTCCTTCCCTTTCTCTCTCTTTTTTATTTTGATCCCTACCCCTGGATTTCAGGCTGAGTCTGGTTATGGTTCAGAAACCAGTCTCAGGCGTCATGGTTCCATGTTGTCTCTCACCTCAGCAGCCAGTGCCTTATCTGCCACATCGACATCCTCCTTCAAGGTAAAAACATGTTGAGTGTGAAGATGTTTGGCACTATCGGATCATGTCAAATTCTCTGCCCTCTCTGAAGTATTTCCATCAATACACATTTAAGGTTTGGGTACATATACAAACATTTTTAAAATTAGAAATTCCAATTTAAAAATAAAAAGAAGTAATTAAGAATTAGTGGAATTGAGAATAAGACCTTGTGTCTCAGCGAGGTTACCTGTATAAATAAAGGACGACAAAGCACTTCTGAAAATACCAGCTAAAGGCTCGATCTGTTGTTATTGCTTTTGGCAGCTGTAAGAATGTCAAGTGTTTTGTACTTATTTTTTATGATCATCTTGCCTTGTGGTTAAAACAAGAGAGCTGACATGGATATTTCCCCTTTATTTCATTTCCTTTTTACTTCTGTTTCTCTTGCTCAGAAGGGGCACAGATTGCGTGAGAAGTTAGCAGAAATGGAAACCTTCCGGGACATCCTGTGCAGACAAGTGGACACCCTGCAGAAATACTTTGACTCATGTGCTGATGTTGTCTCCAAAGATGAATTTCACAGAGACAGAGGTAACCTGTGGCATAAATATACTATTGTGGAGCTTGCACTGTGTTTGAGATTAATTTAAATAGGTTTGAAATCATATTAATTGGCTCAGTTTTAATAATAAAAAAATCTGATATTTAGAGCAGTGTGGACATGGCAAAGAGGAATTAGTCCTGATGTTTACTGGCCATGGAAAGAAATTATGGATAGGGCTTTACTTGGTGGTTCATGCACGAGTTGAAGGAGAGCGGTTGGTAAGGAAACAAAAATCAATATCCATTTACAGGGCACTTTGTGTGTTGTTTAATCTCTGAGGCAGAGGCTTTCTGTAATCTTCAAAATCACTTTCATATTGAACTTGCTGTCTCATATAGTTTAATCTGAACAATGCTTTTTCTATAAATGTAGTATTGCATCTTAAACAACGAAAGTAGCAACTCTGGATGTGTAAATATACCTTTTGAATATATTTGAAAATGTGAAACTATAGTGTTTGCTGTACATATGTCCAGGTTTAGGTATTTATGCCATTTTATAATTTGGTTAACTGGACAGATAGATAGTAGATACATCTAAGATTGCTGTTGTTTTTTTACCAGTAGTTGAGGAAGACGAAGAGGACTTTCCTACCACTACAAGACCCGATGGTGAATATAATCACAACAATAATGGCAGCAAAGAGAAATGTGAGTTAACTTGCAGATACAGACCATTCATTCATTGCTTTAGAATATCTGTGAGAAAAAATACATTTTGGCTGCTTGGCCTTAAAATAACTGATTCCCTTTAATGTGAAAACTATAAAGTCTATTTCTAATCAAGTTAGGAGTCAGCTGTCACACTTGCTTATTCCTCTTCCTTTGTTTGTCTGTGGCAGTGTTTTCTCCTGCCAGTCCCAAAGGTATGAATGGAATAGACTTCAAAGGTGAGGCCATCACCTTCAAGGCCACCACAGCAGGCATCCTCTCCACCTTGTCCCATTGCATCGAACTGATGGTCAAACGGGAAGACAGCTGGCAGAAGAGACTGGATAAGGTATGGTCCTGCTCTCTACACACAGTGATCAAATAGCTCAGTGTCACTCGGTGTGTCAAATGAAGAAAGGATAGTTTCTTGAGTGGGCATGTCAGCAGCCACTGCTGTCCAGGAGTGACGTAGACTGACGTTCTAATTGCTGCCCTCCATTTTCTTTAAGGAGTTGCTTTCATTAACACATCTTGTTGCTGGGCTTCTTATCTAAAAAAAAAAAAAAAAAAAAAAAAAAGTGCGACTGTGTTATTTAAAAATAATGAATAAATAAAAACAAATTATAGGATCAGGTCATCAACAAAAAGTGCAGCATCAGGTCAGCCAGCACTAGACCTTTTTTAAACAACAGGAACATAAACTCGATTTGCATCATATGAGGAAAATCTGCAATGTGCGATAACATTTTTCAGTACTGCAATGATAATATGACTTGTATAAACAAATATTGAAGTGTGCATATTAGGTGTACTTATGTCAGCCTGGTTGTCCTTAAATTCAGAACAGATTATAATTGAATATTTAAAATACAACTAGGGTACATGTTTTTTCTAGAGCAGCAACAGTAATGTTGACAACAGCAAGGTCACCATAGAAACTCATTAATATCTCACTGGGAACAATCCAAATTGTTAATAATAAATCATATTCCTGAGTGTTTATAAATGCTGAAGAACACAGACATCAGTCATTATCAGTCCTTCCTCCTGTCCGCTGTCCTCATTCAGTCAGTCTTTCCCAGTTGTGTGTTTTTTTCATCACGTTTATTGTCACACTTGAAATCAAGGCCTATGGAAAGAGGCTGGGACACGGGCAGACAGGAATATGAGGTATAACACATACGCAGTGTAACTGAAGCTGAGGTTGTGTGTTGTGACTGCCTCAATTTTGGCGAGGGCAGACCAGATTTTATGACGCATGTCTCTCAACAACCGGCACTGTGTTCACTCTATCACAATTATTAGCTTGTCACCATACATTAGCTCACTGGTTAACAGCAAATGGTAAGCATGTGTAAGTAAATGACTTTAGTTCCTTCAAGTAAGCAGTGTTCAATGGTTGTGTTTGGGGAGTTTATTGTGAAGGGAGGAACAGTAGCAGTGAAGCAATGATGCGCTGTTATTGACGAGGGTCCGAACTACAGAGCCTCTGTGTCATTAATATATTATCCTCGTAAAGTTTGGGAGCAACGTAACCCTCGGCTACACAAGCTGAAACTACAGCTGGCAGTAGGCTCTGTAGTCTGACTGTTCAGGTTAGTTTGTCATGTATCTTAGTTATAAACTCATCAGCTGGCTGAAACAAAGCACCTCCTCCTCTCTACCAGCGGGACCTGTAGTGGTTCACATCAGCAGCAGACAGAGGACAGGAGGACAAAGGACAGGAGGACAAAGGACAGGAGGACAAAGGACAGGAGGACAAAGGACAGGAGGACAGATGACAGGAGGAAGGACTGGTCTTTATAAACTTCAATCAGGAATATGATTCATTTTATTATAACATGTTAGATTGTTTCCAGTGAGATATTAATGAGTTATATGGTGACTTTGCTGTTGTAAACATTACTGTTGCTGCTGTAGAAACAACTTGTGTCCTAGTTGGCATAAGTATATACAGTATATACTGTGTGTGTGTATATATATATATATATATATATATATATATATATATATATATATATATATATATATATATATATATATATATATGTGTGTATGTGTATATATACCATAAATATACCAAACCAAAAACCGTGACCCCAAACCGAGATTGAACTGAATCGTGAATTTTTATGAACCGTCCCACCCCTAGTTTTTATCCATCCTCATTCTTAATCTTTCCCTTGGATATAGAAGAAGAGGACATTGTTTAAATGTCTGTTTTCTCCTGGTTTCTGTGTGTTCATCTTTGTATTTATTTGGTAGCGTAAACTGTGTTAAACTGTTTTAATGTAAGGTGCCTACTTGCAATCGTAAAACAAGATGGTGTTAAAAAACAATAACATGTGCTTAGTCAGCATTAAAAAAGGGGGAACACAGCTAAAAATGTCCTCATATTCCACAGTCCAGATTACTGAAAACCATCATTTTTTTATTTGATATAACTGGATTACAGGTGGTAAAATTAATAGCTACGGTATAGCTTAATGAACATATACATTTCAAAATAATCAGACTTGCTTACCAGAAGCACAACTGCACCTGTTTTCCATAATGATCTTTAACCCTTGAACCCTTCATTTGGTTTTTTATCACAGTGGTTGAAGTTCACATAACACTCATTGATTTTGTTTTTTGTAGAGAGCGGTCTGTGTCCGTAAAGGTACGCTCTCCAGAGCACCTCATGCTTACATCCTGATCAGCTCAGCTGATGTTGTCAAACCAGTTTTTTTTTTTTTTTTTTCTCCCTGTGTGTTAAGGCATGCTGCCCAACCCCAAAACCTACAAAAGCCGGGAAGTGCTTTTAGTTACTTAGACTGCTCGAGTGAAACTACCTCAATCTTATCTGTGTTTGGTTATGTGTGTGACGTTAAGCTGCCGATGTGGAGTAGGGAAATAGAAATAGTTCAGAACACGCTCTCAAAGGAGTAAGACGCGCCTGCTCGGACTTGTGCGAAGAGTTAAAATAGAAAATGTCTGCTAAAACTTCTTGGTGTAGTTTGTGGAAACCTTCACTACAAAGGAGGACCGAGCAGCTCAAATACCAGACACAGAAATGGATACCTCTACAGACTTGCAGCCTCTTCTTTAAAGTAGGTTTTCGTCTGCCTGTCTGGTGGTTACTCATAGCTGACAACAGGTTCACCTTCTGTTTATTTTGTGGCAAGTCTTACACGTCTCCACCTTTGTGTATACTTTGTTTGGTCTCTTTCTGTCTGATTTCCCTCCATTTAAGTATTTTTGAGAGGACGCTATTGTTTTCAGTATAACAATTGCTTTAGTTTGCTTGCTTTCTCTTTTTGTAGTATGTGTAAACTGTCTGTCAAATGAAGTTTCTATGGCAGAGTTGCATGTTTTTCATTGTATTTTGATTAATTTGTTCTCTCAGAGAGACCAAATGCACAGGCTAGTTAGCGATGTTTCAGTGCTTTTAAGTAGTAGATGGTGAAAACAGTAGATAATCCAATCTCTTTACTTCTTCATTGTATAGCAGTAGCCTGTTGTTTCTATTTCACTCAGGTGAAGTGCGTTCATTAGCCTCTGGCAGGGAATGAGACATTAAGGAAAAACCTGTTTGAGTTCCCACACAGCTGAGGTGGTGAGATTGCTCGACTGTTTGTGACCCACAGACCTCTGTTTCTTGCGCTTTTTTTTTTAGAAACGCTTTATCAACTGTAATCTGATGAAAGGAGCATTGTCACTGGGGTGGAGATGTTTTCTGACTCTATAACACTGAACCCCTGTTGTTTGTTGTGTAAATATGGATGATCAGCAAATCTCTTTTAAATGCAGCGCAGATGTTTTAATGGGCGTTTCTATCTAGATACTGTTATTTATTGTTTAACAAATGTTTCAACAGTACACTGCTCTCTCTGTGTGCTCAGGAGCTGGAGAAGAGGAGGAGGGTAGAAGATGCCTACAAGTCTGCTATGAATGAACTTAAGAAAAAGTCTCACTACGGAGGCCCAGACTACGAGGCAAGATGTCATTTGATACAAAATAAATGGATTAGAAACAGCTAGATAAACCACATCATAAAGATTTCTTGATTTTGTCCCATGTCTCCCAGTGTGTGCATTATTATCTTTCTGCACCCTTTTCACAGCTTTTCTCACAGTGTTGTTATATTGCTGACAACATTTGCTTTCCACAGGAGGGGCCCAACAGTCTGATCAATGAGGATGAGTTCTTCGATGCGGTGGAAGCTGCACTGGACAGACAGGACAAGATAGAAGAGCAGGTGTGATGTCAATGAAAATGTCTTCTCCAAATTGGATTAATAAACAATTACACATTTAGTCCAGAAGACACATTGGATCTCACCTGTCCCTCCCTTTCTCATCTGTCTCTCTTTGAAACACATTTAAACAAAGCAAAATTAACTGAAGCACAGTTGCATATATTACACGGAGGGATGTTGCTTTTCCCCATCGTATTTTCTTAATCTTATCTCTCTCATCAAACTCCTGCTCTCTGTCCCTCAGTGCCAGTCAGAGAAGGTCAGGATACCTCGACTAACTCCGGTTCCTCCAGGAGATGCCTACTCCACAATCGGTACACACCGATTTGCCACCAAGGTACTCAACACATTTCTCACTTTCTCTCCAGTTGACATCTTGTTTTCATTCTGGTTTGTTCTAATGTAAGGCTACCAGTTGCTACTGTCTGCAGTGCCTCATCATTCCTGTCTGAAGCTTAGTCAGCTTAGTGAACTGTCTATAAAGCTTTGCAAATGACTGCAGCTTGTGTGGTTCTCATAATGCGTCTATGCTTTACTTTAATATGTTCACACAGAATCAGTCTGTACTTATTGCCATCATTTGAGCGCTTACATAACATCTTCGTATGAAATACTACTTGAGCAGTTTGTAATTGCATCCTCTGGGCTGCTGCAGAGTGCCTCTTTCTATTTTGTTCTTTATTCCTTTCTCTTTCCATCTTCCTCTCTGCTGCACAGCCCCATAGCCATTCTTCTTCCCTGTCCTCCGTTGAGCTAGTCAGTGCTTCAGATGACATTCACAGATTCAGCGCTCAGGTACTGTATGTGGTCAACAGTGAGAACCTGTACCTGTAGGGGGATGCAAACGCCTACTGCTTTCCACCGCAGTCAGAGAAAGCAGGAGAATGTCTACTAACCAGTCTCTCCAGGATTTCACAAACATTTCTTGTGTTTTGAGTAGCATGTTATAGCAAGATTTTGCACCAAAGTCTTTATAACATTTCCTGCCCTTTTCAGTAGCAAGTTATAGCAGGTTTTTACACCACTGTCATTATAGTATCATGTGAAGCACTAAGACACAAAGACACTGACTGAACAAAATTGAAATTCCTGGAGTGACTGACCATTTCTTCATCACATAACGGTTGTCATCATACCACTGATAAAAAATGTTATTCTAATGGTGCATGACTGGAATCTAGTTGAAAGCTCTTCATTTCCACCACCCCCTCTCCTTTCATCACTCTGTCTTCCACAGCATGAGCAGGCATGAATCCAGACTGGCTATCCACTGTGTTCTTAATGCATTGTTGGGATGTTGAATAACACCCCCAAGCATTGTTTTATATTCATTTGGTTATAGCTCAGTGGTTAATGTATTTGCTTAATGAATTCCTAAAGATTCCGAGAGAAAAATAGTTTAACTGCATCCTATAATGTTATCTATAATAAAATACCAGCACAGGTGCTAGGTGTGTTGATTGTTCCAAGACCTATAATCTAATTAAACTTGAGCATAGCATCACAAGTACAAAAAATCACCCCAAAACCGTGTCCTGTTTCAAAGCATGTCCTCAGTATTGGCAGTTAAAGAAAGGTAAAACTTTCTAACATATTAATTTAATCAATATCTATCTGTCTCTTAGGTTGAGGAGATGGTGCAGAATCATATGACATACTCTCTTCAGGATGTGGGTGGAGATGCTAACTGGCAGCTTGTAATAGAAGAAGGAGAGATGAAGGTGAGTACAGAGGAGAGATGCTGCTTATGAATCATGTCCCAAGATTCCTAAGTGTGAATATTTAAGTCTTATTCAGTTTTTAAAAGATACTGTGGTGGTTGCCGTACTTGCAAGCACTGGTATTATGTTTATCAGCTAGCAGTGGTAGAGGACCTATTCAAATATGATCATGATATCAATATTTTGAATGATTCTGAAAGAAAAAATCAACTCATGTTACCAGTGCGTAACAATTAGGGGGCTCTATTGGCAGAAATAGAATATAATATTAATAAGTATGTCTTCATTAGTGTATGATCACCTGAAACTAAGAACTGTTTTGTTTCTGGGAGAGGGCAATCTCCCTATGTAGACCCATGGAGTCCGCCATGTTTCTACAAACTTAACTTAATTTTTTCCATTTGGGTCGAAGTCAGTAACGTTACTCGCTCCTTTCACTGCCACACTCTCTCTCTTGCTTCACTACTCACTTCCCACATACACATGCTCACTCTACACACTGTCTCTGCTCCAAATTACCTATGCTAGTCTTACGACAACTGGTTCTAGAGAGAACCATTCCCATTGGCATTGGCCACCGTAGTTCTCCAGCACACTTGGCACACAGGAGAGGCTTCAGTTGGTTTCAATCTCCTCACCACACTGCTAGATACTGCCAGAGCCTACACACTGTTCTGTTAAGAAGATCCTTCAAGATATGTTTTTCAGTGAGGTTGCGAATATGTTTACAGTGATGACGACTTTCCATTTGTTCTGTCTCACTCTCCACACTTTATGTTCCAGGTGTACAGAAGAGAAGTAGAGGAGAACGGTATTGTGCTGGATCCTCTGAAAGCTACGCATGCTGTGAAGGGGGTGACGGGACACGAGGTCTGCCACTACTTCTGGGACACCGCTGTCCGAATGGACTGGGAGAGTAAGTTCACTATTTCAGAAGTCATCATCATATCGACTCAGTTTGACTTACTCTGTTTTAATGTCATGACTTGACTAAACTCTTCCACCCTCAGCCACAATTGAAAATTTCAACGTTGTGGAAACGCTCTCTGATAATGCCGTCATTGTTTACCAGACACACAAGGTAAATTGACTTCTTGGTGGTTTTAGACATTGCACATGTGTTCAGTAATATTCTGCAGCCTGTTTGATGGCCAGCTGAATGCCTCTGGTTGTGTTTCAGAGAGTGTGGCCTGCCTCTCAGAGAGACGTGCTCTATCTATCAGCCATCAGGAAGATCTTGGCAACAAACGAAAATGATCCAGACACATGGCTGGTCTGCAACTTCTCTGTGGACCATGACAATGCCCTTGTAAGATTACTAATCCATACCTGTTACTGTTATGTCATAGAGCAAATGTGATGTGTAAGGCATCCATCAAGCATTTGATTCATTTCAGCATACAATTACTGTACAAATATCCCTTACTCGAACGACATTATTGTAGGGCCATTTGCATGGGTAAATGGAATAGTTTTAGACCTCTTAACCCTCTATCAAATTAGTTAAAGTGAGATTTGTGGCAGCTTGGAGATTGTTTTCATTTACATTTTTGTTTTACCTCCAGCCCACAAACCGATGTGTTCGTGCCAAAATCAATGTCGCTATGATCTGCCAAACACTGGTCAGCCCACCAGAGGGTGATAAAGAGATCAGCAGAGACAACATCCTTTGTAAGATCACCTATGTTGCCAATGGTAAGTGTCTTTCCAGCCTCATAAGGTTTTGCTCCCAGTGTATATATGCCCTAGGCAATATTAGCAGCCAGCAGAACAAAGCCTCTAACTATAAGTATGGGGTCAGATCACAGAATGTATATACATTATAGAGTCTGTCATATATATATATATATATATATATATATATATATATATGACTCTCTCCACAAAAAGTGTGTTTTCAGTGCAAAAAAATGCAAAAATTTATTGTATATATCGTATATATTTCTGATGCACACACATATGTTTTGCTTTTTAAAAAAATGGAATAGAAATCCACAAATACAGATATTTAAAAGTATTTCCAAGTTTCATCAAAAACACTTTCTGATGTTGTTACATTTATATACAAACTGTTGAACCTGCATTTACAATCTGCTTGTCATGTGTAAATTTCACTGCATTTGTATGTGGGTTTTATGAGACTCCCCTGATGTGCACCTACCCACAAATGCTTTTTTTTATTTTTTATTTTTTTTCAATAGGGATTTGTCTTTAACCAGTCAGATGGATCCCTTCTTATCAGCCAATCACATGAGCATGTCCCCACATTGGTATGATTTACACCATGCACGGGGTAAACACCAACAGGGAAAGTAGTCAAATAGCTAGCTTTGGTGAAATGGTCCAAGCATTTGACTTGTGCAACCAGCAAACTGTTTAAATAATCAAACGTGGGCAGATAGGTCGGTAAAGAATCCCCAAAAAAAACACATAGCAACTGGACTTGAGGTTTTATCCACGACGTTGAAGGACAGACTACCAGCACCTGCCATGTAACTATTTGACAGCGGGCTAATGCTAGCTGATGCTGGCTAACACTAACTGGCTGATGTTAGCTTGGCTATATGTTTGTTTGCCAGATGATTTATGTGTTTTTCAGCTGAATGAGGTCTGGTTTACTGTGTAACATTTTCATTTTGATTTCAGTCAAAGTTGAGGGTAGCAGCACGTAGCAGTAGCAGTCAGGACAAAGTCACAATATCATCTAGCTAAACAAACACATAGCTGATGTTAGCTAGCATTAGCCAGCTGTCATATTTGTAAATCTATCAAACTAATACAGGCTCCCCTGTCTCAACTCTCCTCCGACAAAGTAGTTAATTGTAACATCAATCCTGTAAGCCAAGACACTGATTCCTCATGACAATGTTGACTAGAAAGGTAGCTACCTGCGAACTTAACTTAGTTAAGGTCAAATAGCAACACGGCAGGTGGTGGTCTTCCCCTCAATATTGTGGATGTAACCTTCAGTCCAGTCGCTGTATCTTTCTGGATTATTTTGGTAATCTTTACAGACTTATCTGCCCACGTTTGATCGTTTCAACACTTAACAGGGTGTATAAGTCAAATGTTGACAATGTTTGACAAAGCAAGCTTTCCTCTCTATACATCCATGTAGCTACTGTTTTCTGCCTTCACTCCATCCCCTGTGCATGATGTAAATCATATCCTTGTGGGACATGTTCATGTGACATTTGAATCCTTCTGTGTGCACTTGTGAATATTGAGACTAATCTGACCCTCTATATAAGCCCCTCAACATTAACATCCAAGCTACTGTAAATGCCAAAGGAAGTGTTAAGCTGAGACCGGACCCTAATCAATTTGGGTCAAATTGTTATTTCTTGTCTGCAGACAAGGCTAATGCACTGGCAAACTGGTAGAGATATATTGGCGTTTATTTAAAGATCCATAGCGCATGGTCTAAAGTGTATGGTGTATCGTATATAGTGTATGGTCTAAGTGTATAGTGTGTTTAGGGTGTGTCCAACTCTACTTATGCTAGTGAAACGGCATAAATGTAGGTGCAAAGTAAGGCCCAAAGGGGTTGTATTTAGTCTCTTAATAAAACATAGGGGTGTTTTGGGCATAACGTGAATTGAACGAATCTGTGTCAAGTCAGGTGCACCTGCACATTGGCACATTATTATTTACAGTAAATGGCGGATTCGGATGGAATTGGAGAAGCAAGCAGGTTTCTGCTGAGGAAATGGCTCTGCTTGTGGAAAAAGTGAAAGCATGATGCCTGTGGGCCTTGGCCACTGGACCCTGACTGCACTGCATATGAGCAAATGCACCAAATTGCTTAATATCATAATTAACATTAAATATGAGAAACATATATTAATAAACAATGAAAACTGTTTTGCTTTCCAATTCACCCCATGGGGGGCTTAGACCAAAAGGACTGAGCAGAAGCCTGTGGAGGCTGCATTACGCACAGGCTTACTACCGGGCACTGTCGGAGAGGTGGTGCATAATGCACAGAGACATCTGCCTCAAAACGCCACCATTTAGGGTTAGAGGGCCTGCATACTTTGAAGTAACCTACAACTATTCTTGCATGCATACAGAGATGAGGAGAGGAGATGGTGAGCGCAGACAAAAGCATGTGTGCATGAGGTGTAAAAACCACTTGTGGACTCATCATGACACATTTTGATAGAAAAACATGTGTGGGGGAAGCCTCCTCGAGTGTGTGACAGAGGAAATGTGCTACTTATGACACAGCAGTAATGCCAATGACTGGAGAAACGCTGAGCAATGCAAACTACCTGAGAGCCTTACTTCATTATGTAACATTATATTCTGAATTCTCACCTGCCGCTTGTTTTTTGGGTTTTCATTAACATAAATAAAAACATTGTTTTAGAGCTTACACTGTATTTAACTGAGGAGGAGGTGAGCTGCTGCCCATCCCTTGTATGTAACAAGCAGAGTGTGTGCATATTGTGAACCTGCCTATGTAGACGCATCTTACGTACTATCTGAATAATGTGCCCTTTAAATAGCAAGAAAATACTGTGCTGGACTTTAGACTAGGTTTTTGTTGGACAATGGCGCAATCACTTTATACTGCCTCAAGATAACAATGTGCCAACAAAGCGCCTGACCACACTTCATCTTAAGACCAACATGCCCATGGGTGCATAGATGGGTGCGTCGGTCTGAAAACTAGCAATTAGTGCCCTAGACAGTTGTGCTGCACTGTGCGCCACTTTGCACCAGGTGTAAGATAGGGGCCATTGCATTTGTGAATAACAGCCTACAGCCAGCAGCAGAAAAGTCCTTGAGATTTGTCTGTCACATCAGCCTAAATATACAGCTAGAATGTTTACTTGAGTCCACAAAAAAGTTAGCTGGATGGATGATTACGTTGACTTCTTGAGATGTGAGCGGCTGTTTCAACTGTCTTAGCTGCAGGTAACACAAGGGACTTAAAGAAAACAAGTGGATTGAGTAGATCCAGTGTATATGGAACCATTGTACAGGAACAATCTCTTGTATCAAAAAATGAAATGCTGTTAGAAAGCTACCTCTAGCTGGCTTCTGTTTTGTTTTGTTTTGTTTTATTATTATTATTATTATTATTATTATTATTATTATTATTATGAATGACACACTGTGGTGCTACTGAGTTGCTATTGTTTGTATTACAC
Organism: Pterois miles; assembly: GCA_947000775.1. Classification (NCBI taxonomy): domain Eukaryota; kingdom Metazoa; phylum Chordata; class Actinopteri; order Perciformes; family Scorpaenidae; genus Pterois; species Pterois miles. Next base: position 6,135,337 of record CAMQGK010000334.1, on the reverse strand, counting down.
CGTTTATCTCAAATAATTCATTGTACAGCTGGTAGCCGGCATAAGAGTTAGACTGTCTGTGTGCTTGTGTCTTTGAAATGTCAGTACAGACCTGCACCTCCCCTGACTTCCTGCAGACGAGTTTATTGTGGTATAAAGCAGCGCTACCGAAGGAATCCTGAGCCAGGTTATTGTTAGAGAAGAAAGGCAGGTCATTGGAGTTCATTTGAAAAAATAAAGTACCACTAGAGGGCACCCTAGACATCTGTTTGCACACCATATGTACACTGTGGGTTTATAGCTATTTATGACTAATGCTTTTATCACAAGTTAGTTTCCTGATCATTACCTTCTGTGTGGCTGCAGTAAACCCGGGAGGCTGGGCTCCAGCCTCGGTCCTCAGAGCCGTGGCCAAGAGAGAGTATCCCAAATTCCTCAAACGCTTTACCTCCTACGTCCAGGAGAAAACAGCTGGGAAGCCCATCCTCTTCTGAACACACAGAGGTAACCAGACACACCAAACACATCTTTTACAACTGAGAGCGCAACTAAACTGATAGAACATTTATTATACTGTTAATGGATGGATTATACAATAGGCAGAAGGTACTTAATTCAGCATCTTTTAGCTATATATCTTGACTGTTGCATTATCTGCAGAAAAAACAAAACAAAAAAACAGCAGTGTACAGAATGTATTTCAGTTTTGTTAATTTCTGGGATATTGATTTTTCATTCTTTTTGTCTCAGGCTTGCAGAGGGCCGTTGGCCCACTGGAGAGATGACATTGTTCAGCGTTGAACTGGCTCTCAATGACTACATGACCCATTCACCTGTCAATCAGAATGTTTTCAAACTACTACATGCAGGAAACTACATCATCCTACAGGACACCTGCTGTAGAAGAGACTGGTTTTACAGCTTTAATCCATCAGTAGTTGTCATCCCAGCCACGTTATCAAGGCTTAACACCATCTGTTGGTCATGGGTACACAGGGCTCCAGAGCGCATCCAAAAATCTATCAGCTGCAACTAAATATTTTCATTGGTCACACCAGTGCGTCTGACAGGTCTGTCAACCACGCCCTGTACTCCTCCTCGAGCAATATTACAACCATAAAACATACTGGTAATTCAAAATGAAGAGAACTATTGACTGTTTTTTTTTTTTGTCAAGAAAAATGCTGCCGTGGCCGTTACACCTGTCCACAGCCATGAATGGCCTAAACCAGACCAGCAACAAAGGTGGAGCACTGATCCACAGCCAGACTCCCCGGTCCCCATAAGATGCCTCAACCTGAACATGGCGCCAGATTCATTCAAATGGCCTACTTTGAAAGCTCTCTCTCGTTACTTGACCACTCACTAGTAACGTATTACACTCCTCTTATACTAATGACGGTACCATAGATGGACTGTCACTATTGAGAGCTAGTTAACTGGAGCTGCCATTACATTTTGATGCGTTCAGGTAAAAGTGAGTATTGGGCAAAGGTAAATTCTAACGTTATCGTGATATGTTCAAATGTAATCTTGTAAAATGTAGTCTTTGGCAGAAAACTTGAATGAATCCAGTTGTTTGAAGATGTTTTCACAGCAATATAGAATAGATAATAGAAATGAATTATGATCTGTTTAACTTCCTAACAAAAACCAGTATGCAAATGGTAATAAAAGAGTGGATTTTGAAGTACATGGGATTTATTGTTTTTTACGACTTGGTAGAGATTCATGGAGTTTCACTGATATTGGTATCAACAACTAAATTTCTGTAATCAAGACAGCCGTAGTGTAGACCTACAGGAACTGAAAAAATGCTTAAAATGTGTTATTTTGGCACCAAAAGGCGCAGTGAAAAATTTTGTGCTGGTGCACTTAAATGAAATAGTTCGGCGCACCAATGCAAACAGTTAGGCTGGAGCCCTGGTACATTTGTATGTAAATTCAAGAGTTTCCTTAGTGTTTTTTTTTTTTAATTGTCGTTACCGATTATTTACTTTTTTTGTAAATTGTTTTGTACATTTCTTATGATTACATACTTCTTGACTTTTTTGGGTTTGCTTTAATCACTAGTATTACAGCTACTTGTTTTGCTGCTGCTAAAGTAACTACCATGAGAGAGGAAAGCAGATATTGACAGGAAAAGCATTGAAAAGGTGTGGTACAGCATCTCCTCTTTCTTCGGCCTTCTCCTGAACCTCTGGTGATGACTGCCTTTGCAGTTTGATACAGGGGGGGCAACAGCTTTGAAATCTTTATATTTTTAGATTGCTATAAAGTAGCTTTCGGAGCGCACCGGGGACACAATGTATTGTACAGAGAAAACCGAATACGTTTTCAGTTAGTTTACCAATGTGAGAAATGTGAATTGACTGTTAAATGCTTGAATTTGATGACAGTAATGGGCCAAGGAAACCTGAAGTTGGGAGATACAGAGCATTTGCTAAGCCTAAATATTTTTGACACAGTTGAAGTGATAATTAATAATTGGATATCAATGATGTAGTTGACTGTGGTCTATAGATGCTAAGTTGCAGCCTATTGTCAGTGTGTATCTGTCTTAAACCTTCACATAACAGGTTTCTGACAGATATTTACGAATAGCCAGGAATAGTGTCTGATGTACAGATTCCTCTCTTTCATTGAGAGATGAGTGGATACGTTTTGTACACCCCAGGTTGTTTTTCACCATTTTTGAGGCCCCTGATGAGGAAGAAAATAATCTGTCAGTGCATTCATGAGTGTCAGGTTTGTAAATTAGTCCCCCTGCTATTGTGCAGGGTAAGGTAAAGTTGTAAAATGTTGAGTAGGAAATCATCTACACCCTAGACTCTTAATCATACTCTAACATTACATTTCACACGCCACACTACAGTACAGTGGCTTCCTGCCCTTTGACTGATAAACTACCCCCAGAATGCCTTAGACACCAGGATGAACCCTAAAAAGTCCTGGTTATCTTAACTGTACAGCCACCAGATGTGCATTTATCAACACTGAAATGAAGCGGGGGGAGAAGGGTCAACATTTCACATCATGTTACCTCAAGATTTAAATTTACTCTAGGCTGTGTTTTGATGCCATCAAAATTTGGGAGTTTTGCAATCAGTAGATCTGCATGGTTAAAAAAAAAAAAAAAAAAATTCCCATCAGATTTTCGGTCTAAGGGGTCAGAGGTTAGGAAGGACCTGGATAATTGTTTTGCTGATGATTATAAGAGCTAGATCTACAAGCAATGTCAGCTGAAGAATGCATTTAGTATTTTTAATTGTGATATTTTGTCAGTAATCTACACACTTTGTATATTTCTAAGTTGTACATCAGAAGTGTTATTATTTGCACTAAATGTAATGCAATTTGACAATGTTCTGTAAATTAAAATTGTTACACAACAGAAGCAGATGCAGTGTACTATTTTAGTTCGTAAAAAAAAAAAACCTCATGATTTGCACATACATAGTTGTAATATGCTAATAGATGAAGCTTTTGCATGTTGGAATCACAGACACTAAAGTAGCTAAAGAGTAGACATTGAAATTTTAGCAGTTTATTTATAGGAGTCTCTAAATATAAATATGCATTGTCTTTACATTCAGCGATTAAAGTATTTTTTCAGCAATGGTAAAATATTGAGATTTACATAATAAATTATGGTCTTGTGGAATTCTACATTTATAGTTGGATATGGTCTTGATGAAGAGGTATCGGACAGCTTTCTACGTGGAGGATGCATGTCTCATAACTTCTTGAAGAGGACACACTTATTCAGTATCAAAGGATATCCTGAGTAAAAGCATCTTCAGTCATGAGGCAAACCTCACAAAACTATTAGCTCCACATCAGAAATGATCTTACAATTTTCCTTCACTGTCTCTGTACATGTAGCATCAATGACTTACAGAGGTGTGCATTTGTGGAGTAAAAAGAGAAAAGAAAGTGCATATTCACATATCCAAATCTGTGCTTATGTTAGGTAGCCAACCCACCTAAGCTACATTTTCAGAGAAAAATATTTCTTACAGTAATCATAACCAGTGTCAAAAGTGCCTTTTGATCAAGAGCGAGTGCATCATCCCGCCACTCTGTGCTTCATCCAAGATCCAGTAACTGTCCTCTCACTTCACTTTGCAGCACCTCTTTGACAGAGTTTCGGGTTCTTGTCAGGGCAACAGTCAAGATACGGTGGCCGCTTTAACCACATCACAGTCTGTGTTAAGCCTTTGGAGCTTCAGAAACCATCACATCTGTTCATGTGAGTCTTTTCTCATCTGTGTTGTCTGTGAGCTGGCTTCTGTCCTTTGTGTGACACATCCCTGTTCATCAGGGACAAAGATGCCTTCATAAAGTCACTGTAAACATTTCTCTTCTAATCAGCAACATATGCAAACTGAAAGGCTCTTCATTTCTTTCTGGTCAGCAGAAAAAAACATTAAAAGAAATGTATCTACCCCTCTCCTATATAGTAAATATTTAGATCTTTGTGTAGGCCATGAAAACAGTAGACATATATAAAACTTAATGGCACTGCGTTGACGCATGCTCTAAAAAGTGACACTCAGTTCAGCCTGATGTTCATCATGTTACATGTTATGTCACATGGTTCCTGCGGATGTCCATCGCTGTGACTCTGTTGGTGTCTTCTTTTAGTCCATCAACCGGTGGAGAATGTCAGTCTTTTTATGTGTTGGCAATGCAAGTAGCAACGTGGATGTAGCAGCACTGGAAGTGGAGTCAAAGGCCGGCCTGGCCGGTCCAGTGGAGTGCGGTGATTGTCTGATTGGCAGGAGGAAATGAAGGTTGGAAAGCTGCTCTTTTCACTGCCAGGGAGGAGAGAGAAAAGGATGATTATCAACATGGTTTAGGTCTAAATGTGAACAAGCTAAATATGCATAAGCACCACTGAGCCAATATTTGAACACCTCATGAGGACAAAACAAGAATGACCCCAATGTGACAGTGACCTGAAATATCAAATAGAGAAACAACTCACCAAGTAGACATCAAGAACAGATCCGTCGTCACGGTCTATGTCCACATCCATGGTACTCTGCTCTGAGGTGAGACAGATAGCACTGTCTTCCAAGGTGAATGTGGAGCTGGATGCAATGTCATCTCTGAAACAGAAAAATATATTTTCAAGTTAACGTACGTATGAGACATCCCTGAGAGCTTATTGTCTGGGTCAAAGGCAGTTACGAGTAAAGCTGCTGTTTAAACAGTGCTTGGAAACTGATGAAGACATCCTCTCCAGTAACAAATCACACACTATTGCAGACGCTGACATCAAAGAGATGAACTGACTTAGAGCAGGATGGGAAACCTGTCTGGTGGCAAGCCAGCAGAGGCCTCAGCTGAGAGGCTCCTAGTCTCAGAAATGTCTCACAGGAAATGAACGAAATCGCCTCAAGATTGGCCAGATTTGACCACAATGAGTAAGTCAAAATGAGACCCCTGGTGCGAGAGTATGTATGTACTGTATGTACCACAAACGGACGTAAACTTAAGAATTTAATTATTGTAAAAAATTACACGATTTCAATTTAAGCAATTTTGAGCTCCGTTTTTTGAGGAATAAAAAAAAAAGTACAAGTACTACAATACTGACATTGCGATGTGCTATGAGACCGCATCAATACATGAATCACATGCACAAGTACTGTATATGATCTTCAAATGTAGCTTTACTTTTACGTTTCAACCACCAGGGGGCAACTTGAGAGCTGTTTTCCTTGTATGTACATCAGGTGACTCCCTGATAAATTCAGGAATGTGTTTATGACATGTGATTGACCACTTTTCGTAAAAATGAAAGCCAGGTAGAGAAGGTAGCAGCGGAGTGCAGCTGTGGAGATAGATGGACAGATAAAGAGTCAGCTTAGTATTAAAACAATCCTACCCTGACACATCCCAAAACAAGGTGTTTAACCGCTATAAGAGGCAGACCAGCTGTCAGACAGGGATTATTGTTGGTGGATGTGTAGTCGCCACTGCACCCGCTTGCCCCCTTTTGTCACAGTCTTTCTGCGGCATAATAGCACGGAGTAAGGCCGCGTCAAAGCCGCTGTTTAAATATTTATGAAAACAGTTGACAGAACAATGTCAGCGCAGCAGCAGGTGACTGATGAAGGGACGGGGCCGGGCAAGTCACACAATGAAGCCTTTAGAGAGCAAGCTGAACCTGACACCTGAGAGGTGAAAGATGGGAACCACGTAGAGGCCAGAGGACCAAGTGTTCAGAACACAATGAAACTGACCTTTACTAACAGCCAGACAATATATTGTAATAAAAGTACTATAGGTGTAATATAACCTATTTGTGGAGTACGTTGATTATCATTTCATAATGTTCAGTAACATTTTTATCAGATTTTGCATTGTAATATAAGGTAATAAGTAATTTATATATATACTCTTCAACTATGAGTCAACACTGCACCATTAAAACACTATTAACGATGTTACATGAGACAGTTAATGAAATAAAGCCAACCCAACCATGGCTTTCCAACGCAAAACAGTTTGTAATAGTACCAGAGTATTTTCTTCCTCTCTGTCTTGTATGAAAGACCAATAGGTCCCATCATCACACCATTCATCCTTTGACTGTGTCCGTATGTTGTGTAGGATGTGTGTGTGCTGAGTCACCTGCTCCATGACGCATGTCACCAGTGCGACCATGTGACGTAAGAGGCCAGATAATAACGTGGGAGTGTGTGAAAGAGCGTGTGTGTGTGTCTGTTGGGCGTGGTAAATTCACATGCCTTCCTTCTCGTCGTCCTCATAGGCCATATTGTGTGCAGCTTGCACGATGGTTTTAAAGTGATAAACTATATGTATCTTCCACCAAGTGCTGAATGATATCGCAAGAGACACCACGAAGAAGGAAAACAAGTAGACGCTCGTACCTTTCCTCTGTTTGGTTGTCTACGTTGACAAAGATGGAGGAGGTGGAGATGGTTCCCATGGAGGAGCCCTCATAGAAGGACGGGTTGGCAGGGACCAGATCAGGTCGCAGGTATGAGCCGAACACAGCTGAGGAGAAAATATTCGCAGGCATTACTGCCTAGTAACACCATCTTTCAAACTCCATGCCTCCAGTTTGTAATGCAGTTTTTTTTATTATTATTATTTTGTAGCCTCCGAGTCGAGATGAGACCTCTCAGACTTTTCAAAGCTCCCTCAGACCCACATAGGTATTAAACAACATTTTTCACAGGCTGAGTATTACAGTACTGCCCATGATGAGTAAACTGAACTTTTTTAGTCAAATCTGTGGAGTTCAACTTTTGAGAAGACACACATCAGCCAGCAACACTGACATCCACGGCCATAATTTCTTGGAAGACCAAAAACGCCCCATTAGTCAATCAATATGATCAATACAGCTTTGTACAGCTGTGGATCGTCCACCAGATGAAAGGAGAAAGAGTTATTTTTGTAATTGTGGAAAGTTTAAACAAGCCTAATGACTGAGACAAGAAAGGACATGAGAATTTGATTTCAAGCTAATTGATTAAATGGTTCCAATAAAACATATTTCCTAGTATAAACCTCAGGCGTCAGAGTAAAACTGATTTTCTCTGTCCTCGTTGAGACGGATTTAGTAACCGTAAAGAGAGTCAGGAAGTGTAACAATCCAGATTGCTTTATAGTGTGTTGCGTCACAGCGGGAGACGCTGGTGGGAGAGTGCCTGGTTGTAAAGACACATGACCCTGTGACTTCTCTTTCCGGTCCACACCCTTGTTTCTTCCGGTGCGACGTTGGCCAACACTCCTTCATCATATCAAACACAAAGGTCAGACCCAGCTGGAAAATGTGTGCATCACTGCAGACACTTTCTTTCAAACAGCTGATTCATAGACCTTCTCGTGCGGAGGTCAGATTATGATCATGAGAGAGAAAGTGATAGAAGAGGTGAGAATAACACAGCTAAAACAACATAACTCTTTTTTTTTACACATGCCCTACAGACACACACATGCACAACTTGTATATCTGATGTGCTGCTAATAACAAGGTGGCTTCTGTTTTCAGCCAGTGAGAGCTGCCCCCCCCTCCTTGGGACAGTGCTGAGAGGACAACATTTTTATGGCCGAATGCAAGTGGCTCTTTATGGACCTGTAGTGTTTCTAAAAAAACTCTAATAAGCCATAAAAACCAGAGAATGGCTGAGGCTGAAATGGCAGATTAGGAGGCAATTTGGTGAGAGACTTGTGGACAATGGTAAAATGGATTTGCATTTATGATAATAATCATTTAGGTTTCAAACAATCTCCTCAATAATTCAGGCACTTCTATGAGCATCCCTGAATGAACTATACTGTAAATTGTCATGGTCAGAATGAGGAAAAAGCTGTTGTTTCATGCACCTTGTCCATCCAGACTGGCCAGGCTGCAGGCTCCTCCCAGCCTGTCCCTCCGGTCCTCCTTGTTCCTCTCATCTGCCTGCGATGAAAGGATCTCCTGTGAGGACGACTTAAGAGCCGGGATGGACGAACGAGTCCTCTTTGATGGGGAGAATCGAAGTGCTGCAGAGCAAAAAAGGAGCAAGTGAGGGAGAGGCAGAAAAAGAGTAAGACAAGAAGATAATTGGAAAGAGACAATTATCCAGATTGAAGCAATGTTCACACACAATGAAACTCTAGTGCTCCGCCTCCAAAATTCACAAGTTGTTAAGCTGTTAAAATGCACAATGACGATTACACAAGTATCCCCTAAACCATCCTTAGGCCTGCCCTGCCTCCCAAGCAGGGCATGAAATTAAATCCTTTCCTGTCATCTCCCTCTGACGGGACTTGGCGATGGTTAATAGCACAACTAAATCCCCAAATCTTTGCCTCAGCCATGTTCATTTCCACTGGGGGGTTCCCGCATGGTTGCATAACATTGTTACTATATTTGATGTTAATGTGAAGTTCTGAAACGACTTCCTGGCTTTACCGACAGCCACGCCTACCACACTGAGAATAGACACTGCAGATGAAATGGTTCAAATGTAGCATAAATCGATCAGCTCTGCATGCCTGACTTGACTTTACTTTATTTTACTTTACTTTACTTTACTTAACATCATCTTAACTTCATGGACTAAAGGACCTAGCTGTTTGTGTACTTTTGCTTCTGAATTTCCAAACAACACACTCTGTCACTCTGAATGGCCTAGCCACATGATTGCTTACACATAAACAACATGAAGTCCTTAATTTCAGAGAATTCATCCTAAAATTTAATCAAAGCTCACATTTTTGAATGAACCATGTGCCTCAAATGCTTATATAACTGTTACTATCAAAGGCAATAACAAGCAACACAAGAAAATGCTCTGGCTGATCGGAAGGATAATACAAGGAAATAATATACCAATTACGGTAACAGGTGAATTACCACTGATCTAATTATGTTACAGTGACATACAGATAATGCCCAGCTATAGACAATATAATAAAAACAGCCCACAGATTGACTCTTCTTATCAGGTCAGGATTTCCTTCTTCTCATTGCTGCTGGGTGATTTCCCTCCCATGTGTGCCGATGATCAACTTGTAGACTTACGCTGAGTCTTCCTGAAGACCCGTGTGCTCATGAACTTGAGAAAGCGGCTGGCATAAAACCCAGGCCGGTGCACCGAGACTGAGTCCTGAGGACAGGCAGAGAAAATGCAGAGCTTGTACAGTATGTGACCAAATAAAAGGCTCATTCATGAAAGCGGCAGTGTCAGATTTTGAGCAGGTTATCAACTCACGCCATCGTACACCAGGGCTTTCCACGAGTGTTCCAACTTTTTAATGAACCTGAGGAGAAACAAAACAAGAAGAGGCCTTGTCACACATATATCCGCTTACTCAAGAACTTCCCTTTTATGCTTGATCAAACCGGAGACTCTTCCCCCTTGGCACAACACAAACTATGGACATTTTTCAGCATTTAAGCAGAAAACACATCAAAGTTTAGTTATATAACGTCGTCTTTGAAGGAAGCAGGCTACCAAGAAGTAAGGCAGAATGAATGGAGACAAATTTGACTTGTTCATCCCTTATTCCTCCCTGACCCAATCTCACCTCGCCCACACTGTGTGCATTTAATGCTTCCACCAACCAGGCTGACACAGATTTATGGGATGCTTTCAAATTGCCAGGAGTCTGAAAAGTCGAAGCCAAAAAGCTTTCTCTTCTGTCACCTGACGCCTTTGCTCTCAGGGGAAAAAAAAAAAAATCAATGTGTAAATAAAGAAGACTTATAGACCACTCTGTCCATTTAAATCATGTTGGATGGAGAAAAAGTCATTTTAGGAGTGAGGTAAAGTGGCTTTCTTTCAATGCAGGGTGATAATTCAACATTAAGAGGTCTTGTCGTGGGCAAACATCAGTCGAAGCGGTTACTCTGAGAGTCATCCCAGTCCTATTCATGCAGATTCCCTCTTAATAGTCATCTAAACTGGTCATTAATGAGACATTTTACTTCTAAGAAACCGAGACAAACATTTCTGCAGATCATACTGGGACACTGAAATGGGTTTTATGGCCCTGGTTTATGTAATCTCATAAAGATCAATACCTGTATGACTGTAGGATATCTATGATACCCAGGAAGATGAGCAGCTTTTCTTCTTTGTGTGTTTTGGCAGGGATTCCACCCATCCTAAAACAGAGTAAAAACACACCAGCAGTCAGACAATAGCTGCTGTTCATCTTCTGCAATGCTCAAATGTTTGTAAAAAAAAAAGGCCCTTGCAGTATTTACATTCACGTGTATTGCTGTAAATGCGTGGAACAGTGGCCGTGTTTGTATTTGTGTAGCTATGGTTTTATGAGAGCCTGTGTGTACATAGTGTCCTCTCTTGTGAGAGGTATGAGCATGGATGGTTGTATAACTGTCCATGAGGAAAACGAAGGTGGCGATTAAGAAACAGACGGAGGCAGAGTGTCCATGTCCAAATATGTGTACATAATATGTGCATTTTCCCCAAGCTGAGCCGACTCACGTGTCGTCTGTGGTGAGGGCTTCAGCAGCCTTGCCGTCTCCCTGGATGGACTCCATGGCAGTGGAGTAAAGCACCCTCTGACCCACGGGTCTCCTCCCGTCCCCCCCAGCCTGGCCCGGCTCACCCCCCTCCCTCTGGCTCTGGTCTAGGATGTGCACACCCAGCAGCAGGCTGTAGTCCATGATCTTAAAACTCTCCAGCACCTATAGCAAGTTGAAAGACATGGAGCTGTTACCAGAAGAGTCCTTTGATAATGAATGGCCAAGCTAAGATTGTAATAACATGATATTTCACATCTTCTATGACCATTGAACCCTGAGGAGATTATTCTCCTGCTGGAAACTTCACATTTAGCTCAAACATGGTAAATATTGAAATATTATGAAATGTTTTGAAAAACACTTTCTTTAAATCCAAAAACACTTTCATCACTCAACATGTTTCAGTGCCTCAAAGGCTGTGAGCAAGCAAAAGGAACCCTCCAGTTTAAACCTATTTAGAGCTAAATAAACAAGGTGTTTCTCCACAGTGAGCCAAGTGTTACACATTGACCTTCAGGGGCCTTTCGCCCAGTTTCCCAGAGACGCTGTGACTTCATGTCTCCTATTGCTTGAGTAAAGCAGGCCTGGCAAGACAAGGGTAGAGAGCTTAATCTGGGAATGGGGTCAGGGTCAGTGCCAGGTAGCCAGGCTTACCTTATGACCTACTGTAGACTGGAAAAGTTACTGTACTGGTTTATAATTCTTCGATAATTAGGTGTATAAAAGGGTGGTGCAGAGAAAGAGAGAAAGCATGAATTGTCAGAAAGCAAATGTGAATATACCTTCTATTCAATGCCTTTAGTCAAAGAACAAGAATCAAAAATCACAACTTCAGACTTGAGAAGAAACTGCCAAAAACACATTACAGTAAGCTTGATGAAAAGTTCATTAATGTCTTGGGCTGACACATAAATATCACAACCTAAACCTAATAGGACTGGAAGCAATAAAAAAAAGTTCTGGTAAAATCAAAGAGTTGTGACCCAGAATCCACAAGAAACTGGCCTATTTTTGTGAGGAATATGAGACCAATAGTGTTTTGAAGTTGACCTACAACTTCCTCTTATCTCTCCCTAGATATTTTCAATGCAGCATGGTCAAAGAAGATGTTATTGGTGTTAGTTATAAATCTAGTTTGCATATGTGATAGAAACGGCTGATGTATAAAGTTGTAGTCACGCACATTCATACTCAAACACACAAACACAACACAGACTTAATGACTGACAAACAAACACTAGGGCTTTTGTCTGAGCTTTCCTTTTCCATATCAACGATTTGCATCCATTCACTCCAACTCCCCCTGCCTATTCAAACTGCAACCATTTTGAATAGAGCCACACACACCAGGCTGCCTACAGAGGGCCATTACTGTGCGTCCTGGCCCCGGCTCTCCCAGGCAAACAATCAGACCATCCCAGCAGAAAGAAAACAGCTGTGTTTCTGTCGTTGTGCGCGCAAAAGATTTTCTTTGGATTCTGAAAAATAATGTTTATATGTACAGGCACAAAAAATAGTCAGAAAATAATAATCATTTAGTGGAGAGGAATACTACTGATTCTTAGAGGCATGGTAGCCACATATTTGGGTCCCTATCCTTTGCTCTCATTTCAGATACAGCTCAGTTTTCTCATGGAGAATGAGAGAGGCTAATCCTCTCACTCCTGTAGGGATTGAGCTTTGTCACAGCATCCCCTGATCTTAGAAGAAGAAAAAGAAGAAGAAGAAGATATTCCTTTATTAGTCCCACAGTGGGGAAATTCAGTTTTACACTCTGTTGTTCACACAGCACATATACATGCGTCAATGGAGAGATGTCAGAGTGAGCTTCTTCAACAAATCTCTGATGTTTCTCAGTATATTCCCCCCCGAAGTACTCCTCCGCCAATCTATCTCTGTGCCAGTAGGTCTGTAGAGCTCCCCACAGTTTTCACTGGCGTGCCCCACTTCACAGTGACACTACTACACACTTCTTAAATCCGAGTCTGTCTGCTGAAAAGACACAACACAGAGCCTCTTATAATCCTTTTGTGGCTCTGTTGGATCACCCGACACGCAGTATACAGTTACAATCACATGAATGTTCCTGCTAAAGTATGCCTCTATAATTAATGAGTACAACCTGCTACCCATGACACAACATTAGGGACATGTGGCTTTTTATTTTTTCACTTGTTTGGCTTTGTAACGGCACACATACATAATTAATGGATTTACCTTAAATTAATTACTTCTGTTCCTGATAAAAACAAAAAAATAAAACCTCTTGTCTTGTAACAACTGTAATAATGTCATTTTAAACCAATTTAAAAATCACTTATTTCTGTTCATACTCTTTGACACTAGGAACATAAACTGTAGATTAAAGCTACAAGCAGCGACGGGCCCTCGCACCTTCCTGCACTTCTGGGGTATGGCCACATGGCCAGGCTCACAGCAAACCAGATCTCTGCTAAATGCAATGACGCCACAAGATTATGCGACAAACCGTTCGTGACTTCTCAAAGGAGCTGAGGCTAATTTACAAATTTGAATGATGATCATTGTAGAGCTGAAATGCTTATTAAAATAATTGATGAATCAGTCAACAGAAAATTAATCACCAACAATTTTGATAATGAAATCATCAAAGTCATTTTCTGAGCAAAAAAAAGGCAAGAAAAGGCAAAAAAAAAATCCCTGGTTTTGACTTTTCAAAATGCAAATATTTTCTGGTTTTCTACCTCTTGCCTGATAGTAAACTGAATATCTTTTACTTTTAATTATTGGTGGTGCAAAACAAGTTGACAACAAAACAACTATCTGTAGACAATTTATAGATCAAGAAATTAGTTGATTAATTAGAGAAAATAATAAGCAGATGAATCGATACTGAAAATAATTATTAGTTGCAGACATTTGTGTCATTAACAGGCTTTAGCCATGTGTAGTGAATGCGGTTAAGGAAGCCTTACTGACTTGTGGCTGCAATGTCAGGGCCTTGGTTTTCTGCTGCTGAGAGAAGCCATTGTTGTCACAGTATCCCATGGCTGAGAGGAGGGGGAGCCATACAGTAAATGGTTGATTATGATTGGCTATACAGGGGATGCTACACAACCCATTATTGTCCAAGTATGCATGCCTCCATTGTCTGAATCATTATTTCTCCACGTGTTTGTGTGCAATTTAAAGACTCCTATTTCAAAAATTAGCAAACAGGATTAAGACAGTATGTAGATGTCATGTGGCCTGGGGTGTCCTCAACATGAGAAGGTTTCAGTTGTCTAACATGCTGCCAACGACACTGTCTCAACAGTTTGACATCATCGTCAGCATCACTATCACCCTTATGTCCATCTTGTCAAATCATGCACCCACAGCCAGCACCAGAACGGGACAAATACACACTCATTCTACAATAAACCCTCTCTGTACAGTAGAGCCCAACATGAATTATTAATGCCTTTTGTTGTTTTGGCATTTGGGGAGTATCAGGGGAGCTGCAGCGTAATGGAGAGAGTGGACTTAAAAGGAAGAAAGCATACCGTGTTTCCCACATTGCAGAAATATGTGATTACCTCAAACACACTGCTCATCCTACTCTTTGTCTCATCGCTTTCTGCCTCAACTCAACTCTGACCTCCCACATAAACAGAAATCCCAACACTCCAAGCACTGGACAAATCGCTAAAATGTATTTTTTAGAGGCCTCACCAGATTGACTTTCATCAGACAACGATATCCTTCCACTTCCTCATTCCCCCCATGCCCCTCACCCCATGTTGCTCAGCCTCTGTCACCCCCTCTTCTGTGTTTTGGTCCGCAGCCTCTCCTGGGGTGACAGGGTTAGCTGCTTACTCATGGAAATGGACAGTGATTCTGCTTAGAAGGCACTTTGCTTCCCGCTCAGGAGGCGAGCGCAGGAAGCCATGACAATAACAAACTGTACAGCACAGCTGCTGCTCAACACTCTCACTTACATACATGCACTATGTGGCACACAGAGGCCTGTACATGCACACATAGCGGGTAGGCAGTGCATGGTTGGGCAAGGTTGTAAATTTGAGGGTGCTAATTAAAGAAGTACTGACTTAGCAAGAGGGGGAATGTCATTCAGGCTGCAATCTGCTTGAAAACATTGAAAAGAAAATAGAGGACACAGACAAAGTCAGCATATTGGTTAATGATGATGGGAAAGGCCATAACCCGAGGAGATCACTTAAAATGCCTCTGTGTTTCTGGTAATCTTTCTCTAACACAACATCACAAGACCAAAGTTTGTGCAAAAGCTTATGACAGTGTTTGACTTAAAGGGAGGGAAAGCAACGGTTGTTCACGCCTATTCACACAACCTTCCTGTAAGGATACTGCATTTTCCCCAAAGAGAAAACCACAAACAAATGTGGCAGAACCAGAAAGTTTACTCTAATGAATGTCATGTCATTTCATGTATAAGTGTTAAATTTTCTTTAGGATAAAATCAGAGAAGAGAAGAGAAGAAACTAAACTAAATACTCTATACCCACGGCATCATACTGTCCATTCCCACTAACTCTGTTCCATATGCTCCATCAATCACTGGTGATAAATGTTCTTCGATTCCTACACACTAAAAATGACAAACATTCAAGCTGAGGCTAGTGTAATGGAAAATATTAAGTTGTTAGCTGAATGGTGCCATGCAGGACTGCCAGGTCTGTCAGGTTGGCCAGGTCCAGCAGGAAGTTTCTAGGCCTCATCTGGATATACTGATCTACACTTACAGTAAAATCTTGGTCAGATTCCAGGTTGAATATCAGTGTGTGTGTGTGTGTGTGTGTGTGTGTGTGTGTGTGTGTGTGTGTGTGTGTGTGTGTGTGTGCTGTCAAGCAGAACAAATGGGATTACAGCACAGGGGGCTTTAGGCTATAAACTCCATCATTAACCAGCCACTATGAGGGTAAAACAAATTAAATCAGTGTCTGGAGGTCACATTGTCATCACCCATAAAGATATCCTACAAGGCCCTCCACCTTGTCCACATAAGGAGCATCAGGGTAGGAATGACACTTCACTGTATATACTATACTGTATATTTAGTTTGCTGAGAAACCAACCCAAAAGCATTATTCCACAGTGTGATAATCCAGTGTTTTACTGTTAATCCAATCCATCTGCGGTTTTCTTTTAAATTTTCTAGCACACAACTCTGTGGTCTAGGAGTCACAGTATCTCAACTTATTTTAGAGGCAGAGGGCAAGTAAATCAGCAATTCCGCTCTTCTGTTCTGGTTCTTCTGCTTTTTAAAGCCAGTAGGCTTGTTCCTTGCCCACTACTGTGGTCTGCAAACACATCAGCAATGTCTGAAAATGTGTTATACGTGGTTCTCCAGTCTCAATTGCAAGGCTGTTTTCACAAACAATTTCTCTGACACTGATGCCGTGGAGATAGATGCAATTCTGAAGTCTAGGCTGCTTTCAGATATTCAATTTTGAATACTGTTGTCTATTTTCACGCTTCTAAAAGCACCGGACCACACACACCATGTCTCCTATTAAACTCCAGCTGTCCTCCTGGGGCAGACAGTCTCCTGGTCTATGTGTTAAAATAGAGGAGAATGTGAGCCTTTAGATCGGAGGACTTTGGATAGAGCTCAGAGTCTCTCACGCTACCAGGATCATGTCTTAATCACATTCAGTGTTTGGAGAGCTGTCATGTACTGAAACATTGCAGCACAGAGATGGGAGAACAGAGCCCAGGGCAAACTGAGAGCTTAGACTGAGCACACAGAGGAAACACACTGCAGATCTACCGACAAAACACATGGAAAATTCACATTTCCAAAACATTTTGCTTCATCTGTAATACACACACACTATCCTGCACTAGTACACAATGTAATTAATTTATAGAGCTGCATGTGTTTGAGCTTACATGATTGGTTACAAGAATGAGAGGTCAATGACATCCCTTCAACAACTATGTCCCTTTAATCCAGTCAATTCCCAAGTTAAAAGCAATATGCTCTAAGCTCTGATGGCACAAGACATAATGTCCATGTCGGGCTGCACACAGGTCAAAATGTTTTAGTGAGGAATGAGACGCAAGAGAATTCAACAGAAATGGCCTTTTCAAGGGAAAGTATTCTGATAATAAAACAAAAATGACCTGATCCTAGACTTGTTTGTTGTACAGCTACCTTTTATGGAATAATGGTGATCTTCCTGTTGCAGTATGACTTTGCAATTTCAGAGCCTTTCCAGTGAACAGAGAGAGACCAATGAGCACACATACACAAACTTGCTTGCTGCTATACCACCTACCCGACAGTCCCTCTGCAGGGTCTTCATTAGGTTGTTGTACGTCTCTGCGTCAAAGTAAAGTCCTTCTTCATGCATGTCCTGGAAGTCCAGGTCTTTGTAGGTCGGACTGGCCTTCTCTCTCTCCTTCCTGGACGCTCGTCTCTTGTAGGTGGATCCCTTCAGGTCGTATTTGTAGTGCATTTTGACAGAGCGCGGCAGCACATTGTTCATCACCACCAGTCGGATGTTGATGCCTCCAGACTGGATGCAGTACAGTCCGTAGAACTTGGGCAGCAGCGTGCGTGGATTCTGGTTCAGGTTCTGTGATGTGAGGTAAAAGACAGCTTGAATCACAACTTTTATTACAAAACTGTTTGATGGCTCATTTCTCTTCTACAGTCAAAAAACTGTGTCGTGAAAGCGAACATGCAGGAGGTCTCAAAATTTATTTAGGTTACAGATTTGAATAAGTGAGCTTCCTGTCCATTCATCCAACATGCTCCATCCCCTCGACTAAGATGCTTTTTTAGTCTTGTGGTGCCCTACAGCTGGAGCTAATAAGAATGTTCACTGCATCTCATTTATGCAGCTAAAAAGCATCTGATGAGTGATCTGTTCAAATTCAAGTTTCAATTTGAGTTTCGCCTCCTCACCAGGTGCTGGAGACCTCCTGAAGCAAATGTAAGAGTCTCACCATATAGTATCCAGGTAGTAATCTCTGGAGAAATTTGGCCTCTTTGTGCTGGACGGTTTTAATGATGAACTCGTCATCGCTGGTTAGGTAGAAGAGAGAGCCACTGGCCCCCGGGTTGGTCAGCTCAATCAGAGGCTCATTTACAAGGGAGTACTGAGGGAGGAGAAACATACACAAACCAGTTTAACATTTCACATGAAACACAGAGAAACAGCTCCACTTGGCACATATCCAGACATAAACAGCTCTAAACACATAAACAATTATAGCTACAGAACAAAATTAAAACATGATTCAGTAAAGCTACAATACTACTACAGACATCTTTTGTATATTTAGTGCTGGAAGAAAAAAGTGTAGCAATTCCTCACTGGGGTATTTACAGTAAGTCTTGTGATACAAAAGCACCAGGTTTCAGTGGCTTCTTCATATACTATGCAGCTATATCAGTGGGAAAGGCTTTCCACACATTTTGAAATCTCATTACAGTCATAAGCGCATCAATGAGGTAAGGCATTAATGTTGGTGATAAGGCCTGGCCTGTTAAAATTAACCCCCAAGGTGTGCCATGGGGTTTAGGTCAAGGCTTGCAATCAAATTGTTCCACCTCAAACTCAGAAAACCATTTCATTATGGATTTGGCTCTGTGCATAGGGGCACTCTGATGTTGAAAGAGGAATAGGCCTTCCTCAAACTCTTGCATTAAAGTACACCATTGTCTGAAATATCATCATATGCTGCATTATATCCTTTAGCTAAAACTAAAGAGCCAAGCCCACTTACACAAAAGTGCATGATTGTCCATACTACTGGCCATATAATTTACATTACCAGCATGTCAATGAAAGCAGGTCTCTGTCTAAAATGTTTTCATCGTTCAATGAGTTGCAATGAGAACTGCAAAAATACCAAAGCCAAAATCTGTCTGCTGAACTCTAATAAAATCTCCAGACGTTTGACTCTTGCTGTTGACTGCATTAAAAGAAACACAAGATCCTCAGCCGAGGGTAATAAGTAGCCATTACTGCTTGTGCTGCATCTCAATAAAACACCAGAACAGATTGAGAGCCTTCGTCCCAACGTGGTAATCAACATGTGAGGGAGGGAGAGACTGCAACAGCAGCCAACTGAAGAGCAATGTTAGATGTTAATCAGTGCGTTATGAGAGAAACATGTTCAGAGGAGCAACACTGGAGGCATCCGCTCTCCCTCTTCAGAGACTCTTCCACTGATGACCATCTGCAGTCACGTTGAGTAACAAGCACAAACACATCTGCGGTTTGTTGCTTTTGCATTCAGGATACTGTGTCTGTGTGTGTGTGTGTGTGTGTGTGTGTGTGTGTGTGTGTGTGTGTGTGTGTCTCTCTTTTAATTAGCTCTGCTGTGTGGTCTCTGTCTGAATAAATTCATCACCACCTCAAGGACATCAATCATGAGCACATCCTCTAAGCTGCTGCGCCTTATGCCATCCTCCCTCTACTGCCTTGATTTTACATTTCATCTCCGTCTCTCTTCCAGAGCCTTTTGTCTTATGCTGAAATGAATTTGGCAATCAAAAACAAGAATGCAGCTGGTGGCTGAAAGGCTCGGAGGCAGATCGAAATTAGGAAAACGGCAACATAACATGATAAAGCCCAAACAAGATTACACAAAATCTAATTTTGTTCTGAGCCAGAAGCATAGTTAGTTATACATCCAAGTCTTGAAACAAAAACACAAATAGGCAAACAAGCATCAAAATGCTTCTGTTGAAAAAATCCATTAATTTCTTTCTTTCGCTCTCAGTCTGTGTTTGTGTCTTTGATTGTGCTGGGAAATCACACAATCATCTGCTGATTTCATTCAGCAGTGGGAGCTGGTTAAAGCTGTCGTAATGAGGGCGCGCTCCGTTAGCTCAGTCATTACCTCCAATATCTCCACCGCCCCAGTGTTTTGCCTCAACATCATCCTCCCATCCTGTCTTTCCCCTGCACAGATGGTGTGTGGCGTTACCCGCCCACTACTCAATAAAATACATATTTAATTCCGTCACAATTAAATACGCACTGAGGTGGAAGATTAGCGTTCACTCAATGGGAAGTAAATCAGTAGAAAGACAACCAGCAGGCCATTGTCTTTTGTTTATGGGAGCAATGGATGTTTTTCTATTTGCATTAGTACACATAGCAACGATGGAACAAAATCAGATACAGCTGTGAGTTTAAATACTGAGCAGAAATACAGTGTATGGTTCAGCATGTATGTTTTAAGAGAGGTTTTCAACAATGTTAAAGGTGTTTTTGCCACACAGTTTAAAAAACTGTTTAAAGTAATAGAGAAATATGCTTATTTACTTTCTATTCAAGAGTTTCATAAGACTTATTCCTCACATCTGTCCACTAAATATAAAGCTAGGTAAAACTCTTAACATAAAGGCTAGTGTGTAATTTAATCTGATGTTTCATATAGTAATGTCTTACTGCAGATATACTGTAGGTACTATACATGACATGTATGCTTGATTTGATTTGACCCTTAACATTTCCTCCCCATACCTGTGGGATATTCACCTCATAAATTATCATGTGGCAGTGGAGCAAATATTAATAACCAGTTAGGTTTTAGTCTTACCAGGTAGTCATCAGGTTTGATGCCAAACAGATCCCTGAAGTAGCGGAAGGCCAGCGGGGCATAGGTCTTGAAGCGAAAATCAGGATAGTGATGTGCTGGGGTCAAGTTGCTTCCCTCACTGGGATGTGTGATGAATAACCAAGCACGCCAGGACACAAAAACATATAATGGTACATTAGATACATTATTCCAACACCAACTCAAATAAGGAGGGATAAAGAAACCCCATTTAGTATTATATAAGTGAAATGTGTCACTGTCATTAATACAGACATTCTCCAACCAAGGATCCCATGCATGCAGCACTAAGGGGAAAGTCAACCTTAACACTTAATCTTTGTGCCTGGTCTATTGACTGCCAGTAAGTGTATCAGTGGGCCCTTGTAATGTGCTCCACCCATGCATGAACAGGCTTCAGGCTTGGGAACTCAGATTCGCCAGTATTGTAGTGACAAACTGGCCTGTATAGCGTTCTTCGCCTGGAGACTGAAGCAGTCTCTGATTACTGGATCTGCACAATACCACACAACACATGAGCCTTGACCTGAGGGGGAGGCGAGGAAAAGGCGAACATAAAAAAACAACAAACACACAAAATAACCTACATTTTTTGATGATTTGACTGGACCGTGAAACCTGACATTCTCAGATGGGCTTTGACAAAGACCGACCTTGTTTTGTAACAGCGCAACACCACGACACAGGAGTAAGCACATCTCACAAGGTTAGCATGAGTCATTCATTGAGTCTTTCATCACATAGGCTCATTGAAATCAATCACACTGACCCTAAATCTACAAGAAGTAGGCTAATAAAGGGTTTTGTATTCCAGGGCACCGCTAAATCTGGTTAATGTTCTGAGGATTTGGATGGGTTTCTGGGTAAAGAGGCTACAGTGTTGTTGTTTTGTGCTGCTGGTGCTATATTCAGTAATGAGATACAGGCAACAAAGACACCCTGCTGTGCAACACGATACCTGTGATTACTCTACAATGAAATCTCACTGTCTGTTTAGCGTGTGTGAGGGCAACAACAACAATCTATTATTAATGACTGACAGTCCATGATGGTAACATATACGCCTCACATGGAAACCATTTAACAACACACATCACCTGGAAATGTTTCATTCAGTGTAATCAGAGAGCCAACCGTGTGTGTGTACATCTGCCTTGTGAAAGATGTGTGTACTCAGATAAAAAAAACTCTGTGTGTGGGAGTCAAAGGGATCTACCACATCTACAGCCATCCAAAACTAGACTGACAGGACAAACGAGTGGAAACACCTCCAGAGAGGAGCAACAACAAGAGGAGGAAGAGGGAAGGAAGCAATAAGAGCTTCATACTGAGCCGCTGTCTCTCAGTGAAAAGAAAGCGAAGGGTTTGTGTTTGTGTGCTATCACAGACAGAAACACTTACAGAAAGTAAAGAGAATAAAGAGGCAAATGGTTATGTAAGATGCCAGATGTAAGACGTCAATTTCTCCCTTCATTGATTATATTTTTTTTTTGTTGTGTCTTGTGTAATTTTCTTTTTCCCTGCTAACCTTGATCATTTTTTTTATTTCAGCTGGCTTTCTCAGTAAAAAGCCAGCCCTGAAGATAAGTACAACTTTCATTTTATTTCACCATTATGTGAAAAGGCTTGACATTGGGTGCAAAATCCGACTGAGGATGATATAACAAGCTTGCTTTAAACTACTGATATTTTGTACTTGACTATCTCAGCAAAGCAACAGCATGTTTTTTAATACTCATCACCACTGACATCAAAACCCAGAGTAATGTTTGGGTTTGGTTGCTGAGCAAGAAAAGGGCTATGTGTGTGCTGAGACCTGGTTTGCATGAACCATAATGAGTTTGCATATCCTGGTGCGGTATCTAAAAAGTAAACCATAAAGTAGTTCCTAGTAATTCTCCTCCTGAAGCTTGAGAGTTAAAAATCTTGGATGATCTATGTATTTAGGTGCAGATAGAAAAGCAACTAGTGACTCGTGCTGGTAGATGACTGATTAATCATAAATATAGATGTAGTATGTATCTGAGCATCAACTGTGCATCAATGTATGTGTGAATACACAAGTCATACTTTCAAAGAATTCCTTGGTCTGTTTTGGATTATGTCAAATGTCTCTCTGAGCTGATGATGTGATTGTGAAGACGGCCTGAGATGACTGCATGCTGACATATGTTTTGCACTGTGGCAGTAAGAGGCACTCAGTAAGCTGATTTCACAGTTCCTGGCAGGATAATCCACTAGAATAGTTTTATCCCTGCATCACGATTTAGACTGGCAAAAATTCACTTTGTTGATAAATGACGATGGTGGCAGTTTGTGGTAGCAGAATAATTTCTTTGGACTGGATGTCTGGCGCCTGCAGTTTCCAGTTTACTGAGCATGATTAATAACAGTTTTAAATGTCTTTAAAACTCAGACATATAATATTTGAGCAGGCAGGCATAAAGTTAAGTTTTCAGTCACTTTCCATTCATTCACTTTGCAGAGTCAGGAAACTGTCGCAGCCAGGAAGCAGCCTGTTACAACCTCCACATAATCTGTTTTTATGAAGCAGTCCTCTGATTCATTAGCTCTTGTACACCAATAACCTTGAGCTTATGCAAAAGTCTGGCTGTTATTTTGACAACAAAGAGCAAACTAATTAACTCACATATTGAACGATTGCTTTAGAAAAACATGTCTGGAAGTTGTGTGCACAAGTATGAATGTATGTTTGTGTGGGTCAACACTGTGTAGCACTGACCTGGGCAGAAAGACGCTCTCCACCACATAGAAGTCTTGCATAAGCACATCTCTGTCAGGCTTGGAGGTGAGGTTGCCCACTGTGTAGCCAATACCGAGCTGAATGGCCCCCTTCAAGGCTGATGACGTGGTCTAGATGGGAACATAGAAGAGAAAACATCCATTTAGTCACACTCTTATATCATACTGTCACTGCTGTATGTGAACGATTGAAAAATAAAAATAGGAAAGCCCAAGTATGATAACCCTTCAATCCCCCTTTTATAATTCAATGAAAGACTAGTTTAATATAATAAATTATTTTCACAATTCAAACTACGGCATCAAAATCAAGAAAGCAGACCATACATCAAGACATTAAAAATCCAGGACTTTTGTAGCATACTGTAAATTCCACACTAACATATTAAAACCCTCAAAAAAGGCTGGGACTTTAACACACTACTACTTTTACTGCAGAGGTTGCCACCATAAAAAGACCTTATTAGTCCCAACCTGAACAGTTGTAGCCATTGTGTAGGACCTTGTAATGGTGACATCTTAAGAAATGCTGCCATAAGCAGTGACGTCTAAAGTAAAGAAAAAAAAAAAAGGAAAGAAAACAAGTGTGACCAGCACTTGACTGATCTCTGGCAGCCGGCCCTGGCAGGGGTCGGGACATTATGTGCTGGAGAAGGACATTTATAAGGACTCATGTGACTCACAGACTCAGAAGTACAGACCTCTTGGACTTTGTTGGCAGTATTAGTAAACAGCAGTATTTCAAAATAAATGTTGTGGAAGCAGGTTGACATTCATCTCAAGAGGCCATTTAAACCAAACACAGTTAAGCTCTTGTATGAATAGTCATACTTTTTTTTTTTTTTTTTTTACCTTTTTGTATGTTTTCTCTCTGCTAGTGCTCCTAGGCCCTCCCATCCCATTTTCTGTTGTGGTTGACATCTGAAAGAAATACAAAGGACTGAAATAAAACCATGAGAAAGTGAAATTACTGGTACTAATTTCACAGCTTTTCGAGCATAAACTTACTTTCAAAAGCTGTGCCTGACAAAACAGCAATCAGGGAGACATCTCTTGATTGTCAGTTAACATCAGGAGGTTTGGATTTCAGGGGGCCCTCTGCAAGAGAACAGACAACCAAATTATTACTAGACAAGAAGGAAAAACAGGGCAAAAAAACGCTCACAGCCTCTGCATTAAGTGAAGCTGCTCCAAGTTAAGATGTGCCTGAGGACAGGACGGAACGTGTCCACCAGCAAAGAGTTTTTGATTAACAGCGATAAGTTTGAGGCCACATTAATGCCATCACTCTCCTGTTAATCTCTGCCTGATAGCAGAGGCAATTTAATCTATTTCTAAACTCTCACTGCTGAACTGGCCTCCAGCAAAAGATCTCTGCTTTGACAGCCACTTATGAAATGTTTCTGTATGTGTGCGTAGTAAGTAACCATGCCAACTTGCACAATACAATCCAGTTCAGTTGTGGCATCACAAAGATGTACAAAGCATACATAGACTTTTACTGGCACCTACATCCTTCTCATGTCTGGCTTCTTTATTTTGGTAATTCCTTCCCTATTCCTGGTCATGTGTGTGTGTGTGTGTGTGTGTGTGTGTGTGTGTGTGTGTGTGTGTGTGTGTGTGTGTGTGTGTAGATAAATAACACCTCATAAAGAAGCAGAGTGTGTATGAATGAGGTGTAGCCCCAGGGCTGAAAGCGATCTGCCGGTTCCTCCCAGCTTACAGTACAACCAAGTTCTCACTGTGCCACAAAAACACAGGGCTGTCTCGTTTCCACATCCATATATTTTACTGTACCACTCCCTGTGACTCTCTTTCCTTCCCTCCTTGTTATTTTTCTCATGTGTTTTCCTCCTGTTTCACTTCTTCATTCTCAAGAAAAAAATAAGGCAGAGTGACACAAATCAATGAAACTGTGACATAACAGTGTGTGTCTACTAAGTGAGTGGGAAAAACAGGGACATAGAGGCTTAACAGAAATACCTTATCAACAAAAGCGCCAAATAGTTGCAGCCATGTTTAAAAATAGTCTTTGTTGACATATATACTGATTCAGATATTTTAAAAATTGAGCAGACACTAAACTCTTATCTCCAGACCGGGTTCTTATCTGTGCACCAGCTCCTCTGTTGCTATAAACAAAGAGACAATACCACTTAGGCTGGAAACACACCTCCCAACTACAGCTATTTATTTTTGCCTGGGTCTATGCATCAACCCCTATCACCTTTAAAATATTATTCAGTCTTGTTGTGTTCCCGTCTTAGGAAGGATCACAAGCAAAAATGGTCACAAAAAACATGTTAACTCATCCTGAGTGAAGAGATCAAGTCCATCACATGACTTTGTGTAACTGGAACTGACTAACTAACTGAGTGTGCTTTTAGCTGTGTAAATTATTTCTCTTCACCACTATGCAGTGAGGTGCTGATCCACCTGAGCCATTAAACCGTATGACTGGCTGTGTGTTCAGAACCTGAGGAATGTTAATGAGCCTGTCTGGCTCCCTGCTCAGTCCTGGCCTGAGTGTCAGTGTTAAAAGGGATTGTTTGAACCTCTCTCACCTGACCCCACAACCCAGCCGGTACTCCAACAGACTGTTTCCAGAACAATCCATGAGAGGCCTGCAGCTATAGTGAACAACAGCAGGTCTGTTGTTCACCTCTCAACAAAAGGGAGGCAGACAGATGGTTGGACATGTGGAGAAAAATGGATGGATGGATCATCCATAATCAGCTGTGTGTCATACACTCCCATTGCGAATACCACACAAGAGTATAACAAGGTCAAAAGAGAGCACATTTCATACGCTGTTGCCACATATGTAAACAGATACCTTATTGTAAGTCACAATTACATTACTGCGAGCTACAAATACAAAAATGCATCTTTGTCAAATCAGTGCCTCCGGTAGATAGTGGGTTTTTTTTGCGGAATGGATGAGGACCAAATGGATAACATTATACAACTGATCAATAAAAAGGAAACTCTGCACTTGTAAATCTGAATGAAACCCACTTAGAACTGACCTATGTAGAGGGATTGAGTTGTGGATTGTTTATGCACCTTTGTGAAAGTCAAGCAAGGTCATAAAGACATCATATGACACGGTAAAGCTGTGAACACTATGTCTGCACAGTGTAGACCAGAGATAAATGTCAATGGAATGACGAAAAATACATAAAATTTTCCTTTTTTCACGGTTGTCAAGCTTGAAATTCACACACATAACACACAGTATGCTAACACATACTGTATACTGTACACAGACAAAGCAAATGTCCAGTAAAATGTAAAAGACAAAGGTGTTGCAACTGTAAAGTTTCTTGGCAAACTCATCACAGTTGTGTTTTTGTCAAAAGCCAGACCGGGTTAACAATGTACTTTTCGTTCCCTTTATCTTTCCTACTTGTGAAGCACTTTGTGAGTACTGCTCTTGAAAGGTGCCATATAAATAAACTTAGCTCTTCTCTCCGTCAGTCTCTTGTTCCTAAACAACTCTCTTCCTCTTCGTCCATACGCCCTCGGCAGAAACTCTACCACCCTTCAAACAAACACACTTGAGCGCAGATCAAACACTGGCTCTCACGCCATATCTCCTCCATGGTTTCAGAGATAATGCCAGGGGTGCCAGTCAGCCCCTGTGGAAGTCAAATAGCTGCTCTGTGGCCAAGCAGTCCTGGCAAGGAAAATATGCTGCTGAGAGCAGACATGGGCTATCTGGAATGATGAAAATGCAGATCCAATGCATCTAAACTGTCAAAACGTCTGTGGAAATATTCCCTCCCTGGTCTCAGTAGGCAGGGCAATGATCATAATGAAGGCAGAAATCAAACAGCATCACCAGCTATGCAACATACTTGATTTGAAAAGATTAAAAAAATCTATCTCTTTCTATGAGGAGACCTGGAGACCAAACCATTTGATCATGATCAGGGCTGAGAGGCATTCAGTCAAGGAGACTCCCTCAGTTCCTCTCACCAGGACACAGACACTACATGTAGGTTTGTTTTTGCTCTGCTTTGCTTCAGTCCCCAGATACTATTGGATTACTGCAGCAGATTGGAGACATAATGGAGAATCAATATCAGAGCAGCAATGCAGAGCGCTAAGGACTGGACTGCTGGGCTTTCATGACCTTCACAATCCCTGACTATAAGATGTTAGATAAGCACAGATATCTGGATTTGGATGGATACAATCAAGAAATTGCATGGGGAGTCAGCTTAGCTCAGACTGCACTGGATCTGCTTCATTAACTTAACTGCTCAGAGCCTTGGCTATGGAGCTCACAAAAACTCCACCCAAGCAAAATTTACTGTAACTCTGAAAACTTCTTCAGTTGCACACCCAAATACCCAAGAAAAACTCAAAAGTATTGCATATCACCAGGCTGAAAGGTGTGGATTATAGACATGGGACAATGTGAAATTTTATGTCATGATCCTGGCAAAATAACTGAGATTTAGAATATTATCCTGCTAATCATCAAAATATGATTTAAACTAAAAAGTTATTCTTATTAAACGGTTGCTAAATCCTTACAGTTGTACATTAAACAGGTAAAGGTGGGTCTGTGTCCTCTGATGCTCCTAAAGGCATCTGCAAGATTTCACAGTCTAGAGGAAAACAAGCAGTCAGATCTACTCCTTGGCTGCTGTCAGTAAGAGTCGACTGTCAATCACTTGCGAACTCTGATCATACAGTCAAACTACACAGCACTGATCAAATATGAATCAATATTATGTTACGTTAATGCCTATTTCTCATCTTGAGAAGTTTGTGACCCGGCAACCATGTTGAGATCTGTTGAGAAGATCCCTAGCAGGGATTTAAATCAGGGATTAAATCAGGCTCTATGATCGCGAGCTAGACGGCTTTTTCAGGTCACTCGTGATGATATTCACAATCATCCTGATAATTTTTATTTTTTATTGGCAAAAAATCCTACCCTGTCCCATCCTTACTGCAGCAGTAGCCATTTTCTTTCTGACGCCTTGTCTAAACACTTTGGTGTGTCAGTGTGATTACATAATTGGCTTAGTTACCCCAACCGTGTAAAATAGTTGCTTCTGTGAAATGTATCATGTTCTGTTATGAATCATTAAGCTGGTTAACAAACATCTAATGTGTGGGCTCCCTTCCACTAGCCAAGCAGAAACGATCAGGTGCATAAATGACTGTATGATGATCGTTTAAATCATAAACAAACAATATGTAGTCCTCCACCCCTCAAAAACATACATATTTATCACCTGGCTGTTGTATTTTGCTCACATACAAAAAGTGAGACAGGCGTAGGAGCTGCGAATGCTTGGTGAGGTGCAGACAGGGTGAGGGGGATAGAAAAGACACTGTCTTTGTGTTGTTCAGTCAAACAGAAATATATCTGCTCATCAGTGTCAAAGAGATAAAAACACCCAATTCAGGAGCACTGCCCTGGCTCCACCCATTTCAAATAGGCCGCCCAAACAAAAACACAAATACACACAAAGCAAACAGAACATAAAATGCAGACAGTTTCAACATGAACATGTGCAAACAGACACAGAGGTTTTGTGACCCTGTAAATGCAGCCACACACTTTACAGTACACACACACACACACACACACACACACACACACACACACACACACACACACACACACACACACACACACACACACACACACATCCTCTCTGTTGTCTCTCCCTGGTGAGTCTCCACACCAAATAAAGCAGTAAAACATCAGGCAGGTATTATTTTGGACTGTTTTTGGTGTTCCATATTTCACTGTATCCTCTGGAGGTGTGTTTGTTTTCATCATCCCTGTGAGGGGGACAAGCTGTGCTGCAGTAGCGTCTGCCTGAGGACACCGGGCACTATGCAGCACTGCAGAGCTGGCTCTGTGAGTGAGTGTGGGGACTATATGTATATAAATATAAACAAGACAAACAATGCTCCTAATACCAAATGAATAGACTATGTTGTTGCCTAAATCAAAAGGGTTTATCCTAAGGTTTAGCCTGTAACATCCAGCATGTCATTATTCTGTTAGCATGCTACAGTATTTTGGCCCTTTGGACAAAAGTTTTAGCTGCATCGTGTTATGAAAGTGACATCCATCCAGTAGTACCCGCGAACAGAGCTAGCATGGCTAAAAATACAGTGATGTCTTAACTGCATGATGCTGCAAGGAGAAACATAAGTGCAAAGAGTGGGAGCTCTTTACAATGACAGCAGCTGCTGTCCCTGATGCATCATCATACAGTGCAGTGTGCAGTGCGTGCTAAGCACAACATAAACCTAAATACTTGTTTTAGTGGGCTCAATTGTGTGCTCGTGTGAGATATACCACTGGCCGGGCAACTATCACCATCTAAATGCACATTTTAACTATTGATGGTATTTGACCTTTTGCAACAGCAAATAAAGAGAAACACTAGATGGGAGGGAGAGAGGGACTGCACCTACAGAGCGCTGTGACTTTTCAGAGTTGACATGAACAGAAAAAATGAGCTAGACAGAGGGAGGGAATGAAAAACAGAAGAGGAAAACAATGGGACAGAGCAACAGAGATTGAAAACAAAAGGTGTGATAGTTTTGAAATATTTAGGCGTGCTTCCCTCTGATTTAATAACATCCACAAGACCACATCAGGGCTGCACGGTGGTGTAGTGGTTAGCGGCGTGTTCGCCTCCGCAAAGGCGCAGCATTCCACTTCCTCTTCTTGTGAGTGATTTAATAACATGCTCCACTTTCCCCCCCCCCCCCCCCCCCCCCCAAAATTTTTTTTTATTAATTATTTTTTTTATATTTCCCTTATTTGTGTTTGTGGTTAATTTTTTTTTTTTTTTTTTTTCCCCCCATGAATTGCCCCCCTCCCAAGGGAAACCCCCCCCTCCCCCTTTCCCCACCGGGATCCGCCCCCCCCCCCCCCCACCCCTAACGGGATAAGCGGTTGACATGGATGGATGGATGGAAGACCACATCAAACTTTAGTCAAAGAAGTGTAATCTTCCCAGTAGGACAGAAAAGGAACAAAATCACTGTATTAATGGAAAGGCAAGTACATATCAAACCACATAGAGCAAGAGAATGAATATATTTAGTTTTGTAAGACAACATCACCATAAGAAACCCAGGGAGAGGACTCGGCCTGTGTGTTTGTAATTCAAAGAGCATCTCATTCTAGTTCCACTCTGCATGAAAAGCAGTGAGGAGGAGGTCACCCACTGTGTCCAGAGAGTCACATGATCCAGCAGAGGGAATGGAGGGGGGTGAGAGAAACTTAGAGATGAAACAGAGACGATGTTCTCTTAAGACACAAAGGCAGGGAGAGGGAGCCCTGATGGAACGATAAACTACAGCTCGACACTCTGAGAGTGAGACAAGGACTTATTACAGCAGGCTTATTATATTCAACCACCAGCGATATGCTACATCAAGCTATAGCCTCAGCTCCTAACCTCACAGCCCATGGAAAACATGATCACATGACACAAAGAGAAGGGAGAGATTTGCCCATGACAGTCAAGCCCAGCTTATAGTTTTACTCAGCCCTGCCCTGGAGTCCAAAGGTCCTTTTACTCTTCTTTAAGCCACAAGGCAGCGACAGGCAGGTTTATTACCTGCATATCGCTGTGGAAACAACTGACTGTGTTTATTATACTCAGAACTGATCAATCATGGGTCTAAGAGGGGATAAAGGACCCATCTTTAGTGATCGGTCACTGACTGCTGAAGAAGAAAAGTAGAATTTGTCAAATGTCTGCATTTTTTAACTCCTTTCTTCCACGTCTTTGTCTTCACCCATCCCTCTATGTCTTCCTCTGTGACCCTTTCATTGTGTCAACTCTCCTTCCCACTTTCTCACTCTAACACCCAAGGGTTCCCTGAGGGGGGCTCTGTCATTACAGGGCAGGGAACTAGGAGGGGTAGCATGGAGGGGGGCTCTGCAGGGCCAAAACAACAACAGACATCACAACCTCAGAAATCTGAATTCCTGCAGGGCTGCCAACCTGTCGTTCCACCTTTAACCCTCTAACCCAACAATCATTCTACAGGAGGAGCACAATTATCAGCCAATTATCACTGCAGGCCTCCTTCGGGAGACTTTTTCATCCTCTCAAAAGCTGCTGCTGATATGTTGTGGGGGCCAAGGAAGGGGGAACTCCCCTTGTGGAGGTCATTAAGATCAAAGCAGTAATACAAGGAAATTCTCCATCCAGCTTCACCAGCTGCAAAGTAAATGAGGGGCATGAACAGAGCCTGACGCTGGCATTTGTTGACAGTCTTCCCAAGATTAGCATATCTCTGCACTAACAGGGAAGCCAGTGTAGCAGAAACATGGCTTTGACTGATGAATATGTGTCAGGTCACATCATCAAGGTGCTGTGAATGAGGATTGTTCTGACAATTTGCATCTTCATTCGTAAAAAGGTGCATTCCAGTGATTTTGTATCAGTGAAGGACTTCTGAGAGAAAGTACACAAAAGAATAGTCAAAATCTGTCACAGAGGCTGAGATATCCTGGCTTTTAGTCCCCAGAATGGGTTGAACATCCAATGTGTATGTGTATTTTGATAAGACCCTTAATAAGTCTTTGAAACTTTTCACCCCCAGTTTGTAATGCCAATTTCATTACACATTTGTAGTCTCAAAGCCCAAAACAAGATATTTTCTAACTCCTCCAGAACCATAAAGCACATTAGACAATGTTTTTTTTTTTTTCATGATCAGGAAACTGATCTCCATGTGTAAAATCTGTGGAGTGCCCCTTTAATAATTTTCACATGAATGTTTTCACTTTCAACATGAGCAAAGCCAAAAACACTGACACTGATAGCTTATAATGGCAATGTTATACCTATTTGCAAGCCACTGAAGAAGGGCCACCAAGAAAAGCTGAGCTTACACATAGAGGCCTTTTGAAAGGATTTAACATTAAATGAACATTCATGCTTTGTTTCATCTACACCATCTCTGGACCTGTTTATAATCTTTTTTAAATCTAATTTCACCAATTTTATAAATACTTCTGAATAATCTAAACAAATCACATGAAACGGGTGACTTTAAGTTAAGGAGATAATTTCCTATCTGTTAGAAGTGCCAAACAGTTTATGTAATTTCCATTGCTATTGGAAATAATGTCGTGGAGCTTTCATTTTCTAGATTTGACGTAATCTGAAGTGAACATTGATCACAGTAGTATTAAAAGACAGTTGATAATGAAGTCCCAACTGAGTCCTGGTGGCTATCAGTAGTACATGGTATGTGCTGACATGAGTGCAGCCTGGACGGTGAAAGAGGACAATAAAAGAGAGACAGAGAGAGAGAGCAGCCTACGCTGTGCTTAGGTAGAAGAGCAACGCAACTAAATAGAAGTGTGAAGGCTAAACCTCATCTGATCAATAGAGTATGTGGGTCAAGCTGCCCCCTGACCTGTCTAGGTTTTATGCTCCAAAGCACCTTCTTATTCAGCTCTGCTCTGATTCATGCTGATATGAATAGTTTGAGGAGGTCTGGAGCACCGATTCCATTAGTCATATAATCTGTGAGTCTATAACAACAAATTCACATTTTGATGTGAATGCCAAACATGTTAATGCATCACAAATATAGATCTTGGTCGATAATTTCAGATGGCCAATATATTGGGCAATAATTGCTTATCCCAGATTTACCAGTATCACTGTATGTGTCAGCCATAAAGTACTAAGACAATGCAGGACAGAAATGTCAAAAATATAATGCGGTCATTTAGAAACAGTGTCACTATTTTCCACTGCAGACAAGTTTATTTTTCAACCTGTCCAATGTCTCACTCAGTACATATCATGAATATAAATCTTTGATTAAAAATGTTTATGTTGCGTGATTATCTTGAAAAACTGAAATCATTAACAGATTTTTTTAGATTCTGATATCAGTATCTGTCTCAATAATCCAGTATAGATGGACTATAATAAAAAGTTGCTTACTTTTTAATTTCATCAGTGTGAATTGAATACTTTGGTTTGACACTCTGTAGTAGAAATGACTAATTTAGAAATTGATTAATCAAAACTGTACTAGATTAACCAGTAAGTAATCATCAGTAGCAACCCATACAGGCCTGACACTGACTTACTGGGGAGATAACAATGCAACCTAACACGCAACACTCATTGACTCACCAGAAACTGCAAAACAAAGCAAATGTTGTATTGTTAGACAACCCACAACTGCTACAACTGAAATCACAGAAAACTGAAATACAATAACTCCAGATAATGTCCACTAAACAAGAATGAATACCAAGTCCTCACAAAGATGGATGCCATATTTTGTTTTTTATACATTGTCTTCAATCTATATGGAAACCACCTGCAAATAATCTCAAATCTCATTCTTCAATAAAAAGTACTGTCACTCGCTACAGTGATCTGACTGAATGTTGCTACAACCGAGCTGAGAAAAGCAACGAGAAAAGAATGGCATGGTGCTGAATAACCTGATACGACGAGCTCTGGAAAGAAAACAAATACTCTTGTCAATGCTTTCATCGCGTTGTAACTGGGACATAGCACATTAGCACTTCGACCCAGAATACAACGCTGTAGACGGGAGAGAGAGAGGTTCCTTTGAGAGAA
The DNA here is from genome assembly GCA_947000775.1 of Pterois miles. Lineage (NCBI taxonomy): Eukaryota > Metazoa > Chordata > Actinopteri > Perciformes > Scorpaenidae > Pterois > Pterois miles. The sequence continues at coordinate 6,101,371 of CAMQGK010000334.1, read as the reverse complement.
GAATTAGAGTGGGTGTAGTGGGAGGAGAGGGGTCACACTAAACACACACAAACATTATGAGGTGCCGGATTTCATTATCACAACAGAGTGAGGCATTTTTTTATCAGAACATCTTGACTGTCCCACCATGGGGCCACACCCATGTGTGCGGACACAGGGCACATGGGTCAGTCAGACCATTATCAGGAATGTGGGAGAGAGCTTGAGAACTACTGTGCAGGGCACTGACTTATGTAACGGTCTTAATGAGCCTCATATGCTTGATGTTTTGGTCCTATACTGGGATCCCATAGTACAGTACACAGAGTGCTCTTTGACCCAAAATCACAAGACCAAACCTTACAGCTGCTACCTCTTCACAGGAAGCTCATGAGGAAAGAGATAATGTTTGCATAAAAATGTGTCCCTCTGCTTTAAATCAGTGCTACTGAACAATGCTTAAAGTTACAGTACAATTAAGTCTCCCATTTATTTAATTATCAATTTAAAAGAGAGTCTGGTCGACCCCACAAAAGCCCAAGAAGAGCTGAGAGTCACAGAATGAATATGATTTGTGTTGACAAGGTTTTGGCTCTACGTTGCTGTGGTACTTGTGCTGCTACTCAGATGGAAAATATTACATAATGCACAGATGCTGCTCACTCTGACAAGCGACATATCAGTGCCAGGGCAGCAGGCAGCACAGCGCAGGAGCTCAGGTGTTAGTCCCAAGGAGAGAGCAGGGGATTTGCATGAGCTCTTTTCCCTTTCAAACATCCTCTGCGGCGAGCTAACCAACCTGGCCTGAGCTTGAGCAGTTCCTCTGCCTCAAATTCAAATGAGGAAGAAACAGGATGTTCGTAAAGAAAACCACACACTTTAAAGTGTTTGAAACCTGTCAGATTTACATGATTATTATTTTTTTCTAATTATAACTAAGTCACACCAAACATCCAAATTAGTGACTGGTGTCTGTGTATGTAATAATTTGAGGAACGATCAAAAATTATATTTAACTGTATTTATTACCACTTAAAGCAGAGGCACAGGACTATAACACGAAAAGGGTCAAAGGGTAAAATCCAACCCAGGACATCACTTATCAGCCAGCTGAACCACTACGATGGCCTGTGACGTTTAAATCTAAGATCATCTAGATCTAAAGAAAAAGCTCCATCAGAAAAATCTTCTATTGCATGAATTCATTAATTAACTTCTAAAGGGAAACATTTCTCATTCAAGTTGTTGATGAAGAAAACAAAAAACTGCAACTACCTGCCTCACACAGGAGGCACACAAGAGAAAACCACATCATAAGTCAAAAACATTTCATCCTTCATTATGACAAAGCAAAACCCTCTGACCCTCAGACACAGCCATCATTTTGTCTATTAAAATTCAGTATTTTGTCAGTGATATAACACAAGCTCAACAGTTGAATGACAGCACTGGACACTACTGCTCTTGAGTTTGCTGAAGCAGCTCCCCTGCTCACTTGGCAGCTCTCAATCTCCCAGCATAGCATGCAAGAAACCAGTTATCACTTTCACTCTCTGGACTGGCAAAGCACTGTTGTAGCCTGGCTATCAATTACCAGGGGGAGGAATGTAGCACTTCACTGTAAAGAGAAGTGATAATGTGAGAATTACTGAGAGGCTGGTCGAGCACAACATCTATAACTTACTGTACACAGAAAACACAGAAAATCTGTCACCTGGCCTGTACAGCACATATTGTGCCAAAGGGATTTAGCAGCTGTATATCCGCACACATGCAGTAGTTTCACAAGGTTAAACTGAGGCATGAGGGGATCTTAACATTTGCTTTATCCTACTCTTACACAAGGAGATTAGTTTTTCAGATTTCCATAACTTTTATGTTATGAACATGAGATTTTCTTCCTCTGCCTCTAAATGTGTTACACAATCTCCAACAAGCTTACCTCATTTCCCAGCAAACTAGACAGACTACCAGTTTCTCACTAAAATTGCAAGAGTTGCAGACACATTGAAAAAAAATTACTTCCTCATTACATTTAGGAAACAGCAGCAAAAAGTAAATGTTGATACAGCAAACAACGAACACTAGATGGTCTAGCGGCTACACTGGTTGCGTGTCAAACATTACCCCAACAATAACAGTAAGAAGTATTTAATGTATGTAGAGTTTAAGGATGAAATTCAAATGAGCCACCTCCACAACCACATTTATATCCACGCCTTCCCTCACATTTTTGTCGTTTAAATTATAATAAAATAAGAAAACAAAAGCTTTTACCTTTCACCTCCTGACCTTGACAAAACGTATAATGTGAAGGGACAATAAGATTGTAAAGTCAGGTATGTTGTTTAAAGAGAATAACATCTTTATAACAGTTTAAGCGCACCTGCAGTTTCTCACCTGTCGCAACATATGGAGACTGACACTTTGACAAGCAAAACCTAACTGTGTCAGTATAGTTCCCCTCAAATCTTTACTAGATATCTTGTGTTTCACATTAAATATCAAACTCATGGAAACCTACCAGCCGATCGCCTTCTGCGTAGAAACAGTATTTTCCTCCGAGTGGCTGCTGCAGTCCTGACAGAAAGCCCTTTCCTCAAGCAGTCGATCCCCAACAGATAAATAAAATGCGGTTGAGAGGAATCTACGCTACATACGTGGTGTGTTTCCACCACAAGCTGACTGTGTACAACTGAGGAGTCCCTCCTCCACTGAGAAAAGCGTGAAGCCTTGCGTGTCTCTATGTCCCTGCCCTGCCTCTCCACATACAGCCATGCCATTCAGTGCACCACTGGATCCATTAACATGAGGAGCGACTCCAACATGCCCTCTGCAGGCCTAAACAGAAGTGAAATCGACAGCCAAGTCTTTAGTTTGTTCAGCAACAAACCTAAAATTAATATAATAGCACCCCTGTTATATTTCCCCAAATGTAATAGTAGTTTAAAAATCTTTTACAGCATTAAATTCACATCTTATTTCCTAGTTGCATGATATGAGGCAGCCCATACTGAGTGGGACATTATAATAATGTTCAGTAACTTGTGGTGGAGACTTGCACAACAGTGAAATAAAAGGGAATGTGTTTCATACTTAACATGTTTATTTAACAATAGATCAATGAAAGCAAAAAACATAAGGACAAAAAGCAGCTGCAGAAGGTCTTAAACTCTCCAGTCGCATTGAGAGGGAGCGCTGCCACCATCCAATCCAGGACCACCACTGCGGGTATCACTGAAGAGAGTAAAGTTAGAATGAGTATATTCAAATCAACATTTGCACTTACTATGGTTTATACTGTATATGCTGCCTATGCTGCCTCTTTAATGTCCACTAACCTGCCATTGGTTTCTCCAAGGCTTTGCATATCTCTTAGGGGTTCAGTCACACCAGAGTCACTGAGACAAATTCATATTTAAACATGGGGACATGTTGGTAACATGTTGGTGTCACAACAGCTAAACATATGAATAAAGGAACTTTGCGAATAATAATAGTTGCATATTGATTACCTTGCTGGCTGTTGGTTGTTGGCTGTTGATCTCTTTTTATAGAAACATAAGCCTATTAGTAGTGAACCACCTGTTATATTTAAGAAAATTGTATCAATACACAATAAATGAAACACATCATACAATTTTGATGTTACCTGATTGTTAACAATTCAAAGACAAGCATTTCAACTCTGAATAAAAGCTAGAAGACAGAATGGGAGAGTAAAAGCAAGTTGAATTAGTAGCAAAAAGCTTCATTTTCCTGAAGTCAACAATCAAGGCGGACATGGGTGACATGAAAAGTGAAAGAAAGATTCACCACTGCCTAATGTCAGTAGTTGCTTGTCCAAAATCAGAGGAAACTTGGCATAAGCAGAATCACATTTACTGGTGTTCAGAACCTACAAACTCCACCGCCAATATACATGTATGCATAAGTTGGATGGTCCTCAAGCATTTCCTCTGTGGTGACATTTTTTGATGTGGTAGCTAGAGGAAAGAGGAAAACACTCCAGTTGATAGTCAGTCAAAACAGTGAGCAACATGATGTAAAGTGTGCAGGAAAAACTTACAATTGATAAAAGTACAAATGATGCTGTGGTCTAGTGGAGAAAAGGAGAAGTGTTATTAAGTGTTCATAAGAATTTGTTATTGGACATCAGAAAATAGATTGTACATGTATAGGATGTGAGTTTTTTAATTGAGAAAATGAAATTAAGATCAGTATGAACAGTTCAGTCAGTCATCTTACAGTACATATTGAACTGAAATATTTCAATGAGAATAAAGACAAATCCAGAATCTAGTTTGACATGAAGGGTCTTTGTGTTGCTATTTATGAAGAGTGTAGCAATTAAAAGTCATCAAAAAATTGTCAGCAGAGCGATTCAAAGGCTAAAAAGTGGATGGGGAATTTTATCAGGGTGCAGCAGTGGAATTTTCCTCAAACACAAAAATTATGAACAAACAGCACCCTCGGCTGGAATGATGAGTCCTAACATGGAGGAACAGAGAGGACAGCAGCAGAACATGGCACATTTAGCATTTAAACTCTGTGGCATTTACTATTCTGCTTCATGTGGCCTCTCCATCTTACCCGCAGGGTATGGATCACCATTAAATTGTTTATCAACTCACAAAGACAGACAGTGAAAAAAAATGGATAAGGGGTTCACATGCCACAATATTTAAAATTACCAGAGGTTAACTACATATCTGAAACCAATATTTTATTAAAAAAAAAAAAAAAGGGATAGAAATGTGCATTAAAACACAGATTGACAATGGAGTGAACAATTGCATGAAAACATAATGTACATTAAGGGCTTTAGAAAGTAAATATAAATACCTGTACATTTTTTGGTCCTAATATAACCGCCTTTCCCTTCAAATTCACAGTCACCATCTGTATCGCTGGAAACGAATGCTCGACCATCATGATGGCAGACAGTATTGGGTGGTGGAGGGCCTGCACAACTTGTGATGCGAGTGTGAGTTGGAAGGGGCTTGTCGTTGCAATATACTAAAGTCACATTAGCGGCACATCCTGGAATCTTGCAGTAAAACAGCTTCACAGATCTGTTTCCACCTGTAGCATCATACAGTATATCTATGAAATTCTCACAAAAACACTTTTTATCATGAGTGGTTTTAACAAGATTAGACTATACCTTGACTTGCTGTAACTACAAAGTACTGAGTGAGTCCAGCGGCAAACAGCAGCAGAAAGGTCAACTCTGTCAAGACAGAAGTACAAACTAAAGCGAAGACTCTAATGGTTGACGCTGGACACGGTTTAAAGTTGGTAGATCATAAGAAACTTACCATTCATGTTAGAGGTCAGTGCTGAGAAGGCTTCCTGGATCACAAAACACTATTCTGCTCTCTTCCACTGTTGATCACTGATAAAATGCTCCACACACTTCCTGTTGGACATGTAGTTTCCCATCAGATAACATATGAATTCCTTATTATTCTCTACCCTGACACCCTCCTGTCAGACATAAAGGTTGGTACTTTATCATATGACTTATATCATTATAACGTCCCCCAGTCCATATGCCACTGGCTCATCTATTTTCTGCGCTTCCTGGACCACACTACTGACTCACGACACGTGTCCCCTAAAGTTCATAACAATAAACATCAGTACCTCTGTCTGTGACGCGTGTTTCCTGTACACAATTATATTATATCCAAACGTCTTTGAGTCGTTTTGATTTAATAGTGAACTCATGGACGAAACTGAAAAACGCTGTCAGTCGGAGAAGAGGTGGTTACTGTAGTGAACATACCTGAACACATCACCTAAAATAGGTGTTTTGTTCTTTAGCTTACACTCAGTAAAATTCAACAGCACCACAAACTGCAGCCTCCAAAATATCCCCACTGTTAAAATAAACACCTAACCTTCAGGGAGTACGCTTAATTGCGGATGTATTAGATTGCATTAGTATTAATGGCAGCTGTGTAAACCTAAACACATATTTTTTATCCAAAACTAAATCTAAACTTTATTCATTTTGACTTTTAAACGTTTAATAAAACACCAGTCTCTGATTAAGCACTCTTCACCAAATGAATGAGACACAGATAGTCTGCTAAACAGATAACGTTAACCAGATGTAGCCTATTTTGATTTAACGATAGCTTAATATAGTCTATCTGGTAGGATGATTGTTAAATAAACGTACCTGAACAGCTATAGACGCTCAAATGTCTGAAGCCTTAACCAGCCCCTATGTAATCAGCTGTGCCTGCCCTGGACTGGAAGCTGTTTCTTTTATTTGGGTTTTGTTTTTCACCGCGGAATGGCCGTAACCTTTTATTTCTATCTCTACTTCTCGATCATACAGCCAATCCAACCAACGAATGAGGCAACTGCTAGCCAATTACAGATAGAGGGAGGCGGGTCACTGAGTCATAAGGAGCACGTGGGGCAGAAGTTCCTTTAGCTCCCTAGCTGCTGAACAGGAGATCAACTCTCCTAGTATGAAAGTTGACTCAAGTGTTCAGCTTGACATCAGTGCTTATGTTTATCAGTGCATATGTTTATGCTTATGCTTGACTTTTGAGTTAAATAAATGGACACAGCACTACACAGTTGTTTTTTTTTTGTTTTTTTTTTTTGATTTTGGGATGTAGTGCCCCTTTTTGGTGAGAGAAAAATTATTTCCCAGCACAGCTGGAGTGGTCACAGAGCCACTCTTCAGCCTGAAGCAAATAAAATTTAGGTTGAAAAAGTGTATTTAGTCAAGTATAGTAGTATATAGTCAACTATATAACATATAACACATAGGCAGGACTGTTGAAGAAGAAGAAGAAGAAGAAGAAGAAGAAGAAGATCAACCTTTATTAGTCCCACTAGGGGAAATTCAATTTTTACACTCTGTTGTTTTACTTACACAGTACATGCAGACCCAAAACACACACATGCACAAACAGGACCCATATACATGCATCAATGGAGAGATGTCAGAGTGAGGGGGCTGCTCCTGACAGGCGCCCCGAGCAGTTGGGGGTTTGGTGCCTTGCTCAGGGGCAGTGCCGAAGAGGTAAACTGGCACCTCTCCAGCTACCAGTTCACACTCAGTTCTTGGTCCATGTCGGGACTTAACCGGTGACCCTCCGGTTCCCAAGCCAACCCCCTACTGCCACCCCCATGAACTCACCTCTGGCAGCAATTACGCGCGAAGTTAAGTAGCCCATTGATATCACAATGATACGATTTTATTTATTTTACTCACATAGAGCTTTTCAAGAAAGTCAAAGGCACTTTACACAGCTAAAATTATCATAAGCATGCTGGTTGTTTTTTTTTTCAATAACAGCATGCTGTCCATATAAGGGAAATGCATTATTAAAATTATACTAAATAGGCTGTAGGGGTTGCTCAAGCCACACACCCACACACTAACTGATGATTATATGAGGCATTCCATTTGAAGACAGCCTACACTATGAGACGTGGGTGAACAGGGTGACAGTCGTGTACATGTTAATACAGATTCCTTTCCAGGCGCCCTGGAAAGTCACCAGTAAGTGACAGTATGCAGCTGATGTTAACTGGTAAAGATCATCATTGTCATGGGTAGGACTAATACTTTTTTAGTTTGAATTCAATTCTTGGCAAAGCTGTTCTAAATGAAAGGCTAAACCATAACAGTTAGGCTAGAGGCCATACAAATTATGACAAGAGTTGGCTAAGATAATGAGCATAAAATATGAAATGTTTTGCCTGAGAGTTGTCTTTTTAACAACATCAAGAAATTAAGGTCAAGACTGAGTTTAACAAAAATGAAAAAAATAACCTTTGACTGGTATAAAAGGTGATGTCAGGTGTTGTAGGAACCTTTCATTCCTCTGGATTTACAGATAAAGGCTTAAATGGTACCAAGAAACACTGAGGAGTGAAAGTAGAAACAGGAAGTGTTTTGGTGCTCCAGTAAGCTATGGAGAAAGCAGATTAGAATCAGATTCAAAAGTTGTCAATGTGTACATGATATGGTTTTCCAGAGAGCTGTCTTTTTATCACAATCAAATTCCTGCAATTTACAGTTGGCTGATCTAGAAATTTCAGTGGAACTGAGTTTAACAGCATTTTTAAAGGGCCCCGAAAGTGTGTGAAGCCCAAATTAATTGTAACTATATCACAGTAAGTTATATTTTGGGCTTTAATAAATGTGCTTTAGGCCCCTTAGGCCTTCTTCAGTATATTTATTTTGTTTCAAACTATTTATATGTTTTGCATTTGGTCATAAAAAATACTACAATGTCCATTCATTTAGTTATTTCCACTAAGTGCCGAGTCAAGTCACAACCTGAACAGCTACAGGTCCATGATCAAATGTCTTAGAGAAGTTAGTTTTACAATAGGTTTCATGTAGCACACTATTTTTGATAGCTTATAATTTATTAATTTATTTTACCTAAATATTTTATAGAAGTTCATGACTTTTTCCGATAATTTCCATGTAATGTGCTCCAGTGAGCACTAAAATAAAACCAAAGCTAGATAGATAGATAGATAGATAGATAGATAGATAGATAGATAGATAGATAGATTGATTGACTGATTGATTGATTGATTGATTGATTGATTGATTGATTGATTGATTGACTGATTGATTGACTGATTGAGGTGCACTGGAAATTAACACAGAAACATTTACTGTGGAACAAACACACGTAAACTGCTCAGTCTTTAAACATTCATCTACAGTGACAGCTCAGTACAAATGGAAATAAAATAATTGAAACTCAGAAGAGAGAGAGGCAAAGAGAGGCATTCTGATCCAATCCCCCATACAGTATGCGCTTATTCGAATAGCCGAGCCCCAAACAGCCTCTGTAAAAAACATTGATTTATATTGTGAGAGATTATAATTACAGATTTGGAGCGGGGCTGAAGAATCCTTTCATATCTTTGATGTGGATAAAACATTTGGAAAAAAAAAGTCTGTATTTAAAGGAAATGAAGAAGAATGTCCATTGTTGTTTCTTGTGTTATTCCCAGCATTTTAAGAAGGGCTGGCGAAGGGTTTGATGAGACCAAGATCCATAGCTTTGACCAGACATGTGCGTGCTGCATCAATGGCCTCCTGCCTCTTGGGATTGTCCTCCGCCTTGCCAATCACGGACAGGATTTCCAGCAGCTCACTCTCTATCAGCTTCTTGGCCAGCTCACTGTCATCAGAGTTGAGCATGTTGTAGACAACCACAAGGCCACGATGCTGTATAGAAGGGTTGGTATGGAGACACAACCGCTGCAGAATCTCAAGCCACTGGCTGGTCTGTTGGGGGAGATTAGAGATGAAGAAGGATGAATCAAAAATATCACTTGCAATCCTAAACAGTGGAAGCTATGAGCAAGTTAATGTATGTATAACTCAGCTATTTTTTATTTTCATATTGATTAAAGGGGATCTCCTCTGATTTTACTTGTGACTGTCAGTTTGCCTTTGACATTTTAAAAACTGTCTTCAGTGGCTCTGGAGATGCTTGGACAGAAAATATCCCCTGATGATGTAATGTAATAATAAAATTTCATCAGTATCCCCTCATCTTGAGCTCAAAGATGGCAGAAAAATAGAGAACCACTGGCATTTTCCAGGAAGGGAGAGTGATGAAAATATGCTATTGAGATTTATTATAAAATGTAGGATCCAGTGTTTTTAGAGTTTGACCAATAGGGAGTCAAGCTATCGCATCCTTCTATTTTTCTTAATGTGTCAAAGGCCTAAGTTTAAACCCGAGTTTAGATATAGATATTAGGCTGTTTAGTGAGACACCAGGAAATTGCATAAAGTGTCACAAAAGTTAAAGTTAATTTTGTCAAAGTGTTAAAGATTAATAACATAATTATTTGGCAATCTTATATACAGTGACATCTGCTGCCATTAATTCTGTCAAGTTGTATAAGTTATAGGTAAGGAAAGCAAACCAGGGACTTTACAGGCATTTTTCACAGTGGGGCACACCTTTCAAGTCACAGACTCTAATGTCACACTATAATATTCTACGGTAAAACACTGTTGGACATACCACCAGGGTCATTTTGTGGCAGAGCTTCTTCTGAGCAGCAGTGAGCATGGCAAGAGCTCCAGCTGCAGCTATCTGAAGCTTGTCGTCGTCCTCGCCACATAGCAGTACCAACAGCTTCAGCTTATCATTGCCATCTTGCAGATAACGCTCTTGTACCTAAGACACAGAGTTGGCCCGTTGGATACTTGTTTCTCACATTGACTATGCATCATTCATTATTATATGAGGTTTTTAGCTTCTTGTCAGCTCTCACCTCTTTACATGTAATAAGGTTGCACATGCATTCAGTGGCCGCCTGTCTGATCTGCTCATGATCCTCAAACATGTAGTTCTCAATCTCTGGCAGAGCTTTCTCTTTCACAATCTTGACTCTACAAAACAGATGGTGGTTAAGGTGAGAACCTCTACTAAGGCAAAATCTGCAAGCTGTAGTGCTCTTGTAGGAAAAGAGCTGTTAAGCATCATAGTGACCATGGTATCATGTGATGCTGAAAAACATTACCTTAGTTTTTCACTGTAACCAGCCAAGTTGGTGAGGCTCCTCAGAGCCTCGAAGTTCTGTATTCCGTCTTTGTCTGTCTGAAGGAGGCTAACTATTGGTCGCACCACCTCATACACCTGTCAAACAAGACAGACAGGAAAGTTCATTTTTCATCAAATCAGCACAGACATACGAGATTCAGAAACATACTGAATTCTGAAAGTATCAAACAACAGTCATCAGATATGATCTAGTAATAATAATATAAACCACCAGCAGCACCAGTTAGAATCACTGAATGAATTGTCCATCATCTTCCAACATATAGAGGAACAAAGGCAAAGAAGACAATGCCAAACGTGAAAGAAGTGTAGGTAAGGGATGATTAAGTACCTCAGTAAATTTCCCTTCACCTTCCCCCACTATCTTACCAAAGGGAACTGTCAGAGAAATAAACAAAACCACAACTGTTGTTTGTCTTACTCTTTCACCAGGGAAGGCAATTTCTGGGTTGGAAATAGCTGCAATCTTGGCAAGGGCATGGCTGGCCTTTGTCTTCCCAGCGTCTGTTCCTTCCAGAGCGAGAGGTATCAAAGCCTGAGGGCAGAGCCAGAAGTGAACACAACAGATAACAATAACCAATAATCAGTTTGTCCAGTTAATGTGTGCCCAGTTTTCCATTCTATCACTCACCTTTCCCCCACCTTGGGCCACAATAGTACCACGATCTTTGGGATCCATTGACAATGCCAAGAAAACCCTAAAGATATGAAATAGGAAATAGGTTTAACAATAATATATTTCAAAGCAATGTTGCAGTTTAAGGTTGAATAAACACGAAATTGGAAGTATACACTGTAACTTGCATTCCCCAATGCCTATTAGAGTGCATTTAGAAATTAACCAAGTCACCCTCTGTGAGGTGAAGAAAATGTATTGTGTCAAAAGGGGAATGGCTAATAAAAATGCATTCACTGGCATTAGCCTAACATAATCCTTCCCCCTACCTTGACAGCATTTCCTTGGTCTGGTCAGTTAGGATGGAGCTGTCTGCTTTGACCATGACAGCAAGTGCTGAAGTGATTCCAGCCTTCAGCAGCCTTTTCACTCTCTTCTCAATAAAGTCCTTCTTGTCCTGAGAAAAGAAGGTATACAATGTATATATGTATGCATATGTGTAACGTAACCTGCTCTACCAATGTCAATTATGTGATCTGTCTAAGACAATGGTTTGGTTTCCTTTTCTTTCTCTTTTACCTTGGGGTGTTGCTCAGGCACATGTTGCTTTGAAAACTTTGCTAGTTGAACCAACTCAGGCAGGATTTCCTTCTTTTCATAGCAGTTGGTGCAGTTGACCAGAGTGCAGGCTACTGCGTATATGATTGTCTTGTCTGTGGACTAAAACACAGAGAAAGGAAAGAGGTTGTTTTTAATATCTAATCAGACATACTCTAGGTTTCTTCCTGTATGATATTTTCATACCTTGGCCAGTTCAAACATGGCTTTCAGGGCAGGCTCATCCTCAACAAAGTCATCTTTCACGTCAGCATCATTAGTCAGATAAGCTAAACCCTCAATGGCCCACTTCCTAGTTTTGGTATCAATCTGGGGATTACAGAGCCACCTACAAAAGTGACAAAGAAAGTAATGATGTGGTAGGATTTCATGATACAATGACATTCAGATACTGTATACAAAATTGTGAGGAATTATATCAGTTTTGCATCAAAATTAGATAACTAATTAGGTATGTAGCATACATTTTAAAAATGCTGACCCTAGTATCAGTTTTCTCACCAATTTTCTATCTACCACTACTATCATTGTGGAAAATAACCTGCTAGATTCTAGCACAGTCAATCTGTGTGAGTACTCACTTTCTGCACTGCTTGGCCAGCTTCTCTGTGGACCCCTCAGCAAACTGCCTCAAACCATAATCATCACCTCCAGCTGAACCCAGTTTACAGAGACCCTGCAGAGGACATGGACGTGAGTATGCATACCAAAATGCATATGGAAGAGATCTAGAAGTCGTATAGTCAAAGTGACGTTCTGTATATTCAATGGATCAAAGTGAACAACAGGACTTCTGTACCCAGTGCAACAGTAGCAGCTCACTGTTTTCCTGTGCTGTCTAATATTGTTAATCTGTGATGTGTTTGTGTGGTGTATGTGATTTTTGTATTGTTCTTTATTGTGAACGGGCTGTGGCCAAACATCAATTAATGATAAAGTTCTGCTCTGTTTCATTCTTCCCTTGGTGTACTCACCACCAGCGAACGAATCTTAATCCTCTCATTCTTGGTCTTCTTGTAGATGTCCTTGAGCAGTGACACACCATTGGTGATGATAAAGGAGGCACGGCTCATTTTGGAGGAGGAATGGATCAGCGCCTCCACAGCAACCATCTGGTCCACCTCACGTTCGGAGCCACACAGTGCCACCATCATCTCCATTATGCCTTGCCGTCCAACCAGGGCATTGCCGACATCAAAGGGACCCTGAAGCAGCCCTGAGATGACATTAATAGCATGAATGGTCTTGTCCATGTCGTTGGGGTCAATTTTGGACCTGTGGAAAAGGAACGACAAGGGAAGAAAAAAAGCATAAGAGATGGCGAAAGTTAGGTTGGCTTGGTCTCCATTTAGGAAGTCTTGGCTACAACAGATAAATGGTGAATCTGTATTTTATGGACATACCTGATATATTCATCACAAATGTCCCTGAAGTTGTCTCTCTCTGGGTCACATGTGAGGTCGTCATAGAGCTTGTTGAGGAGCACACTGGCAATCAGCTGCGTGTTCTCTGTCAAGGGTAGCTGGTCTGGCAATTCAGGGACCTGACCACACACCTTGAGGATCTTCTTCAGACCTGGAAATCAAACACGGATATCTGGTGAATACACTTGGTCAGGGAGTCTGCAGCAATGGACTGTAGCTCAAACTAAATAAGCGACCTGATGCAGCTGTCTGGCTCACCATTGTCAATGGTGAAGAGGGTCCTGGAGTTGTTTTTCTCTTTCTTGCTATTGCGTGGTACATTCTTGCTCAGGAGGTTCAGCGCCTGGTCTCTACCATGGCCAGACACTTTCTTACTAGCAACCATCTCCACCAGAGAAAGGAGAATGGTTTTCAGGTCTTTAGATGCATCTGCAGATGGACAGATGACATAAAGGAACGTATGTTTATCAGTAGTGCTGTGAAAAATATGAACAGCAGCATAACCATAGCTATTTCCCTTTAACACTCTGTCTTTTATTCTCTGAAAATTAGTTGAAGATTAACAACTAAGCTCTATACTGTATGTCTCCACAATGAAATCTACTTTTCTTTACAGATACCGATGATTCACAGATTTTGTCTCACCTAAAACCAAAGCCTCTTCTTTCCCATATTCCCTTTTATCTCCACCAGTGAGGGAGTCGTTGATGCACTGGAAGAGGTTGCAGGTGGCCAGTGCAATCTCCTCATTGTCCACAGCCATGATGCTGCACATCTTATCAACGCCCACCATGTGAACAATGGCCATGGCCTGTGTAGGGGCAGTAAAAAGATATATACACTGAGTACATTTTGTAGAAAAAAAAAGTTAAATGCAAATAATATTAAACATATTTCTAATGGCATCATATGAGTAGAAATTGTACTTTTAAAGTTTCTGTTTGGACGAGTCTGCATAGTTCGCAGTATTGTCTTCCCACAATTTTCATTTTCGCTTTCACTTTGTCTTGACTCCTTTTCTATTAGTATGCTCACCCGAGCTTTGTGTCCTGTGCACATCCCTGACAAAGTACGAACAGCAGCCAGGATCATCTCTGGGTTTCCTGTCTCTATCATGTTGAGCAGCAGAGGCACTCCATTGTTCTGGAAGATTCTCTCTGCTCCGGCATCTTCTCTTGACAGCACAATCAGGTTGTTGGCAGCCTGATTAAATAGCAGAAGTCAAACCACAGCTACACACATCGACATGCTAACAACCGATGAAAACAGGAAGGTCAATGACTGTTAAGAAAATACCCACTTTCTCTCTCTTGTCCTTTTCCATTTCGTCATCAAGGAGAATGTCAAACATGTTCTGTACTCTCGAATCTGTGGAAAATGTCGTCTTGAGCTGTGGAGAATGAAAATGAAACTTTCATCATTTCCTGATGCTGACATGTCAAAATCATACAGCCTACATGCATTTTGTTGGTGTTTCAGTATAAGTCTATCTGTCCCTAGTATCAAGAAACAATAATTTCAAATGCCACAACCAAACTAATTTGATTTACAGCCAAAAGATCAGTGTCAAATGCATGTAGCATTGCTGAATGCATTTATTGAAAGTAATGTATGTATCCTCTACATGAACCTCTGTGTGGGGGTGTATTGTTCTTTTTAATGCTGACCTTGGCCTGGATCTCTGCTCCAAGCCTGTGAAGGGTCTCCAGGAAGGTCTTGTTCTTTGGTTCGAGGGTGGCACATCTCTGCACATCTTTGAAAGCCATGTCCAGTTTACCTAGTTTCTCCAGCGCTTGACAACGCCGGTACAAGGCTTTAATATCTGCTGCATCAACATCAATTGCTATAAAAGAGGATGAAAGAGTTAGAATTAGCTTGTGGCCATGGTATAAGTTCCCATTTGTTTTTGCATTGCTGCTATTATTTGATTTGATTTGGTATTTATTACTCTACCTTTAGATGCATCAGATGCTGCATTGGCATAGTTTTCCTGTAAGAGAAACAGAAACATTTAAATAAAAGTCTAAACCTGCCAAAGAAAATGCAAATGTAATCTATGTGGTATATGTTTGTTTTTGTACCACATGCTTTACCACACAGCTTACCTTTTTTAGGTAGCACGCAGATCTGTTCCTGTGAATGACAGCAAGCACTTTTTTGTCCTTGCATGCCTTAATGGCTTTAGTGTAGCACTCAATAGCCTTGTCAGTATCTCCTGCCTGGAAGTGTTTGTTTCCCTCATCTTTTAACTGGATCGGGTCTTCCATCTGTTAGTGATAGGGATTATTAGTTATTACATTAAATCTACAGATCCCTTAACTTTGGGTTTTTCATCCAAATCCAACCCAGCAGTCAACACTTATATTTCATTACAACAATTTCAGTGTCTTTAGTCAATCAGATTTAAATGCAGTATTTCAATTGTAACCAAAGCTCCATACCAAAATCACACATTTCAATCACATAAAAACATTTCTAGATACAAACACATACATACAAATATTTCAAATAAGCTACAGATCAGGAACACATCTGCCAAACAGTTTTACACATTTTTGTCATTTCAAAGGTAAAGAGCATTAGCATAAAAAACAGAGAAAGTTCAAAACACATATGTATGGCATGTACATGTATGTACAGCACAGATCCTTATGTCACATTCATCCTGGGGAATCATATTCATCTGTCAACATATTAATATTATTTAAAACTACTGTAGCATTAGAAATGTTTTTATTCTTACCGTTGCTGGTAATCAGTGTCCTGCTGACCTGGGTCACTTGTAGCAAATGGCCATGCACATGTTATCTCTAACTTTAAATGGCCTCCCCTCAGGCCTTATTTGGGCACAACCCCATACCCCACTTGGAGCCTTGCAACAAATGTCGCTTTCTCAATGGACAGACACGTCCTGTCATCTAGGCACAGTCTATCCCCCTACTTATACCCATTGCATACCTGACTGTCACTCAAATGAAAAGAACAAATATGTGAAAGCCATACCTTTAGGATTGTGTGCTGTGTCTCTTGCTCTGCGTAGATGGTCTGCACCTCTCACCTCTAATGTTTGTTACAAACTTCTTCTGTCTTATGTAACCACCCCCCACCAACATCTCATTTATATTTATAGTAGATCTCAGTGAGGTGGGACAGAACCAAGGTGGACCATCGATCACACATAGGGGTTCACTGCAAGCACACTAAAGCCCCGAAGAACAGGTTTGTTTCAAAGGTCTTCATATACCATGATTAGTTGTGTTGTAACAAATATCCTTCCAGTGTCTTTGAGTTATTGAAGCTTTATGAATAAACCTTATTTTCCATTCAATGAAGTCTGTGAGAGTGACCCCCTCAAAGATGGTCTGCTCCTGATAAGGTCTATTTAGGGCACAAACAGCTGAACTCTCCAGAGCAAATGCCTGATGCCCAAAGCGTCAGGAGGGGGGGTAAAAGAGTTGTGTGCATGGAGACAGTGGAGGGGGGTCTGACAGCTGCATGTCCACAGAGAAACCTGGTAGCTTCTGGAAAGAGAACGATCTCGAGCCCATGAGTTGGGGTTAGGCATTTTGTTGTGATGGTTAGAATAAGGGTCAGGGTAAGATAATGTACATTATTATATCAAGAAGAGTCCTCATAAGAATACAGACAGAATCAGAAATACTTATTGATCCTTGGGGAAATTGTGGAAACATTCACAAATGTCTGTGGGGGGTTTGTGTCTGTTGTTGGTGTGTAAAATACAATATAATACAAGAGAAAGAACTGATACTGTGATGAACTGGTTGGAGAACATTTCCAGACTCACGAATAATAAAAGTGTCACAAAATACTGGGAAATTATAAAATATGTATGATTAACCACTATCAGTATTAAAAAAATAAGTGCCCTGTTAAATGTCTGCAGTGTTGTGCTTTCTTGCTTCACATACTTTGTAGGGGTAGTTTACTGGTAAGCCTGAAAAAGCATGTGTTCATCTGTTTTCCAATTTATTAAAATGTGTGAGTCTCACAAGCATTACACCCTCCTGGTGAAGCTCATCCCTAGCAGGTGAAAGAAAGTGGCTGGCAGACCACAATTGTTGTTGAGGTAGCACATCTGTCTGCAGCCATCTCCTGGTCAACAGTAGCAGTGACAGGGATTGGAAAGCATAGGCCTTCAAAACTGGGAGACAAAATGCAAATATAGATAAGAAGAAGAAGATATTCCTTTATTAGTCCCACGAGGGGAAATTCAATTTTTTCACTCTGTTGTTAACTTATACAGGGTACATGCAGACCCGAACACACACATGACCCGAACACACACATGCACAAACATGCAACAATGGAGAGATGTCAGAGTGATGGGGGTTTGGTGCCTTGCTCAGGGGCACCTCGGCAGTGCCCAAGAGGTAAACTGGCACCTCTCCAGCTTACCTCTTGAACAGCTACCAGTTCACACTCAGTTCTTGGTCCATGGCGGGACTTGAACCGGTGACCCTCCGGTTCCCAAGCCAACTCCCTACAGACTGAGCTACTGCTACTGTCGCCCCCATAAAACCCTTGCACCTAGTGCCTGGTTTGCCCACTGTGTGTTTTGCCATTTTACTATATAGGAAAATTGCTCATTGACAGTCCGTGAATGTCTGGCTACACTTAATCTATCTTGGTGATATTCAGTTCAACTTTTTTCAAATATGATATGCACACCTACTCAGCAGAATAATTTGGGGAGCAACCATTTTTTTCACTTCTTCTCCTCACTACCACTCTTAACACGAAGTGAGGAGCAATGGAGTAGGATGTAGGACACACATGCACGCACACATTTATAGTGATAATAAGCTCGAGCACTCTGTCGATGGAAAATAACATAGAAGATGTTCAAATATTTGGACAGCAGGTAGAATGGTTACACCAAATCAGTTGTGATTCTTAGAGCTTGGGCTGTGTATGTGGACTGGTAGAGTCCTGGTGCCACCAGGTGGCATAATTCATCAACTACAGTAAGAGTGACAATGATATATTACTTCAGTGGAAGTAATGTGTTAGTATGCCATAGAGGTGCCAGAAACTTTCAGATTTGTGACTTAAATCAAAGTTGCAATACCCCAATGCAAACACATTCTTTAAATAACCTGCTTTAAATATGTTACTCAAGTAGAAGTATTATCAACAAATCGCACTTAGGTATCAAAAATAAAAATGCTGTTTTTGCAGGAAAATTGGTATTGGTATAACATTTGTGTTATATTAAAGATAATCTATTATTGCATTAATTCTCACTGATGTGTTCATGAGTAAGCAGAATTTTAATTATGCAGTTGGTCAACCTGAAGCTAACTTTTACTCTGCAGTGCATCATATTTTATGAGTTAGGTGTTGTATGTACAGTGTTAATCAGCAAAGTATAGTAATAATGCCTGTTGAGTAAATATAGTGGAGTAAAAAGAGCAGTATTCTATCAAAAGTCTGGAATAAGTGTAGAAAGTAATACAAACTGGACAATAAATAAATTACAAATATTCAAGTAAAGCAGAAGTATGTTTTGCATTTGAGTAACTTACATTGTTACTACTAGTAGTTCTTATTAGTACTTTACAATTAAGACCCAGTTAGGAAATGCTACAAAGGAGAGTAATCCTCCCTCAGTGGCTCTTCCTGGGCTGCTTCCAGTTTTTCCTCACCCTCTGCGAGGATCATAAAGTACAGATTGTAAAGCCCCCTGAGGCAAATTTGTGATACTGAGCTATATCATAAAAATGACTTGGCTTGACCTATCGCACATGTGCAAATTCTGCCAGATTTTATTTTGAAAAATGCTCGACCGGAAATACTTAGTTATTCTTGGTCGCTACGTAATGCTAGCTCATTCTGTTGGCTGAGCCTACATCTTCCTCCCCGGCCAAAGACTGCTAAACACAAGAAGCTTCATTTACCCGGCTCATGAAAAGTCGTTAGTCCTGTTTCTGTTAATTGTTTAAGTAATGTAGAATGGCGTCGTGTTTTGGGAAGATTGTCGTTGGTACTTATGTGGAGATAAAGCGCAGTGATGGTAAGTTTCACCCTGTCTATTCTTTCCCCGTCGCACTGAGCAAGTTGTTTGGGGATCTTTGTTGCTGCGGTACTGTTGAATACAGCAACCGTTGTTCCTGGCTGCAGAGCGTAACGTTCACGTTAGCTGCACAAAAACATTAATATTAGCTGTCAGGGCGGAGTGCTTAAACATGGCCAAAGCCTTTGAATGAGCTCTAACCTTTGTTAGCTAGCTTCTCTGCGATTCAAGAGACAGTTGACGTTAGCTATTAATTCATATCGTTTGATAACATCAGACGCTTTCAGTTGGAAATTAACGAAGTGTAAACACTAAAGTTAACGGTGCTCTATAACGTTACCCAAATGATTTACTCTATCGTGGAACTGAAATTTAACATTAGCTAAGCTAGCTAAATTGCTAACCAAGCTAACGTTAGTTCGACAGCTAGATAGGCATTAGCTTTCGATTAGCTTAACGGCTAGCACAAGCTAATGTTGCCGGCTTTATTGCATTAGTAACGCTGTACTGAAACCTAGCCGGCATCCATTTAGTTTGTTGACTAGTAGATTTCTTTTTGGTTGTAGTCCATGATAAATTCAGCTTATTAAATGTTTAGCGGATAACTAAACTATCATCCGCTGTTATGGAAATCATTTCATTCTCCAAAATTACGAATAAGGATCAAGAGCAAGATAAGATAAAGATGATGAGCAAAAACATGACATGCTATGTATGATCATAATGCCACAGAAAGACGTATCCCAAGATTTGAGATACTGCAGTGGTTATGTAGATAATTGTGGTTTTAGAAAGTTTTTTGGACCACCTTAACTTGATGTTCTTCCAAAAAATATGGAAATGTAATTTTGAATAAATTATACCCACATAAAGTTGGAATGAAGTCAAACAAACAGTATGAAGCACCCATGAGAGCATGTGCTTACTTCTTTACAGAAGTACTGAAAATTTTATCCCACCATTAAGAAGAAGCTGGGATTACATTACACTCACTTTCGCTTCATCTTTTTTTCAAGGGTTAACAGGGCAGGAGTCGAGGAGCGAGGTGGCTTTTTGTATGTCTCTTCTCTAGATGAATGTCAGCTTTATTCTGCCTGCCCTGTAGTTATAGAGCATTACTTCAGAGCCAGTCAGCCAAAGATGACTGTAAAGTCTGTATCATTCCTGTTGGTCCTTTCAGAGTTAGGCTACAAGCAGTTTTGCAATAAACCAACAAATACGTTTTTGAACAAAACAGTTTGAAGCCAGTGGCAAGGGTGTGTTTTAACTGTTGTATTGGTTGTTGTTGATAATGATGTCCTCAACTCCATCATCCCTCAGGCATTTGATTATACTGTCCTCAGTACTCTGAAGTCAGGGGTACGATGTGAAAGAAACACTCAACAGGCCTAGAGAGAGAGCAGTTCTGTTTATCCATTTCCCGGCTGATTGGTGTTGCGTCCAGAGCAGGGATTGCCCCCTCTCTGGGGGGTTGGCGGTGGGGCTGGTTCAGATTCAAACCAGATTCAGGCCACCACCCCATCTGTTGCAGCCAGCTCCCTAGATTCTGCCAGGAGTCTCTCTCGTTCCCCTGTGTTTTTCCCCTTTTTTTTAATTCAGTGATAATAGATTCCCTGTTAATGTTGGACATGGATTATCTGTTTTTGGGCATTCAATTTTGTGTGAAAAATACTAGTGTATTTTATCGTAGAGTACTAGAGAGACATTTTGCCTTCCAGTTTAATGATCACATACTGTATCACATTTCTCATCTGTGACATGTTTACAGCTTCTTCATTACCTTTGGTTTTGTAGTGAAACTGATGCTTTGAAGGCTATGTGTGTCCCTCAGGCTTAGCAGAGCTTGAGGCACCCCATCTTAAATCCCTTCAACTAGCCTACTGGTAGTGGTCAGCCTGAGCCCACCCATTGAGCCAGGGTTTGGTATAAAAGTGGGACACAGTGGAGAGGGCATTCAGTTTCAGAAAGTGTTTATGTGTGACATGTACGTGAGGAAGAGCAAGGCAGGCCAGTACATTTTACCTGTACACTCACACAATAGTGTGTGTGGATCTTGTAGGTATACAGTGTCTGCCACATGACTGATGCTGTGCCCAAGAACCTATCAGAAGGCTTTTTGCTGAAAGGATTAAAGATTATCTGTATATCTATCTATCTATATTGGACTTGTTAACTGTCATAATATATTATTTCATAGAGTAAATGATAAGCAGAAGCATTTTTGATTGTAGTGTAATCAGTAATAACAAATATTGTTCAGTTTCAGTTCTGTCACATTATGATGCCCTGGTTTCTCTGGATGTGTAGAGAAAAACTTGTCTTGGCCTCGACACAACAGGTTAGACAGGCCCCCTACATTCCCATTGTTGTATATGATGTTACAGTGGCTGTGGCCTCCATTCAGGCTGTATAGTCTGCACCATTGATAACTGTACCTTTCTAAAAGCAGCCACCTTGTTTTGAATGTCTTTTCATGAGGACTTGCTCTTACTTTTAGTTAGTTAGTTATCATGTCTGTGATAGTTAAGTTATCATGCCATCAACCATCAACATTTAACCTCTGCTGTCAACTGGTGCTGCCATTCACACTGTATTATGTCAACAACAGAGATGAAGTGCTGTCAAAATACAGTAAGGATGGCCCTGTGTGCTGGCTGATACAACAAACATCTTTTCTAATTCAGCAGAGAAAGAAACAGATTAGTTTGTGTAACATTTATTTCTGTCTAACTGGTTTATTGTCATGATTTGATTGCTCTGTCCTCTTCTGTGATTTCCATTAAGATGGGCAAAACTAAAATGTGTGTAATTTCGGTAAGAAATTGCTTCAAAACATATTTTTTCATGAGCTTAAGCTCTACTGTCCGAATGTTATTTTACATAACAAAACTTTTCCACACAAGTGATTTGGAAGAAGTTGTTGCTCTACAGTTACTTATGCATCATGTTGTTTTATAAAGTCATATGAACCAATAGGAAGGCTATGGTTTCAAATTTAAGCCAAAGCCATTAGCCAAAGGATGCAGGAGTGATTTGGAGGGCCTTGCCTGACCCTCTTGTCACTGTAAATCCTCCAGGTGCTGCAGTCACTGCAGCATGGCATGCACTCAACACTCTCCATAAGTAGAGGTGTAATACCAAGCACTATGTGCCTGTTCCACGTTGCCAACGTTGTTTTGTAACTTACCAAGTCAGGTCACAGTTCAGCAGTGGATTATATGCTCTCATATTCATGTCTGGTTGTCTTACTACAGCCCAGACCTGGCAGATATTGGCATAGTCGTTACTAAAAACACTAAATAAAGTTGCACGCACAGTCAGGAAAGTGACAAGTTAAAGGAAAACCATACCAGGCACAAGGGTGACTGAATGGTTGAAGGATGAAATGCTGTGAATGATATTATCAAGGCTTCCCAATCACCTATGTGATTGAACACCTATGGGACATTTAGGACTGGTGCTCTACTCTATCAAACCCAAATGAGGGAAAATCTTGTGTAAGAATGGTGGTTATCCTGTCTGGAGAGTTATAGCCAAGGCTTACTGAAGCTATTGTGGCAGCTTGTGGTTGCCCAACACCTTTAATAAGATAAGATAAGATATTCCTCTATTGGTCCCACAGTGGAGAAATTCATATTTCACCCATCTGTTTGTAGTTTGTTGTGAATAGTGTTGATGTGATTTTGAACTGATTTATTTTTTATTTTATTTATTTATATATTTAGTTTTTGTAGCTTTTAAAAAAATTATGCCTGTTCAAGATGACAGGCTTAAAAGGCTACATGAGCTCCACCGTGTTTTATTGTGAATGATGAATATTAGTGTTAGCTCTCATAATGCTGTCTTATTGAGCTTTTGTCATCCATATTATAACATTGTGGCTTACTTGTACGTGGCCTAGACATAGTACATACACATTTACTCTACCTTACTTTTCAATTAGTATGATCTCTGGCTTTGTCATTTCTGATGGAGGGCAGGGCTGGGTACATACACATTTACTCTACCTTACTTTTCAATTAGTATGATCTCTGGCTTTGTCATTTCTGATGGAGGGCAGGGCTGGGTTGTAAGGTTGACATCATCATTATTGTTCATTAAATTTTTATGACAGTGGTATATATTGTGGTCGCTTTATGTATGCCAAATTATCATTGCATTTAAATGTGAAGCAGTGTTAATTCAGATCATGTCACTTTTCATTTTTGGGTAAAATATAGCTTTTTTTACTACAGCATATATCAACAGTATTGTCTAGTCATTATCACTCAGTGTTAATAGATTAAATATACACATCAAACTGCAGTTGATTTACCAAGTATAGTGAATTTTTTTTTTTTTTTTTTTTTTTGATGTAGTAGAAGGCATGTCAGCCCTCTTAAGCCAGATGTTCTTGAGCTTCAGAGTACACAAGACATTTTTTCCAGCTCTCCCTGTTTTAAGACTCTAGATTAGCTCTTTTTTTAAAAAAAAAAAAAAAAAAAAAAACCTTTGTAAGCTAAATCAGTGAAATGTTCAGCAGTTGAGAACACTAAAAGCATCTTTGCTCGCTAGCTCCTTGTGTGTCTCTGAATAATGGATACAGGAACATGGTGTTTCCCTGGATCTTGCTGGGTATTTACAGCATACAGTCGACTCCACATAGACAAAGATGGGAGGGCTGAGCAGGCTCTTTATAGCTGGTATGATTACGCTGCAGACGGAGAGGCGGAGAGATACAGGCTCACTGCAGCAGCTGTGCTTGTCTCTATTATCAGTGATTCTCTCCAATAGGTCATTATCAAACCTCATTGTCAGATCTTACTAAGATTAGGTTAGCCTCAATTGAATGCCTTGCTTTCATTTGAAACTTAAAGGACATTGACAGTTCATTTGATTGAGATCACGATCACAATGTTGATATAGAGTTTAGATACAAACGTATATTAATTTGTCAAAGCGATGGCCTCTGGTCTGCTATTTGTATTACACATGATTACATTCTTATTTGTAAAACAAGTTCAAATCTCAATTATTTTTACTTTTCTCATTACAACTTGCAGAATCATTAGTTTAGACAATAGAAATTTGTAGCATGATAATATAAATTCATATTATGCAATAATTAAGCTAAAAGTCTCTAAACAGTGTTACTGAATTACCACCTAGCCTTATTTGCAGTGCTAATACAGCTTGAAATATTACAGCTAATCAAAAACATATAATCCTCTTCACGTTTTTCCAGCATTGCTGCATTTCCAAATAAAAAGACAGTTTTACAGTAATTTACTAGGCCTCAGTAAACGTCTGATCAGGCTTGCAGGTGGTAATTAGGCCGATTGTAATTTACCCTACTAAATACATTACCTTACTACTGAACACGGTAAGGTATTAGTGAAATCCATTTTATGTGTGTGTGTGTGCGTGCGTGCACTCGTGCATGTGTGTCGGAGAAAAAGAGACAAAACAAAAACACATTTATAATATTTAATTATCCCTGTTATCTCGTTTTCATTACTAAAACATGAGGTGGCAAGTAGCGCATGCACGACCATTATCGTGCTACCAAACCTGAAGAATTTGGGCCGTTGTAAGCTCTGCTGTCATGTTTTTTTAGTTTTGGTCTGCATATCTGATATTTGAGTTTCCCCTGTCTATGATACTTTCACAGGACGTATACACCAGGCAATGGTGACCTCACTGAATGAGGACAACGAGAGCGTCACAGTGGAATGGATAGAAAATGGAGACACAAAGGGGAAAGAGGTAAATGATCATTTATTACCATTCAAAGCACTCTCCACAGTAGTAAATAATGCATTCTAAGACATTCAGGAGCTGTGGTGATTACACAACCAGCCTGAATGTACTACAGTCCCACCAGACATCATCCTCTGTACACTGATGTGGATGACCTAACCAAAGATGCTCTATAACAAAAATGATGATGCTCTGCCATTGGTTTGAAATGACGATCTACAGAGATACTTCCGTGTCTGGTCTATTTTCTCCTTGAAGAAAAAATGGCAAGAAAACAGAGATGATAATTTACTATAAATGATATATTGTTATATAAATTATCAAAATCTTTTCCATGATTAAATATGCACACTGGTCAATGCTTTTGATTTTCCTCCCCCATGTGCCTGCTGGTCCTGGAGTTGCAATACCCCCATTTTTATCTCCCCATAAAAATGTCACTGCTGTTTGTGATTATGGTTTTTAAATTATGTAGGCTATCTATTCCACATATTTGTCAGCTTTGTCTATACAGAGAGCAAACACACACACAAACACACGCACAAATGCTTGTTGAGCAGAGAAATGCACTTCTGGTGTTAACAGCCAGGCTACTGCTTGCGCGCCAGTTGACATAGCTTAGCGCTTCGGTGTCCAGTGTGAACCCGGTGTAACTGTCTAATGCCAAACATCAGTCATGCAATGTGTTATTATTACTCTTCTGTTTCTGGACAGATTGACTTGGAGAGTATATTTGCACTCAACCCAGATGTGGCTCCAGATGAGGAAATTGCCCCTAGTCCAGAGACCCCACCCCCACCTACACCTACGTGTGTGAAGGTCAACAAAATTGCAAAAGTGAGTACCGGTATGACACCCTATCAGGCAACAACTGTAACAAATCGAAGCAATGTGATTTGGATTGTTTACACAAAAACACAACTTCTTTCTTTTTTTTTGGATTGTCTCCCTCCATGTAAGGGAGAGTCTTAAGTGCTTAGACTTGCTCAGGTAGTTATGTGGCTGCACTTTGCTGGACCTTAATATAGAACTTGGATCCCTCTAGGTAAACAACTAATTGGTCCTGTTAAGTACACTGTGGGTGCACAGTAGATTAGGACTGATCCACGTTGACATGCTAACACTGGGATTATTTTTGGTAAACATTGCTGGTGTGATTTAACCTGCTATGCATTACAATATTATTTTCAGTTTTCAACATATAAAACATGTAAAGTAAAAACTGTGAGGCAATGTAAAATGAGATGGTGTTGCTTTAATCGTGGTGCCGCTCTAATAGGCTACTGCAATTTTGGCCTGTAACAGTTTTATAAGTGAAGCACTTTTGGTTGTGTAGCTCCATAACCTATAAAGTAGATGAAGTGGTAGTAGAGTCAAGAATTGACTGATTTTGGTGGTGTAAGGTCAGTAGGACCTCACAAAACACATTTTTGGCCATAACTCAATAATTCATTTGCAAATTATGACAATTTCACACAAATGTCTGATTGGAAAAAATGAAGTGATGACATTTTGGACAAACATGAATGTAAACTGCAACTAGACTGGTTAGTGGAGGCATACAACTGCAAGGCAGTAAATCTAGTTTAAATATTCTTTAAGATGAGTGGATTGGCAGTGTCATCAAGAACATTAGTGTTGATAAAGGAGGCCTCTGTACTCGGTACTAATCTGATTCTCAGGCTTTGTCTATTTCTGTATCTGTAAATTGCAGAGGCCGACAGAAGAGGTTGAAAACTGAATGGGGAAAAGGATGTATTGTGTTTCAGTTCCAGAGCAGCTGTAAAATATGTAAAAGTGAAATTAGGAATCACTGAACCCTAATCCTCTAATCGTAGAATATCTTACTGTAGCTTTTGTTTTTCCTTGCAGAACCGTCGGACGATAGCACCTTCTAAGAATGACACTCCGTCCAGGGATAATAGAGGTTTGTTTCATGCAATTCACTGGGAATAGTATCATGATCATAATATCTTGGGCTTCAATCTTGAAAGTGAACTTAGGAATCATAAAGAAAAGCAACGATCAGTACATGCAAAACAACTGTAAAAAAAATAACATTAGTTAAAACTTAAGTTTAAAACAGTGGTTTCAGTTTTAATACCAAGTTTAAAAGTGGTGTGTTAGCAACATTTGTCTTTGTGGTTTTGTGTTCTCAGTGATTCCGACCCGGGCCAGACAACCACAACCTCAACAACCAGAGCCTGCACTGCCACCCCCATCTCTTCAGCCTACACAGCTCACTCAAGCTCAGACACAACAGCAACTGCAGAATGGTAACATGACCAAAACAGTAATTAGTTTTTAATTAACCTAAGCTGTGATCTAACCACAACCTCTTTGCAGAAAAATTGTATTTTCAGGGAACCAGTTGTAAGCATTTGGCCTAAAGTTGAATAACTCTCTGGGGGTTTAAATGCAAAATCCAGATATAGTTATTTTATTTTATGAATTGTTAAAAATGCAAAAAAATGCACTTGCATTTGCAGTATTTTTGATCAGTTGATTTAGATCATCTGTAAAAGTATTAATATCATGTTTTTGTTGACCACATTTATCACAGAAACCTCACATCACCCGATATCCAGAAAGGAGTTGGGACAGCTTTGTATGTATCACCTGCATTTTTATTGCCCTCGGTGCCTTATGTTGATAGATTTCCCAATAGAAACTGAGAGTTCTCTAGCTTCTACACCCAAAGATTGTACAACCAAAATGTCTGCCAGTTACTATTCTGAGCTGTGGTGTGGTGGTGAAGTAGCACAAACCCAATCCATCCAGCAGACAGGCTTTCTGGGTATTAGACAGGGAGAAAAAAATGTTTGTGCTGCTGGTTGACTGTGCTGTCTTTTCCCAGCTGTCTGATTTCTGCTGAGTCACACACAACCGCACACATGTGGAAAAGCCTGTGGCACTGTGCGTTACTCCTCAAGGCTTAGGCAACGACAATAACCTCTTTCTTGATCCTCCGTTCCTTCCAATTGCTCACTGTCATTTGATGAACTAAGAGGAGAAGGAGGGAAACGCCTTGTTCTCCCACTGCCTGTGAGACAGAGTAACCCACAAGTAGAGATGGCCCAGCTCATCTTCTCCTCCTAGATTAGAGCAGATTATTAATCCCTCTACTCTGATAGTCTGGGTTCTCAGGGGCTGGAGCGAACATAAGGTCAGGGCTGTATTACAGAGCTTCGGCCAGGCTTTACAGTGGGAAGCTGGGGCTGTAGCAGCGAGCTGGTGCTAATCAGATAACACTGGTTTTTATGATCTCTGCAAGCAAACAGAAGTGGCTTTTACTCACATTTTTGCCAATTTGTGTTCTCTTGTTATGGTTACAAATGGTTTGTGATTGATCTGAAACAACACTAATCTGTGGGTGTGCTGTGCTGGGAGATTTGGAATAAGCTTCTGTTTGATTGCTGGTTGTGTGAAACAATTTTCTAATCATACTTGATTTTAAAACCACCTCTAATTTTATTTGGAGTAATTACAGTAATACAAGTCACATATCTCACATTGTGAGTGATGTGTTTTTAGCAGTCTTTTGGTCCAGTTCTGTTTTAGGATGCAGATAGAAGAGAGAAATGAGGAGAGAAAGTTTGAACAACCTGTAAAGGCCTTTTGTTGGTTATAAAGAGAGAAAAGCTAGTACTGGATGCAGTGTGTGCCAGCCGCTGCATCCGAGTCCGTGCTTGAGCTTGATGACTGTTCTACTTTGTTGGAAATAGCCCCACGTCTCCCTTCTGTTTGAAGGACTACCATGAGAAAGGAAAGACTCAGTGAGAGAAAGATACAGCTCAGGCCAATGGAAAAGACTGAGAAAGTAGAAGAAACCATTTGGAAGAGGAATGAGTGAGAGGAAGAGACCATTTTACAAAGACACATCCTGTGAAAGGCAGTAGAGTTACCGTTTCTCTTGTCTTTATGGTAGCGAGGAGGAAGTCAAACTGCGTGAAGGAGGTGGAGAAACTGCAGGAGAAGCGAGAGAGACGCCGGCTTCAGCAACAGGAGCTCAGAGAGAAGAGAGCTCAGGTATATAATTATTCACATTTATCCTTCCTAATAAACTAAATATATTTATTGAATACCTCTCAGCATTATCAATCCTACCTTCCTGATTTTCTGTTCTTTATATAATGATCGATAAACTCAGTAGATTGTCATTGTGTTTTATCTCAACTATGTTCAAAGTAAAAGTTGTTGTAGCTGAATTAGATGTTTTACACGAACTTGAACTCCAGACACTTGTTGAGCTTCTTCTGTTATTTGATGACCACTTACATTCTTGACATTGAGATGATACATTGAAATGATTTACCTGTTGGCGAATAAGATGGCACCTCACTCACTGTCACTTTGTCTCTCCCACCCCTCTTTCAGGAGGTGGATACCACCATCCCCAACTATGAGATCATGTACATGATCCGAGATTTCAGAGCCAGTCTAGACTATCGGCCCCTGACCACAGCAGATCTGGTGAGCAAACGTAGCTTCTCCTCTCGCAATTGTTAGATATTGACTGTGTGCAACAGTACAATAAAATGTCCGTCTTTCTTGCACTGTCCAGATTGAAGAGCACAGAATATGCGTTTGTGTGAGGAAGCGTCCACTCAACAAGAAAGGTAAGGCCTTCTGTCGGTAACAAAATTGGTCTTTTGACCAGTCATTATGTGTTGTACTCTATTTAAAATGTCTTCCTCCAAAGTATTAATGTGATTGAAAGTCTTACCCTTGCTGTGTTCCAGAGTTGGCCATGAAGGATTTGGATGTGATCACCATCCCTAGTAAGGACGTGGTGATGGTTCATGAACCCAAGCAAAAAGTGGACTTGACCCGCTACCTGGAGAACCAGACCTTCCGCTTTGATTACGCCTTTGATGACAGTACCACTAATGAGATGGTTTACAGGTCTGTAGCACCAAGCTGTTTCATGTGCTTGCTCTAATATTTCACAGAAGTTTCACCTGAGTAGTTAATATGATGAGGATATGGCGTTACTTTATGGAATTTAATTAACATATTTCTTGTGTACGTAATGGATAAATGTTATATCTTGCTTTTGAAAAGATTAGTGAATAAATGTGTGTTCTGTCTCCTGCAGGTTCACTGCCAGACCTCTAGTGGAGACCATTTTTGAGAGGGGCATGGCCACTTGCTTTGCCTATGGCCAGACAGGCAGTGGAAAAACACATGTGAGTCACACAATGACTCATTCAAAAAGTCAAAACCACATCACTTACTAGAGATCAAATCAAATTGTTCTTACTGAGTGTTTTGCTCTATTTTATTACCCCTGCATATCATTTGAAAATATCAATGTTATATTGTGTACTACAGACTATGGGTGGCGATTTCTCTGGAAAGAACCAAGACTGCTCTAAAGGAATTTATGCATTAGCTGGTAAGTTAGTGAGCTATGTTTTCTGTGCTGATTTATTGTTTTCTAGTGAGTTGAGGCATTCAAATCAAATTAGTTTGGATATTTTATTATAAAAATTTGGTTTGCACTGGTGAAATTTTTAGATCTCTCATCTTTCTTCATGCAGCTCGGGATGTATTTCTCATGTTGAAGAAACCCAACTACAAGAAGTTAGATCTACAAGTGTATGCAACCTTCTTTGAAATCTACAGTGGAAAGGCAAGGGATATGTAATCATGTTTTTTCCCCTAAATAAAACAAAAATCATTGCTGACTGTGTGTATGTATTGTTAGGTGTTTGACCTGCTGAATCGTAAAGCTAAGCTGAGGGTGCTGGAGGATGGGAAACAGCAAGTGCAGGTTGTGGGGCTTCAGGAGAAAGACGTCAAGTGCACAGAGGAGGTCTTGAAACTCATAGAAGTGGGCAACAGCTGCAGGTATAACAACAGAAATGTTCTCAATCTAGTTGTTTATGATGCAAGACCTCTTGTATTTGTTCTTGTTATTATGATCATAGCATAACATTTATTTTTGTTCTGCATGAAATGAGTTGGCCATTTATCATGCAAATGTCTCATAATAGAATATATCACATTCCCTGTAGCCCATGTTTGTGGCAAATAATAGAAATTCATGCTTTTTTTGGATCTTCCCTCTCCCACAATTGTTGTTTTCTTGCTTTTTTTAATATTGTTTGCTCACTGTTCATCGTTATGTCTCCTTCCTCTCACTCTCAGAACATCAGGGCAGACATCAGCCAACGCCCACTCATCTCGCAGCCACGCCGTTTTCCAAATCATTCTTCGGAGGAAGGGGAAGATGCATGGAAAGTTCTCTCTCATCGACCTCGCAGGTAATGAGAGGGGGGCTGATACATCTAGTGCTGACCGCCAAACTCGTCTTGAGGGAGCTGAGATCAACAAAAGCCTGCTGGCCCTAAAGGTTTGTTTGTGGGCAATGATGGCTCAAAATACACAGTAATTCCAAATAGCTATTTTTTATTTACCATACAATGTGTCTCTGCTTTTGTTTCAGGAGTGTATCAGGGCTCTTGGCCGCAACAAGCCTCACACTCCATTCAGAGCCAGTAAGCTCACCCAGGTCCTGAGAGACTCTTTCATCGGGGAAAATTCACGCACATGCATGGTCAGTTCATTGCTGTCATTAATCACCCGTGTCCATGTCTCCGTACCGTATGTCTTCCAGATGGTATTCATTTCAATGATCTTCTCTTTCTCTTCACAGATTGCAACAATCTCTCCTGGTATGACATCCTGCGAGAATACCCTCAACACACTACGCTACGCCAACAGGTGGGAATATGTTGACCTACTACAGTGATTTGGACCATGCCTTATTGCCACAGAAATCAACAAAACTTATGCAATGTTATGAAATGATAGCTCTTTAAATTCCTCTGTAATCCTGATTTCTGTATAGTTTGAAATTAGCTGCAACAATGTTGTTGTTGTACATTTCTCTGACTACTCTCAGTAGTTCTGTCTGATTCTCTTGTATCCCTTCTCTCGTCTGTTTTTCCTGCTTTGTTTCCCTCTTTGCTCCTGCTCTCTGCTCCTGTGTGTCCTGGTGTGGCTGATGCCGTTGTGTAGAGTGAAGGAGTTTGGGATTAGTCCGTCGGACATCCCCTTCTCCCAGGGCGGTCAGGGGAGTCGCCCTGAGCATTCGCCCACCAATACCTTTGAGTATGATGACTTTGCTGCTACCTCTCCCAGCAGGTCAAGCACTCCCCAAAGCACAGCACTACATATTTACACACAAAACACACACAATGCATGTGCTCTCTCCAGGTATTTATTACATTATGACCTATACATCAGTTAGCTAATTTTAGCAGCTCTCATTCACTTCATCAGCTCTTCACTGTGGAAAACCACCACCATTGTCTTGTTCTTTCTGTTTTTATCTGCATGATGTGACACTTTTCATCCTCCTCCCTGCTTTTTTTATTTTATTCAACCTTTATTTAACAAGGAAATTCCTTGACATAGAACCTCTTTTCCAAGGGAGACTTTTGACTTCCACCTTTATCTTTGGCTAAGCTGTGGACATAACCCTTTCTCTTTTCGCCAACCGCTGAAGAACAATACATCCACCTGTCCATGTGGGTGTGTCTTTTATGTTTTCTGTGTGATGCCACCAACTGTGAATGCTGGATGTGATTAGTCACAACGAATACATGGCAGTTACAGAACATGACTTAAAAAGCCATAAGCTGCTGTTTTGTGCCAATAATGACACAAAAACGTCCATGAAGCTGTTCAGTTAAATCACCCAGGTTGAGCTTTTGTTTGAGCAAACTCTCAGCAGGTAATCCCTCTCACATAGTCCTAATTATTTGGTATACCTCATCAGTCCTGTGAGACTTCATTAAACAAGCTCTAACCATCCAGATTCCAGCCCTTGTTAGAAATTCCTATGGTGGTGTAGTGTATTACATTATATCGTACAGGTGAGCTGGATATGTACTGTCTGTAACTGAAGTTAGCATGCCCATTGTGAGAATAATGAGAATAGACAAATAGAAGAATTACAGTTTATTTGGGTTTAAATATGTGCAGAGCCACCGCAGTCATCTTTCCCCATGCATGAAGTCTTTGCTGTCATGATGCTACCATCCTGTGCTGTTTGTGAATACCTTTGAACCCGTAGTTAACTTCATACCCCGAATCAAATAGCAGCCATGTTCACAGTGGGTCTGTGCTGTGAAAGAAATGGTCCCAACCAGCTCAATGTCTTTTTTTTTTTTTTTTTTTTTTTGCAGGGTAAAGGAGCTGACAGTGGACACCAACCAAGTGATGGAGGGGGGTCGACCCAACATCCATGCTGTCAATCAGCTGGATCTTTTGGACGAGGACTGGCTGAGTATCTCGCCGCAAAGAGACGACCTCAAACTGCTCTGTGAGCAGAATGTAAGTACACAAGGTCTCACAGTATACTGTATGTAACATAATATCAATATACAGCATGTTGTGGTATAATTCATTTTGTGGAAGATTAAGAAAAGAACTTGTCAATCATACATGTCTGTTTTTGGCTAATCTAACTTAAATGGAAGTAGTTCATTGTCGAGTGCAAGCTCTTGAGATCTATGGAACATTTATCAGTAGCGCATTAAATACACACTTTATAGTGGATTGAGAGGGGACCCCTGTTAACTGTTAAACCACCGAAAGGCATGCTGGGTACAGCTCAATCTGTGGCTCGCTGCAGTACATTCAAGAACAGATAAACAGACTGGAGATCCATGGGACATATTTATTAGTAATTTTCTTGACAGCTGTTCACCCGATCGACTTCACACTTAGCGGGTGTATTACTTTGAACCCAAGGAACCACAGTGTTGAGTGTGAAGTTGTTTGGATGAGCAGTTCTCAAGAAAGCTGCAAGCTGCAATAACAGAGGCCATGCAGTTGGCCCGGTTCGATCAGGAATGTTTTGAATGGGCACTGCACTAGTGCGATTAAATTAACTACCTGTCGCCACCTGTTGACCACCTGTCAATTTTGGTACAGACGGTTTCTGTTTTGGAAATGGATTATAAACCTGGGCTGGCTGTGGCTCAGAGAGCAGAGCAGGTCATCTACCAATCGGAAGGTCGGTGGTTCGATCCCCGGCTGCTCCAGTCACATCAGATGAGCAGTAGTGTAGTGTAAAGTGCTTTGAGTGATCTGAAGTCAAGAAAAGCCCTTTATAAATGCAAGTCCATTTATTTACCATTTACCTGCTTTTAAAGGGGTTTAAAGTTCTGGCACATGTCATGTATTCCAGTAACTTATAGTTGAGGAGCCTAACAGTTGAGATTTACACTATTTAGACCTTTTTGCTTGCGAGAAAGTCAGAAATGTATTTTGAGCCTTTTAAAGAATCAACATTATTTATAAGTGAACAGTAATGTCCACTGGGCTCAAGTGTCTGTCGAAAGTGTCTGTCATGTGTTCAAGTTTTTGTCACTGTGGAAGTCATGTTAAGTCTGTTTCTGTGTCCCTTGTTTACTCTGTAAATATATTTCCCAGGAGGAGGAAGTGTCTCCCCAGCTCTTTACCTTCCACGAGGCAGTGTCTCAGTTAGTGGAGATGGAGGAGCAGGTGCTGGAGGACCACCGAGCTGTTTTCCAGGTCAGAATACCGAAGAAAACATACACGATTGCGCACATTTTTTATGCCCACGTACATGAAGACAGAAATGTCATCTGCTTTTAAAGGGGAACAGTGGCCATTTTTAAAATATTTATGTTATTCTGGAGGCAACAGACCTGCCAACCCTGGACAAATTACCACTTTGCCAACTTAGATGCATCAAACGCAAATACGGAATGTGGACTGCTGTCCACACAATGAATTACTTTAATGATTACATAATTTACAGATATTAGTTTCCCACAGGATTTTGTGAGACTGTGGTGGGCATGGTCACCTGGGAGAAAATTGTCCATTTTAAAGTTAATTGCATCAATCTGATGCATTTTAAGAGCAGATGATAATCTATGAAGAATGTCATGCTCTTGTTAACAGTTTTATGCTCTTGCAGTCGTGGAATATACTAATGAAACTAAGTACATTTAGGCTACTCAAGTACTGTATTTGTACAATTTTGAGGTACTTGTTCTTTACTTAAGTATTTCCATTTTATGTAGCTTAATACTTATACTTCACTACATTTCAGAGGGAGATAAGTACTTTTCGGAACATAAAATAGATTCAGAAAGTGAGTTTATTTATACTGCAAATGTTGAAATTCTACATACATATTGCCTCTGACAAAGTTACAGTTTACCATAATGGCGCTGCTACCTTGTGGTTTCTAGGTGTGCACAATATGAGCATTCATATTTTAAACATCACATTAGATAGCCGCCAGAATAATATCAGTGTTTTAAAAATGGCTGTGGTTCTCCTTTAAGGACTTTTGTAATTTCATTGATAAAAGCATGCAGATACAGCAAGATTCACACTTTAGCATGTCTAAACATTGTAAACATTAGATAAAGACAGTATTCCATGCTCTCTCTTGAAAACACTTCTAACATTCATTGGTAACCTCTGTGTGAGGGCTACATCAATTAAAAGGTCATACTTCTCTGCTTTTGGTACGATTTCATCTTGAGCTGTCATAAAATAAATATGCACTTGTATGTGAGCAGGAGTCTATCCGGTGGCTGGAAGATGAAAAGGTGCTGCTGGAGATGACAGAGGAGGTGGATTATGACGTAGAGTCATACGCCACTCAACTGGAGCAAATCCTAGACCAGAAGATTGAAATCCTCACTGAGCTCCGAGGTATGACTGAAGCACACATTTGGCTCGTTGATGACAATCCATCCTGCTGCAGCAAACACTAATCAGTGTTTTACAATCATGTCTTTTCCTCTCAGATAAAGTGAAGTCATTCCGCTCTACACTCCAGGAGGAGGAGCAAGCCAGTAAGCAGATCAATCCCAAGAGGCCACGTGCTCTTTAGATACTGGAGGCTGAAAAGGTTAAGTGGCACATACAGATTCATAACCACTAGATGATCGGCACGGCTTGGGCTGTCTCTAGCCGCTGTGAAAATACAAATAAAAGGACCGTCTGATGTACCAACAGGCTCAAGGAACTGCATTTATTATGATCCCACTCCTAACAAAACTAGCTGTTCACTCACTATGGTCTCATTAGAAAACTTAGGAAGGAAGTTAGTAGTTTTATTTCCTTCGGAGAACGTTTAGTCTCCCCTCTTTGTTCTTATTAAATTATTTTTTTTTTTTTTTTTTTTTATACTTGTTTGTACTTTCTTTGAACAGAATATTTTTGACCTGGTTTCTGAAGAGCTCTTCATTGAACATGTTTCTGGTTGCTCTGGCTGACACGTCTGCATGTGCACTTCGTGATAGCGTATGTGCATCACTGTCCTCGGTTTTCATGCTTTCGGGTCCTCAGTTTGCATTGTAAAGTCATCTCATTATAAGTGGTCTCTTCTCTGTTTCCTTCCTTCTCAGAGTCTGTGAATGTTCTCATTCATCCAGGTCATTCACTCTGGCAACAACTGAATCGAAGGCAACTGGACTTAGATTTGTCTCTGAAGACGTTTTGCCCCTTATCCAGGTGGCTTCATCAGTCAGTAACACTACAGTCAGACTACCGGGGACTAGTAGTCGGTTTGCCTAGTCAGACTTGCGGGGACTAGTAGTCGGTCTGCCTAGTCAGACTAGCGGGGACTAGTAGTCGGTCTGCCTAGTCAGACTAGTGGTGACTTGGATAAGGGGCAAAACGTCTTCAGAGACAAATTTAAGTCCAGTTGCCTTCGATTCAATTGTTGCCAGAATTCCTTCTCAGAGCTTTTACCAGTTTGGAGGTAGCTTTTAACCACATTGAGCTTCTTCCTTTGTGTTTCTTTCCTTGTGTCCCTGAGAGGTTTTTACATGTAGTTTGCTTCAGTTTGTGCCATGTCGCTCTATGTGGCAACTGACTTAAAAATTCTTAATGTAAACCTTGTTTTCCACTCCCGTTAACACTTTATTATAAAACTAGGAAAAACTGCTATTAATTAATGTATAGTGAAGACCACTGATCTACCATCGGTTATGTTTCAGTGTTTGCACCGGATGTAATGCTGGATAACGTAATAAAGATTCATGTGTTTCATTTAAAAGGGCTTTTGTGACAATGAGTTATCCAAATAAAGGGACTGAATAACTTCCACCAAAAGCGATCTACCACCTTTGAGTAGAAGTGGACTACATTATAAACTCCGCCGGGTCATCAGACTAGAGGGAACCTCCATCTAGACTCCAGGATTATCTGATTAGCTTTTGGTGGTCAGAGATCAAAGTCACTGTGACCTCACAACTGTCCCATTCTTGTGAACACGATTTCTCAGGAACGTCTGGAGGGAATTTCTTCAAATTTTGCACAAACGTCCACTTGGCCTTAATGATGAACTCAATTTTGGTGTTCAAATGACAAAGTCACGGAGATTTGGCAAATTTGGCACAGACGTCGATCTGGACTCAAGGATGAACTAGAATTTGGTGGTTAAAGGTCGTCATCACTGGGACCTCACATCCATCCAATTCTCTTGAACACAATCTCTCAGGAATGTCAGGAGGGAATTCTATTACATCTGGCTCAGTCATGAAGGAATTTCTTAAAATTTTACACAGGGACTCAAAGATGAACTGATGAGATTTTGGTGGTCAAAG
Organism: Pterois miles; assembly: GCA_947000775.1. Classification (NCBI taxonomy): domain Eukaryota; kingdom Metazoa; phylum Chordata; class Actinopteri; order Perciformes; family Scorpaenidae; genus Pterois; species Pterois miles. The sequence continues at coordinate 6,063,764 of CAMQGK010000334.1, read as the reverse complement.
GTCACAGTCGCTGTGACCTTACATCCATCCTATTCTCATGAACGCAATATCCCATGTGCACCTTGAGGGAATTGTGCTACATCTGGCTCAGACATCCACCTGGACTCAAGGATGAACTGATTTCTGGTTCTTGTAGTCAAAGGTCATGGTCACTGAGACCTGATAACAGTCCCATTCTTGTGAAGACGATATCTCAGGAACGTCTGGAGGGAATGTCTTCAAATTTAGCATAAATGTCCATTTGAGCTCAAGGATGAACTACTTTGAATTCGGCGGTAGAAGGTCAAAGTTACTGTGACCTTATGTCCATCCCATTCTCATCAAAGTGACATCTCAGGAACACCTGGAGGGAACTGTATTACATCTGGAACAAACAGCCACTTGGACTCAAGGATGAATATGCTAGATTTTGGTGGTCACTGATACCTCACATCCATCCTATTCTCTTGAACGCAATCTCAGGAACGTCTTGAAGAAGTTTCATTAAATTCTCTATCCACTTGCACGGAACTGATTAGATTATGGTGGTCGGACGTCAAGGTCACTGTGTCCTTAAGTCCGTCCCATTCCCATGCAAGTGTATCTCAGGAACGCCAGGAGCGAAATACATTAGAACTGGCACAAACATCCACCTGGACTCAAGGATGAACTGATCAAGGTTACCATGACCTCACAAAACAGGCTGTTGGCCTAACTCAAGAATTAATACAGCATATTTCACTGATATGGATAAAATAATAAAGTGATACAACCGCGAGGTGGTACTTCGAATTATGACACATACTGACTTTGAGTGGGCCGGCTTGGGACTCTTCTGTGTGGAGTTTACATGTTCTCCCTGTGTAAGCGTGGGTTTTCTCCGGGTACTCCGGCTTCCTCCCACAGTCCAAAGACATGCTGTTTAGGTTAATTGATGACTCTAAATTGGCCGTAGGTGTAAATGTGAGCGTGAATGGTTGTCTGTCTATATGTTGTCTGTCTCTGTGTGCCCTGCGATGGACTGGCGACCTGTCCAGGGTGTACCCCACCTTAGCCCTATTTTAGCTGGGATCGGCTCCAGTGTAGTAAGTCGAAAAAAGTTATAGTATTGTATGTGGGGAAAAAAGTCATAGTATTGTATGTCGAAAAAGTCAAAGTATTGTATATTGAAAAAAAGTCATACTATAGTATGTCGGAAAAAAAAAGTCATAGTATAGTATGTCAAAAAAAAAAGTCATAGTATAGTATGTCAAAAAAAAAAGTCATAGTATAGTATGTTGAAAAAAAGCCAGTATACTATATCGAAAAAGTCATAGTATAGTGTGTCGAAAAAAGACATAGTATACTGTCAAAAAAAAGTCAGTATTGTATGTCGAAAAAATGTCACAGTATAGTATGTCGAAGAAAAACGTTATAGTATAGTATGTTGAAGAAAAGGTCATAGTATAAAAAAAAGTCATAGTACAGCATATCGAAAAAAAATCAGTACAGCATGTCGAAAAAAAACAGTGTAGCATGTCGAAAAAAACATCATAGTGTAGTATGTCGAAAAAAGTCCAAATTGTATGTCGAAAAATGTCATAGTATAGTATGTCGAAAAAAAGGTCATAGTATGTCGAAAAAAAGGTCATAGTATGTCGAACGAAAAACGTCATAGAATAGTATGTCGAAAAAAAAGTCATAGTATAGTATGTCGAAAAAAAGATTATAGTATGTCGAAAAAAAGGTCATAGTATGTCGAAAAAAAGGTCATAGTATGTCGAAAAAAACAGTATAGTATGTCGAACGAAAAACGTCATAGTATAGTATGTCGAACGAAAAACGTCATAGTATAGTATGTCGAACAAAAAACGTCATAGTATAGTATGTCGAAAAAAAGTCAGTATAGTATGTCTAAAAAAAGTCCTAGTAATGTATTTTGAAAAAAAATTCATAGTATAGTATGTCGAAAAAATAGTCATAGTATAGTATGTTGAACGAAAAACGTCACAGTATAGTATGTTGAAAAAAGTCATAGTATACTATGTCGAAAAAAAGTCATAGTATATCATGTCAAAAAAAAAATCAGGACAGCATATTGAAAAAAAATCAGTACAGCATGTGTAGTATGTTAAAAAAAAAAAAGTCATATTATACTGTCGAAAAAATGTCATAGTATGTCGAAAAAACCGTCATAGTATAGTATGTCGAAAAGAAACAGTGTAGTATGTCGAAAAAAAGTCATAGTATCGTATGTCGGAAAAAAGTCATAGTATCATATGTGAAAAAAAGTCATAGTATACTATATCAAAAAATGTCATAGTATGTCAAAAAACAGTGTATTATGTCGAAAAAAAACATCAGTGTAGTATGTCGAAAAAAATTCATAGTATAGTATGTCGAAAAAAACAGTGTAGTATGTCGAAAAAAAGTCATAGTATAGTATGTCGAAAAAAATGTCATAGTATAGTCTGTCGAAAAAGTCATAGTATTGTATATTGAAAAAAAGTCATACTATAGTATGTCGAAAAAAAAAAGTCATAGTATAGTATGTCGAAAAAAAGTCATAATATACTATATCAAAAAAGTCATAGTATAGTGTGTCGAAAAAAGTCATAGTATACTATATCGAAAAACTCATAGTATAGTGGCGAAAAGACAAGAACGCAAAAAACATAGATTGCATGCAAAACATTTCATAGAAGACAAAAAAAATTCAAAAAAAAGAAAACAGCAAAAAAAATCAGAAATTCGAAAAAAAGCATAATATACTATGCTATAGTCATATACTATGTCATAGTATAGTATGTTGAAAAAAAAACAGTTTAGTATGTCGAAAAAAAACATAGTGTAGTATGTCGAAAAAACTCATAGTTCGCCCCCCGCGCCCGGCGCTTGGCCGTCCAGACCTTGCTGGGCCACTTTAGCCGCTCAGGGCTTCGGTGTCCATCACACATGCATGTTTGTTCAAGGCTGACCAGCTCCTGTCGAGTCCCACTGTTGAGATCTAGTGAGACCCGCCAGAATGTGCTGAATTTCTCCTCACCCTTCACACTGAACTCAGGCCCTCTACGCATTCTTCCCTCACTTGCGTCCTCTGGCAGCCTACTCTACACTATCAGAACTTCCACAATTCTGGTGTTCAACATGGTCCGATTCCTTGTTTTGTTTTGTGAGGTGTTGGATGGTTGTCAGGAATAACACAGCAGCTTACACTCTTGCATTCTAATAGCACTGCCTGCCTGTCCGTACTCTCCCCACTTCGTCTAGTCTCGTCCGGTCTATCGTCTGTTTCCCCCTCAGTTCACTGTGGTGCAGCACTGCCCTCTCTGATACAGGTTAGTTAAATCTAATAAAGAATGACAGCTTAGTTTCCAGAGAGGGCCGGTGATGGTCACACAAGCATAAAATATTAAGATATCTCACTGCAAGACTAAAATATGCATCAATCTCATAAAAGGCTGACACCGCCCACTGTGGTGTTAATCCATGAGAATAAATGCAGACAAAAAAAAAAAAAAAAAAAAAAAAAAAACTCATAGTATACTATGTCGAAAAAAGTCATAGTATAGTATGTCGAAAAAAAACAGTTTAGGATGTCGAAAATAAGTCACAGTATCGTATGTTGAAAAAAAGTCAGTATCGTATGACGGAAAAAATGTCATAGTATAGTATGTCGAAAAAAACAGCATACTATATCGAAAAAGTCAGTATAGTGTGTCGAAAAAAGTCATAGGATGGTATATTGGAAAAAAAAGTCATAGTATAGTGTGTCGAATAAAAACGTCATGGTATAGTATGTCGAAAAAAAGATCATAGTATGTCAAAAGAAACGTCATAGTATAGCATGTCAAACGAAAAACGTCACAGTATAGTATGTTGAAAAAAGTCATTGTATACTATTTCGAAAAAAAGTCATAGTATATCATGTCAAAAAAAATCAGCACAGCATGTTGAAAAAAAAATCAGTACACCATGTGTAGTATGTCAAAAAAAGTCATATTATACTATGTCGCAAAAATGTCATAGTATGTCGAAAAAAACGTCATAGTATAGTATGTCAAAATGAAACAGTGTAGTATGTCGGAAAAAAGTCATAGTATTGTATGTCGAAAAAAGTCATAGTATTGTATGTCGAAAAAAGTCATAGTATCGTATGTCAAAAAAACTCATAGTATACTATATCAAAAAAGTCATAGTATATCAAAAAGCAGTGTATTATGTCAAAAAAAACATCATAGTGTAGTATGTCGAAAAAAAGTCAGTATCATATGTCGAAAAAAATATAATATAGTATGTCAAAAAAAATCATAGTACAGCATATCGGAAAAAAAGTCAGTACAGCATGTCAAAAAAAAGTCATAGTATAGCATGTCGATAAGAAGTCATACTATAGCATGTCGAAAAAAGTCATAGTATAGTATGTCGAAAAAAGTGCTAGCATGTATAAAAAAAGTCATAGTATAGTATGTCGGAAAGAAGTCGTAATATAGTATGTCGAAAAAAGTCAGTATGTCGAAAAAAAAAGTCATAGTATAGTATGTCAAAAAAATGTCAGTATAGTATGTCAAAAAAATTCATAGTATTGTATTTCGAAAAAACTTCAAACTATAGTATGTCGAAAAAAGTCAGAATACTGTCAAAAAAAGTGTCAAAGTGTCAAAAAATTAGTAAGAGTAGTAAAATTAGTAATTTATGTCGAAAAAAAGTCATAGTATTGTATTTCGAAAGAGTCATAGCATAGTATGTCGAAAAAATCATAGTATAGTATTTTGAAAAAAAAAAGTCATAGCATAGTATGTCGAAAAAAAGTCATAGTATACTATGTCAAAAAAATGTCATAGTATAGTATGTCGAAATTTTTCAATGAAAACGTCAAATTTTTTTGATGTTGAAAAAAATCATGAAAACGGTCGTATTATAGCATGTAAAATGATTCTCTGGTGGAAAAAAGTCATTTCGTGAAATGTTTGAAAATTTTACAAAAAATTTATACGTCGATTTCGATGAAAACGTAAAATTTGTTTGGTGTTGAAAAAAATCATGAAAACAATCGTAATATAGCATGGAAAAATGATTCTATGGTGGAAAAAATTCATTTCGTGAAATGTTGGAAAATTTTACAAAACAACGTCAAAGTATAGTATGTCGAAATTTTTCGATGAAAACGTTGATTTTTTTTTACGTTGAAAAAATCATGAAAAGGGTCGTATTATAGCATGTAAAATTATTCTATGGTGGAAAAAAGTCATTTGGTGAAATGTTGGAAAATTTTACAAAAAAACGTCGTAGTATAGTATGTCGAAATTTTTCTATGAAAAAGTCAAATTATTTTGATGTTAAAAAAAATCATGAAAACGGTCGTATTACAGCATGTAAAATGATTCTATGGTGGAAAAAAGTCATTTGGTGAAATGTTGGAAAATTTTACAAAAAATGTCATAGTATAGTATGTAAAAATTTTCAGATGAAAACATAAAATTTGTTTGATGTTGAAAAAATCAGGAAAACAATCGTAATATAGCATGGAAAAATGATTCTGTGGTGGAAAAAAGTCATTTGGTGAAATGTTGCAAAATTTTACAAAAAAACGTTGTAGTATAGTATGTCGAAATTTTTCGATGAAAACGTCAATTTTTTTATGTTGAAAAAATCATGAAAATGGTCGTATTGTAGCATGTAAAATCATTCTATGGTGGAAAAAATCATTTCATGATATGTTGGAAAATTTTACAAAAAAAACGTCGTAGTATAGTACGTCTAAATTTTTCGATGAAAACGTCAAATTTTTTTGATGTTGAAAAAAATCATGAAAACAGTCATATTATAGCATGTAAAATGGTTCTATGGTGCAAAAAAGGCATTTGGTGAAATATTGGAAAAATTTTACATAAAAAACGTCATAGTATAGTATGTCGAAATTTTTCCATGAAAACGTCAAATTTTTTTGATGTTGAAAAAAATCATGAAAACAGTCATATTATAGCATGTAAAATGGTTCTATGGTGGAAAAAAGTCATTTCGTGAAATGTAAAATTTTACAAAAAAAACGTCATAGTATAGTATGTCAAAATTATTCGATGAAAACGTCAATTTTTTTTTACGTTGAAAAAATCATGAAAACAATCGTAATATAGCATGGAAAAATGATTCTATGGTGGAAAAAACTCATTCCGTGAAATGTTGGAAAATTTTACAAAAAACCGTCATAGTATAGTATGTCGAAATTTTTCGATGAAAACGTCAACTTTTTTTTACGTTGAAAAAATCATGAAAACGGTCGTATTATAGCATGTAAAATGGTTCTATGGTGGAAAAAACTCATTTCGTGAAATGTTAGAAAATTTTAAAAAAAACGACAGTATAGTATGTCGAAATTTTTCGATGAGAACGTCAAATTTTTTTGATGTTGAAAGAAATCATGAAAACCGTCTTATTATAGCATGTAAAATGATTCTATGGCTGAACAAAGTCATTTCCTGAAATGTAAAATTTACAAAAAAAACGTCATAGTATAGTATGTCGAAATTTTTCGATGAGAACGTCAAATTTTTTTGATGTTTAAAAAAATCATGAAAACGGTCGTATTATAGCATGTAAAATGATTCTATAGTGGAAAAAAGTCATTTGGTGAAATGTTGGAAAATTTTACAAAAAAACATCATAGTATAGTACGTTGAAATTTTTCGATGAAAACGTCAAATTTTTTTTATGTTGAAAAAAATCATGAAAAGGGTCGTATTATAGCATGTAAAATGATTCTATGGTGGAAAAAAGTCATTTCGTGAAATGTAAAATTTTACAAAAAAAAAAGTCACAGTATAGTATGTCGAAATTTTTCGATGAAAACGTCAGATTTTTTTGATGTTGAAAAAATCATGAAAACGGTCGTATTATAGCATGTAAAATGATTCTATAGTGGAAAAAAGTAATTTGGTGAAATGTTGGAAAATTTTACAAAAAAAACATAGTATAGTATGTCGAAATTTTTTGATGAAAACGTCAAATTTGTTTGATGTTGAAAAAATCATGAAAACAATCGTAATATAGCATGGAAAAATGATTCTACGGTGGAAAAAATTCATTTGGTGAAATGTTGGAAAATTTTACAAAAAAACGTCATAGTATAGTATGTCGAAATTTTTAGATGAAAACGTCAATTTTTTTTATGTTGAAAAAATCATGAAAACGGTCGTATTGTAGCATGTAAAATGATTCTATGGTGGAAAAAAGTCATTTCGTGAAATGTAAAATTTTGCAAAAAAAGTCATAGTATAGTATGTCGAAATTTTTCCTTGAAAACGTCAATTGTTTTTGATGTTGAAAAAATCATGAAAACAATCGTAATATAGCATGGAAAAATGATTCTACGGTGGAAAAAATTCATTTGGTGAAATGTTGGAAAATTTTACAAAAAAACGTCATAGTATAGTATGTCGAAATTTTTAGATGAAAACGTCAATTTTTTTTATGTTGAAAAAATCATGAAAACGGTCGTATTGTAGCATGTAAAATGATTCTATGGTGGAAAAAAGTCATTTCGTGAAATGTAAAATTTTGCAAAAAAAAGTCATAGTATAGTATGTCGAAATTTTTCCTTGAAAACGTCAATTGTTTTTGATGTTGAAAAAAATCAAGAAAACGGTCGTATTGTAGCATGTAAAATCATTCTATGGTTGAAATAAGTCATTTCATGATATGTTGGAAAATTTTACAAAAAAAACATAGTATAGTATGTCGAAATTTTTCCATGAAAACGTCAAATTTTTTTTATGTTGAAAAAAATCATGAAAACGGTCGTATTATAGCATGTAAAATGATTCTATAGTGGAAAAAAGTCATTTGGTGAAATGTTGGAAAATTTTACAAAAAAAACATCATAGTATAGTATGTCGAAATTTTTCGATGAAAACGTCAATTTTTTTTTATATTGAAAAAAATCATGAAAAGGGTCGTATTATAGCATGTAAAATGATTCTATGGTGGAAAAAAGTCATTTCGTGAAATGTAAAATTTTACAAAAAAAAAAGTCATAGTATAGTATGTCGAAATTTTTTGATGAAAACGTCAAATTTGTTTGATGTTGAAAACATCATGAAAACGGTCGTATTATAACATGTAAAATGGTTCTATGGTGGAAAAAATTCATTTCGTGAAATGTTGGAAAAGTTTACAATAAAACGTCATAGTATAGTATGTCGAAATTTTTCGATGAAAACGTCAATTTTTTTTACGTTGAAAAAATCATGAAAACGGTCGTATTATAGCAATTTAAAATGATTCTATGGTGGAAAAAAGTCATTTCGTGAAATATTGGAAAATTTTACCAAAAAAAACGTCATCGTATAGTATGTCCAAATTTTTCCATGAAAACGTCAAATTTTTTTGATGTTGAAAAAATCATGAAAACGGTCGTATTATAGTATGTAAAATGATTCTATAGTGGAAAAAAGTCATTTGGTGAAATGTTGGAAAATTTTACAAAAAAAACATCATAGTATGGTATGTCGAAATTTTTCGATGAAAACGTCAGATTTTTTTGATGTTGAAAAAAATCATGAAAACGGTCGTATTATAGCATGGAAAATGATTCTATGATGGAAAAAAGTAATTTCGTGAAATGAAAAATTTTACAAAAAAAGGTCATAGTATAGTATGTCGAAATTTTTCGATGAAAACATCAAATTTTTTTAATATTGAAAAAAATCATGAAAAGGGTCGTATTATAGCATGGAAAATGATTCTATGATGGAAAAAAGTAATTTTGTGAAATGGATTTTGGGGTGTCGAAATTATTCGATAAAAACGTCAAATTTTTTTGATGTTGAAAAAAATCATGAAAATGGTCGTATTATAGCATGTAAAATGATTTTATGTTGGAAAAAATTCATTTGGAGAAATGTTGGGAAATTTTACAAAAAAAACATCATAGTATAGTATGTCGAAATTTTTCGATGAAAACGTCAGATTTTTTTTATATTGAAAAAAATCATTAAAAGGGTCGTATTATAGCATGTAAAATGATTCTATGATGGAAAAAACCATTTTGTGAAATGTGGAATTTTGCGCAGATTTCATTTCGAAAACATTTTTTTGTGGAAAAAATCACGTATTATAGCATGTAAAATGGTTCTATGGTGGAAAAAAGTCATTTGGTGAAATGTTGGGAAATTTTACAAAAAAACATAGTATAGTATGTCGAAATTTTTCGATGAAAACATAAAATTTGTTTGATGTTGAAAAAATCATGAAAACAATCGTAATATAGCATGGAAAAATGATTCTATGGTGGAAAAAAGTCATTTGGTGAAATGTTGGAAAATTTTACCAAAAAAAACGTCATAGAATAGTATGTCGAAATTTTTCGATGAAAACATCAAATTTTTTTTTATGTTGAAAAAATCATGAAAACAGTTGTATTATAGCATGTAAAATGGTTCTATGGTGGAAAAAAGTCATTTCGTGAAATGTAAAATTTTGCAAAAAAAAGTCATAGTATAGTATGTCGAAATTTTTCCATGAAAACGTCAATTGTTTTTGATGTTGAAAAAAATCATGAAAACGGTCGTATTGTAGCATGTAAAATCATTCTATGGTTGAAATAAGTCATTTCATGATATGTTGGAAAATTTTACAAAAAAAACATCATAGTATAGTACGTCGAAATTTTTCCATGAAAATGTCAAATTTTTTTGATGTTGAAAAAATCATGAAAACGGTCGTATTATAGCATGTAAAATGGTTCTATGGTGGAAAAAATTCATTTCGTGAAATGTTGGAAAATTTTACAATATGGGGGCGGCAGTAGCTCAGTCCGTAAGGACTTGGGTTAGGACGTGGAGGACGCCGGTTCAAGTCCCCCATGGACCATGAACCAACTGGTTGCTGGAGAGGTGCCAGTTTACCTCTTGGGCACTGCCGAGGTGCCCCTGAGCAAGGCACCAAACCCCCAACTGCTCTGGGCGCTTGTCAGGAGCAGCCCCCTCACTCTGACATCTCTCCATTGACGCATGTATATGTACTGTGTGGACAACAGCGTGTAAAAACTGAATTTCCCCACTGTGGGACTAATAAAGGAATATCTTCTTTACAATAAAACGTCATAGCATAGTATGTCGAAATTCTTCCATGAAAACGTCAAATTTTTTTGATGTTGAAAAAATCATGAAAACGGTCGTATTATAGTATGTAAAATGATTCTATAGTGGAAAAAAGTCATTTGGTGAAATGTTGGAAAATTTTACAAAAAAAACATCATAGTATAGTATGTCGAAATTTTTTGATGAAAACGTCAGATTTTTTTGATGTTGAAAAAAATCATGAAAACGGTCGTATTATAGCATGTAAAATGATTCTATGGTGGAAAAAAGTCATTTCGTGAATTGAAAAATTTTACAAAAAAAGGTCATAGTATAGTATGTCGAAATTTTTCGATGAAAACATCAAATTTTTTTAATATTGAAAAAAATCATGAAAAGGGTCGTATTATAGCATGTAAAATGATTCTATGATGGAAAAAAGTAATTTTGTGAAATGTTGGAAAATTTTGCAAAAAAAGTCATGGTATAGTATGTCGAAATTATTCGATAAAAACGTCAAATTTTTTTGATGTTGAAAAAAATCATGAAAACGGTCGTATTATAGCATGTAAAATGATTCTATAGTGGAAAAAAGTCATTTGGTGAAATGTTGGAAAATTTTACAAAAAAAACATCATAGTATAGTATGTCGAAATTTTTCGATGAAAATTTTTTTTTTTATAAAAAAAACATAAAAGGTCTTTAGCATTAAAATTTTTTTATGATGGAAAACATTGTTGAAAAATTATTTTTTTTAAAAAATCTTGAAAACGGTCGTATTATAGCATGTAAAATGATTCTATAGTGGAAAAAAGTCATTTGGTGAAATGTAGGAAAATTTTACAAAAAAAACATCATAGTATAGTATGTCGAAATTTTTCGATGAAAACATAAAATTTGTTTGATGTTGAAAAAATCATGAAAACAATCGTAATATAGCATGGAAAAATGATTCTATGGTGGAAAAAAGTCATTTGGTGATATGTTGGAAAATTTTACCAAAAAAAACGTCATAGAATAGTATGTCGAAATTTTTCGATGAAAACATCAAATTTTTTTAATATTGAAAGAAATCATGAAAACAGTTGTATTATAGCATGTAAAATGATTCTATGGTGGAAAAAAGTCATTTGGTGAAATGTTGGAAAATTTTACAAAAAAAACGTCGTAGTATAGTATGTCGAAATTATTCGATAAAAACATCAAATTTTTTTGATGTTGAAAAAAATCATGAAAATGGTCATATTATAGCATGTAAAATGGTTCTATGGTGGAAAAAAGTCATTTCGTGAAATGTAAAATTTTACAAAAAAAGGTCATAGTATAGTATGTCGAAATTTTTCGATGAAAACGTCAAATTTTTTTGATGATGAAAAAAATCATGAAGACGGTCGTATTATAGCATGTAAAATGATTCTATAGTGGAAAAAAGTCATTTGGTGAAATGTTGGAAAATTTTACAAAAAAAACATCATAGTATAGTACGTCGAAATTTTTCGATGAAAACGTCAAATTTTTTTTATATTGAAAAAAATCATGAAAAGGGTCGTATTATAGCATGTAAAATGATTCTATAGTGGAAAAAAGTCATTTGGTGAAATGTAGGAAAATTTTACAAAAAAAACGTCATAGTATAGTATGTCGAAATTTTTCGATGAAAACGTCAGATTTTTTTGATGTTTAAAAAAATCATGAAAACGGTCGTATTATAGCATGTAAAATGATTTTATGGTGGAAAAAAGTCATTTCGTGAAATGTAAAATTTTACAAAAAAAGGTCATAGTATAGTATGTCGAAATTTTTCGATGAAAACATCAAATTTTTTTTATGTTGAAAAAAATCATGAAAAGGGTCGTATTATAGCATGTAAAATGATTCTATGGTGGAAAAAATTCATTTCGTGAAATGTTGGAAAATTTTACAAAAAACGTCTTAGTATAGTATGTCGAAATTTTTCGATGAAAACGTCAATTTTTTTTTACGTTAAAAAAATCATGAAAACGGTCGTATTATAGCATGTAAAATGATTCTATGGTGGAAAAAAGTCATTTCGTGACATGTTGGAAAATTTTACCAAAAAAAACGTCATAGAATAGTATGTCGAAATTTTTCGATGAAAACATCAAATTTTTTTAATATTGAAAAAAATCATGAAAAGGGTCGTATTATAGCATATAAAATGATTCTATGATGGAAAAAACTCATTTTGTGAAATGTTGGAAAATTTTACAAAAAAACGTCATAGTATAGTATGTCGAAATTTTTCGATGAAAACGTCAGATTTTTTTGATGTTGAAAAAAATCATGAAAACGGTCGTATTATAGCATGTAAAATGATTCTATGGTGGAAAAAAGTCATTTCGTGAAATGTAAAATTTTACAAAAAAAGCATCAAAAAAAACATCAAATTTTTTTTATGTTGAAAAAATCATGAAAACGGTCGTATTATAGCATGTAAAATGATTCTATGGTTGAAATAAGTCATTTCATGATATGTTGGAAAATTTTACAAAAACATCATAGTATAGTATGTCGAAATTTTTCCATGAAAACGCAAATTTTTTTATGTTGAAAAAATCATGAAAACGGCGTATTATAGTATGTAAAATGATTCTATAGTGGAAAAAAGCATTTGGTGAAATGTTGGAAAATTTTACAAAAAAAACATCATAGTATAGTATGTCGAAATTTTTCGATGAAAACGCAGATTTTTTTGATGTTGAAAAAAATCATAAAACGGTCGATTATAGCATGTAAAATGATTCTATGGTGGAAAAAAGTCATTTCGTGAAATGAAAAATTTTACAAAAAAAGCATAGATAGTAGTCGAAATTTTTCGATGAAAACGCAAATTTTTTTATATTAAAAAATCATAAAACATAAGCATAAAATATTTATATAAAAAACTCATTTTTGAAATGTTGAAAATTTTCAAAAAAATGCAGAAGTAGCGAAATTTTTCATGAAAACGCAATTTTTTTATTTAAAAAATCATGAAAATATAGATAAAATGATTCATATGGAAAAAAGCATTTGTGAAATGTTGGAAAATTTTACAAAAAAAAATAAGTATAGTATGAAATTTTTCGATAAAAGAATTTTTTTTTATATTGAAAAACACATAAAAAAATAGCAAAATGGCATGTAAAAAATCATTTGGAAATTTGGAAAATTTACAAAAAAAGATAGTATAGATGTCGAAATTTTTCGATGAAAACGCAATTTTTTTTATTTAAAAAATCATGAAAACGGCATATTATAGCATGTAAAATGATTCTATGATGGAAAAAAGTCATTTTGTGAAATGTTGGAAAATTTTACAAAAAAATGTCATAGTATAGTATGTCGAAATTTTTCGATGAAAACATCAAATTTTTTTGATGTTGAAGAAATCATGAAAACGGTCGTATTATAGCATGTAAAATGATTCTATGGTGGAAAAAAGTCATTTCGTGAAATGTAAAATTTTACAAAAAAAGTCATAGTATAGTATGTCGAAATTTTTCCATGAAAACATCAAATTTTTTTTATGTTGAAAAAAATCATGAAAACGGTCGTATTATAGCATGTAAAATGATTCTATGGTTGAAATAAGTCATTTCATGATATGTTGGAAAATTTTACAAAAAAACATAGTATAGTATGTCGAAATTTTTCCATGAAAACGTCAAATTTTTTTTATGTTGAAAAAAATCATGAAAACGGTCGTATTATAGCATGTAAAATGATTCTATAGTGGAAAAAAGTCATTTGGTGAAATGTTGGAAAATTTTACAAAAAAAACATCATAGTATAGTACGTCGAAATTTTTCGATGAAAACGTCAAATTTTTTTTATATTGAAAAAAATCATGAAAAGGTCGTATTATAGCATGAAAATGATTCTATGATGGAAAAAAGCATTTTGTGAAATGTTGGAAAATTTTACAAAAAATTCATAGTATAGTATGTCGAAATTTTTCGATGAAAACGTCAGATTTTTTTGATGTTGAAAAAAATCATGAAAACGGTCGTATTATAGCATGTAAAATGATTCTATGGTGGAAAAAAGTCATTTCGTGAAATGTAAAAATTTTACAAAAAAAGGCATCGAAGATGTCGAAATTTTTCGATGAAAACGTCAGATTTTTTTGATGTTGAAAAAAATCATGAAAAGGGTCGTATTATAGCATGTAAAATGATTTTATGGTGGAAAAAAGTCATTTCGTGAAATGTAAAATTTTACAAAAAAAGGTCATAGTATAGTATGTCGAAATTTTTCGATGAAAACATCAAATTTTTTTAATATTGAAAAAAATCATGAAAAGGGTCGTATTATAGCATGTAAAATGATTCTATGATGGAAAAAAGTAATTTTGTGAAATGTTGGAAAATTTTGCAAAAAAAGTCATGGTATAGTATGTCGAAATTATTCGATAAAAACGTCAAATTTTTTTTTATGTTGAAAAAAATCATGAAAACGGTCGTATTATAGCATGTACAATGATTTTATGTTGGAAAAAAGTCATTTGGTGAAATGTTGGGAAATTTTACAAAAAAAACATCATAGTATAGTATGTCGAAATTTTTCGATGAAAACGTCAAATTTTTTTTATATTGAAAAAAATCATTAAAAGGGTCGTATTATAGCATGTAAAATGATTCTATGATGGAAAAAACTCATTTTGTGAAATGTTGGAAAATTTTGCAAAAAAATGTCATAGTATAGTATGTCGAAATTTTTCAATGAAAACGTCAGATTTTTTTGATGTTGAAAAAAATCATTTTTTTTTATTTTTTTTTTGGTGGAATTTTTTTTGATTTAATTTTTAAAAAAAATCAAAAAAAACTCCTGATGTTGAAAAAATCATGAAAACGGTTGTATTATAGTATGTAAAATGATTCTATAGTGGAAAAAAGTCATTTGGTGAAATGTTGGAAAATTTTACAAAAAAAACATCATAGTATAGTATGTCGAAATTTTTCGATGAAAACGTCAATTTTTTTTTATATTGAAAAACATCATTAAAAGGGTCGTAATATAGCATGTAAAATGGTTCTATGGTGGAAAAAAGTCATTTTAAAGGCATTTGGTGAAATGTTGGAAAATTTTACCAAAAAAACGTCATAGTATAGTATGTCGAAATTTTTCCATGAAAACGTCAAATTTTTTTTTATGTTGAAAAAAATCATGAAAACAGTCATATTATAGCATGTCAAATGGTTCTATGGTGGAAAAAAGTCATTTGGTGAAATGTTGGAAAATTTTACAAAAAAACGTCATAGTATAGTATGTCGAAATTTTTCGATGAAAACGTCAATTTTTTTTATGTTGAAAAAATCATGAAAACGGTCATATTATAGCATGTAAAATGATTCTATGATGGAAAAAAGTCATTTTGTGAAATGTTGGAAAATTTTACAAAAAAATGTCATAGTATAGTATGTCGAAATTTTTCGATGAAAACGTCAGATTTTTTTGATGTTGAAAAAATCATGAAAACGGTCGTATTGTAGCATGTAAAATGATTCTATGGTGGAAAAAAGTAATTTCGTGAAATGTAAAATTTTGCAAAAAAAGTCATAGTATAGTATGTCGAAATTTTTCCATGAAAACGTCAATTGTTTTTGATGTTGAAAAAAATCATGAAAACGGTCGTATTGTAGCATGTAAAATCATTCTATGGTTGAAATAAGTCATTTCATGATATGTTGGAAAATTTTACAAAAAAACATAGTATAGTATGTCGAAATTTTTCCATGAAAACGTCAAATTTTTTTTATGTTGAAAAAAATCATGAAAACGGTCGTATTATAGCATGTAAAATGATTCTATAGTGGAAAAAAGTCATTTGGTGAAATGTTGGAAAATTTTACAAAAAAAACATCATAGTATTGTACGTCGAAATTTTTCGATGAAAACGTCAAATTTTTTTTATATTGAAAAAAATCATGAAAAGGGTCGTATTATAGCATGTAAAATGATTCTATGATGGAAAAAAGTCATTTTGTGAAATGTTGGAAAATTTTACAAAAAAATGTCATAGTATAGTATGTCGAAATTTTTCGATGAAAACGTCAGATTTTTTTGATGTTGAAAAAAATCATGAAAACGGTCGTATTATAGCATGTAAAATGATTCTATGGTGGAAAAAAGTCATTTCGTGAAATGTAAAATTTTACAAAAAAAGGTCATCGTATAGTATGTCGAAATTTTTCGATGAAAACAAATTTTTTTTATGTTGAAAAAAATCATGAAAAGGGTCGTATTATAGCATGTAAAATAATTCTATGGTGAAAAAAAGTCATTTCGTGACATGTTGGAAAATTTTACCAAAAAAAAACGTCATAGAATAGTAAGTCGAAATTTTTTGATGAAAAAGTCAAATTTTTTTGATGTTGAAAAAAATCATCAAAACGGTCGTATCATAGCATGTAAAATGATTCTATGGTGGAACAAAGTCATTTCCTGAAATGTAAAATTTTACAAAAAAAAACGTCATAGTATTGTACGTCGAAATTTTTCGTTGAAAATGTCAAATTTTTTTTTTGTTGAAAAAAATCATGAAAAGGGTCGTATTATAGCATGTAAAATGATTCTATGATGGAAAAACTCATTTTGTGAAATGTTGGAAAATTTTACAAAAAAATGTCATAGTATAGTATGTCGAAATTATTCAATGAAAACATCAAATTTTTCGATGTTGAAAAAAATCATGAAAACAGTCATATTATAGCATGTAAAATGGTTCTATGGTGGAAAAAATTCATTTCGTGAAATGTTGGAAAATTTTACAAAAAAACGTCTTAGTATAGTATGTCGAAATTTTTCGATGAAAACGTCAAATTTTTTTACGTTGAAAAAATCATGAAAACGGTCGTATTATAGCATGTAAAATGATTCTATGGTGGAAAAAAGTCATTTCGTGACATATTGGAAAATTTTACCAAAAAAAACGTCATAGAATAGTATGTCGAAATTTTTCGATGAAAACGTCAAATTTTTTTGATGTTGAAAAAAATCATGAAAACGGTCGTATTATAGCATGTAAAATGATTCTATAGTGGAAAAAAGTCATTTGGTGAAATGTTGGAAAATTTTACAAAAAAAAATCATAGTATAGTATGTCGAAATTTTTCGATGAAAACATAAAATTTGTTTGATGTTGAAAAAATCATGAAAACAATCGTAATATAGCATGGAAAAATGATTCTATGGTGGAAAAAAGTCATTTCGTGAAATGTAAAATTTTACAAAAAAGGTCATAGTATAGTATTGTCGAAATTTTTCGATGAAAACGTCAATTTTTTTTACGTTGAAAAAATCATGAAAACGGTCGTATTATAGCATGTAATATGATTCTACGGTGAAAAAAAGTCATTTCGTGAAATGTTGGAAAATTTTACAAGAAAACGTCATAGTATAGTATGTCGAAATTATTCGATGAAAACATCAAATTTTTTTGACGTTGAAAAAAATCATGAAAACAGTCATATTATAGCATGTAAAATGGTCCTATGGTGGAAAAAAGTCATTTCGTGAAATGTAAAATTTTGCAAAAAAAGGTCATAGTATAGTATGTCGAAATTTTTCCATGAAAACGTCAATTGTTTTTGATGTTGAAAAAAATCATGAAAACGGTCGTATTGTAGCATGTAAAATCATTCTATGGTTGAAATAAGTCATTTCATGATATGTTGGAAAATTTTACAAAAAAAACATCATAGTATAGTACGTCGAAATTTTTCCATGAAAACGTAAAATTTGTTTGATGTTGAAAAAATCATGAAAACAATCGTGATATAGCATGGAAAAAATGATTCTATGGTGGAAAAAATTCATTTTGTGAAATGTTGGAAAATTTTGCAAAAAAAGTCATAGTATAGTATGTCGAAATTTTTCGATGAAAACATCAAATTTTTTTAATATTGAAAAAAATCATGAAAAGGGTCTTATTATAGCATGTAAAATGATTCTGTGATGGAAAAAAGTCATTTTGTGAAATGTTGGAAAATTTTGCAAAAAAAGTCATAGTATAGTATGTCGAAATTATTCGATGAGAACGTCAAATTTTTTTGATGTTGAAAGAAATCATGAAAACGGTCGTATTATAGCATGTAAAATGGTTCTATGATGGAAAAACTCATTTTGTGAAATGTTGGAAAATTTTGCAAAAAAATGTCATAGTATAGTATGTCGAAATTTTTCAATGAAAACGTCAGATTTTTTTGATGTTGAAAAAATCATGAAAACGGTTGTATTATAGTATGTAAAATGATTCTATAGTGGAAAAAAGTCATTTGGTGAAATGTTGGAAAATTTTACAAAAACAACATCATAGTATAGTATGTCGAAATTTTTCGATGAAAACGTCAAATTTTTTTTATATTGAAAAACATCATTAAAAGGGTCGTATTATAGCATGTAAAATGGTTCTATGGTGGAAAAAAGTCATTTGGTGAAATGTTGGAAAATTTTACCAAAAAAACATAGTATAGTATGTCGAAAGTTTGCCATGAAAACGTCAAATTTTTTTGATGTTGAAAAAAATCATGAAAACAGTCATATTATAGCATGTCAAATGGTTCTATGGTGGAAAAAAGTCATTTGGTGAAATGTTGGAAAATTTTACAAAAAAACGTCATAGTATAGTATGTCGAAATTTTTCGATGAAAACGTCAATTTTTTTTATGTTGAAAAAATCATGAAAACGGTCATATTATAGCATGTAAAATGATTCTATGATGGAAAAAAGTCATTTTGTGAAATGTTGGAAAATTTTACAAAAAAATGTCATAGTATAGTATGTCGAAATTTTTCGATGAAAACGTCAGATTTTTTTGATGTTGAAAAAATCATGAAAACGGTCGTATTGTAGCATGTAAAATGATTCTATGGTGGAAAAAAGTAATTTCGTGAAATGTAAAATTTTGCAAAAAAAGTCATAGTATAGTATGTCGAAATTTTTCCATGAAAACGTCAATTGTTTTTGATGTTGAAAAAAATCATGAAAACGGTCGTATTGTAGCATGTAAAATCATTCTATGGTTGAAATAAGTCATTTCATGATATGTTGGAAAATTTTACAAAAAAACATAGTATAGTATGTCGAAATTTTTCCATGAAAACGTCAAATTTTTTTTATGTTGAAAAAAATCATGAAAACGGTCGTATTATAGCATGTAAAATGATTCTATAGTGGAAAAAAGTCATTTGGTGAAATGTTGGAAAATTTTACAAAAAAAACATCATAGTATAGTACGTCGAAATTTTTCGATGAAAACGTCAAATTTTTTTTATATTGAAAAAAATCATGAAAAGGGTCGTATTATAGCATGTAAAATGATTCTATGGTGGAAAAAAGTCATTTCGTGAAATGTAAAATTTTACAAAAAAAGGTCATCGTATAGTATGTCGAAATTTTTCGATGAAAACAAATTTTTTTTATGTTGAAAAAAATCATGAAAAGGGTCGTATTATAGCATGTAAAATAATTCTATGGTGAAAAAAAGTCATTTCGTGACATGTTGGAAAATTTTACCAAAAAAACGTCATAGAATAGTAAGTCGAAATTTTTTGATGAAAAAGTCAAATTTTTTTGATGTTGAAAAAAATCATCAAAACGGTCGTATCATAGCATGTAAAATGATTCTATGGTGGAACAAAGTCATTTCCTGAAATGTAAAATTTTACAAAAAAAAACGTCATAGTATTGTACGTCGAAATTTTTCGTTGAAAATGTCAAATTTTTTTTTTTGTTGAAAAAAATCATGAAAACGGTCGTATTATAGCATGTAAAATGATTCTATGATGGAAAAACTCATTTTGTGAAATGTTGGAAAATTTTACAAAAAAATGTCATAGTATAGTATGTCGAAATTATTCAATGAAAACATCAAATTTTTCGATGTTGAAAAAAATCATGAAAACAGTCATATTATAGCATGTAAAATGGTTCTATGGTGGAAAAATTTCATTTCGTGAAATGTTGGAAAATTTTACAAAAAAACGTCTTAGTATAGTATGTCGAAATTTTTCGATGAAAACGTCAAATTTTTTTTATATTGAAAAACATCATTAAAAGGGTCGTATTATAGCATGTAAAATGGTTCTATGGTGGAAAAAAGTCATTTGGTGAAATGTTGGAAAATTTTACCAAAAAAACATAGTATAGTATGTCGAAATTTTTCCATGAAAACGTCAAATTTTTTTGATGTTGAAAAAAATCATGAAAACAGTCATATTATAGCATGTCAAATGGTTCTATGGTGGAAAAAAGTCATTTGGTGATATGTTGGAAAATTTTACAAAAAAACGTCATAGTATAGTATGTCGAAATTTTTCGATGAAAACGTCAATTTTTTTTATGTTGAAAAACTCATGAAAACGGTCATATTATAGCATGTAAAATGATTCTATGGTGGAACAAAGTCATTTCCTGAAATGTAAAATTTTACAAAAAAAACGTCATAGTATTGTACGTCGAAATTTTTCGTTGAAAATGTCAAATTTTTTTTTTGTTGAAAAAAATCATGAAAAGGGTCGTATTATAGCATGTAAAATGATTCTATGATGGAAAAACTCATTTTGTGAAATGTTGGAAAATTTTACAAAAAAATGTCATAGTATAGTATGTCGAAATTATTCAATGAAAACATCAAATTTTTCGATGTTGAAAAAAATCATGAAAACAGTCATATTATAGCATGTAAAATGATTCTATGGTGGAAAAAAGTCATTTCGTGACATGTTGGAAAATTTTACCAAAAAAAACGTCATAGAATAGTATGTCGAAATTTTTCGATGAAAATATCAAATTTTTTTAATATTGAAAAAAATCATGAAAAGGGTCGTATTATAGCTTGTAAAATGATTCTGTGATGGAAAATAGTCATTTTGTTAAATGTTGGAAAATTTTGCAAGAAAACGTCATAGTATAGTATGTCGAAATTATTCGATGAAAACGTCAAATTTTTTTGATGTTGAAAAAAATCATGAAAACGGTCGTATTATAGCATGTAAAATGATTCTATAGTGGAAAAAAGTCATTTGGTGAAATGTTGGAAAATTTTACAAAAAAAACATCATAGTATAGTATGTCGAAATTTTTCGATGAAAACATAAAATTTGTTTGATGTTGAAAAAATCATGAAAACAATCGTAATATAGCATGGAAAAATGATTCTATGGTGGAAAAAAGTCATTTCGTGAAATGTAAAATTTTACAAAAAAAGGTCATAGTATAGTATTGTCGAAATTTTTCGATGAAAACGTCAAATTTTTTTTACGTTGAAAAAATCATGAAAACGGTCGTATTATAGCATGTAATATGATTCTACGGTGAAAAAAAGTCATTTCGTGAAATGTTGGAAAATTTTACAAGAAAACGTCATAGTATAGTATGTCGAAATTTTTCGATGAAAACGTCAAATTTTTTTTATGTTGAAAAAATCATGAAAACGGTCGTATTATAGCATGTCAAATGGTTCTATGGTGGAAAAAAGTCATTTGGTGAAATGTTGGAAAATTTTACAAAAAAAAGTCATAGTATAGTATGTCGAAATTATTCGATGAAAACATCAAATTTTTTTGACGTTGAAAAAAATCATGAAAACAGTCATATTATAGCATGTAAAATGGTCCTATGGTGGAAATAAGTCATTTCGTGAAATGTAAAATTTTGCAAAAAAAAGTCATAGTATAGTATGTCGAAATTTTTCCATGAAAACGTCAATTGTTTTTGATGTTGAAAAAACTCATGAAAACGGTCGTATTGTAGCATGTAAAATCATTCTATGGTTGAAATAAGTCATTTCATGATATGTTGGAAAATTTTACAAAAAAAACATCATAGTATAGTATGTCGAAATTTTTCCATGAAAACGTAAAATTTGTTTGATGTTGAAAAAATCATGAAAACAATCGTGATATAGCATGGAAAAAATGATTCTATGGTGGAAAAAATTCATTTTGTGAAATGTTGGAAAATTTTACAAAAAAACGTCATAGTATAGTATGTCGAAATTTTTCGATGAAAACGTCAATTGTTTTTACGTTGAAAAAATCATGAAAACGGTCGTATTATAGCATGTAAAATGATTCTATGGTGAAAAAAAATCATTTCGTGAAATGTTGGAAAATTTTACAAAATTATAGTCATAGAATAGTATGTCGAAATTTTTCGATGAAAACATCAAATTTTTTTAATACTGAAAAAAATCATGAAAAGGGTCGTATTATAGCATGTAAAATGATTCTGTGATGGAAAAAAGTCATTTTGTGAAATGTTGGAAAATTTTGCAAAAAAACGTCATACGTCGTACGTCGAAATTTTTCGATGAAAACGTCAAATTTTTTTGATGTTGAAAAAAATCATGAAAACGGTCATATTGTAGCATGTAAAAGTACTCTATGGTGAAAAAAAGTCATTTGGTGAAATGTTGGAAAATTTTACAAAAAAAACGTCATAGTATAGTATTTCGAAATTTTTCGATGAAAACGTCAATTTTTTTGATGTTGACAAAAATCATGAAAACGGTAGTATTATAGCATGTAAAATGATTCTATGGTGGAAAAAATTCATTTCGTGAAATGTAAAATTTTACAAAAAAAGTCATAGTATAGTATGTCGAAATTTTTCGATGAAAAAGTCAAATTTTTTTGATGTTGAAAAAATCATGAAAACGGTCGTACTATAGCATGTAAAATGATTCTATAGTGGAAAAAAGTCATTTTGTGAAATGTTGGAAAATTTTACAAAAAAAACGTCATAAGAAAGTATTTCGAAATTTTTCGATGAAAACGTCAATTTTTTTGATGTTGAAAAAAATCATGAAAACGGTAGTATTATAGCATGTAAAATGATTCTATGGTGGAAAAAAGTCATTTCGTGAAATGAAAAATTTTACAAAAAAAGGTCATCATATAGTATGTCGAAATTTTTCGATGAAAACGTAAAATTTGTTTGATGTTGAAAAAATCATGAAAACAATCGTAATATAGCATGGAAAAATGATTCTATGGTGGAAAAAATTCATTTTGTGAAATGTTGGAAAATTTTACATAAAAACGTCATAGAATAGTATTGTCGAAATTTTTCGATGAAAACGTCAAATTTTTTTAATGTTGAAAAAAATCATGAAAAGGGTCGTATTATAGCATGTAAAATGATTCTGTGATGGAAAAAAGTCATTTTGTGAAATGTTGGAAAATTTTGCAAAAAAACGTCATAGTATAGTACGTTGAAATTTTTCGATGAAAACGTAAATTTTTTTTGATGTTGAAAAAAATCATGAAAAGGGTCGTATTATAGCATGTAAAATGACTCTATGGTGAAAAAAAGTCATTTCATGATATGTTGGAAAATTTTACAAAAAAAAAGTCATACGTCGTACGTCGAAATTTTTCAATGAAAACGTCAAATTTTTTTATGTTGACAAAAATCATGAAAACGGTCGCATTATAGCATGTAAAATGACTCTATGGTGAAAAAAAGTCATTTGGTGAAATGTTGGAAAATTTTACAAAAAAAACGTCATAGTATAGTATGTCGAAATTTTTCCATGAAAACGTCAAATTTTTTTGACGTTGAAAAAAATCATGAAAACGGTCGTATTATAGCATGTAAAATGGTTCTATGGTGGAAAAAAGTCATTTCGTGAAATGTAAAATTTTACAAAAAAAGGTCATAGTATAGTATGTCGAAATTTTTCGATGAAAACGTAAAATTTGTTTGATGTTGAAAAAATCATGAAAACAATCGTAATATAGCATGGAAAAATGATTCTATGGCGGAAAAAATTCATTTCGTGAAATGTTGGAAAATTTTACAAAAAAAAGTCACAGTATAATATGTCGAAATTTTTCGATGAAAACGTCAGATTTTTTTTTATGTTGAAAAAATCATGAAAACGGTCGTATTATAGCATGTAAAATGATTCTATGGTGGAAAAAAGTCATTTCGTGAAATGTTGGGAAATTTTACAAAAAAAACGTCATAGTATAGTATTTCGAAATTTTTCGATGAAAACGTCAATTTTTTTGATGTTGAAAAAAATCATGAAAACGGTCGTATTATAGCATGTAAAATGATTCTATGGTGGAAAAAAGTCATTTCGTGAAATGTAAAATTTTACAAAAAAAAAGTCACAGTATAGTATGTCGAAATTTTTCAATGAAAAAGTCAAATTATTTTGATGTTGAAAAAAATCATGAAAAGGGTCGTATTATAGCATGTAAAATGATTCTATGATGGAAAAAAACTAATTTTCTGAAATGTTGGAAAATTTTACAAAATTATAGTCATAGAATAGTATGTCGAAATTTTTCGATGAAAACATCAAATTTTTTTAATACTGAAAAAAATCATGAAAAGGGTCGTATTATAGCATGTAAAATGATTCTGTGATGGAAAAAAGTCATTTTGTGAAATGTTGGAAAATTTTGCAAAAAAACGTCATAGTATAGTATGTCGAAATTTTTCGATGAAAACGTCAGATTTTTTTTTATGTTGAAAAAATCATGAAAACGGTCGTATTGTAGCATGTAAAATTATTCTATGGTGGAAAAAAGTCATTTCGTGAAATGTTGGGAAATTTTACAAAAAAAACGTCATAATAAAGTATTTCGAAATTTTTCGATGAAAACGTCAATTTTTTTGATGTTGACAAAAATCATGAAAACGGTCGTATCATAGCATGTAACATGATTTTATGTTGGAAAAAAGTCATTTGGTGAAATGTTGGGAAATTTTACAAAAAAAACGTCATAGTATAGTATTTCGAAATTTTTCGATAAAAACGTCAATTTTTTTGATGTTGAAAAAAATCATGAAAACGGTAGTATTATAGCATGTAAAATGATTCTATGGTGGAAAAAAGTCATTTCGTGAAATGTAAAATTTTACAAAAAAAAGTCACAGTATAGTATGTCGAAATTTTTCGATGAAAAAGTCAAATTTTTTTGATGTTGAAAAAATCATGAAAACGGTCCTACTATAGCATGTAAAATGACTCTATAGTGGAAAAAAGTCATTTGGTGAAATGTTGGAAAATTTTACAACAAAAACATCATAGTATAGTACGTCGAAATTTTTCGATGAAAACGCCAAATTTTTTTATATTGAAAAAAATCATTAAAAGGGTCATAATATAGCATTTAAAATGGTTCTATGGTGGAAAAAAGTCATTTGGTGAAATGTTGGAAAATTTTACAAAAAAAACGTCATAGTATAGTATGTCGAAATTATTCGATGAAAACATCAAATTTTTTTGATGTTGAAAAAAATCATGAAAACGGTCGTATCATAGCATGTAAAATGATTTTATGTTGGAAAAAAGTCATTTGGTGAAATGGTATAGTATGTTGAAAAAATGTCATAGTATAGTATGTCCAATAAAAGTCATAGTATAGTATGTCGAAAAGTCATAGTATTGTATTTCGAAAAAAAGTCATAGTATAGCATGTCGAAAAAAGTCATAGTATAGCATGTTGAAAAAAAGTCATAGCATAGTATGTCGAAAAAAATTCATAGTATTGTATGTCCAATAAAAGTCATAGTGTTGTATTTTGAAAAAAAAGTCATAGTATAGCATGTAGAAAAAGTCATGTACTTTGTCAAAAAAGTCACAGTATGTCAAAAAAGTCAGTATTGTAGGCCAAAAAATTATTTAAAAAATAAACATAAAAAAGTCATTGTATAGTGTGTTAAAAGAAAAGCCTGGCATGTTGAAAAAAGTCATAGTATAGTGGGTCAATAAAAAAGTCCTAGTATAGTATGTCGGAAAAAAATGTAAAAAAAAAAAAAAAAGTCACACTGAAGTATGTCGAAAAAGTCATATTATAGTATGTCAAAAAAAATTTAAATATGGTAATGTCGAAAAAATTTAAAAAGTCATAGTAGTTATAGTAGTATGTCAAAAAATGTTTTGTAGCATGCATTAAAAAACATGCAAACAAGTCATATAGTATGCTGAAAAAAGTCATAGTACAGTATGTTGAAAAAAATGCAAAAAGTGAAGATTTGTGCCTTGCATGCAGGTGTGCGCCAGCTGCAGTGTATGAGCACAACAGTGACGTTCACAGTGAGGACAGCTACAGCACTTCAGCAGCGTGGTGCTTCATGTGGTGTTACATTGACATGCGACCACAGTTCATTCACAACCCAAACATTTCAGTCCACGTCCACAATCCAGTCTACATCCAACAGTTTCCACCAAGAGTCCAACTTCAACTGTGGTCCCCGCAGATACAGACTTTTACAAATAATGTATGAGCTTCTAAGATTTCCAACAAGCAGAGATTTCAACACACTTTCCGCACGATAAAAGGAGCAAAGCGATGAGTTTTATTATTAACCTGATTGAAAAGTTGCTTGTGGCTCCAACAGTCCGACGGCAACGATGATGATCAATAATATTTACAACTAACAAAAGAAACCTCATTGAAAGGTTGAAACATACATGCTGGCGTCTTCACGTGCTGACTAACTAAAAGACACACCATGACAATTATCCGTGTCGGCAGCTGAGTCACGGCTTCAAAATAAATGCAACGGGGCTTCAAAATAAAAGCATGAAATTGGGGTTTACTCAACAAAAAAGCCTCCAACTATACTTTGACGTTTTTTGACATACTATACTATGATTTTTTTAACATACTACACTATGAATTTTTATGACATACTATACTATGATTTATTATGACTCTTATGACATACGATGGTATGACATTTGGTGACCTTCATGACAAAATATACTATGACTTTTTGTCTTTTTTATGACATACTATTAATTTGCAAAAAAAAAAAAAAAAAAAAAAAAAACAAGAAACGTGTGATATAGCAAAAACAAAATTTGTAGACAGTCTCAATTTATTTTATGGAAACTGCACACACAAAAATCCAGACTTGTTAAACATTTACGTTTTCCATGAGGAGGTAATTTTGAAACGGAAATTGTTGATTCTTTTAGATTAGAATAATCATCCATCACAGATTATTTTAAATGAATGACAAACACTGACAGACCCTCACACAACCAAGAGGGCTTATACAGCTTCTATCTGCCAAAAGCTGCCCATGTGTGAATTTCTCCACTGCGAGACTAATAAAGGAATATCTTATCTCATCTTATGTGTGCCCAGGGACATTTTATCTATACTCAAAATATTATAACACCACACTCAATATGAGCTCTTAAAGTGTATATCTTTGTACATTTCATCCAACTATTTCAACATTTGAAATCCAGGTCCTCCAAACAAAGCTCCAGAAGAGGATAGATCAGTCAGACCATCTATTTCTTCCCACTCATCTGACCGCTAACTTCTCCTCTCATCATAAAGCAGACATGAGAGTATCACCCTGTTCTGATCAGTTCGCTCTGCCATTTAAGAAAAGTGGATCCCTGCAGAGTTGAAGGCATGAAGCAGCCTGAGGATGAAAACATTCTACTCGTTCTCTGCTGTTCTACTGCAGTGGACCTGAAAATTAGAAATCAACATGATTTTCTGTTTTTTTTTCCTCTTCAAGCTCTTTTGACAGAACAGACTTGGACTAGGGAGGCAGTGTGTGCAGCAAGTAGCCACTTACTTGAAAGCTGCACTGAGGGTTTTGTTTTTCCTTACAAAGGCTATTCTGACCAGGCCATCCCACTCCTTTTCAGGAGAAAAGAAAACACAACGTTAAATACCTACAATTCACCTCCAACTACCTTTTTCACTGCATTAACTATTAAAAGAGTCCAACCTCACCTGGACGTTAACTGGAGGAGGAGGATTTTTCGGTTCTATCCTGACAACACTTGACTCTACTTTTGGAGGAGGACGGAAATTATTCTTCCCCACCTGATCAACGAGAAAACATCAACACTGAGACACCAGAAAAACCCTGATGAGAGTAAAGCACCTAAAGACAGTCATGGTGTTTCTGTTTTCTAGAGAGTCGCTGTTAGCGTGTGAGACAAACATCAGAGAGCACACTGACCTTCATGAGATGGTCGACACGAGCCAGGAGCTGTGTGTTGATGGACAGTCTGCAGTACAGCTTGTCTCCAGGTTGGGCGACAAGTCACATGGCAAACTCTCTCTGGAACATCAACACGGCACACCTGAGCAAAAGTAAAACACAAAAGAGTCACTAAACGCTCAACATGGACATACAAAGGACACGGTTAAAAAATGAGTGGGCCTCCGGGTGTTTCTTACCTGAAGAAAGGTCGATGCAGCAGGAGCTTGAATGAGAAATGGAAGCTGGAATGTAATTATTACTATTATTAGTTGACGTAGTAGTAATAGCAGTATTACCTTTATTTACCAAAGATAATGCTATTGACATTTTGAATCTCATTTGAAAGGGGGTCCTGGTCAAGATGGCATTTTACAAGTTTCACACAGGCACGACATAAAATACAAACAACAGACTTCAAAACAAAACAGAAAAAATTAAAACAATGTAAAATGTAAAACATTTCACATAAAAGAGACAACAGTCAAAGAGTAAGTTAGATCAACCAAATAATTTTCATTCAGTGCCAGGACAAGTACTTTAAGTGCTCATATAAACCCCATTTTTAAAATCTTGCATGCTTATAAAATAATCTAGTTTAAAATGTCTCAGTAGCTCACAACAAGATGAGGGCCCTAAAACTTTCTACATTAGTTTTATTTTGTAAGGGTCTTATCAGAAGCACTAGTATGTTGTGTCTACCTAGCTTCACACCAGCAGACTCACTCATTATGACAAAGTGTGGTCATTGTCCTCTAGAGTCAAAGATATTACCTATAATGAACACACTTCATTAGCAACAGTACAAACAGTACTGATTGTCACTGAAATATCTAATTCATAGAGCTGTGGAAACACACGTGATGTGATAAATATTTGGGGATAGTTTATAGATGAATGTCCACAATGTAGTTACTGAGAAATACTGAACACTCATCATCAAGGCGACCAAATGCAGCAGGTCTAGTGATTTAGCCGAAATATTTTACATTAGACAGCGTTGTAGTTACACACTAAGGCCGCTGGAGGGCAGTAATGAACCATAAACTAATGCAAGCGTCAAGACAGAATCAATAGCATACATAAACATTTCCGGTAAGGACTATCAAAATAAAACGTACAAATACAGATGTAGTTGCATTATTGTCACCACTAGAGGGCAGTAATTAGCTATTATCGCCAGTAGCTTTAACAGGTCAGTTCACGGCATGTTTAACTTTCTAAAGATTTGAACACACTGTACTATTTTTAAAGCTAAAGAGGAGCTACAGTGGACTGGTAAAGTTGTCAAACTGAAGAAATAAAAAATGATGGAAAAACAACATTTTCATGAGGTATGGGTTAAAAAACTAATAACCGTGACAACACAGCTAGGTTTTGACCAAAGAAACACCATTACTCTGACATTTATGCTCTTTGCTGTGTGTTTAAACGTGTACAAAAGTGCATGGGGCAAACTCAGGACAAGGACGGTGAAATTATGATTTTAAAAAAATGACAATTACATCACTGTGAAGTAACACATTATGACCTAAATTTAAATCTAGAGTATTTTTATGACACTACCAGGACATTTTAAAGGATTTTTTTATGGCATACTACGTATAATATAATTTTATTTCTGTTACTTTAACAGCATTTTTTGCAGCATCGCGTAGAAGACTGAACACTCATGATCAGTCATGACAACCGTTCACTCTACCAGTATTAAGGCAAACATAATGTAGTAGGGACACTACTTTAGTTCAAATATTAAGATTAAGCAGCGTTGTAGTTATATATTGTAGCCACTGCAGGGCAGTAAATTAAGTGATAAAAACAACATTTTTATGAGTTGTGGGTGAAAAAGAACTAATAACCCTGGCAACACAGCTAGGTTTTGAGCAAAGAAACACCATTACTCTTACTCTGACATTTACACTCTTTGCTGTGTGTTTAAAAGGCTTTAAAAATGGGCACAAGTGCATGGGGCAAAATCAGGACAAGGACGGCAAAATGTTGTTTAAAAGTACGATCACATTGAAGTCACAAATTATGACCTCATTTTGGCAATTATGAAATGCATACTTGAGTATTTTTATGGTATACTATGACTTTTTTATGGCATGCTATGACACTGTTTAAATCATGTTTATGGCAGTAGTTAAGCTTTACCAGAGTTGTAGCTACACATTGTGGCCACTGGGGGGCAGTAATGAACCGTCAGGTAATACAAGCGTCAAGACAGAATCAATAGCATACATAAACATTTCCGGTATGAACTATCAAAATAAAACACACAACTACAGATGTAGTTGCATGATTGTCACCACTAGAGGGCAGTAATTAAATATTATCGCCAGTAGCTTTAACAGGTCAGTTCAGGACGTTTAACTTTCTAATGATTTGAACACACTGGACTGTTTTTAAAGCTAAAGAGGAGCTACAGAGGACTGGTAAAGTTATCAAACTGAAGACATAAAAAGTGATGGAAAACATATTCATACGCTATGGGTTAAAAAAAACTAATAACCGTGACAACACAACAACAACCAAAGAAACACAATTACTCTGACTTTTATACTATTTGATGTTTAAGAGACTTTTTTTAAAAATGTGAACAAGTGAATTGGGCAAACTCAGGACAAGGACGGCAAAATGTTGTTAAAAAGTAACGTCACATTGAAGTAACACATTATGACCAAAAGTTGGCAATTATTAAATGCAATACTTAAGCATTTTTATGGTATACCGTGACTTTTTTATGGCATACTTTGACTACTAAAATATAACATCAAAATACAAGTGTAGTTGTATATTGCAACCACCAGATAGTAGTGACCACTACGGAAACATGATGTATTTGTTCATCTCCTTTTTCCCATTGTTCAGTGATTCAGTATTGTTGTATCGCCCCCACCCCCCTTGTTGTATTGTAGTTCATTACAGTACAACTGAGAATATTTGCTACTTTTCTGTCTCATATTATTGTAAATTGAATATCTCTGGGTTTGCTACTGTTGCTTGGGCAAATCAAGCAATTTGAATACATCACTTTGGACTCTGGGAAATTGTGATGGGTATTTTTTCTTTTAACAAAATGATGATTTAAAAAATACAAATTACTTGTTAAGAAGTGATCAGTAGTTGTAGCCTTAGTCTGCAGTAACATTTAGTCAGAAGGTGTTAGTACAGAACAAGGAAAGGTTGACATAGAAAGAAAACTTGTGGACAATCTGAATTTATTTTAAGGAGACTGCACACAAAGATCTACATTTGTTAAATATTTACTTTTTCCAGAAGGAGGTAATTTTGACATAAAAATTCTAGATTCTTCTCCATTCGAACAATCATCCATTATAGATTATTTTCAAAGAATGACAAGCTTTCACACACAGCGAGGCCCTGTTCAGACCTGGTATTTACATACATCCCGAGTCCGGTGCTCTGCACCGAGCGGACACCCACCTGCCCGACTCCCTGAAGCTCTGCAACCGCTGTTTCCTGGCAAAGGCCAGCGGCACGGAGGTCCCCAAGGACCGCCGGTAAAATAACCTTATATTTTGATGTTAATAAAAAAAAGAAGAACCCAAGTTCACAAATATGTAGGATATTTTACTGACATCAGTGTAATATTACGTCACAGCCTCTGCTGTATTAACCATGAGTTTACTATGTGTTTACCTGCATAAAGAGCAAGGAAGTGAGACCAGATCACAAGTGGCCACTCAAGACGTATGTGGAGATGTGCTCTAATGCCAGGTGTGAACAGGGCCTGACAGACCCTCACACAACCAAGAGGACTATCTACCAAAATCTGCCCATGTGTGCCCAGGGACATTTTATCTATACTCATAAGGTTATAACACCACACTCAATATGAGCTCTTCAAGTGTATACTTTTGTACATTTCATCCAACTATTTCAACATTTGAAATCCAGGTCCTCCAAACAAAGCTCCAGAAGAGGATAGATCAGTCAGACCATCTATTTCTTCCCACTCATCTGACCGCTAACTTCTCCTCTCATCATAAAGCAGACATGAGAGTATCACCCTGTTCTGATCAGTTCGCTCTGCCATTTAAGAAAAGTGGATCCCTGCAGAGTTGAAGGCATGAAGCAGCCTGAGGATGAAGAAAACACTCTTCATTAAAACAGGTCAAACAGATATTTGTTGTAGCAGATTATTTGGGGGAAAATGGCTGAAAATAAATAAGTAGCAGATGTTCAACTTACACCATGAAGTCATCAATGTCCATGGACCTGGCCCTCTTCTCACTGAATTCAGCCTCCTTCAAAACGCTCTCAATCTTCTTGCTGATGCTGAAGTCTGCTGGGACTTCCTGTCAAGATGGAGCACAAGACTCTACATTCAAAGTGGCTGAGGAGTGATCTTAAAAATGCCTTTTCAAAACACTTGACAGTCCAACAGGACTGAAAAACTACACTATGACTCACCACATTGTGAACAGAGCAGTGAATTCTGTAGTTTTTTTCCAGCAGCTGTTCTACTGCAGTGGACCTGAAAATTAGAAATCAACATGATTGTCTGTTTTTTTTCCTCCACAAGCTCTTTTGACAGAACAGACTTGGACTAGGGAGGCAGTGTGTGCAGCAAGTAGCCACTTACTTGAAAGCTGCACTGAGGGTTTTGTTTTTCCTTACAAAGGCTATTCTGACCAGGCCATCCCACTCCTTTTCAGGAGAAAAGAAAACACAACATTAAATACCTACAATTCACCTCCTGTTTTGACCACCTGCATTTCACAGCATCAACAATTAAAAGAGTCCAACCTCACCTGGAAGTTAACTGGAGGAGGAGGATTTTTCGGTTCTATCCTGACAACACTTGACTCTACTTTTGGAGGAGGACGGAAATTATTCTTCCCCACCTGATCAACAAGAAAACATCAACACTGAGACACCAGAAAAACCCTGATGAGAGTAAAGCACCTAAAGACAGTCATGGTGTTTCTGTTTTCTAGAGAGTCGCTGTTAGCGTGTGAAACAAACATCAGAGAGCAAACTGACCTTCATGAGATGGTCGACACGAGCCAGGAGCTGTGTGTTGATGGACAGTCTGCAGTACAGCTTGTCTCCAGGTTGGGCGACAAGTCGCATGGCAAACTCTCTCTGGAACATCAACACGGCACACCTGAGCAAAAGTAAAACACAAAAGAGTCACTAAACGCTCAACATGGACATACAAAGGACACGGTTAAAAACTGAGTGGGACTCCGGTTGTTTCTTACCTGAAGAAAGGTCGATGCAGCAGGAGCTTGAAGACAAACGGTGACGAAATCTGCCCAAATAAGAAAAGTCCAGTTTGAGATAAACATATTGAATGACACTGAATAAGCTGTGTGCAGTGAGGAGGAAACATGTCTTTACCTGATAAGGTAAATTAGCCACACACACGTCAAAGAACGGCAGATCTGTTTTTAGTACATCTCCAACTAATATCTGAAGCTTGGTCTGCATGGGTCTGTTGGAAAACATGACATCTTTTTTATTACATCATGTATTCGTGTTTTATTTAATTGCAGATACTATGCAAATACAGTATGTGGTGGCAACATGCTGTGATCTCCACTCACGTGCACTGCACTCTTTTCTGAAGTTCAGCCACTAATCTGCAGTCCAACTCACAGGCCACCACCTGCAGAAACAACAATTTCTGTTATAACTAAACACCGACAATCAATTATTTTACTGTAAAACACACAGATCACCACAGAAGAGGGTGAATGAGAAATATAAGCTGGACATAACTGCTAAAAAGGGCAGACTAACAGGTCAGGTAGTGACATGTTTAACTTCCTAAGGATTTGAATACATGGGATTGTACATAAAGTTAATCGGAGCTGTACTGGAGTGATAACGTTCTCAAGCTAAAGAAAACAAAAATCATGCAAGGCAACATTTTCATGAGGTATGGGTTAATAAAAACTAATATCCCTGGCAACACAGCCAGATTTTGACCAAAGAAACCCTATTACTCTGCCATTTGCTGTGTTTAAAATACTTTAAAGCTGTAAACAAGTCCATGAGGCAAACTCAAGACAAGGACAGCAAAATGTTAAAAACACACACTGAAGCAACACATTATAACCGCATCTTGACAATTATTAAATTCAATACAAAGGTTTTTGCAAAATGGTGATTAATTCATGCATAAAACTAAGGAGATAAACTATTCTGTGCAGCCCATCTTTGCTGGCAGTAGTGTACAGGGTGGCTTATAATGACTTCTGACCTATTTCAGAGGATGTAGGGGGAAATACTGAATGATCAAGCAACATGCAAACTGCAGTTTTAGGTAATTGGCTCAGATAACATGTTAACACATCATCTGATTACAGAATCAGAGCCAAATGTGATATCTCCACCTAGTTTTTGTCAACATCAACACAAAAGCAAGAATGACTACACTTCTTGATGCTCTCACCTTCTTGGCTTTTTCCAGCAATTTCACTGTCATGTTACCAGTACCAGGTCCCACCTCCAGAACCACGTCTGTCGGCCTCAAGGCAGCCTGAAAAACATGGTCACAACCAACGCTGCGCATCAACAGTCTCCGTTCACAGGGTATCACAAATGAACTGTAAATGAACTTATCGGTACCAGAGTGCACCAGTGCAGCTTACCTTCTCAATGATCCCATTGACAACCAGTGGATTCTTCAGGATGTGCTGACCAATGCCGGTGTTGAACATGATACCTGCAACACACGATTAGGACACTTGATGATGGGCTTGTGTGATGTTGGTGAGACAATTTATGGCAAAATAAGTAGATTCAATTCAAGGGCTCCTGTTTAATGTAATTCCATTAAAATTTGTCCCAGGAGTCTAATGGTTATGTATATGTATGATGCTGATGTATTATTCAAAACACAACTAATACAGACAAAACTTGGCCATACTTATTCAACTCGACACTTGATCGGCAGTAGTTTTGACATTAACTGAACATTTGGTGGACACTTTGTTTGCCGGAATAACTACCAAAACACGACAATTCAACAAGCACCTTAAACAAAGCGGTATATGTATGTGTTTTTTCAGGACGAGGTCGAGCCCCGTTAAATACCGATTTTCTGAGTTCGGTTTGGCGTCTCACATAACTTCAATACGAGCGTAGTATCTCGTGTAAACAAACACGTTAACACAGGCGACAGAGCTGACAACGAGGTTACATTTCCCATTAGTGTGTGACATCGGTACGACACCGTGTGGTAACAGAGATGAAACAGCTGTGTGTTGCAGCGGTGTGATGACCAACTTTAAAGCCCAGTTTCCTCACCAGATAAGTGATGTCTGCTATCATGCTAAAGCTAACTGCTTCCTCGGAGAAACATACCCTGGTTTTTGACCTCTTGGTGCTGCCTGCTTTTCTTCTCCGCCTTGATCTTCGGCATTTTTACTTGGTTTGATTCCGGTTACAGATCCAGAAACACAAATTTGAAGCAGGTATTTAATATATCTGCCTGGACGCAGTAAACACGTGTGGGCTCTTTCTCTTCTTCGCTGACAAGATGTGCAGCACGTTGAAACTATTTCCTGGAGCCTGTTTCGCCCTCTAGTGGTAGCCGGATGTCATCTATACTCCTTTTACACATTGAACATAATACTCGTTTATTGATTATTTATTTGACAATACGATACAGAAACATATACACATTAGATAAATGGATTTGTGCTTTAGTCAGAGATGGGAAACTCCTCCAGCGTCATGGCAATGTCTTGAAGTTTGGGGTCCTCCAGCCAGTTGACTTTACAGGCCAAAAGGATGCCCTGAAGACAAAAACTTACATTAATACAACACCTATAAATGTCATTGTAGGCGATAACCATTTTCAAACATTGTGCTGACAGATGGTGTATTTTTCTTTAAACACAGTTGCTGTACAATGTATTTACCCTGAGGACATCCTGTGTCATGATGGTCATCTTTTTGTATTTCTCCATGTTCATCTGGCCTTTCTCCACGATAGCTTTGTATTTCTCTGTATCTGGGTGCTCTTTCTTGGACATCAACTCTTCCATCTCTTTCATTTTCTCATGTGTGAGCCTCTTCATCTCTACACACATTTAAGTAATTTGTCAACAAATTAGGTCGTGGAAAAACTAAATCAAAATCTAGCTGTACCTTTTCGTTACAAGCCATATATAACATACCGAGCCTCTTCTTCTGTATTTCTGTGATTTCATCTTGAAGAACTCTCGACTCCTGTTAACAAAACAAAAGGGAAACTGGTTCAAAATGAATTCAATTTCACAGTCATTTTTACAGGACACTATGGTGTATAAAATTATATATATATTCATTATTTCAAGTCAATTTTTATTTTGATAAATAAAGGAAAGACAACTTAGAGCAGCCTCTGCTGAGTTTACTTGAGTGTATGGTTATACTCAGTTTCTGGTAACAGAAAGCATCAAAACTTAATCACCCCTGCTCTACTAAACAATTTTGAATAACAGGGTCATAAAGAGGGGCAAAAATAACTCTTCTCAGCTATAGTATCTGCAAAAGCAGACAGACAAGTTTTGTCACCCCTACATGTCTCAAGAAGTTGAGACACCTCAAGGTCTTCTTAATCTCTATGACTAGACAGCCTGAACCTCCTCACACAACAAAGACAGTATTTAAAGTCACTGTATCCCCAAAGAATGAGGATGAATTAAGCATTATACAGCAGTTCACAAACATCTCTTATACATTAAGCCAGTGATTTGCAAATTGTCGTACATGTGGTACTGAATGTACTGTAAGAGTCTTGCGAAAACAGCCAACAATTGCAATCTAACTGTCCCAAGTCTTTAACTTAAAATCTTAAAACCTAAAATGTAATTTGTAAATTTTATTTTATTTTATTACAGATAACATTTATTTATTACATATGCAGTTCTTGCGCTACTTCTAGCCACATCAATCTGGGATTTACCGTCACAGGGCCAGAGGAATAGCAAAGGCTGTACATTGCCGAGGTGGCTCTTTCATTGTTACATTGTTGGTATCTGCAGTGAAAAGTGGTACTTGGGAAATCTGGCTTGGTACACCATGGCACATGGTCTTAAAAATTTGGGAACATCTGCCTAAAGAATTATTTCTAGTACTACATCTACATTTTAATTTTAATTCACGCATCTCAACTTGCAGCAGGAAACTTGCAAAGAAGCATTGGCAGTCAGCAGTAGGAGTCAATCGCTCCTCTCAAATCTGAACAATTGTAAACAAATCTATATTAATAGCTCATCAAGCACATAAGAGCTAGTACTATTATTTATTGAGTATAACCCATATTTTATAATATAATGACAGTTTTTCAGGGAAACCAGTTGGTGCTGATGGCTGGTGGTATTTACAACTTACTAAAATTAGTTTACCAAAAAAAAATTTACCAAAAAAAATATAATACTATATATAATAGTATAAAATTTGAGTCCTCAAACAGCAGCAAAATATAAAGCACAAACAGTGCCATTTCATCTGATGTCAAAGCACAGTTCTAAAACTATTTTATACATACACGACTGTTTTAAAGTGGTAATATCGCAGACATGGATTGAATATATACATGATGTATAATGAGGTTGCTTACCTGCTGAAGCTGTTTTATTTGTGAACAAAGAGCCATGCAGCGATTATTCACAGCTTTCAGGGCACTGAGAAGAACAAAAGTGTATGACATTATCTTCAAAATGATCAAAAATAAATGGATGTCAGTTGTTTCAAAATGTTGTGCATTGACTTACACTGCCTCTGAATCAGTCTGTTTCAGTTTTTCTCCAATAGCGTGCCACATCTGCATTCTGAAAGACACAAGTTAAATCAATGATTGGTCAAAGTTAACCATGTCTGTATTATACTTCTATACTGTATATATTATACAGTGGAAAGGATAAGGCATTGGTTTACCTGTGCAGTGTCAATGTACTGTTAAAATTAATTGTCTTGACTCTTTCCAGCTCACTGACATAATCTGACCTGCAACATTTAATGAAAAATATAAGTCAAGCTGAAAATTCATTTTGAAATCAACTCTACTCTAACATTTGGTTTAAATTCTAGATCAACATCAATAGCCTAAGTCTAAATACTCACAAGTCTCTCTCGGCTTCAGGTGTGCTGCATGATCTCTTACTTTTTCCTGTTACAGGAATCAATGTTAATTCTTTGTTTGTGCACTTGCACATGAAAATTCAGTATGACTGCAAAATGCACAACATGATATACCTGCTTGGAGCTGTATTGCCATCTCAAAGCACTGGTTGGACATTTGTTGTTTTATTCTGAAAACAGTAATTTCCGCCATTTTAAAGACTGTAATCATTGTTTTATAACAAGAGATAATGTGGCTGTAACATTTAAACACTGGTGTTGGCGTGTGATTCATTAAATAAACCAGAACTCAGCCATAGCAAACTGAATAATAATAGAAGTGTTAAAGCTGATGTGGAGGGAGAACCTCAGCATGTCTGCAGGTGAGGTATCTTTGGAGCCGTCAGGAGCAGGACCATCATTCATTGCCACAGCCTCCACCATGTGGCTGAGGTTCCCCACATTGTCAGATGAGTCCATCACACAAAAATGAAGGTGTCTGGAAAGACAAATCAACTTTGATATATCAGATCACCTGGGTTGGAACAAAGAGCTTAAGTTAGTATTATTGTCAGGATTGGAAATTAACAATTTTTGTCCACCTGCCACTGTCGCTGGTGGATTCCAAAATCTAGCAGCCAATCAATATATTAACATTACTTTTTGTTTTGTTTGGGGTTTTTTTGCATTGTGGTTGAAGCTAATCTAGCAGCCACTTGCATATTTGACCAGCACTTGACTGGTGGCTGTTGCAAATTTCCAATCCTGACTGTTGTCGACTCAAAAGAATGAATTACTACTCCTGTGCTACTGAATTTTCTAATGTATTAAACTAATATTCAAGCAAAAGCATGCAGGAGAATAACACTGAATATAAAATTAAAGTAAAGTTCAGCTAGTCTAAAGCGGATTCTTACTTTAAGATCAATATGAAGACTAAACACACCAACGGGAAATGTAATGGTAATAGCGAGAAACTAATGAACTAGTGAAGTCTATATGAAGGGCAACAGTGACTGAATGAGTTGTCCAGCAGGACTTTATGTAAGTAAAGAAAAAACATAAGCTACAAAGTAAGTGGTAGCTATAACTGCCAAATACACAACAGTGAGGTAAAAAGTAAAATGCAGGTATAAAGTAGCAGAAAAATAACCATAGCTTACTCAGTTTACGATAATAATAATACCAGCACCTGGTAGTATAATAACTTACCTGGGTCTCTACACACTCCACCTGCGATAATCCATTGTAAACAAAGAACTACAACGCTACAAATGCAGGAGACAAAGTCAATATCCCATTTTAAGCAGCATCTCTTACCTTGTTAAACTGAGTTTAACGTTGCCGGTAAATCAAATGAAATAAAAGCAGCAGTACAAACGTTATTCTCCCAGTTGTAACGTTACGTTAGAAATAACCTCCTATCTGACGGTAAACGTTACACCTGCGTTACGCTACCTCACTACGACTGTTGATTAAAACTTTGACAACAAGTTTACAAATACTTCCAGCCGCTGTCACATATAAAGCATTGTTTGCCACAATAAAACACCACACTTATCATTTGTATCACAGTAAAATCGATCTCTGGCTTTGTTTACATCCGGTTTCAATCGAAATCCCGCCAGGAAGTGACGTCATATTTAGGTTCCCCACTGGACAGCAGCGCCCCTGCAGGCCAAGACTGAGAAGTGAAAGTTGTCGCTGTGGAAAATAAAATGGAGCCACTGAAGTTTCCTCCTGTTTTACTGAAAATTACTGCCTAACCTACAAGCATAATGAGATACAGATTATATGTATCACTGTTTTTTGAGGTTAACAGTGTCAAAGGGTAGATCAATTAGTTATATTTTAAAAAGTTACAAAACAATCATTTATTTTGAAATTAAGTGTTTAACTATTAAATCAGTAGCCTATATTGTGGATTGATTTACTCAGGCAGCTTTTCTGCAATAGTCTAGAAATATTCTGTTCAACCAGGATTAACTTCTCCAACATTATTAATATAGGCCTATATAATTTCCCTCCGAGGATTCATAAAGGTTCATCTTATCTTATCTTATCTTATATAAGTGGGCTATGTGTAATAACACATAATCTTATCAAAGTGCTTGTGGGAAAAAAAAATGTAGTAGATACAGTTAAACCATTATTCAGTCCAGTCTTTTTTATGTGTGTCTTCTTTAACTGTAGTGGATCCGACTGGCAATTTTTTTTTCCATTTCTTTTGACTAAAATCTATGTAGTCCTCTGATGGGGTAGCCTACAGTATGTAGAGTATAGTCTCATCTGCCAGATGCCTGGAAAGCAGAAGGTCATCAGCAGCAAGTGCTCAGTGGTCACTGCAGGTTAATACTTAACTTGGTTAATATGGCTTCTTCGATCTCCTGAGATTATCGTGATCATTTCATGGCCAGTGACCATTGATATCACCTGGTATATGGTGCAGGCCTGTTTCTGAACGATGGACAGAGATTTTGTCGACAATGGAGAAAAAGAAGAGAAGAATATGAGTCACGGTTTTGTAAAGCCAGCACATGTTGTGCATCCAACATTTGAAATGTAAATTACCCTAAATAGAAAGGATGGAAAACGAGTCACCAAATCTTAGGAGGTGCTCCTGGACACAAGATAAAACGGTGAAAGTCCATCAGTCCATCCATGTTTACTGCCTCTAAGTTAACAAGCAGCACTGTGGCCTATATGTGGACCTTCTCCATTCTAATAGACCCATGAATTTAACATAAATAAGGATATCCTCACCCACAGTGTTTGATAATAAACAAGAGTATGTTAGCTGTGGATATTTATCAGACTTGCACGGTTTGCTCAGTGATCATTTGATTTGATTTGGGCTAAACTGATTTCAGCATAATTATGTAGCATAATATAGTGAAAAGGTTTACTCATATTAGGTGCTGTTGTCTGTCCAGTCTATGCCTGGAAATTTCTTGTCAGGGAGCTTAACAGGCTCACAAGCAGTAAGAAATGCAAAACAATATGACAAATTATACTGATAACGATAACTGATATACGTGTTTGACATTGTTGATGATGTGCTGTCAATGTTTTTTTGAATTAGCCTACTTGTTTGAGTGTTGTAGTTAAACATATTACTGATTACATGACAGATGACAAATTCAGGTACTAAATACTTGAGAGAGAATAAAACCAGGAAGCCCGACAAAGAATGCTTTCAAGTGAGCAGAGTGCATCACTTGATCACTGTATAGTGTATATCCTCTGTGTGTATGTGTGCATATACACTCAGGGCATCTTGGAGCAACTAAATAAACCATGTTTATTTCAGATGAGCAGAGTTCATGGTGACATGCCTGTTTGGGGCGCTTCAGTCCGGACTTACCTGTCCCTCACGTGCATTTGAGTCTTTAGCCCTGAGGGGGTATTTCACTAACAGCTGTTCTGTTCTGCTCTTTGTGGTAGCCTAACTCTCTGCATGTGTGGCGGGGACTTCAGGGTATCTTGGAGCGACTAAATACTGGGGAAGTGGTTGTAGGAGATGGAGGTTATGTGATGCAGCTAGAGCGGCGTCGCTATGTGAAGGCTGGACGCTGGACACCTGAAGCTGCTGTGGCAATGTCACCTACACTGTGAGTGGAAAAAAACTATCTGATAATATCTAATAACATTCCGATCTAGCATGTGATCTGGCCAGGGAGGTAGCCAATGAGGGTTATGCATCAGTCGCTGTGGGTGTGTCTAAGACTCCCTGCTATGTGAAGAGTCACAGTGAGACTGAGGTCAAGGCCATCTTTACAAAACAGTTGGATGACTTCCACAAAAAGGACATTGATTTCTTTATAGTGAGCAGCACCAAGAGGAATAACAACAGATGATAATGTGTAAGATTTCTGTGGGTTTTTTTTACTGCTTCATGTAATTCAGTGAACATTCTTCCTGCAGTTCTGAGATATATTTCCTTTGGTTTGGTGGAGACCAGATCTGAACTAAACCAAAGTGAATATTGCAGGGCTTTTGTCTCAGCACATTATGGCCAAATAAGTATATTAACTTATACAGAGTGTTATCTTTTTTAAAGCCAAACTTTACAGATTGTGCGCATATATCCTCTGCAGTTGTTTGATCACATGGAAGAGGCAGTGTGGGCAGTGGAGGTGCTGAAGACCAGTGGTAAACCAGTGGGTGCAACGCTGTGCATCTCTCCTCAAGGAGACATGGATGGAGTCTCACCTGGAGAGTGTGCTGTCAGGCTGGTCAAAGCTGGTACATTGACCTCCTGTGGTACTTCAAGTCGGCAAAAGTGAAATCATGTTTTAAATGTACAATCTGAATATGGCCACACCAGCTGCTGATTATTAAAACAGCTGGAATCAAACATACCAACATAATCTCTTGCTGCATTCTTGCTGTTATCCAGTCCCTCACAGTTTTTTTCATATCAAGAATGACAATCAAGGATCTGAAGCATATCTTTATTTATACAGATTTGTGAAATGCTGTTTACTGTTTCAAAACTGAACAGCCCCTTGTTATTTTCACTGAATAATTTGGTCTGTCCAGTTTTGCTCAGCCATATTGCACTTACAGAACTATATCTTGGGTTCAATCAATAGTGAATCAGCTGCTTCATTCCTGTTTTCTGTAACTATGCACTATCCCTAAACATAATAACCAGCTAGACTACATCGTACACAGTTGGCCTTCTGATCATGTTAGTTGTAAAATATCTTCTTGGGTCCATCATATTTTTTGATTGCTTGTTTTAATCTATGTGAAGTTTTTTACTTAATAAATACTAAAACAAAATAACAATCCTTTTTGTGTGGTTGTGACTGTTTGTAATTAAAGGGGAGTGCCCCTGTAGGACTACCTGTGTATAATAGTGCGCTCTGAGCTTCCTGCAGCCACAGCAGCCCTGACTCATCTCAAACGAGCTTTAGTCTCAGTTTCTTTAAAGTAACGTACCGGACCTGGACATTGTCTATGATGGAGAATAAGAGGAGGGTAAGTGAAGAAACATAAAAAATGATCTCACAGGTTTGACACGTGGTGACGTTGGTGAAACTGGGTGTCATTGAATCGCCTGTCGATTTTCCAATTTAACTTCACCGGGGCTGGTTGCGTATTGTCGCTCATGTAGCTTAATGTGAACATCATGGACCGAATTGTACTACACTACTGGAATGCTACAGCAAATTAAAATCTTCACTCCAAAGAGCAATTTAGTACAAAATGTTAACAGACAAAATATGTTTAAAAGTACACGGATGTTTACCACACTATCATGTCAAGTCAGATTTAAAAAAACATGTTTGGCTAATTGTGGAAAAGTCCAATTTCAGCTCTCTGGAACATGTCCATGTCTTTACATTTTATATTTTTTTAAAGGGAGATTAGCAGGGCAGATACTGCATAATACCTGTTCAGATTCACAGTAATTTAATAAACTGACAAGAAGCAACAATATGACAAGAATATGTTTTTTAACACGTTGGCCTACTTATTCACTATGTGTTATAAATCTAAATAGTTTATTTAAAATAACTATCTAGAGTTTTTTTGTTGTTTTTTTTTTTTTTTCAAAATTTGCCAACACTGAAAGACTCAAACCATTTCCAAGAGACCTAACCTTGTTTATTTCAAATGAGCAGAGTTTATGGTGACATGCCTCACATGCATTTGAGTCTTTAGCCCTGAGGGGGTATTTCACTACCAGCTTATAGTTTGTGCATGCATGCTCTCTGTAGCAGCCTAACTATCTGCATGTATGTGGGGGCTTCAGGGTATCTTGGAGCGACTAAATGCTGGGGAAGTGGTTGTAGGAGATGGAGGTTATGTGATGCAGCTGGAGCGACGCGGATATGTGAAGGCTGGACCCTGGACACCTGAAGCTGCTGTTGAACACCCTGAAGCAGGTACAGTAGAAACCGGTTATAGGGGCCCAGGAGTAAAAATCTGCCTCACACCCCATCCATTGTGCAATCTACTGTATCTGTCGCCTCCAGGCTTCCTTTTAACTTTACAAAGAAGACTATGAATGGCACCTTCATTATGTCCACACAGAGAAAACCAGTCTACAAGTAAACAGAGGAACTGCAGTATTATAAAGTACTGAAACGCATTATAACGTTTACATTTCTCAACCGACTTTAATAAGTCTTTTTATATTCAGTTGTTTATGATGTACGCGGAGTAGAAAAAATGTATAAAAATAAT
This sequence comes from Pterois miles, assembly GCA_947000775.1. Classification (NCBI taxonomy): domain Eukaryota; kingdom Metazoa; phylum Chordata; class Actinopteri; order Perciformes; family Scorpaenidae; genus Pterois; species Pterois miles. The sequence continues at coordinate 6,019,460 of CAMQGK010000334.1, read as the reverse complement.
AAAATAAAATAAATATATACATTAAAATAAAATAAATAAAACACAGACTCCCTTGACTGTCAAGCAGCGGCGATGAAGCCAAAGTGGCGTCTTCATACAGCATATTCAGCCCAGCAATGTCACTCTTAAATCAGTGGGTGCTACCGCCCACTGGTGGATAGATCGGTTCAGACAAATCACCACCCTGTCATGGCAGAAATGTAGCAAAAGTCACGTATCAAAAGGCAGCTACTGAGGGGCCTGCTGAACTGATGGCTTGTCTGTATTGCTAGCTCTTGGAGCAAAATAATTGATCTTGTAAGCCAATAATATCAATGAATTATCTACACATTTACAGATGTGTAGTATGTGCGCATTCACAGATTGCCAACGCATTTACAAATCTCAGTATGCTTGCAAATCTGAATAAAGATTTAGATTTAGAGTATATATATATATATATATATATATATATATATATATATATATATATATATATATATATATATATATATATATATATATATATATATATATATATATAATTTATGTATATAAACAAATCTGATTAGGCACACAGACTCTGCAATCACATTTTCAGATTACTGTACACATCCACAAATTGACACATTTACAAATCTGATTACGTAGAGAAACTGATTGAAATACTGTTACAAATCCCTGCACACACATTCAGAAATAGTTTTGCTACAATTAAGGCCCCATAGTGCCGATTCACCAACAAATTAATCAAGGTAGGGATGTAGTGAACCTAGGACTCTTAGTCAGGTTGGTAATCCTTGCCCCTTACCCATATCATTTATCACAATGAAGCAACAAGCCCGTTTTTATCTGCCTGAGTTTTTCATAGAAGTTACTCCCGTCTCTCTTTTTCTGTCCCTCTGTCAGTGCGGCAGCTGCACAGGGAGTTTCTGAGAGCAGGAGCCAATGTGATCCAGACATTCACCTTTTACTGCAGTGAGGATAAACTGGAGATGAATGGCAATGTCACCAACATCACTGTCAGTACAAAACCTTTTTTTTATCAAACAACAAGATTATTCTGTTTACGATACATGATGAAATCTATCCTCATATCAGTCTGATAGTCCAATCTGCTCTGGTCTGATCCAGGGGGCCCAGATCAATGAGGCTGCATGTGACCTGGCCAGGGAGGTAGCCAATGAGGGTGATGCCTTGGTCGCTGGGGGTGTATCCCAGACTCCCTGTTATGTGAAGAGTCACAGTGAGACTGAGGTCAAGGCCATCTTTAAGAAACAAATGGATGACTTCCTCAAAAAGGACATTGATTTCTTTATTGCAGAGGTATGATTAGCAATAGGAATAATTGTATAGTTAGTTATATACAAGAATAGTTGGATGTATTGTGCTTAAACCTCCATTAATCTGTATTTTTTTCTCTCAAAGTTAGTCGCAAAGTTAGCAACTAGCTGGTGAAGAAGGTCGGAAATGTAACAGCTAAAGAGGCAGATATATTTCCTTTGGTTTGGTGGAGACCAGATCTGAACTAAACCAAAGTGAATATTGCAGGGCTTTTGTCTCAGCACATTGTGGCCAAAATAAGTATATTAACTTATACAGTGTTATTTTTTTTAAAGCCAAACTTTACAGATTGTGCGCATATTTCCTCTGCAGTTCTTTGATCACATGGAAGAGGCAGTGTGGGCAGTGGAGGTGCTGAAGACCAGTGGTAAACCAGTGGGTGCAACGCTGTGCATCTCTCCTCAAGGAGACATGGATGGAGTCTCACCTGGAGAGTGTGCTGTCAGGCTGGTCAAAGCTGGTACATTGACCTCCTGTGGTACTTCAAGTCGGCAAAAGTGAAATCATGTTTTTTAATGTACAATCTGAATATTGTGTGTTTTATGTGTTCATGTGCAGGAGCCGACATTGTTGGCGTAAACTGCCACTTGGACCCTCTGACATGTCTTCAAACAGTGAAGTTGATGAAAGCGGGATTGGAGAAAGCTGAACTCAAAGCCCATCTCATGATCCAGCCGCTGGGCTTTCACACACCTGAGTGCAACCACACTGGATACCTCACGCTACCTGAGTTCCCTTTTGGTCAGTGTTTTCTTTTGTGTAGGATGAAGAAAAAAAGATATTGACCGGAAAAATGTTTTTGTTGATAAGAAAGCAAACATTCTTTTTACAACATTTAATTTAAGTATAAACACGTATGTGAGTGTAGTGCTCATGTGTCTTACATTTTTAAACTCCCCACATATGCAGTTTGATAAGAGCATTGATATAACTGATCAATAACTCAATAACTGATAAATGATCAGACCTAAATATTTTACTCTCCTCTCAGCACTGGAGACCAGAGCAATAACTCGCTGGGACATCCATAAATATGCCAGAGAGGCTTACAGTGCTGGAATTCGTTACATTGGTGGCTGCTGTGGTTTTGAGCCCTACCATATCAGAGCTATAGCAGAGGAGATGGCTGCAGAGAGAGGATTCCTCCCACCAGCTTCAGAGAAACATGGACTCTGGGGAGCTGGTCTGGAGATGCACACTAAACCCTGGATCAGAGCCAGGTAAGGCTGAGCAGAGCAGTTGCTGCCCTGTATTTTACATTAGACAATAGTATTAGTAGTAACGGTAGTACAAGCTGACATTCAGAAAAAAAAAATAACAGAGGCAAGATAACAAGGTAAAGTGTTTGTGTCTGCTCTGTTGAATTTTTGATTTACAACCAACTACGCTACCAAAATTTGTCTTATAGGTCTCGTCGAGAGTACTGGGAAAACCTTTTGCCTGCTTCTGGACGTCCCAAATGCCCTTCCATGGCCACACCGGCTACTGAATAAAAGGCTCATCAATAACTGGAATCAAACATATACCAACACAATGGCCTGTCTCTACAATACAATATTCTGTATAGTAGAATATGGCTATGCTGTATGCCTTATATGTCTGATCAGATTAAAAAAAAAACTCTAATCTGTTCTATCACTGAAATTTATGACACAATTTACTTAAAAACAATTGTAATTTTACCCATCACTGCATTAATTACTTATAAAACATCCATATTAAAAACAAATCTGCAATATTTCAAACTGTGAATTTCTGTACATTAACCACTTTCTATTGATATGTGTGAGCCATCTATGGTAGGCTCAGCATGTGGACTGTTATGTATGTATGTTAACATGTATTTCAGGATTTCTCTTTTTTATTTTTCATTTTGGGAAGAATTGTTTTGGACTACATTTCGTCAGTAAGCTTTACAGTGACTGGTAAAACGATTTCATCATTATTTCTGGGCCTTTTGGCGGCAGAACAAATATTGTACCAGCTGAATGAACTAACGCCATCACATCACAGTAACGATACATCACTTGATATCTAAATCAGTAATTCACAAACGAATTTTGTTGCGTTAAATAATTGTGGTGCAGACGTATCGTTGAGATATCTTCAATAATCTATTCATTTGCTCATTTTACTCTGAAAGTTTTACATGCATACCGTTTTCGATGCTGCTGCAGCAGCTCTGCAAAGCATCCTACACTGCTCTACCCAAACGTCAGTACGTCCCTACGTGCCCTACTCAAGTTGATGTACTGATGATGCCTTTACGTGCTCCTCGGATTCACGCACACAATCTACTCTTAGCAGTATTTCACAAGACTGTAGCTTAGTTTTGGCTTATTTCCATTTAGCCAGTAATGATACTGTACTAAACAGATTACGATCAACGACAAAATGGTGAAAGCTGGGGAAAATTTAAAAAACGGTCACATTAAAAGTTTGTTCGGTCTTTACAGTTCAGTCTCTGGAAATTCCGATATTTGTTGAAGCCAACGCTATTATTTCGCGTTTGTGGTCCTGCTGGCCAAACGATGAAGAAAACACGGTGATGTTATGAGTTTGGAGACGATGCTAACCTTTCTGAGGACAGTGCGATTGGACAAACCCATTTGTCACACTTATTCATGGCCTCGGTCTGCTGTATTTGAACGATGCACGCCGCTGTTTTTGGACCCTGTTGGTACTTTATGATGAGAGGAGAGGACGAGAATAACGGAGCACAGCTGACAGGCGGATCTACCACTGGACCTGGTAAACACACGGTCGTATGTTATGTGTCAGAGTCGAGTCGTGTATCGTCGCAAAGCTAATGATAAAGCTAACGGTTGCAGGACGGACATCCGAGTTGAAAGCAGGTGGGCCAGAGATGGGAAATGACACCGCACTGCTCCAAATTCATCCGCTTGAGCGAAGGATGATAGCCCTTCAGGCAAAACATACTCGGAGGGAAAACAGTGTTTGCTAAACGCAGTGACACACGCTGTTTTAATAGGTTACAGCCGACGCTCAAACAGTGCCAACACAGGTTTAGTCGGCGCTTGCAGTGTTATTATTTTGGTCCATCACTTCGCAGACATGTCCTTCACAATGGAGGATAATTTGGAGTCTGGCTGGGTAGCCGTGCGCCCGAATGCGTTTGAGGAGAAGGAAAAGGCATAAATTTGTTTTTATCGTCGCCTGGAACGAAGTGGAGGGTAAATTTGCCATTACGTGTCACAACAGGACGGTGCAGAGGAGAAGCTTTGGTAGGGACCCACTGGCGGAGGCGACTGGTCTGGATGGGGACAAAACAAAATGGCCCGAGAGTCCCATCAGAGATAAGGAACCCAAGAGCCCCAGCAAAGGAGCCAAGGAGGCTGTGGTTAAAGGCTGCGGCCCGAAAACCAAGTCCATTATAGCAACAAAACCAAGTCCTGTCAAAATCCAAAATGTGGTTAAATCTGCAGCATCTCCCGTTAGTCCTGATACGGAGGTGCTGAAGTCACTAAGAGAGGACCAGTTGCCTCCCTCGCTGGACAGCTTGGACCTGGAGGAGCTGGACAGTCTGAGCAGGGAGGACTGCAGCTGGGCCGGACTCTTCTCCTTCCAGGACCTCCGATCAGTCCACCAGCAGCTGTGCTCGGTGAACTCGGACCTGGAGCCCTGTCTGCCGGTGTTTCCGGAGGAACCGGCTGGTATGTGGACTGTGCTGTTCGGCCCGGCGGAAGTACCCGAGACCGAAATGGACGAACTTTGCTACAGTTTACAGATGTACCTAGGCCACGCGCTCGATACGTGTGGCTGGAAGATCCTTTCGCAGGTTCTGTTCACGGAAAACGACGACCCGGATGAGTACTACGAGAGCCTGAGCGAGCTGAGGCAGTCCGGATACGAGGAGGCGCTAACCCGTGCAACAAAACATCTGCAAGAGGTGAGAGAGTTTTCGTGATCCTCTCATAGTATCTCCATGGCTTTCCGTGCATGGTATTTCTCTGCAACTCACAATCACACAGTTGCACATCTGGACAACTGTCTTTCTGCTGAGCTGGCCAGACCAACTGGACTGCTCGAGGCTGTGCCATACCAAAATGTTAATGAGGAAGTGTGATGCTCTTGCCATTCATTTGAGGTAGACAGATATTTACGACACTGCATACAACTGAGTACAAAACAATGCAGTATACAGAAAAAAAAAATCATCTTACGCAAAATGGAAGACTTCCTCTTCACTAAAAACGATGGACCATCCAGAGATGCACATCATGAATCAATTATAAAAATTGTGCTGTGCAATCAGGAAACTGCATGAGTTTACCGCTTTTGTATACATTAACCTCTTTCTATTTATATTCAGTATGTGAGCTGTCTGCAGACTTTCATGGGGTAAACATAATAATAAAAGTCAACTTGCATGAAAGGAATTGAGGTCTGTGAGAAAAAATGTGAGCAGAAGTTTCAGTATGAAACGAAGCACACCATGATGTAACCTACATAAGGCAAGACAAAAATATATAGTCCTGTCCTTAAACAATTGCACAATGATGAGACAAACTCTTTTATTCCTATGAAAGAGAGAATACAACTGAAAGACCAATTGAGCTGGCGAGCTAAGAGGAGGAATACTTTGTAAAATTAGGTTGCAGCTGTAAGCACGTCCTGAGTGGAATATTATACTTTCAGCATGGCTGCTGTCTGCTGCTTACACAGCTGAGAGAGTCAGCATGCACACACACAGAAACACACACACATAGACACACACACACACACACACACACACACACACACACACACACACACACAAGCATTTAAAATGAACCTGTTGATGCAATGAGCAAAGTCATCCTCTGTGACAGCACTGCTGCTCACAGGTTGCTATAACCCAGACTCATTCACTGTGTGGGAAATGGTCCCAGATGATTCCAGAGAAAAGCTCTGGGAAACGCCTGTGTACTGCAGAGGCAGGGCGCCAGAGCAGACTTCCATCCATCCATCGTCAACCGCTTATCCCGTTAGGGGTCGTGGGGGGGCTGGAGCCGATCCCAGCTGGCATTGGGCGAAGGCGGGGTTCACCCTGGACAGGTCGCCAGTCCATCACAGGGCACATAGAGACAGACAACATAGACAGACAACCATTCACACTCACATCCACACCTATGGGGAATTTGGAGTCATCAATTAACCTAACCTGCATGTCTTTGGACTGTGGGAGGAAGCCGGAGTACCCGGAGAAAACCCATGCTTACACTGGGAGAACATGCAAACTCCACACCAAAGAGCCCCAAGCTGTGAGGCAAGAGTGCTAACCACTGCACCGCCGTGCAGCCCCCAGACCAGACATGTATTTTCCAAATTAATCAGTTAATCTTCATATTTGATGTACTGTTTCTTGTAAAAGCACACACTAGTTTTTGAAAACACTTCTGATAAAACATAAATCTCTGCTTTTCTATGGAACTACCCTGGACTGTCTCCCCATAATGGATGAGACAGTCCCAAACAGGGCGGGTTGCTACCAAGACTTTACCTACTGTTATTTGCAGTGTCCGTAAGTATAGTATTATTTAGTAGAGTATCATCATTGTAAGTGGGTCTGTCTGGGTTATTTATGTATAAAGACTCAAGTAACACACAATATGTAAATGTTTAATGATACTGAGTCACTTTCTGTAATATTAGATGTTATATATCAGATTTCTTTCTCTGTCTCTTTTGTTCTTGTACTGTTGATGTGAGAACAGAAAATGCAGAAACAGACAATTTTGGGACAAATCTTTGTATCAGGAAATATTTGTAATTTTTGTAATTAGTTCTACTTGCATTTTATAAATAGTTACATGAAGATGTCTTGAAGTTATAGTATTAACAATGCAGTACATAACATAATCAAACACTAGCACCACTATTTAAAGGATCTTTGATTTGACACAGAGGAGATAATCCAGACACACTCCAGACCTGCTCCTCTTGCACATCAGCAGCAGCTACTAATTGATTAAGTGCTCTTAATATAAACAAGCAATATATTGATACTCACTGGCTCTCACATTGTCCTACTAATCAATGGGGCTAGATTAATGCAGCCTTGACTTATGGAGCCAGAGAGTGCAAGAAGTCCTCTGAGGAAACAGGTGAGAATGAGCATTAATGGAAGAGTTGGCCATTATTAGCATCACAGCATTACTCCTGACCATGCAGGATACATCATCTTTGAGTATATATTTTATTTATCGCAATTATTTACTAAAAAGCATTACACTATTTTTTTACACACTGTTCATGACTCACATTTTATATGTGCCTGTATTTACTGTCTTTGCAAAAGTAAGAAAATGTCTAGAGAATATATCCATATGTATACTGATGTTTATCTGACTTTCTGACCAAGGCGTTTCCTTTTTGCTCTGCTTTTGCCAGAGAAAAGAGGCTGTGAGTAGCATAGACGTATCACCCACGTCATTCCACCCAGTCAGTCCCACACCCACTCCCTCACAGTTGAGAAACACACACTAAAAATAAAAAGAGAGAAAAACAGACACAAAGCTTTGCATTACTGCCCTTCATGAGTAAAATACATCAAACAGCGAAGTCATCAGCCCAAACCTATTTACTATTTATGACTGTTTCACTAATTGTCCGTCAATGTATGGAATTTCCAATTTGATTGAAGGTGTATTCATCCTTAAGATCAAGGAAAAGCTACTGGTCTTATTCGGTTGCTCTTCATCATGGAAAATGCTCTGTACAGTAGTTCATTCAAACAGCCACAGTTTGTTATGTTGTAGGATCTTACACACACACTGACCTATTGATCCTCCCACTCCATTAGAGGGCTGAGTTACTAATGGCTATTTCAGTGCTTGCTGGTAGCCTGCAGGATTGTTCAGTCTAACAAAAATGTGTGAGTATTGATCTTATTATTCCCAGCAGCAGAAAGGACTCTGCTCACTCAGCCATGGCCTGAGCATTGAGACTGCACTCATATAGACTCCTATTATTTACAGTTACACAAAGTATCCTCTTAGTCAGTGAGGTGCAAGTGTCTGTTCACTGCTGACTGATACTAAAATATGTATTTAACTATGGTCTTCTGGCCTTTGAATACGTGTGATGGGTACAACTGAACTGATTTTCTGACACTGCAATTATCACACTGTTACACAGATAACACACAATTGTAAACATGTGACATCTACTGTACATTACAGCCATTTATAGTATGAAACTCTGGAAAAAAAAAGTTCGGAAATTTGTGTTTGGTCAGTTACTTCTCTGTTGTTACTCTCCGAATTGGCACTGTATTTGGCATCGCTGGAAAGCCTTATTTAACTTCATAATGATGCATTGTGCATCCCATTTATGAGATGAACAGCACAGCTGATTATATGGTTAGCACCTAAGTGAAATCTGCCAAAATTCTCTGCCCTGTTGGTATTGACTCTTGTTTTGAGCTTGTTTCAAAATTTTGTTTCAAAACAAAAAGTCTCTTTGACATGAGATTGACATCAGATGATTTGCTACTAATCAGCGCTGCCAATTAGGCACCTGATGTCAGAAAAGCGATGAGGAGTTTTGCTTTGTAACAAAATTTTTAACCGAGTCATGTTTGTTTTGAAAAGGCTGACTTTTCAGAATTAAAATGATGTGGTCTTATCTTGTGGGGCCTGACTGGCAGCACCTGGAGGTCAAAACAAGAGTCAATACCACAGGAGAATACAGTGTTCAGCATTGGCAGGGAATTTTGGCAAATTTGACTTGGGCACTACCAACATAATTAGCTGTGCTGCTTATCCCACATGCATGATCCTTACAAGTTGTGAAGGTGAATAAACAGTCTCAATATGAACTTTTTCTGATTTGTGCATAACAGACACTTGGATATACTGTACATATTTCACTCAAGGTGCTTCCAACTATCTTAAATTTTGTTTTTTTGTCTGACATTCAATATGGATAACAATGGATGCCTTATGAAAAAAGTCTTACGGTACATATATTTTAAAAAGGGGCTATAAATATTTATCTGTTCTGATATTCTAGAAGTTGTTTGTATGTTTACAATGATCAAATTAACTTCCTATGTGTTCATATGATGTAGCTGCTGGAGAAGCACAAGACCATGGACAGTATGGTGGAGCTGTTGGAGCTATACAAAGAGGAAGATGAGGCCTATGGAGGACTGCTGGAGGCCTCCACGCAGCTGTACCAGTACCTGCTGCAGCCCTTCAGAGACATGAGGGAACTAGCAATGCTACGCAGACAGCAGATCAAGGTAACAATTTGCACCAGTTAAAGTTACAGCTTAACTGTATATACATTTGTACACATTAAGAGGCAGCTCCAAAGAAGATGGCAAGGTGTCTTTCATATTTTTGGGTGGATTTGTCTCATTACAATTAGGTTTGTAAAGAGTTTGGGCTTGATTCCTCTGACCAAATCCTCTTTGGCATTCTATCAAGCCTCCGCAACTTTCTCCACTGACAAATGCAATTTATACACACTATTACACACAGATTGCCAGGTGATTTCAGTAGTGAAAAACTGTACATACGTTTGGTAACCGCCAACCAGGAGAAAATAACAAATTTAACTAAGAGGTTGGTGTTTTTTGTGTTGATTATGGTTCTTTGACCCTATAATTTGAAAGGTTTTTTTCTGACTCCAGGAGTTATTCAAATACTACTGTGACCTTCTCTATCATGTTCTCCCTGCTATCCCAGACATTTCACAGGAGCCGGGATGAATGGAGCATTCACAGTACTTTATTCTGTAACAGTGGGACACTCATACATAACCACAGCTGCTCAACATGAATGCAAAGTTAGATGTTTGCTCCTACTCGAACCACAGCATAGGATTCCCTTAGCACTGTTTTTTACTCTTACACTGTATTGTGATCATATAGTGCTATACTGTTAATATCAAAAGGATTACAAAAATATAAATAAGAAATAAAAACATTTTAATCTTGGCTATGAAATAGTGAGTTACCATCAACAGGTCAATAACTCCCATTGCATTGCCATAGTCTTCGTATAGTATAACAAAAAACACTCAATTCAAAAGCTCAATTTTACACTATAGAACCCAAATTAAAGGCTTTGCTGCCACCTTGTGGTGATAAGGGAATATAGCAGACTGTTCAAATAACTTCTGCCTGTTTAACCAGCGGACTACATACACAACACTATCATAATCAACAGCTCAGTATACAAACATACCTGTAACAATGGGACACACACACATAACCACAGCTGCTCAGCATTAATAGAAAGTTGGTCAGATGATCGCTCCCACTTGACCTAGAAAGCAAGGTTACATATTAGTAAACTAGTTGTTCATGTTGCACCTCAGAGCTAGTTAGCAGCTAACGTTAGCTTCAATCAATTAGCAAAACATTACTCGTTCCAGCATGGAACGATATAACTACAAAACCTGTCCTTTAAGAGACAAAATCAGCGATTAATGCTGATAGTTTTTACACATAACGTGAAAGAGAAATTATATATATTGTTCAATTTGATCAACTTACCCACAGCATAGGTTTCCCAACGATTTCTGACCATATAGACCCCAGCTGTATTTGTTGCTGTTAGCTGCTAGCCTGCTAGCCTGCTACTCTGGGTCACCCATAATGCACCGCATGTAGTACAAAACAACCTGTTTCTGCTGTGAATTTTGATTAACAGAAGAAACACAACCTAAGTAAAAAAATTAATAAATAAAAAAACATGGTTGGCAGCTTAACAGGAATTTAATCATAAACATATGTTATTTATTTTATTTACACAGTTACATCATGGTTAAGTAGAATGTGTGAGGCTGGCTACAATGGAGGGCACTGACATGTAAGGGGTCATTAAATAACAGTGGATGGTCAGAGGAAATTCTCATATCTCTTGAAACAGAGTCTACTCTGTGTGCATCAGTGTGTATGTTAATGTGTGACTGTGATGCATTATGAAAAATTAATGCTCATATATTTTCTGATAAGATGCCTTATGGTTAGTGAAGCAACGGGGTGGTGGTGAGATGTATCTTATGGCAAAGAGAAGATGAAGTCTGATGAATGGAAAGATGGAAATAATTATTGCAGTGCTGATGGCACATTTATATTTAGGTTGCTGACTCACATCAGTAATAAAAAGACTTCAGTATCACATTACTACACAACATCCGTCAATAAAAAAGCAAACAGACACATATACTGTATATTTACTACACACACAAAGCTTTTCCCAGCATTTGGTGTGAATATCTTACTGTCATTTCTTTTCCTTTCTACAATAGCTGAAACAGTTGTTGGATGTGGCAGTTGGGGATTGAGTGACATACTGTGAGCTGGAATGGAGCCCCATGGATCTCCAGTTTCCTGCAGTCTCACAGAAACATGAATAAGTCATGTTGTGTGTGGTCCTATATGTGTACTGCAGGTACAGGATGATGCTGATACACTGGGATCAGCTGGCATGCAGCAGAAATGGAAAGATAGAGGGCAGAGCAAGACAGTTTCAGTTTAGGTGTGGCTGAGTAATTATCTAATGTCCAGTTTTACTTGGGAGGTTAGACACCATAAGTGTCTGCTAAAGTTAGGAACATAAGCAGGGTGTTATGTCCTTTGTTAAGGTGAGTGAAATATTGTAACAGCAAAGGGAAATACTTCCATTTAAGTGTGAAGTGATAAAGATTCTCAATATGACACTGAGCGTTAATATAGCAGCAAACAACTACTTAAAATATGATTCCTGCATGATAAATTCCTTTGTATATTGTTTGCGTAATTGAACAAAATCTATTATTTTGCTGACTTAACAATATAGGACATGATGAGATATTATATAGTGTGGCTGATTGTTACGGCCTATTTCTAAGCTCATTCACTGAGTGGATACTCTAGTATGTCCTTTACTTCCGACCCTGCATACCAGACATGTAACTCTTTTTTCTTAGAAACTATGGCTAACTTTGACCCACTGACAAAGTATAACAGGTGAAAGCTGACAGTCAACTCAAATCATTTTTTTCTCCTGCACAGTTTTTTTTTTTTTTTTTTTTTTTTTTGCCAGAGCCTGCTCTTTTGCTTTCTGTTGTCCCACTGTTAGGTTTTTACTGCAGTACATTAATACATCAGCAGAGAGGCTTTGCCAGAAAGGAGGCCAAATTAGTTGAAAAACTTGCAGGTCCCACTGAGATTTGAATTCAGATCGTTGGATTCAGAGTCCAGAGTGCTAACCATTACACCATGGAATCTGTTATTAGTAGTGATGGACTGGTTTCTGCAGCTTAGGCATAGCAAGGCTTTCTGTTGCTCTGCTTCATCTGAATTTCTTTGGTCAAATTGCCTTTTCAAATAAATTTACAAATCTAATGGTGAAAAAGTACTATGTGATATTGGGAGACAGGAAAGACTCTATAATATACAATAATATATATAAAGCTGTGAGAGCTGGAAAATAGTCACTGTATATAAAAATGAATGATTTTCAGTTGCCAAATTACAAAGATGGTCACTGAATACAAAGAAAAGAGAAAGGGGATGCTGCTCTTTCAGAAAATAAGACAAAATGTTGATAACAAACTATAATATTAACAAATCTCCCTGTATGTCTCTATGTGTCAGCCCTGTGATAGTCTGGCGACCTGTCCAGGGTGTACCTCTCCATCACAGTGTCAGCTGGGATGGGCTCCAGCCCTCCCACGACCATGAATAGGATAAGTAGCTACAGATAATGGATGGATGACAACAATCATGAATCCCATGTTTAAATGAGATAGCATATTGATTCAGAGTAGCATCCGCCTTGCCAGTTTTTGTATCTTGTGCATTCACAAGGGCAAAACAAGGCCATACAATGTATGTTAATAGTCAATATATGTTTTTTAAAGATAATTTTTAGATGGTAAGTTTTCATGGAAAGGTTGCTCACTAAGCTATATAGTAACAGAAATCATCAGATGTAAAGCCAACTATGTCTTGCAAAGCAGAAAAAAAAAAAAATCAACAACAGGACATCAGGAAGTTGCAGTAGTAAATGATACTGATGCACTGCTGAGTAGTGCAGCGTGAGCTGAGGTGCAGCAAGGTTACTTGGGGTCAGACAGGGATGCAGCTCTTTAACCTTTGCTTCTTACTTTCCTTCTTTGTGCTGCGAATGTGTAATGCTGAAATATTTCAAGTTTAAATTGGTTGTTTATGTGTTTATAAATGGTGAAATCATTATTACATCAATCTACATTTTATCCTCAGGAATGCAAAATGTAAGAAGACAGTTTTTAATATCAGTTCCTGTGTTCCAGATCTAAATGGTTATATGCTTGTATAAGCTGGGTTGTATGAAAAAATAGTGGTCTATGCATGTGTGTTTGAATAGGCAAATGTTAAAAATACTGCATAATGTCAGTGCTTCCATGTATGGCTCCCTCTGCAGGCCTGTTTTCCCTTGTGAAACCACTGAGCAAGAGCTCACATTTCCATTTTATCCTGTTCCTCATAGCATGCAGCCAGTTAAGTCAGAGAATAATTTTCTTCAACATGTGTAGGAGAAATGAACTGTACTGGCATGTAAACATAATGACTCCTAAGTATTATTTGGAAAAATATTTCTATCACTATTTCTTTTCTCCTTTTCTGTTAGGCCCATTTACTCTTGCCACTTTGCGGGTTCAAACCACCTCTGACTCTCAAATGAAGCAGTATGAATGGACTTTTATGAATGTGCTTCTAACTGCCAAGTGTTAGTGAGACTGCATCAGCTGTACTGTGTCACCTCAGATGAAACCATTTGTATATCACTATCTCCAGATGTACAGATTTTTAGTTTGTATAATTATTTTTCTCTTTTCACAGGATAAATCATTTTCATTCTTGCTTGTTGAAGCCCATTGTTGTGACCTTGTTGACAAATTCATTCATGCTCTCTCAACAGATTTCCATGGAGAATGACTACTTGGGCCCGAGGCGGATTGAAGCTCTAAAAAAGGAGGACTTTGATTGGCAGAAGAAAGCAAAGGAGGCTGTCCTCAACATCCAGGAGTTTACTATCAAATACTTTGAGATCACTGCCAGAGCCCAGAAAGGTACAGTATGCCATCATTGTCACTGCCAATGTCAAGTCAATAAAGCAGCAGAGGAATGACTATGAATAATCACACACACACACACACACGCACACACGCGCGCACACACACACACACACACACACACACACACACACACACACACACACACACACACACACACAGCAGTACCATTGACCTGCTATTGACCTGTGTGTGGTTTTGAATGCCAGCTAATGTGATTTGGTATTAATGAGGCAGTGCAGACAGCCATGTTTGACAGGGACAGGAGGAAACAAGGACAACCTATTGATCAAACCACTCTGCCAGCAGATTGTCTCTGTGCAGGGTTACTTTACAATGTGCCCCTGCTTATCCCAGTTTTTCTCCACTACTGACTGGCCCATTTATGATCTGACACTTATTAGATCAAAAATCAGATAAGTGAGTGGCTTCAAGTAAAAGAAGTTGTAATGTCTAAATGTGGCCAATAGATGTCTCCCTCTACATTACTGTGATAAAGCTGTACACCTGTGAGACATTGGTCATCATATTAAGAAAAGTAAGTGTGGGTGAAATGCCCACTCACATTATCAGAGGAATGTGATCGTGTTGGTGACTTACTTTCACGTGAGGGCACGTCACCATTAACTGTGTGGAAGTGTCACTCAGCTGCCTGTTGTTTGTGTGTGTAGGGGTGTATGAGCGTATGAAAGTGGACCAGCGTAAGTTTGGTAAATCTTCATGGACAGCGGCGGTGGAGCGCATGGAGAGACTCCGCTACTCTGTCGCCAAGGAAACTCTGCAGCTCCAGAGAGCCAGGGAGATCTGTCTGGAGCAGAGGAAACACACACTTCGAGAGGAGGTGTGGTAGTAACACTCGTCAACATACAAAACACATATGCACATATGATATAAACACACAAACACAGTTTTGTTGAGTTTTTTGTCCCATCCCCTTAGATGCAGAGTCTGTGTAGCAGTGAGGACGCCATGGCCCTCTTAGATCACATGGAGACACAGTACTATGAGCGCCAGCTCCAACTGTATGACATCCAGGTTGAGATACTACAGTGTGAGGAGCTGCTCCTCACCGCTCAACTAGACAGCATTCGCAGACAGATTTCAGGTATTTGGGCCGAATTTACTGGCTGTTTTGGATACTTTTTGCTTAAAGGATAATCCCACTGAGATGCATTATCTCATTTTTAAAGTTAAATTATCCTGGACTGTTGGCTGTGCTTGAACCTGCTACAAGTACATTACTGTTGTGTAGTGTCAAACACATGAAAACCCATACCTGTGCCCACACAAGTCTATATGTATGTGTGTTTTTTCAGAGCTTCAGGATGAAGTGGTTTACTATGACACCTTTGAAAGTGCAGATGATATAAAAGAGGATGATACTGCAGAGAGGGAAGAGCTGCGCAGACTTCAAGTCAGCGCTCGCCAGCTGGAGGCAAGAAGGGGGCGCATCACTGCCAAGCGCTCCTATCTAAGGAACAAAAGGGTGTGCACACTTTGCTCACATTCACACTTCCTGTCATTCCTGAAGTGTATCCTGGATTCTACATACTGTAGTGCATACTATTCAATATGCAGAATGGAGTGTGTATTTAGCATTTTGTTTGACTGGGCTTCATATCGCAGCAGAAGTGACCCTGTTTAGCTCTTCTGCTTATTCCAGAAACAGCTAAAAAATATGCACTGGAATTGGGATTGGCATGTACTGTATGGATGACACTTTGGATCAGTGTCTTGATGTTTTTTTTCCTTCCACCTTACTGCAGGAGATCTGTGTATCCAATCACACTCAGAAACAGCAGAAACGTCAAGCCATCCACAAGGACTCTATATCCCATAAGGTGTTACAGGTAGATGCTTTTTATATAATGAAGTGACTTTATACCTGCTAAGCATCGTCAGTTACTCTCCTCTTTAAACCTCTATATTTTTCAGCTGAACAGTGAAGAAGAGGAAGATGAGGAGAAGAAGAACAGCAGAGTTAGTCTGGAGAGGCAGAGAACTCTGGACAGACTACGCACTTTTAAGCAGGTATGTTCCCATCTATTAATATAAATATCTCAACTTTTTTCATCTTTTTCTTACTGATCGACTTATCGACTGTGTCTTTCTCTAGCGGTACCCTGGTCAGGTGATTCTGAAGTCCATTCGACTACGCGTGGCCCACACCAGGAGAAGAGATCGAGGAAGGAGTGAGAGGGATGAGCGTATGGACTATGTCCAGGTGCAGGGCCACCCGCTGTGTCTTAGTACAAGTGTGCAGACGGACCCCAGCTCCACGCTCACCACTCAGCCCGTCACGGTGCTCACGTCATCCCTTCCTCCTCTACCTGTGCCCAGTCCTGCAGACTCCTCCTGCTCTCCCTGCTCCCTGTCCTCACTACTGGCATCTCCCATGTCCCCTCCTCCTCCACCTCCCCCTCCACCTCCCCTGCCAATAAAAGAGAAGTTTTCGCCTTCTGGGAGCCCAGGTCGACACGAGCAGGAGGTTGAGGGGAAGAATGCAGCAGAAGAGCTCTCCCTCTCCCCACTCGGCCCATTTATCCCTCGCTTCTTTGACAGCAGCCAACTGTTGAGTGCCCGCAAAAAGCTGAGGAAGACTCCCGAGTTTGACTCCCACAGCAGAAGAGGTACCGGAACCATTTAGTACCATAATAGACTCTATTAGATTAGAAAGTTACAGTAGCCAATCGCAGTCTGTTTGTCTCATCCCTTCCTGTATGTAGTGAGCTCGCCCATGGATGAGGTGCTGGCCTCCCTGAAGAGAGGCAGCTTCCACCTGAGGAAAGTCGACCAGCGGTCCTTGCCTCCTTCCACGGGTGACGATGACCCCAACAGCATCCTGGCTCAGATTCGAAAGGGGGTCAAACTGAGACGCGTACCCAGAAAAGAGAGAAAGGACCAGGGAGAGCTCCCAGTCTCCACCGACCCCCTGACCAGGAGCATCCATGAGGCGCTGCGCCGCATAAAGGAGGCCTCTCCAGAGTCTGACTCGGATGACGACGGGCTGGCGGGTCATGATTGGGAAAGCTAGGGTTTGACACAATGAATAACATGAACACAGATGCCTCTATCTTCTGGCACTGCACGCACTGTACTGTACTGCACTTTTAAGTGCTGCATTGTACTGTTCACACATATGCACAAACAAATACACAGTTACTCATTCACTCACATTCAAGCACACACAGCCCAGTCACACATGTATCTAGTGACTATGCCAGGGCCTGAGTCTTACCGAATATCACCCAACTCACCAAAAGCTCCAGAGGTCTATGGTCAATCTGTTTGTTTGTTTTTCACGCTACATTCGCCATCATGAAGGACATCATTTGTGTTTTTATTTCTACTGTGTGTTACTGTGGTTTCATTCCTGTAATCAGACTGTAATGTTGAAAAGCTCTGCACTGGCCTCTTGTGGGTACATTGACATTCAAAAACAGCACATTTTTACACCAACACACTGCAGTGACAGTTATTTTTGAAACTGAAAACCTCATAAGGAATGGTATTAGTGCTGTGAGGTATGTGATTTTTTTTTCCACCTGCCCCAAAGCAGTAACTGTAACTGTAACCCAGACAGGTAATGGGTAAGGTTGATAATTTGTGGTCGTGTGAGGGATTGGGGGGAAAAAAAAAGAAGTTCCCACTGAGATCTGAATTGGATTTACTGTCCAGATTGTAAACCATGACACCATCACTTCGGCTGATGCTCTCTTCTATTTTTCCTCAACCAGAGGAGTATGACTGAACCACACTACTGTATGCTGCACAGCTGGTACACATGGGTGTGTTAGTGTCCAACAGGACCACTGCTTGTATAATCTGACACAGCACAAAGACTGTAAATCTTTTAGTCTGGTGCACCAGATTTGTGCCCCTCCCCCACACTTGTCCTCTTCTGACCTTCACCACCCCCCAACTCTCACTATCTCTCTGGGTGAGGGAATATGTATCGACCCATCTGTTCGACCACAGCATATGGCCAGGCTGGTGGGAGATATGGAGAGTCACAGTAGGTTTATCATTTGGTGCTGAAACAACATCTCTGAGCAGAAGCCGGCCGCCTAGAGTGGGAGAGGATCAGATGAAGGGTCACCTGCAGAGCAACAGAGTTTCTTTAGTGGGGTGGAGATCACGCTTCGTGTCAGTCATCTTATGTAAAGCGTGGGCAAACGTGGTTGGTGATTCCCAATCTTCATACGTGGGATAGTCACGGCAGAGCTGTGAAACCGGTCGTGCTTGTTTGAATGATGGATAGTTTGTGGGAGGATGGATTCTCTCAGCGCTGTAGGGAGTCACTGTAGGCTGTGGAGCAGGCGGTCGTGATGGATGTGGTTTCTCCTGCTATCTTATTCACTTTCTCTCCTCCCCTCTATTGCATCGTTCCTAATTTCTTTCGCTGCACTCAGTGGGTAGAAGCACGCAGTAGGAGGCCTGTTACTCACGGTGCTGGAAGTGAAAACATGCTCATGGACTCACACATTACACTCAGCTAACGTGCAGAAACATTTTAGTGGCAAAGCGAGTCCACAGTCTCTTCTCATAATTCAAATGGTTTCAGCACTTTCCTGATACATAGTACAAACTCTGAATCACTTTATCTGTACAGTAAGAACTTTTTTAATCAGTGGTGAAACATTATATCTGTAAGTTTAAAAGCACTGACTATGTGGAACTGGACCTACAGAGATGTGATTAAAGGATACTATGAGAGGACCAGTGGGACACTTAACAGCAGAGGAATTCACGCTAACATACATGTTAGCATGAAGCAAAAAGATAAGCTCTGAGACTGAAACAGCCTCAGCATGCACTGTCTGAAACAGCTTTGATGCAAAGATTTTTGCTTTTTCTCTTGTTCTTGAGAGCCATTCACAGATTTATCATGGAGCAGGAGCTGATGTAGATTGAACAGGCATGGAAGTATTATTTCACATTATACAGCTTGAAAATAGCTCAGTGCTAAAGAGAGTTTATTATTTACCTGAGGCACTTTTACAAGTCTTCTGTCACTGTCAGCACAATGTCAGACCATGGTATCCTCATCATGTAGCATGACACAGAGATCTAAGCCTGACCTGACTTTTAACTTCAACCTAATCCAGACCTTGCCTGTCTTGATGTCACTATAACTGATCAGGGCTTCCCAAAACATGTTAGTGCTAAGGTTTACGTTGCTCCACTAAACAATGACCAGCAATGTGCTCAAAAAGTTTGGGAAACTGGGCTCAGAATGTGACACCTTTGCCATGAATTCACTATCTATCACTTGACCGACCTTAGAAACACACTGTTATGTGTTTTACATCGATCTCTATCTATAAGTAACCTTAACACAGCTTGTCAGCAAATTGTCATTTTACATTTCATTACACTGCTTCTTCGTATCCTATTTTTTTTTCTAAAGCATTTCCAGCCAAACCTTGTTGTGATGTGTTTGCTTCTGAACATTTCTTATGTAGACCTGTAATCCACACAGGCCGAATAAGCCAGTCAGACATATAAGAAGTGCAATATCAATACGGAGAAATACAAGAAAAGGGATGAAACAAGTTCAGATTGATTGCCTAAAACAATGACCTTATTAAATGTTGCAGTTGTTTTTACACAGTAGTGTATAAACACACTGTTCCAAGAATACCTTTTTGCCTTTAGTCCTGCCATTTTCTTTTATTCAAACCTTTTCTTTTTAATTTACAACCTTGCCCCTGCATTTGAATAAAATCTTGTGAAGCAAGTTCTGAGATTGTCTGTTTCACTGCTGAATAATTTAGCTAATAATGTCTTTAATAATGTCTTAAAAACAGAACAAAAGCAATTTGCACACACTGAATTCTGCCGTCACTGTATTTGAATATAAAACATAGCATTTCTCAGTTCACAGAGGTGTGTTTTCAGCCTGGTGGGGCTGTCTTTGCTTGAATTGAACAAAGGATTTAGTTTGGCTGAAGCACCAACAGGTGTGTCTCCTGATCGTTTTTCACCAGCATTTGTAAATCCTTTCACCTGCAAACACACACAAGTCTCACCAATCTACGAACATCATTAGCCTGAGGTACCTCTTTAATATCATGAGTTCAAAATTACTTTAAATAGTCAAAAATATTGCCAGTCTTCTCATACCTCTAAATACAATAATAATACCTACATTTAAATACCATAAGTTACAAAACAGGAAAATGAAAAGCTTCGTATCCACTACTGTACAAAGGCATTCATTAACAATAGCATTAATATCAAGGTATTCCATCTCTGTCATTCGACTGTCAAAGTTAAACCAGAAAGAAAAACAATGGGTAACTTCCTTTACATGGGTCTTATTCCAGTGTATTAACCTGTGTGACTAACTACAGTATTTTAAGTAAAGAATTATGTGCTATTTAATGCAAATCTCTTGATATATAATGTAGTTACAACAGTGTAATATCATAGTGCAAACAGGGTGCTCAATTGAAAGGTAACATAAGCAGCATTTCATGTGAGGATATAGCTCTTTAGAAATATTATGATTTTAAAGAAATATTTTTGGGATTTTTTCAGGAGCTGCTTTAGAAGTGTATGTTTTCATACAGGATGTTTAACACTATGTGTTTACATTGTGTTGTTACGCATTTTAAATATATACTGAAGAGGTTTTCATTGTTCACCTACAAATTAGATGCTCTATAATAACTATGCAATACTATTCCATGGGTTAATACACAACAATAAGCCACCGCAGGGCGTCACTGCATTTGAGCTATCCATCCATTCATTTACAATGTCATGAGTAGAAAGTTGTCTTATACAGTTACATAATTATACCATCAGTGTTATATCCTGTTTAAAAAGAATAGAAACTGAGTACAGTTCTGTGTTCACCCAAGAGGAGTGAAAATCTGCGGCCAGATTCACTGAGGGTGAAGATTTACGAACACGTAGATGACACTCTATAAGCCCTTCGCGATGCACTACTTTGACCAGACAGGGCTGCCACACAGGTTCGCGGTCAGCAGTAGTTCACTTTCTGTCGGACAGGGGGGGATCAGCTGAGTTGCATTTGACCTATCTGCATGAATCCACTGAGTAGAGTACCTGATATAGTTAGATAGATGTGTTGTATAGAGCCTGTCTGGTATTGCTCAGCGTGTGTGTGTGTGTGAGTGTGTTTGTGTGTGTGGGGGGGGGTCTTGATGTCCAAAAACAGTTTTTTTTTTCTCACAGCACAAATCTCACACACACACATACACTCACACACACACATTATATACAACCATGTGTCCACGCATATGTGCTTTGAAGGCACATGCTATATGTCGAAGGTCAGGCCTTATTCGGGAACACACACCACACTGAGTTTGGCAGGAAGACAGGTCAGGTGTCTGTGGCGGTGGAAGCAGTCTGGATACACAGATTCTCATGATGAATCTAACATGGGCACACACCCTCTAAAATTTGTGCCTCTGGAAGATTCAATACTCATCTATCAAGCAGGGTTTCAAACAGGTTGTGGATATATAGTAGTCACTCTGGGTAAGTAAACCAAACTTAATTTCCCAGCAGCCCTGTGTGTCCTGGCCAATAGCTAAGACTGACTGTTTTTTTGTTCAGAGTCGTCCTTTAACACTCTGTTTCCAGTGACACTCCGCTGGCAGCCCGAGCTCAAACATGGGACTCTTTCTCTGTACAGTAAGTCACTTTGGATCAAAGCATCTGCTAGTTAGAGGACAATATTTTGGGGGGATTTGGCAGCTTTGGCGCAGTTCTCTGAGTCTTAACAGCAATTATTTCCGCATGACTTTCAACATTCCCCTTCGGGGGGCAGTTTAGAGAAGAGGAAAAGGTGTGTGTGTGTGTGTGTGTGAGATGCTGCAAGCTGTGGTGCAGCTTTCCCAGTCAAACAGCAGATGGCACTGAGGCACAGATCTCAAGTTAACTCTTTGAGAGTGTGTGGGTGGGTGTGTGGGTGGGATTTCGGGGGGGCAGTTGGAGTGTGCCACAGCAGGCATCTCTGTCTGGAGAGATCAATTCAACCGAGGTTACGCCTACACCAGCCAATCAGAAGGCAAGATGAGGTAGTCCCTGCATTGTCTTGAACTACAGGAGTGCCCTGGGTTGGATTTTGCCTGCAGGGTAAGTGTGGGGAGTTAGCTGCCCTTTTTGAGCAAAACCAGAAATGGGGCAGTGTAGTGTCTCAGTTTTAATGTGTGGGTGGTGTGGGAGGAAGGTGGGGCATGGTGGGTAGAATTGTTGTGGATGTCAGGGTGTAAATTATCATATGGCTCTGTCTGTGAAGATTAGGCTGCTCCATCTCTAGCTGGCCTCTTCTATGAGCCGAGCCAAGGTGTCTCTGAGCTCCGTCAGCTCAAAGATCTTGCCGTCCAGCAGCTCCAGCAGCGTCCGCAGGCTTTTCCTGAAATTCTCCTGCTCCTCCTGGTTCTCCTCCAGCCGCTGCTCGGCCCCCGCCAGCTGTTCCTCCAGTACCCGACTGCGAAGCTCCGTCTCCTGGAGAAGGAGACATGGCGTTGTTGGCAGGTTTGGGTTGTTAGCAGGTAAATAATGGCAAAGGATGTGCTGATACTATGGGTATCAGCTATATATGTAATCTCTCTTTGTATCACTCACCTCAAGTTTCTGGGTAAGGGTGTCTTTCTGCTCCATCAGGTCATTCATGTTTTCTAATTCCTCTTTCAACTTTTCCATTTCCTGGAGGTCATAAAAACAGATTAAAAGGTCATAAAAACAGATTCAAGTGTAGCATGAATGTAGGGTGTTGTTGCATGGGCCTATCACACACACACACACACACACACACACACACACACCCTCTTCTTTATCCCTTAGTGTATTCTCCAGTTCCTCTATGGTTTGGTTGAGTTCAGTCTTCTGGGATTTGATCACTGGGGTTTGGTTGCTCTGGCACTCAAGCTCTGTCACCTAAAAGGACCAGATGGAGATCCCAGTTTAGATTCACGGAGAGAGATGGACACAACAGAATCATGACCCATCCTTCATTTCCAGACTAGCTCTTCTTTATTCTCCCTCATGCCAACAATCATCTCTCCTGTTTTTTCTCCCATCCTCTCATCACAACTTCACACCATCCTTTCCGAATGATCCCCCCCATTTGATTTGATTCAATTAATCACACATGAAAGAAAGCAAGCCTTTCTGTGCCCCATGCCTCACCCGTTTGTGTAGTCTCTCGGCCTCCTCCTGGTAGGCAGCCAGTTGCTGTTTCCACTGTTTGACGTTGGCTGTGGACTCCAGCAGAGCTGCCGTTAGCTTGGCATTGTTCCCCTTTAGTGCCTCCAGCTCAGCCTCCCAGTGTTTTGTCATGGCAGGGCTGCAGCAAATAGGGATGTTCATACTGTCAGTTTACCACAACAGCAGCAACATAAGATGATATATGCTCACACTTTCATTCATATGGACGTAAGATGAGTACTACTGTATATCTGAAAATGCATGATGTCTGTCAAAGTTTTTTTCACATCATGTCAGAATCGTTATTGTTTGTATGCATCCATCCATGATTATGAGACAACGGGCCCCACCCCTCCATCATAAGATCAAGACATCCAGTCTGAAAGTCTCTTCCTAGTGGTTTTGTGTCTCTTTGTCGCCATTTTGAGTCTCTCAGTGAATGTTTTTAGTCTCTTTGTGGTCATTTTGCATCTAATTGTGGTTGTTTTGAGTCTCTTAGAGGATCTTTTGAGTCTCTTGGTGGTCATTTTGTGTCTCTTAGTGGATGTTTTCAATCTCTTTGTGGTCACTGTGAGTCTCTTTTTGGTCATTTTAAGGCCCTAGGCTTGTGTTGGTTGGGTCCATTCAAAAATCCATCCATCCATCCATCCATCCATCCATCCATCCATCCATCCACATTTGCTTTGCACCAGCGCTGAAAGCTGACAAAGGCTGCAGCGGGCACTCAGGTTGGAGGTTGACATTTCCTGACCTGTAGCTGTGAAAGCAGCTGTCTGCCACATGAGTTGTAATCTGAGATTATATCCTCAGACTGGCTGGAGCCTAATCTGGTCCAGCTACTCACAGATGAGAAGAGGAAATGAGCGATAAGGGGACAAGTGATTGAATTGCATGATGGAGAGGCATGTGTGGGAGGAAGAGGCTGGTCATACTTGCATATGGTCTGAGTTGTCAATAGTTCAAAGTTGAAGTGTAACATTAGATATATGTACAAACTCAACTTTCTGAAGGGAAAATGCTTCCGCTGTGCATCATTCCCCCTGTTATATGTGAGCACTGCAGGCATTCATTTAAGATTTACATAATGCCCACTGCCTGTCTCTCACATAATGTCTGACTTGGGCGGGAGAATGTATGAGAGTCCTAAACACTGTCGAGTACCAACTTCAAGTCAGGTACCTTTGAAAAGGAGCTCCTACTCCCACGTACTTCACAGTGATTCCTCACAGCAGTGCAAACAGATAGAAAGAGACAAAAGGAAGCTTAGCTTGCTCAAGGAGTGATAAGGGTCTGTGTATGACCCATAACAACGTTGTTTTCAGTCTGACACACACACACACACATTTATGCTCACAATGCAGCAATACTCCACTATGCCATAACACCCACTCTATAAAGTGTAAAAGAGAGAAAACCCAGATCTAATTCACACAGGACTCCCACGGCGCTTTCACTTCTTACACAACAGCCACCCCCTCTGTGAGTGCAAGTGTGTCTGCGTGTGTGACGCATATGAGGGAGACGACACTTCATCCTACTCATACACATATTAGCTAACACACAACCACTCACACACACATGGAGCGATGCTGTCACCAAGGCACACACAGCCCCGCCAATGTATAAACCCCACACACCAGCTCACAGAGCAGGAGAGCAGGCGAGACGTCAAGATGTGAAGATGGAGACAGACGGAGAGAGCAAGGCAGAGCGATGGAGGGAGAATTAAAGGAGAGAAAACAGTGCAAGATGTTTTGACACTGGTGTTCATCTTCATTAAACAAGTCTGGCTGAAAGGTCTCAGGGGGGCACCTGAGCACAATTCTGGCTGAGGACAGCAGAGCGGAGCTGAAGGTGTGTGAGACACACGGAGGGTAAGTTGGCTGCTGTACCAATGAACTGCTGATTGTAAAGATGTGATTATTTATACAAAGTGAATGCCTTATCAAGAGGATTTTATTAGCTAATTATATTTTCCAACTGTGGACCATTATGTAATTTTGTTATAATTTCACTTCTAGTCATGCAAGAATCAACTGTGATGTTAAACTGAAGAAGCAATTATTTCCTGTTTGTATCAGCTTAAAATTTTAAGGCAAATTATGCATGTGTTGTTTTTGAATGTTTTTGTATGTTTTTGAATACATTTAATAAAAAACTAAATAAAAATCACAGACTAAAAATCTGTATGTAATAAAGCGTCAGTGTTACAGTTAACTTTTACTGTTTTTAATCTATTTAATGTGAACAATAATCTGCCAACTACAACAGATTTGTAGGATGTCAAGTTACTTATTACACTTTATTTTGTTTTAATTGGTTTAAAACATTTTTTTTAATTCTGAATGTTTTCTGAGGTTTGAACATGACCTGTACACACTGCCAATACACCATGACTCTTGAATAAAACATCAACCCTCTGTTTTGTTTTACTGCTTCACATTGTTAAGTTCAATTCTCCTCCCAGGCTCAATAAAGCTACCAAAAACAAAACATAAACTTGAAGGTGTCTCTACATCCCTCTCCTGTCCTGAGCGCTGTGCATTGTCAGGTAAGTTCTTCCTCTTCACAGAGCATTTCAAGAGGCAAGGAGCCAGAGCAGTTGCCATGGCAGCACTAAAGGAATGGAGGCACTCGTGGCACCCTGATGTATGCCATCAGCATCGGCACCGTTCACACAAGCCTACTACAAAAGCCACCGACAGACGCTTACATCCTCCGACACCAGAAGACCATTCACATACAACCAAGGCAGTCCCAACTAAAGGTCTTCCAATATTCAGAAAACCATTCAAAACCCCTCCATTACAGACCTGCCAAACACGCCTACATCCTGCGATATAAAAAAAAAAAAAAACCCTCTCACAGCCCTGCATACAGCTGTATCTCATCCTCCTCTCTCTTCCTCTGCCCTATGCACCCACACAAACCTGCCTACACAGCCCCGCTAAGCAACAGCATGGAGTGTATGTTATGGAGATAAGTCATCATCTCATTCCATACACATTGCAGAGAGACGAACCAAGACTGTCATACAGGTCTGGTACAAAAAGACAGCAAACACCTGTGTGTTTCTATAGGTCTAAACCCTCACGAAGTAATAACCACAAACACTACAAACATTTTTTTATTCTTTTCTTTGGCTATTAAATCAACTATAAGCTTATACACCATTACACAAATTAAGAGAAAATACATTTTACCGGTAACTGCTGCTTGAGGCACATGAGAGGCTGATGGAGCTACTGTAAACAATGATAGACATGTGAGATGATGCACATGTACAAAAGATATTAAGGACTAGGATGTGAAGGACTATGAATCATAGAGAGAACAGAAAAAGAGAGGGTTGTGTGGTAAAATATTTGGACGGTCCTAGCGTCAACCTTCTCTGCATATGCCTCTGAGAAAATGTGAGACTGAGGTTTGCTTGTTACATCCATGCCATCGAGAATGCCGAGAGTCGACCCGGTCTCCCACGCATGCAGCATTAATAGACACATCAGCAAGCAAGGCTGCAGCAGGCAGTGGGTGTCCTCTCTACATTCTGCTCTCACTGCACACCCAGATCTGTGTAGCCTCACAGAGTTCATGATGTAGCAGTAGGGATTTCTAAGCATTTGCACTTCATCTTGTCACAGCTTTACAGACTTTAACACGCTCATAAAAATCTCTAAAGATCTCTACAATGATATTTAAATATCTTTAAATATTTTACGCCTCCTCTCAGACACCCACATTTAAGCAAAAAAAGAATAATAATACGTTAAGCAATTGATTGATATCTTTAATTAATAAGAATCGCAGCCAGAGAAATAATGAAATGAGTGGCACAAGATTACAGAGATTTTACAAATGAAAAGACTTGTGTGTACAGTTGACTACAGGTGACATTTTCTCTCCTGAGAAAAAACACACTTCACTCACTCAAAAGATTCATCGCCCATGCCTTCCTGTTCAGTTTATTTGTTGAAGTGTGTGTGTGCAGTTGGTGGATGTTTAGGTATCAGTGACTCATGCACAGACTTTATACAATACAGCTCTCTCTCTTCCCAGATTCTGACACACACTCTGTGTGTCTGTCTGTCTTGCTCTTTCTCTGCCTCCCACTACCCACAGTATGTTATATAAGTCTTACATAAATGCTTCATCGACACCTTTTTGGTGAACCTCACAGCCACACCTCTTCAGAAAGCCATTATACAAATCAAACACATTTACATGGAAGTTTGACCTCTTTATCTTACATAATCTGTAAGCTGTATATGAACCAGTATTGACAATCACAAGGAACATAAATTATCCATTTCAATATTCAGTCTGCTGAAGGGACACAAAAACAGCAGGAATGTATACAGTGTAATAGTGCTGCATGCATAGAAGTGACACTGTCACATACTCCGTAATGCACCAAACAACATAAGTCAAAAGATTTGCATTTTAAAAGATATTATTGCATTGCAGGGGGCAAACATATAACTATAAATATATGTGAGTTGCATGCTCAAATTGGACAAATAATAATTCCTCATTCCTGAGAAACATAAACATCTTTTGCTGGTCCATGTGAAGTGACAGCGTGCGAGTAAGAATGTCACTGATATGATTCATTGCACCAAAATTCCTCCTGACTGGAGCGATGGCGTGCTGTTTTACCTTATTTATTAGCAGTTAGTAAACAGGCAGAGCACCATGGTTTTGTAAAGGAGACCCTCCCTGTTGCTGACCTGCAATCAGGCTCTTATTTTTGGGAAAGTTTGTGCCTGAAAATGTTTTGGGGTTTTTTTGCGTAGATGTCGCAGTAGTCAGGACTTGTAATGACATCCCTATCAGAAAGAGCAGACCCGACAAGTCTTATACTGCTCCCTAGAGAGGAAAAACACGAGAGAGCAGCAGTGAATAGAGGAAGTTCACCACCATACTGACATGCAACAGATTTTGGTGCACACAGACAAAAAGAAAGACATAGAAGAAGAGAGGTGTATACTTCTGTGCCTCAGACAAACAAAAAAAACTGAGAAAAAAATTATAATAAATCTATTTTTTAGTATTTAGTATTTTTTTTTTTAGTATTGTTTAATTGTGTAATTTACAGTATGTGCCTGTGACAGTGAGTGTATACTGTATGGTCAGATTCTTGCATGCATACTGCAGTAAACATGACAACACGGGACAGCGAACACATCACGATATGGGCTGTACCTGTGTGCGAAGGCCAGTGCATTCTGAGATGGCTCTGGACGGGTATCTGAGTTGGGAGTTGTGTCACAGATGTCATCTGTGCCATTGATGTTTTCCATGGGTGGAGTCACAGGGGTCAAAGGTGATGAGAGCTCGCCTCCTGGAGACTCCTACATGTAAACAAAGTTGTTCAGCTGTTACTGCCACATAGACAACAAATAACCAATCAAACACTAACACAATTATTTGAATAATTTTATTCGTCTTCACACTGTTAGTCATGATTAGATGAGGCATGAAACAATTGTGAAATCATTTTAAAAGATCAACAATTTGCTTGTCAAATTTAGATGTTTGTGACATTTTCCTATAAATAATTATGTGTATGATATTCTCTAAAGCCAATAATCTAAAAGTAATGATTAAACCTAAAATGAGGGCACAAATGTTTTTACATCTGCAACATGTTTAGCTCTTAATGGTGTCTGGTTGCCTTTTCCAGAGATACAGCCTGAAGCATACAGGAAATGGTGCGTTTAACATTACCAGAAACAGAAACAGTGATTTGTTTAGATTAAATAGAGAAGAACTGGGTAGTAGTTAGCATGAGCTTAGAGAGAGCACCACTTCTTGACTGCAACATCTAATCACAACAAATTAACCTGTCAATTATTATTTATTTTTTTTTTACAATTAATCGTTGTTACGCTATAAATTTCAGCACCAAAGCCCAAGGTCATGTCTTCAAATGTCGTGTTTTGTCAGACCAAAGAGGATTAATTGACAGTTATTAAAAACAAAGAAAAGCCACAAATCATCTTTGAGAAGCAGGACCAGTGACAGTTTGGCTCTTTCTTGATAAATGACATAACAATTATCAAATTTGTTTAATCAACTAATCATTTCATACCATTTACAGAAAAGTACTTATAATGAATAACTACAGCATAATTACCTTATGACACATGCAATAATTACCCAGAGTAACCTCTTATTACCAGAGATGGCAACAAGATAAAAAGGAGCTCTCATACATTCATTTGGATCATTCTTCTCCTATGAGGAGCTGACATGAGAAACGATAGAGGTGTGGTGGAGTTGCTGCCTCTCACACTGCTGCTGAAAATTTGAGCATCTTAGCGAACAGTTCCACATGTCTATAGGCCATTAAATAGCTTACTATAGCACTGGGAAAATGTAGAATTACAGATTAATGCTTATCTTTATATCCCATACAACCACAGAATTATACGAGAGACAAATCATTTAACTGCTGCTCGTACATAAAACAAAGCTATTAAGACTCAGGGCTTGGGCACAATACAGTAGCACAATGACATTGCCTGTATGTCTCTAATGGACAAGAAGGAAGTGAGAGATAAGAGGAAGATTATAGTGTTACATTTTGCGCTCCACATTCATTAGTATACCATTTAATATCTGTTCATGATGCACATCCACTGGGGTCTGGCCTGTTGGGACCAGCATATAGTATTTACTGTAGCTCTGTGTTTTCTCATTGTGTTTTAGCAGAATAATTCCTCTCTCATGTTTTTGAGTTTGTTTAGAGGAGAGAAAAGAGAGGATCTGGAGATTAGAAAGAAAGCCAGCAGGCATGTGGGTGAAAGAGTGACTTTCAGCAGTGAGACAGCTTGAGTTGAGCACTGTGGGCTTGTAGCAGGAAGGCCACAGCCTTTACAGTAACAGTTTCACCACCATGGTGTGGTGGTGGCCAGCGCACACGCAGCCTTCAACCCCTGATGAGAGTGAAGCTGTCCACTTGGCTTCATTAAAAAAGATCCTCCCATGGGAAACGCAAGGTTGTAGCATTTTCAGCCCATGTGGGCCGCAGCATTAATAGTGCAAGTGATAAAGTGCAGTACAGCGAGGGGGCCGCTCCCCTAGCCTCCATAATGAACAGACGAGGACATGAAGCCTGTTAACAGCCTTTAGATTACAGAACAGATTTCTCTGGGGATTCTCCTCTGAAACAAGCTCATTTTCTCTCAGATGCAGTTACACATGCCCTAAAACACTCTAGAGATCCCACACAAACACCTAACATATGGGCTAATTATGTTCCCCAATTTATGGTGAGTCCACAGACAGCTTTGTCTTTTTCTGTTAATGTACAGGGTGGATACGTACAGAAAAAATGTACCATATCTCATGTATGTTGGGACTTTCATTCTTAACTTCAGTGTCAGGACCTCCCAACGCAGCAGTGGAAAGTAACTTAGTACATTTACTCATGTACCGCACTATAATTATGAGACACACATTTTCTTTTTTTGCTCTACAACATTTATTTGACAGTTAGGTTATTCTTTGGCTTAATATTATATATACACATAAAAAAACACATAATGAATTTATAAAATATAATATATTTTCAAAGATTAAATTAGTGATTTCTGACCTTTTTGGCTTGTGAACCCTTACAAAAAAAGCAGTCTGGTCGGGCCCCCTTTTAACATTTCAGATGTCTATAAGTTGTTAGCAGTTAGCAGATGATTTTATTTAAATCACTTTGCTTTTAATAATGCGTCTGTACTGTTACTTTAGTATGATTCTGAACATAGGATTTATACCTGTAGTGGAGTATTTTTACATAAATGTAATGAGCTGCAACAATTAATCAATTACTTGTCAACTACTGAATTAATCGTCAACTATTTTGATAATCTACTAATCAACAGTCATAATCCTAAAATGTGATTTTTTTTTTGGTTTTGTTACTCCTCTACTCTTCGAGTTGCGGACAAAACAAGACATTTGAGGACATAATCCTGAAAATTCTGATTGACATTTTTCACCATTTTCTGACATTTTATAGACCAAACAACTATCAAGAAAATAATTGACAGATTAATCGACAATGAAAATAATTGTTAGTTGCAGTCCTAACATATTGGTTCTTGCTATTGGTACTTAGGTAGAGGGTCTGAACACTTCTTCCACCACTAGCATTAGCAATATGTTCTCATTATGACCCCTGATATGTATTTTTATATTTATTTTCTATCAAATTCTTTCTTATTTTCTGAATTCGCCTCTATGCCTCCTCTGATAATTAATCAAACTAAATAACACCAAAGGGAAAATTCATTATTTGGTTGACCTGTTCACCAGCTGTTCATTACACACAAAATGCCTTTGACAGGAGGTCATGAGTAGGCTGGTGGGGGGTCAGGATAGTGTATAATGAACGTACCTGAGAAGGAGACGTGGCCATCTCCATCTTTTCTTGACTCTTCTCTTTAGCGAGCCGTGCTGCTTCTTTATACTCTGCAAACTTCTCTGCAAACTGGACACAGAGGACAGCCATCAGTACGGGCTGTAATTCATATAATACTAATCTGTTCAGTAAAGCCATATGTACACACACGCACACATAGACACACACACACACACACACACACACACACACACACACACACACACACACACACACACACACACACACACACACACACACACACACACACACACAGTCAGTATGTAATCAGTGTGTAATAGGTCAGCTGTGAAGCCAGGGGAAGGATAGGGAGAAGCTGTTGCCAATAACGACCCACAGTTGAACTTAGAAAAGAAGGCCCTTACCCATAATGCCTCAGTAGAAACATGAGCTAACTAGGTCAACTTTAGTAACCTCTCTATCACAGACATACACACACACACAGAAGCAGAAGCAGACTGTGCCTTTGTGTTTTCCTCACTGAGGTTTTGTCTGTACCGTAATCAGAAGTTGTTGGTGGCTGAAGTTGATCCGGGTTTATTTTAGTCAAGAGCAAAGATACATTCAACGAGCCTGAAGCAGTAAGTTTAGCTCAGCTGAGGGGCTTTGAATAAATATAAACACCCTGGCACATACACACAAGCACATATCCCCAACGTCCGTTTAGGGTGTGGCCCATCACTGACACTACTCCCACAGTGTTACAGAGTAATTTAGTACGTACGGTACTACAGAGGGCTGAGTAGCAAGGAAATCTAATTGACAACACTGCTGGAGTCAGTCTTGTGTCTGCCATTAGTGTAGTTGTTGCAATAAGTAACTCAATCATTTCACTTCAGTGCAATATAATAGTTCTGGTACAGTGCTCTAAATGCAGTAGTTTTCAGTGTAAGTGCTTCAGGAGCGTTGGCACTGCAGTTATCAAAGAGGTGAATCTGATTATTTCAACTTTAGACCACATAAAATACTTCCAATTGGCTGTTAAAACTGAATATTGCTACACCTCATACATAGTTCCTCTCAATAGTGTAATTATGACTGTGAATCAGTCAAAACCAAACATGCATTTGAAGACATTTTATAATTGATCTTTTTTTTTTTCTTTTGTTTTGTTGTCTCTGATTTGTGGCAATGATGTAAGCTTGACAATCAGCTGAACTTTAAATATATTTTGCCTCTATATGTTACTGTTTTATTTCTTTACACAGTTTAAGATTAAGATGTGTTCTTGGAGATAGACCTGAGAACAAATTATATATTGTATGTACAGTACAACTTCACAACAAGACAATCCAGTGGCACAAGGCAGTTGTCACATTCATAGGATAGGAAAATAATGGACTTGGTGGATACTACTATCACTACTACATTACTATGTATTACTGGTTACTTATTTATGTACCTGGGTAAAGACCTAGTTTTGACTTATAGTCACATGATTAGACAGATTTGCGCCTCGCCACTAAGCAGCTTATAAAAAACTGATTTTAAAAAGGGATGGTAACTGACTGGAAACTGACTTTTGGTTCACACTTTGAGTCCTGCCCCAAAAACTGACAACTCTGCCACAAAGGACATTGTACAATTATTTTCATACGTCATACTTTTCAGGACAAATAAACTAAACCCAATGTAAACCAATATGTAAGACTGTTGGATTGTCCCTTTAAACTTTGAAGCATCCACCATTGGGTTCATCTTTAGACTGCCGAAACTTTTCCAGAATTTTCCACTGATGAAACACAACTGTACAAGCGTGGAAATGAAAGGAAAGGGGAGTTTAAGATACTAGCCATAGCTGATGAGGGAGGAGAGAGCACCTGAACCTGAACTAGTCACAAGAGCATATCTTATGTCCAGCATACTGTGTGATATGAAATAAGAAACATCTTTAATTTCAGGACATCAGCGGAAGTGTTGTGTGTGTGTGTGTGTGTGTGTGTGTGTGTGTGTGTGTGTGTGTGTGTGTGTGTGTGTGTGTGTTGTTCTGATAGTGATATACACAGAATCCCACAGACACAAAGATATACATAACTTTCATAAACATGCACAGAAAAAAAAGCCTCATCAGGGCGAACTGCCAAGCGGGCCTACACTTTGAAAAAAGCAAGAGCAACTCGAGTAAAAGGAAAGCTGAAATGCCATCCTCTCTCAGGACACACTGGGGAAGAACATCCCATGACTGATGGTATATAGTAGATGTGGTCTGTGTGTGTGTGTGGGTGCGTGCGTGTGTGTGAGTGGTTGGATGGGGGTGGTACCTTGGCTAGATGATGCTCAGTGGAGAATCCCAGGCCATAGACTGTGTTAGCTCGACTGTCCGCCCACTGGCCAAACTTCTGTGAGGTCTTTGTGAACGTCATGTTGGGACTGATGGTGCTGTTGATTATTGCCTGCAGGACAGAGGAAACCCACTTAATACATTTTAAATTGACTTTATTACTGCAGAGTGTTCAATATGTGTATGTGTGAACTAGAGAGAGAGAATCAGATGAAGAGGCAGGGAGAATTTAAACCCAAGTATGTGCTTTTTGTATGTCTGAATGAAGATTATTAATACCACAAATCAGGATTACAGATGAAAATATCAATGAAACATTATATTGTTGGAACACACAATTCACACATTAAAAGCTCAGCTGCATCTCTACTTTGTCTTTCTGTAACTGCTGGTATTAGAGCCTCAATCGTGAGATTCTCCAAACAGTATTGCAGTGGTGTCTAAACAGCCAGTAAATCCATTCATTGATTGCCAGAAAATGTATTGTCTACAATTTTGATAATCAAATTATTATTTTTGATATTTATCAAGCAACATTCTTGCTTTCAGCTTGTCAAATGTGAGGATTTGCTGCTCTTCTCTGTCTTATATAAGTGAAAACTGAATATCTTTGGTTGAACAATGTCTTTTCACCTGGGGCTTCTGGGTAAGTCTGGGTAATAAGCCTGCTTCTACACATTTCTGACACTTTGTAGATTAAGTGACTTATCAGTTTATTCAAAAAATAATAATAACTGATCATAGTTGCAGCCCTATACTTCATACTTCAAATAGTACCGTTTGTGTTTGTATGGGCATGTGAGAAACAGGGGAAGCCTGGGAGGACAGTATAAAGCTTCCAGGCTGCAGCAGTGCAGGCTCACAATCACCAGCACAATAAAATCCATGCTTGGCTAACAGCTAACAGAGAGCCGCCAAGTTTGCCTTTGCCATGGCTTCAGAAGAGCAATACCCAATAGACAAACATGAGCATATACATGTGTATGCACATGCATATAGAGTGATGGCAGATGGGCAGATAGAAACATCTGATGGGGAGAAAATAGGAAGTGAGGTGGTGCCATGGAAAATGTAAAACACTGAATCTGAAAGTTGGTGAATGCTGAAGTACTCAGAGATTGAACTTAAAGGGTCTGGCAATATTCTACATTTTCTTATTGTCAACTCACACACAGTCCTGCTGCCGTAGAGCCGCTGGTGAAAATAGTCCTCAGCAAATGCACTACTTTCTCCTGAGTAACATTTGCTAAAATATACAATGTCCAGCTGTTTTATAACATGAATGAGCCTTTAAAAAAAATAAAGTATATACATATATTCATGACTGGTGTCTAAAGATTTACATTTTCAGTAGGAACCAGTCGTCTTGATATGAGAGACGAATTAACACATTATTTTTTGACAATATATACATTATTTTTTAACGTATGTGAGCTAAAATAGAAGTGTTCTTGTAGATCTTATGTAACCTGACCTCTCTTGTTAAATAAAGCTAATGGAGAACAAATTAATGTCTGATCAATTAGCTGTGTTGTGTAATGGTTGGCATTCTGGTTGGCATCAATACATAATGATGAGTTTGGGAGAGGTAGCAGTCAGTTACACAATAGTTGAATTTAGTGATCAGCTATCTATTGAGAACTGTGTGATATGAGATGGTTGCTCAGTTGACCATCAGAAAATAGTTCAGACACTGATCACTGAATGCAGACTCTGCAAACCTGTTTTGCTCCCATCAGTCTCGATCACCTGGCTTCACACTTTTCAGTCTTCGCTGCTGTAGTTATTTCTTCCACCACCCATTCTTCTCACCCTGTCATCTGTTTCTCTCATTTAACCTCACCCTTCCTCTCTCCATAACTGGTAGAGAGTGTGCATGTGACTGTGACTGCTCCGTCCCCATAAATCATAACCAAGCCCAACAAAAATATCCCTCCTGGATCTCTAACAAGAATATCCTGAGATATAAAGTGTAGACAGACACACACAGACCTGTACACACAAATACAGTAGTTGCATGCCTACACACAATGAAACATGAGCTGTCAGTCTTGCAATGCTGAGCTCTTTTAAGATGTGTTTGCACATTAGATTCCAGCGCAGAGCTTATTAACATCATTAACACTCAGTAGATCACAGTGCTACTAAAATCTCCTGGAAGGCTGTTTGACATCTCAATAAAACCATGTCAGGCAGTAATTAAAAATAACAATGGGTGAAATAGGTGATGTATAATGAAATCTATGTTCTGAGTGTACAATAAGAATCAGGATCAACTGCTCACCTTGGTGCCATCCAGGCTGATGATGCGGTAGACGTTGCGTGTGCTGTCGTAGAAGTAGGAGACAGTGACGGCATGCTTGCTGGTAGGCAGCCAGTTCTTCTTGGTGTTGGGGTCAATCTGGAAGACGTGGGCCCTCGTGCTGTAGATGGGCTGCTCCCTGAAGGGGACGAAGAAGAAGTGGTGAACCTCTTTGTGCCGCAACACCAACGTCTCACCGAACCCACCACCAGCATCGAAACTCCTATTGCCCACGGAGGATTCAGATCGCCCTGGCAACCGAATTACCAATTCACCATCCTCCATAGTTACACCATAGAGAGAGAGGCTGTCAAAGAAATACTACATAACACTTATTGTCTTGTGGATAACAAGCAAACTGAGCCGTCAAACTACAGCAGAGTTCCCGCGTGCACCTTGGGTCTACACTTCCTCTCATACATTATCGCTCCACCTGTAAACCAGTTCACTAAATGCATGTAGCTATTCAACAGAAACCCTCTCTGTCTTTCAATCTGTGTAAGCCAGCGCCGTCTCTCTCTGCTCTGATATGGAAATGCCTGCAGCACTGAGCGAGGGTCACACAGGAGAGCACAGAAGGGGAAAGGAGAGGGTTTAAGGCTAAATATAGACAGTAGGCCACGGTTAACTAGCAAAGACACACCCCACAGAGCTGCAGTTTCCACACAGACACACATAATGCATGTGCATACATAAACATGCACACACTATGACAGAGATCATAAATCTATATGTATGTCTGATGTGGATTTGTGCCTGTGTAGCTGAGATCAGTAGATGATCAAAAGTCCATGATGGGCTCAGTTTAAGATGACTTAATTCCTTATTGACCCCTGTATGACACTCAAAACATAGTTAGGATTCACTTTTTATTAATGCTGGGGATTACTGTACGTAAGAGCCATCTTTATTTTTTGACCATCTCTTTATCTGTCACTCATGCGCCACCTTCACCCTTCATCCATTTATCCCAGACTCCTCAGTTTGCTCTAACCATGCCCTCATATATTCCAGCATTGTTGGGGCTTCTTGGGTAATATCTACAGTCAGTGCACACACACACTCAAAGCGCAGGGTGCAGAGGGAGATATTCTGGGCTGGCAGTGCTGGCAGAGCAGGAGATAGAGAAGTGCTTACACTGCACTGAGGGGGTGATGGGGGACATCAAAGGCTTGCTGTATAAATGAATATTAAAATTCAGCAGCAGCACCCCTCCTGTGTGTGATTAGCCAAGACTGGGAAAGAAAGAAAAACATGAAGACCGGGAGAGAGAGAGGGAAGTGAAGACAGGAAGAGAAAAGAGAATGATGGGGAATGTGGAGAGTATGGGGAAGTCAGAGAATGAATCTGGGATGATAAATGCCGCTTCACAAAGCTGCTTGTGGAGTGCTGTGTGCAAATTATCATAATCATCGACAGCAGTGTAAGTGGCGGAACTGTGAGTCATTTCAACTCTCTCCGAGCACACATCACACAACGACGGCCTGTCTGTATGAACCGCGCAATAGCCGCTTGGCAACTGGCGTCGTTTTTCATTGCATAATTTGATGGAGCTGTGGCAGAATTTTGTGCTTCTTATTGCTTGATTGTGCTTGTAACAAACACAGCAATGTTCTTGTGCTTTGATTTTTACATGAACGCCTGTGCCAGAGTTTTGTTCCAAAACGACACCCACCAGTTGTTAAAAAAAAAAGCCATACTTCTCCTACAAGCAAACTTTAAAAGACAGCACAATAAATGATGGAATGGGATTCAAGTTGAATGCTGATTTTGATTACAAAATATATTGAATTTATATATATATTTTCCTTCCTCAAAAGCATGTTTATCCATAACACAAAAGGCACCAGGCTCATCATACACGCTCCTACTACACAGGGATTCTGCTCTGAGCCAAATAGCTTGTCAGGGTCACCGGTTGATTGCATGGAGGTCAATTCAGAATGTGTTGATCCTCTACTAGTGATGAACTCTGGTAGCAGCATGTAGACTGCATGGCAGCTACACAGATTTAGCAACAGGTATACAACAAAAGCAGCAAGGAAAGCCTTAAGATGCTATCCATCTTCAATCAGTGCATGGAAGAAGTACAGAGTGTGAATCGGAGAACAAAAGCTGCACACCCCGCTGTAAGAGGGGGAACATGCATGGTCATCGAGGGGGGGGATTTCAGTGGGATGCAAATGAGTGGTGAGGGAGAAAGTGTGGAGGAGAAAGGAAAAACATAAGTAGGAGAAGGAGGAGGAGGTATTTAGCATGCAGAGTGTACTGCGTGACACAAGGGCAGGTGATGGAACGTGAATGTTAAAACAGAAAGCGAAGGCAGGCAGAATGAGAGAGGGAGGAAGACTGATGAAGTGAGAGAAGAAGGGAGGGATGAGGAGAACGTGGAGGAGGTGATGAATGTAGGAGAGGAGAGAGGACTGACAAGAAGATGAAGGAAGTGGGAAGCTCTAAACTGCTACACACTGGTATACACAATTACACGAACTATGGCTTCTCAAGTCTGAACTTTGAAGAACCCAGTAGGAGTTTTTAAGGGGAAATCATGGTGTCTAATAGCTGCATGAGCAAGCTGTGTGTATAAGACTTTTGCTAGTTTTGATTTTAGGTTTTGAGATATATCTGTCTCCGCCCCAGCACAATGGAGGTGGATGAAAACTATAACCAAAAAAAAAAAATTAATAGCAACATATTTTGGCAGAAAAATTGTTGCATCTGAAATTCCACACAAACATGCTATATAGTACGCTAAAACGTGAGATTTTTTTAGTATGTTCGAAACATTAGTATGAAATCAATAGTACGCAAGTTGCATGCTATTTGCGGAGAATTGTTAGTGCAAACGCTCAACACTACAGTAGCATAAATATCCCACAATGCAAAGTGGTTTGACAATGTTCATAACAGATGTTTACAGATGGCTCTGTGACATCAACAATGCTTCAATTTATGTCAAAGTATAAGATTTCACTTTGCTAGGTGTAATCCATCCATCCATCGTCAACCGCTTATCCCGTTAGGGGTTGCGGGGGGGCTGGAGCCGATCCCAGCTGGCATAGGGTGAAGGGCGAAGGCGGGGTTTACCCTGGACAGGTCGCCAGTCCACTGCAGGGCACATAGAGACAGACAACATATAGACAGACAACCATTCACACTCACATCCACACCTACGGGCAATTTAGAGTCATCAATTAACCTAAACAGCATGTCTTTGGACTGTGGGAGGAAGCCGGAGTACCCGGAGAAAACCCACGCTTACATGGGGAGAACATGCAAACTCCACACAGAAGAGCCCCAAGCCGGAATCGAACCTGCGACCTCTTGCTGTGAGGGGAGAGTGCTAACCACTACACCACCGTGTAGCCTGCTAGGTGTAATATCTTTTTTAAATTACTTCAGACTTTACCGTTACCGTGGTTACATATCTCCAATCGGCAAGGAGGCTCTCAGGAAGTGATGAAATAAATTACTGTTCAGTGCATCCGAAAAGATACATACTACTGTTTATTCACACAAAAGTATGTTGAATGATAGAACCCATATTGGGTATGCAGTGCACAGAATGTGATTTCAGATACAACCAATGTCCCTGATAGTCTTGATAATCCAAATGTGAGGAGTTTGTGTTACAACTATTTTTTCTATTAAAGAAATAGTTCCCAAAAAACTATTCACAGCAATGTTTCTGGATTTTGTGCACCACAATTTATAATAAAAAATGGTGTAAAAGATGTGAACTATTATCTGAAACAAAAACTTCCTATATGGCTAAATACCACTGTTGGGTGAACTGACCCTTCAAAATATGTTGAACTATAGCACACATCTCAACTCTACACATGTTAACATATAGGTATTGATTGGTGAACAACACTCCACCAATGCCTACAGGGCATTTCACATGAACACACACACATACATACATGCACACACACATCTGCAGTTCCAGGAGTGGCAACAGGTGTTGCCTACAGTGCCTCTTGAGCTTCAGGGGTTTGATTCACAAATGTGAACACTCAGTCTTCAAATCACAATGTGTAACCAAGCAGTGCACACAGGCACACACACATAATTTCATTCCACAAAAGGCTGCATGTTATTTTCTACTTCAGTGTGTCCTCTTTAACTACAGCTGCCCCTCTTTCTGCAAATGCTGACAGTGAAACAGAAGCAGAGTGAAACAGGTCATCTCAGGAGATCTCACTTTCCCTTGCCACATCCACCTCCATGCAGCCTCTCTCCCGAAATTGTCCTTGTTTCCAGAGTTCTTCATTAATTCAACATGGTAGAGCTTGAAGGCAAGTAGATCTTATTTAAGGTAGAGCGGGGTCATTAATGAGAGCTCCCTGTTGCTCGATCTACTGGGAGCGGCTTCGATGACCTGAGATGTGCCTGTCTCTCTCTCTCTCTCTCTCTCTCTCTCTCTCTCTCTCTCTCTCTCTCTCTCTCTCTCTCTCTCTCTCTCTCTCTCTCTCCCCACACACACACACACACACACACACACACACACACACACACACACACACACACACACACACACACACACACACACACACACACACACACACACACACACACACACACACAAACAAGCAAAGACAAACAAAGTGAGAAAAATGGAGTCCATCTGTAAGTTAACTGTATTAGCCTCAGGAAGTGAGAGCACACCAGAGAGTGTCTTGATGGACATCTCCAATTCTCGTTCAACACTAATGTTCTCCTTTGTGCCATTACCATTAGAGCTGTAAGTGGCTTGGTATTCAGCCACGAGTCCAGAAGTGAAATACGACTCTATCTGTCTGTGCCATTACTGCCAGACAGGCAGCCAGACAACAGATCTGCACCTATGCACCCCTTCATCTCACCTGCAACTGCACATATTCAGACTTTAATACACACACACTCTGTATGGAGCAGAGCACTTTGAATCACTTTTTACGTTTATTCCATTGTGGATCAATTGAGTCATTGAGTCAGTTGCATAACAGTAACTTAGTCACCAGTATGGCAGAGCCCAGTGGAGAGCTGAGGCTGAGTGGGAGACTGCTGAATGATGTGCTGCCCACACTGTAGGAGGGCAGAGTGGGAGCCTGGGAAGCCTCCAGTGTATCGTAAATAGTTAATGCAGGAGTTTTGGCTGATGCCTTGAAATCGCACCATGCCTGTGCCATATTGTTAACCTCCTGCTGTGCAATTAATCACAATGAACTGCAGGAGACAGCTGTTAATGAACGACAAGCTTGGTGGGGGGGGGCGCTGAGCACAGGGTTAGGGGACATGCAAATGAGCAGTGCTGCACACCAAGCGGATATTTTACTGATGGGTGCCTGTTGTTGAGGATATGTTAGGTAGCGGTCACTGTGCTGCCACAGAGATAGGAAGCCACTTTCTGTCACTAGAGCCTTGTGCAGCATTGTAGCTACTGACATTCTCCCGCTTCTGACATTATACTGCTCCCGAACCTGCTCTAGACCAGGAACAGAATGTACAGTACATCAGACAACAAATCTCGCAGAATATTTGAGAAGAAAAGCTGTTGTTACACATGCTTTTTTTCATAATTACATAACTGTCTGTAATGTAGGTGGGGAGTAAACAGCAGAACAGAGAGACCTAGAAAAAAACAGCATCTTCATTCGCTCTCTCATTGCCCCAGTGTAAAAACAGGGAATTTAAGCACAAGAACACCCAAAAACCCATCTACTCCCAGTTTGGGAATCATTGCAGACTAACACACTATTTTCATCCTGAAAGTTTGATGATGGGGCCACTTCTGCACCAGCATTTGTGTGCCAGCATGCTGGGCCTAAAGCATATTTCTATTTTACCAAACAGATCATATTCAGAGGGGAAACAGGAATAACTTCTTCCATTATATCTCTCAAAATGTGTTGTTTTAGCGCGCAGCACATCAAGGCCATCAGAAGATCACCACTCATCTACACATGTTAGACAGCCTACCTGACCTATCCAACATCAAGTTTATTAGGCGTCATGTAAGACGGAGAGATACATTTTACGCATACACCCGGGTCATTATTGTGTTATACTGGTGTGGTTTCCATGGAGGGGAAGTTCATACCCTGTGAAGCAGCAGCAGCTGATGTGAATACAGAAAGGAGTGAAAGCGAACTCAGTGGGGTAATAATCACACTTACCCCATTGTTATGGTTGACATGGAAGCGATCACTGATCCTTCTCACTGAAAATAAAAAGGTATCTCTCGGATTGGCTGCTGCTGCGTATGAAGGTTTTCTCTCTACTCGACAGCCTTCAATGTTTCACCGTCGGCGCGTCTGCAGGAATTTGATGACAACTGGCCCATTCCCCTCCGCTGTCACCGCATGAAATCACACATACATGTCGTTCTGCACATGGCACGGAAATCTGAATTCCTGTCCTCCTCTGGCGTTGAGGGCTTGGCGGTGATGGAGCAGCGGCAGTGGCGCGGTGGGAGATCCAGCGCAGAGTCCAATGGAGATCCGACAGGCGCCCTGCTGTTGTGTGAATTACAGATCCTCGCTGGAAAGGTGGAGAAGCCTTGCTGCCTGAACAGAGAAAGACAACCCTCATTTAGCCACTGTGCGTTATCGCACAGCATCACACTGTCCACCCGCGTCTCTCCCTCTCTCTCCCTCTCTCATTACCATAGGCTCACAGGCTACACCCCCACTCTCTCGCCCAGACTACAGCTATTCCACACACTCAGTATTACCAGAGCATTTCTATAATAAAGCCGGTTTCTGATGGATCTAAACCACTATAACTTGTGCAGCATCGATTTATACCTTTTTACTGATTCACGTAATGCCTGCTCTCCTGATCAATGCTGGTATGCGGAGTCGTTTGCATAGAATATCCTGCAGTTTCTAGCTGTATCCGTATATGTGCCTTATTGATCTGAGCCAATCCACAGACCCCTCTGTGCACCCCGCCCCCCCAAACCGCTCCACATATGCCTGATGCATCCGCTCCCCTCCTACTCACATCACTGTCGGTATTGAACTGCCTACGTCACAACACCGTCCTCCGCAGTGACGTCACTGGGTGCTCAAGGGACTGATGCCATTTGATGCTATATTGTTTATTGGGAAGTTTATTGGGAAGTGGCCTACTCACTAAATGTTGTTTCAAGGCTGTAATTCATAATTTCCCTCCCTAAATCTTCGGAATCTGCAAGCAGCATTATTATTGAATTATTATGTCCAGTAACTTCATAATAGCAATAATAAACAATCCAATATATTTACTAGGTTGTTTATTATTAAATTAATAAAATGTATTATTTGTCAATAGATAAATTGTCTTCGGCAGCCTGAACATCTAATCTAATCTGCATTTTGGTTTAAAGTTACTGAATTATGCACCCTTATAAATCTATAGGCATAATATAGGATATGAATTGTACATCTTATTTCCTATATTCTTTTATGTCCTTCATATCCTCTTGCCCAGGTCTCTGTGAGCTGTTTTATGATATATCTATCCAAGTCAAATGTTATTTTGGGGCCACACCTAATTCTGAACCTTGGGAATGGGAGGGAATAGCTATTTTAAGGAGGGCAGCAGTCAGTATAAAAATATTTACATATCATGGCTGAAGTCAGTCATATCTAGAATAACCCAGGGCTATAACCAGAGAATCTGAAGACTCACATGATCCAGTAGTTCAGGAAGCCTATATGGAGTTGATGTATGATGATAGATTCAGTGGGCCACAGAAGTCACAAAGCCTCACGCTGTCTCTTGTTAATTGTATCCATTGATTTACTGCCAGTAATGCCAGTTCTATTGTTTTCTCATTAATCTTATCCAATCACTGATGCACCATAGTGGACCTTTAAATGCAAACCCACCCTAAAGTAGAATCTAAAATTATGGGTAAAACATTGAAAAGATCAGTTTAATATGTAGATTTGAACAACTTCAGCAAACCAATAGAGACAGACTGACTGTAATGAAGATGCCATCTAGAAATAAGTTCTGAAGCTGCACCACAGACAATGGATAATGGACAAGCTGTCTCCAGCATTGGTGATTTTACTGGTGA
Organism: Pterois miles; assembly: GCA_947000775.1. Lineage (NCBI taxonomy): Eukaryota > Metazoa > Chordata > Actinopteri > Perciformes > Scorpaenidae > Pterois > Pterois miles. The sequence goes on along the minus strand of CAMQGK010000334.1, from coordinate 5,974,837 downwards.
GTGGTTTCTTCTTATACAACGCAATGTTGTCTTTATTTTTTGCTATTGAGTGGATTTTCCCTTTAACCAGCATGGTCACGGCCCCTTTAAATCAAGTTCCATTACGTCATGGCATCAATGCGGAAGTGTGTACTCACTAAACTAGCAATAGCACCTTCAGTTTTGTTTACATGTGACAGGCAATTTGGTAAGTGTTACTGAGATCAGTCTTTGAGTTAGTGTGTTTAACATCTAGTCACACATTTCCATAGATGTATTTTTTACACGGAGCAGCAGAGGTAATCCAGTGATAATACCGTTAACGATGTTTGTATTAGCTAGCTAGGTGCTGCTTCACATCGTCTAAGCTAACGGTCGTTAGCGCACTATACTGTCTGATCACATGTAAGTTTCGGTTTCCTTTGTAAGTTTTCGTGGAATTGCCTTTACTGTTGGGTAAAAAGCTGAGTTCAGTTGTGGACACTTGCGGACGATACAGCTGTTACCAAATGTTGTCTTTCTTTCAGGAAATCCTGAAAGAGTTGATGCTGAAGCTCTGTGAAGAACCGCAGCATGTTCCCCCGCAGCGCCGCATCGAGGGGGCGGTTAGACTACCGTAATGGCTTGTACCCGCCGCCACCCCCTGTACCTCTGAGCTACGACTACAACCACCATAGGCTGGCTGGTGTCAACAAGTGAGGATGACCAAGAAACTAACTGCTCTGGTGTGCTAGATATCAGCAGCGTCACTAAAATAAATGGTTACCTGTGCGCCTTTGTGTCCTATACAATAATATGTGTAACCATATGTCTGTTTGTTAGCTTCTATGTTCCTGGACTTGAGAGGTTTCCTCCATATGAATGGAAGCCCAGACCACTATCCCCAGTCCCTCCTCCAGTCCCCCCTCCTCACACACCAACTATGACCAAAGGGCGCAAGTATGTCATTTCACCAGTTATTCATAACTGAATAGTCTGCATCTCTTTTTTTACGTTTTTGACGTTTTCTTATTGTTTCTTCCAGGAGGCAGAATAATGACTACAGCCCCCAAGTTGTGAAGCGGCAACGCCTTGATCCTCCCGCTCGTCGTCCGGACCCACCGGTGGCAGGGTCATCAAGATCATCCTCTGCTGGTTTTGATCGCTCTTATCCCAGCTCGTACACCCATATACATCCTCAGGCCACTGCTGTCCCAGAAAGCTCAAATGGCCTGCAAGCTTACGCTAAGGACAAGGTACAGTATATTCAAATGGCCTTAACCTGCAGCTGATCTTTAAGTGTGACTGTGTGCATGCAGGTTTGCTTGGTTTCGTCAGTGTGCATGTGATTGTGGCCTCAGTTAAGTGGTCAGATGGTGGAGCTGTTTGAAGCGTGCCAGCAGCAAGCTTCCGATTTGGCCCGGAAGGAGGCGTGTCGAACTCGGCTGCAGGCAGACATACAGAGTGTCTATGCAGGTGTGTATGAAAAACACAGTCACGCTCTGCTCTGACTTTCTGCGGTGTTCCCTATTCATTAAGTGTGTTTCTCACAGTGGCACGGCTGTACTTGACTGGATCTTCTATGAATGGATTGGGTTGCCGGAGCAGTGATGCTGATCTTTGTCTGGTCCTTAAAGGAAATGTGAGTCTCTGACACTGTGCTGTGTATGTTATCCAAAAGGTGTGTGGATGTACAATAATAGGTACCCACTTCCTCTTAAACACCTGCATGTTTTTCTGTTTTCTGTTTCAGAAAAGACCCGATCCTATTCATGTACTCTCTGTCCTCCAAAGGCTGTTCAGGTCACTGTGTGAGTAATAGCAAAACTTTTTTCAAATACTAAATCATTTAGAATAATTTATCGTCCACTTAATTTCTTGAAAGTTGAAACAAATAGATCCGCACACCAAGTAGCTCCTGTTACAAGGATTTTAAAGCTGTGTAATATTTCATACGCCAGACAAGTTTTTTACAACATAAATCAGTCCCACGTCATACAGAATCACGTACAATCACACCACCTTGGAGGAGGAAAACAATGCTGTGTCTTTACCATGGGAGTCGGGAATATCCACAAGGTCCTCATCTTATCTTAACCTCCACACACACACGTGCTCATATAAAGCATGTCAATTGTGAAGGACTTTAAAAAGACATCTTAGGTTAATTACCATGAAAGCATAATTTTGCCACAACCCTCGCTTACTTAGCTGTGCTGCATATAACCAACTAGTTTTACCAAACAAAATAAAAGATACTAGGATTTTGTTTACATATTTTATGTTCCTCACAGATTCCACTAGGTGGAGCTATCGACCAGTGGAAAAAGAGTTTAAAGTTGACAAGAAATGCAAATAAATCAACGAGAAATCTCATGATCTTTGTTTTGACTCATAGCATATGTAGAAAGGACACAGCTGATCAGAGCCAAAGTGCCAATCCTCAGATTCAGAGAGAAAGGCAGGTAGGAGAAAAGCACTTGTTTAAGCCTTTTTCTTTTACAGCATCATCAAAGTCAGTTGATATGACTCTTACTACTCCTACCCTCTTTAGTGACCTGGAGTTTGATCTGAATATCAACAACACCGTGGGCATCAGAAACACATTCCTTCTGAGGAGTTATGCCTATGGTGGGTGAGAGTCAATAATACCTTGATATTTATTCTAAGCAGCACATTTGATACTTGAAAGGAAGATGAAAAAGATTGTTGTTTTGACCTGCTGTGTTTGTGTGGTCTCTCTCAGCTGATCTCAGGATAAGACCCATGATCCTTGTTGTCAAGAAATGGGCACAGCACAATCAAATCAACGATGCCAGCAAAGGAACGTTAAGCAGCTACACACTGGTGCTGATGGTGCTGCACTACCTCCAGAGTCAGTACGGTCACACAGACAGATAAAATCCCTTTTTATTCCCGTTTGTACTTTTGGCTTACTGTGAATCTCATATTGTATGTGTTGTTTTCTTTACAGCTCTCAAGGATCCTGTCCTCCCCTCTCTGCAGAGGGACTACCCAGTAAGTCTCTCTCTATGTTTTTTTTTTTTTTTCCAATTCAGCGTATCTGTTTTTTTTTACCATCTAATCCGGGTTAATTACAAGAGGTGCATCCTTAATACAGCAGTAGGTAGAACTGAAGCAAATATGATTTTCAAAAGTTATTTTTACAAAACACTCATCACTGCTGTATATCCTGACAGTAGTGCATGAGACAGGTAATCTGAAAAAAATTATGTGCTAGGAAATACGAAATGTTGCATGCCTTGCAGCCACGTCTTTCCACTCATATATTTAAAACTTTTTACTTCATCACAAAGAAATTGCAAAAGCTGCCCAGTTTTCAGTCTTTGTCCTTTTTTGTACTGTGCCTTGATTTTCAGGAGTGTTTTTACGCCCTCCTGGACATTGACGTGGTTCCAGAGGGACCCAAACACATCCCCCCGTACATCTCAAAAAACCAGTCCTCTCTGGGAGACCTTCTTCTGGGCTTTCTCAAATACTATGCCACCGAGTTCAGGTATCTCTCTCACATTACTGAGTGTAGTGTTTCAGATGCACCCATGGTTCTTCTGCCTGCCCATTTTCTTGCTCCCATTCCTCATCTCCTGCTCCTGCTGCCAAGTTCTTCTCCCTCTTCAGTCCCCCATCTCTTCTCTCCCTCCTCTATCCTGCATCATCTTCTCTGGTTTCATGTTTCTGGGTGAGGGGCAGGAGCAGGTGGGACCTTTGGCCTTACACTGCGCTAACATGACATACCATGATTTCTGTGTTAGCTGTATGTGTGTTACTGTGCCAAGCCACAGTCCCAGCAGGGTTGAACCAAAGCTCACCACACAAACGCACTGCTTTTTACTTTTCACTGTATCAAACATTCAAATAGGTCACACAGGTTGAGTGATTTTGCAGTTTTCCCCCCTTGATGTACAAATTGCATGTGCTTTAACTTATTGCTGACATTTTCAAAAGCAAAAGGTTTTTCAGTGATAAGCACATTTTTCCTACTTTTTACCATTTTATTATTACCAGCTCATATCAATATATTGTCAAATTTAACTTGCAAAGACTGAAATCTATCATAGTGAACATTAAGTCATTTTCATTTTTTGACAAAAAAAAGTGTGAAGGTTAAATTATTGACTCATGTCTCAGATGCATTTTAATTGTCCAATAAGAATGGGTTTACAAAACTGTGCTTATCACATGAAAATATTGTCTTTGACAAAACTATGAATGCTATATGTTCACGTGATCTTTCTCAAGCAAGTTTCAATTGTCTGTTTTTATTTAGCACTGACTTAAACTAAAATAACCTGAGTACAGAAACTGAAAAATGTCACTCTTTTTTTTGTCGGTAGTAAAGCCACTGGTATACTCCTTGAGGACTTTGGTCATTGTGTTTATTTTCAGTCTAATTAGCACTCAATGATTCCCTTGCTTTTGTTTTTTTCTCTGTCTTGTAGTTGGGATAAACAGGTGATCTCCGTTCGAGAGGCCAAAGCTTTGCCCAAGAACAATTCTCATGCATGGAGAAACAAATACATATGTGTGGAAGGTAAACACTTCAGTTAACATGCCACCACCACTTAACAACTGAAGCCTCAATGAAAGAAATGTCCTCGGTAATACTACATATCCAATGAGTTACAGCAGTGTGTTGTGTTTCAGAGCCATTTGAAAGAAACAATGTTGCCAGGGCCGTCCATGAAAAGATCAAGTTTGATGCCATTAAAGCTGAGTTTGCGGAGGTACACGATAACTGTGCTCCCATGATATTGTCAGTCTTCCTCCAAACCGATGTGAGCTAGCCACGAGTTATTCATAATCCTCCTGGTTCTGTTCTCTTTGTGTCTGCACAGTCAAGCCGGATACTACAGGACAGGAAGGACCTGAATGCAATCCTCCCGGTCAGAGCCATCATAAATAAGGAGTCATCCAGGAGATGAGGGGTACCTCCAGTTACATGAGTGGACGGGAGTCCTCTACCTCAAGACAGGCCTGTCCCCAGAAACAAAGAGAGACCTTTTGGATATGCCTCTGCACCTCACAGCCAGAAAGAATCTGGGACTCTGAATGCTTTGGCTGCCTTGGTATCGATCACATACTGTATTTCTTGAGGCAAAAATACTGCACTCACTTTCAAATGCTTTGCAGACATTGCCAAATGATTTAAACTGATTATTAAAAAAAACACAATATTTCAGAGAGCTCTGAGCTACAAAATCATAATCCTGTCACATAAACTGGTGACAGAGATGCACTGCACTGAAGCAGGATAATAACGATCAGTGTTGGTAGAGATGGCTATTGCTGCTGCTACACAGCCCTCTTTCTCAGTGCAGAGCATTACTGGGAAGAAGTTAAGCATAATGGCAAAGAAGACAAAATAATACCTGCACCCTGCTCATATCTGAAGAAATGGCATTTAGGTTTGACTGGTCTCAACTCAGTCTATCTCCTCAGATGTCTGATCTCTCTTTTAGTTATATCCACATTGCTAGAGCCATACTGCATTGTTTTGAAGAAGATGAGAATATATTGCTTCTGCCACATACATGTACAGTATATACAGTATATTGTCTTCGGCCAGTCTGGACCAACTTGTAACATCAATGCCTTTTTTCTATTTTTCTAGGTCAGTAGTGAAGTTATTGTGGGTTTAAACACCATAGACACTTTTTTACAGCTGCATTAAATGCCCTCTCTTTTTTTATCGTCACCATATTTAAGTTTTTTAAGCTCCTCTAAAAACTGAGCTTGTTGTGAAGTGATGTTTAAATTAGTTAAGTGACTCCGAGGTGATCTTTAGAGGGCTGTAAAGATGCCAGAGTGGATATTGTCACTCCTTTATCATTGCTCCTGGTGTGTAGTATTTTTTCCCTAGACTGGTGTCACACCTATGATCATTTTAGTTCGGTATCTACTTGATTTATTTGGTCAAAAACTGTTTGTTTTTTTTTGTTTTTGTTTTTTTTACAGATTTTCTGTTCACTTAACTAATATGTTATTAGGAGTTTACACTTCAGTGTGACTTTTTTTGGTTAATACTTTTCCTCAGCTCTTTTTGGACATTTTGTACATTACTGACTTTTAAATGTTTATTTAAAAAAAAAAATTAAATCTCTTAAGATGTACGATTGTTTTCACTTAATATTTTGAGCTCTATGTGAAGCCTGTTGAATTTTTGGCTATGCTAGTAGAAGTTCCAAAATCATATTAAATGGTATATTGTCGTCTTTTTTTGCAGCTGTCATGTTGACTTTGGTATCTTTAATTTTATGTTTAAAGGTAATTTCTTCTAGCGTATGGGAGTATAAAATGTAGGGCTGCACAGTTAATCAAAATTTAATTGAAATCGTAATATTGCCTACTGCACATTTCAAATTGCAGGAGAGAAAATATGTCCTGGCCTTCACATCTTATTATAGACTTAATAAAACATCTTTGTTTGGTACAGATCTCTGCAAAAATCACATCATTTTAATATGTTTTGGGAAATGGGAATAATGATGTAAAAACTATCATCCCATCTAATCTCACAAATGCAAACACAAATTCACAAATTAGTTGTAATAATTAGATATGTCCTGTATGATATGATATAAATCATACAGCCCTAATAAACAGGATTTAACAATAAACACTTGCTAACCAATCGCACACTATTATATATTGACCAAGGTCAGAGGTCAGGAACACTGGAACAGACATTAACCATAAGAACAGCATTCCTGTCGATCTGGTCCAATCCATTTCGTCCACCTGATATTTTAATGTCAAAAAAGGATTATGAAACTAAGGATGGCTCCTGGATATGTGCACCTTGTGTTCTCTGCAGTCTCCTCTGGCAGCTTTTGCACTGATTAGTTTTTGTTATGTGGTTTCACACCTTATTACCCCTAGTTTTTATGACTTATGCATAGCGCCAGTACTGCTAGGGGGTAAGATACCTTAGAAGATACGTGTGTGTGTGTGTGTGTGTGTGTGTGTGTGTGTGTACGTGCGGCCCTGTTTAATGTTGCCACCGGCAGCAGGGGGACCGGGGGTTACTGTTTCAGCACATGGCCTATATTTAACTTAGCAAGGGGGATTTTGATCTTAAAGGAACACTGGCTCATTCAGCCATTAGCCACTGGCACAGACCACAATCATGATGATTTTCCCAAGTCTATTACAATCTTTTCATGATAAGTTCAAAGTCTAACTACTTCTTAGGTTAAGTGCACCAACAACAAACTGTAAGTCCCACTGAGGCCCACCTTCTGTCACTGCTCCCCTCTCTAGCTCCTCTCCCGTCTTTTCATTCCCAACTCAGTCTATTTCTGGTCCTGGCTGAGTCAGATGGACTGCTCCCAACTTAGAATGACACTAACAGGCAGACCAACTCTTTTCTGAAATCAGAGTGGTTGAAAAACATCTAGAGGACTCTAAAATACCCGAAAACCAACATTGGGTGCTGCAAAGGGAAGAGCTGGAGGATATTACCAAGATGGAGGAGTGTGAGAGTCTAGCCTCGGAGGTGACCGAGCTGCAGGAGTTTCAGAGTGAGGCTTCAGAGGCCATCAGCCAGGACGATGAAGACGAGGTGGAGGAACTGCAAAACAGGTGCTTTACACACTGGACAAAGTGGAGATCTTGCCATGAAATAGACTGAATGGAGTCTGTAAGAAACTACTTCTACTTCTGGTGTTCTTTGGTCAAATTTATTTTGCTTCGAAGAGAGAAAAGAAGTTCTGTCATTTCTCTGTCTAGACAGTGTGACTGGACCAGCATGTCTGAGTGGCACAAAGCAGCCATCAATTCATTTCATTTAATATATTAAATGATAATCTGTTCTTCATCTCATACAGGGAATTGTCAGTGCAGCACTGCAGGCAGCTCTATTCTAATATTTGATATTATTTATTGCCCCATATTTTACATCTCATTTATCATGTTTCATACCGGGCGCTCTAGTTTTCCTTGCCATGTCATAAATAGTAGAAGACACTGATACGTTGGATGTATCTGGGAAGGCAAGGCACCTCTTCTCTAATATTACATGAATGACGCTTTGGGACGTCACCTTGCTGTAACCCTGCAGGGGCTGAGCTGTACTGATAGCAGGAGGGACAGCTCAGAGTGCATTTGATCATTATTTTTTGAGCTCATCACTCACATTGGCAGCCTGGCACCACACACCTGCTCTCATGCTAGAGATCTACACTTAAAGTAGTCATCTTGAGAGCAGATCAGCGTGTTTTCAGCTTAGATTTGCTAAGTTGCCTCAGGTGCAAAACCTGAATTGGTGGTGGTGGTTTCCATGTTGGCACATCTTGCTCAGATATGTTTTGATTTGATTCATTGGTTTGTTCTCTACTTGCATTTCCACGAGCAGCGCCAAAAGGTTCTCCTCTTGCAAACTGTTTCCTCTCATGAACTGCACAGAGCACAGCCTGTACTTCCTCTAACTCTTTCCATTTCTCTCTCGTTCAGTCTGCGAGAGGTTGTCCAGGACCAGTCCGTGAAGCCTAAACTCCAGTGCCTGATGGTGGATCCATCGTTCTCCATGGTAACTGTTCAGAGCGAGGACAGTGGTATTGTTTGGGAGACGGCCTCTAGCCGCTGCTCGACCCCCTGGGCTTCTGAGACCAGCTCCATCTCTGAAGCCTACAGCATGGAGGGCTCCGGAGCCGCTGGAAAGATCACCATCGTCTTTGATGAGGAGAAAATAGTCCGTAGGAGGACAAGATCTGGAAGGAGCAGCAGGCTGGGGGACAGGCTGAGCCGACCTGGTAGTTCAAGATCGGCGTCAGCCCTGGGAGTGGAGAGACCGGAGATGGCGGAGGTCTCTCTTCCCAATGTCAAACAGGAGAAAACCCAAACAGAGCCAGACTTGGAGGAAATCAAAAACAAAGATCAACAGCTATTCAGTTTGATTTCAGAGGGTTATGAGATTCTCAATATCAGAGTCCCCTCAAAACTTCCCACTGTGGATGAGGAAGAGACCACAGACTTGCAGGACAATTTGTCTTATTTGGACCAGACTCCAAAGATCAGGTCCCGAAACCACCATGACTGGATACTGCAACAGAATCATGTCCTGCCAGAGGAGGGGGAATTACTGGATCACCAAGAGGTATTTACTGACTTATCCAATTAATTTGAGTGTTTTCTAATTATGAGGTATTTCATTTCTAACACTAGTTTTGGTTTCATTTGCCACCATTTACATGAAATTAATATATTCATTTATCTGGTAAAATGCCGTTTTAAACACTATACAGTAGATTGACATGCTGATTGTGAACTTTTCTCAGTCCTCAAAGCAAGACTCTTCTCAGCAGTCAGCAGACACAGAGCTCAGACACAAACCCGCTCAGAAAGAGAGCACCGGCGACATAGACTACTTCGAGAAGTTCACCCTAGTTGATGTGGTGGTTCCTGGGGAACAAGCTCCAGAGCTGCAGGAGGAGACAGAACAGCCTGCAGCAAAGCCCCAAGTAGAGGAGCAAAAGCTGGCTAAGGAGACAGCCACAGAAAGCCCCTCTGCATCAGAGGACTCCTTTGTCTTTGTTACAGATGTGGATATAGTTGGGGAGCACTTGGATGAGGTCTTCTATGGACAGGGAGCTCCTGTTGATGTGTTGCAGCGGAGGGAGGATAATGAGGCAGCGGGTGGAAAGAGAACGAGACGAGAGAGCCAGAGATCTGTGAAGGAGAATGGTTCAGTGCTGTTTGGTAGTGAAGACACTATCCTCACACCCATTTTCATCTCCCCTGGACCACCTAAGATTATTGACCCCATCCTGCTGGAGGAGCCCACCGCCATGTCCTTCATGTACTCAGACCTTTACGAGGATGTTGTAGGCGAGAGGACGAAGAGCGACGAGGAGCACTCTGAGGCAGAGAGCGTGGCATCTGAGAAGACTTATAAGAGACGTTTTTCAGATTCAGAGGAGGCAGACGGGTACCTGGAGAAGTTTATTTTGAAGGATGAAACTCCCACAGTGGAGGTTCAAGTAGAGTCAGTAAAAGATAAGACAGAGGGAAGGATAATATGGTCGCAGAGTAAGTTTGACATGACAGGATGTCTAACAAGAGTGGTCAAAGAAGAAGATGAGGACAAGGTAAAAACAGAGGAACAAAAGACGCAAGAGGTCAGTGTTGGAGATGGGAGCGAAGATTTACAATCAGCAACATTTGAAGACAAATTAGAAATAGTTACAGAGAAAGAAAAGGTGAGGGAGGAAATACACCTCCCCACAGTGACTGAGGAGCAGCCTGTCAGAGTAGCCTCAGAAGAATCAACTCAGGAGTCTAAAATGAAAGGGGATCAGATGGAGGATCAGGAGGTAAAACACAAAGTAAAGAGAGACCAGACGGAGCCTCCTGAGAGCAGCGCTGATGAACCACTTCAGCAGGTGGACGGTAAAGTAGAGAAAACACAGGAGAGTGAGGAGCATCAGAGAGACCTGCCAGCAGAAAAAACAACTAGCATTACTGAAACTGAGCAGCCATGTCTGGCACAAAAAGTGGTAGAAAAAACAGCTCAGGTGGTTGTAGATGCTGCAGAGGACACAGCTGAAGTGAAAGAACAGGAAATTCTCACCTCTAGTGAAACAGTGACACCAACCGAAACATCTCTGCATGAGGAAAGGGAAGCAGCAGATGTTATTCCTGAGGATGCTGCACCTGTTGAGGTCGTCACTGACTGTGATTCTGTAGTACATGCGTTTGTGGAGGTGACTGAGAAAGCAGTGGATGACAAAGAGATCCAAACTCAAGTTCAGATTGATCTTCAGGAGGTAACAAGTGTTGAGCCAACAGATGCTCAAACAGCTAAAGGAGATGAACATGGCACTCTATCAGAGGAAACTGCAGTTCAGAGTCAGTCGACTGAATTTATTACGGAAGCTGATCAGAAATCAGAGGTTAAAACAGAGATTTTAAGTGAAGTACCCAAACCTGCAACACCAGAGGAAGTCAAGACGGATTCAGATAAAAAACAGCATGAAATACTTGAATCAGAGCAATATCAACAAGACGAGTCAGTAACTGACGGAAAGCTGATAACTGAAGCCAAAGATAAAACACCCACAGAGGACACTGGGACTGTTGCTCAGGAGATGTTGCATGTGGGTGATGAGTTAATCCTCCTTGTCCCCAAAGGACAAGCTGTAGAGATGGACATAGAGATCAGTCAGTCATCACAGAAGACTACAAGTGATACAGTAGCTCCCTCTGAACCTGACAGCACATGTGATCGTCTCATAGCACCTGAAGCCGTCACAATATGCCCAGAGACTCTTCAGGCCCCGAATGAAGAAACAATGATAGAGCCTCAACAGGAAGTAAAACCAGACATTGTAATGGACGATGCACCACCCAGAAATGAGTTAGACAATAGGTACTCTCCTCCAGCACCTGTGCAGGAGGCCAACACAGAGGAGCAAAGGATGGAGTGGGACACTGAAGAAGACAATGATGTCTTTTCCCCTCTGAGGAGCTTTACTCCCCAGGAGGATTTGTCTGGGCTACACAGAGAGGATAAACACTCAGAAGCAGCAGAAATAGAGATGAACAAGGTGGAAGATGCCTCTGAAACAAGCATTTTTAAAGAGGACTCAAGTCCAGAGACTGATCTGCACAGTGAGGATGTAGAACAAAAGATGGAGCAAGATGAAGCAAATGCAGAGGCTCCAGAGGTGATCGTTGAAGAGCTTGAATATGAGATACTATCTAAACAGGATGCAAAAGAGATACCTGAAATGCAAAGACATGCAGAGGAACCACAACCTGAGTCTAGTCAGGAGAGAGAAGAAAAGATGGAGGTGGAGGTGGAGGTGGAGATGGAGACGGAGGTGGAAGAGGAGGAGGTGGAGGGGAAAGTCTTTGATCTGTCTCCAGAAGAAGAGCTCATTGAGGCTGACTATGAAATCATCGATGCAGAGGAGGAGAGTCAGGCCCGACTGGCAGCTGAGCTGCAGGGGATGGACTGGTTCTGTATCACCTGTGGAAGTCTGCTGTCAGAGGACGACTGTGTGTCTGGAGAGCATCACAACCATGAGGTGTCAGCTGTGGACCAAGCCTACGAGGAAATCAAAGTAATGTACTATGTGCATGGGAACACATTTTACATGTAGTAACATTTGCTTTGGAGTTTATATTGATGGCTGTCAGCGCAGTTTGTTCAGAAGTGGTCCAACGAGACAGTCGACCTCTCTGTGGTCTAATCGAACATAAGTAGTGTCACTATGTAGGATATCATACTGTAGCCTAAATTTCTTTATCTGATCATGAATGACTTTTTGGCAAACAAAAGGAACATACAGCAAGGTGCAAGTTTAAAACTAGCTTAGACTAATAGTCTAATACAACAGTCCTGCAATAAATCTATCTTCATGGAGGTTATAATATTCAGTTTTTGTTAAAACTGTTTTTGAGAGGTATTGATTCAAATGGTCATTTTGGAGGCTTCGGAGCTTTAGAGGTTTGTGGTGCTGTTGAATTGTATTGCATTATACCGACGTCTTTGCATTATTTTGTCCAACCCAATTATGTCAATGAGCATTGGCAAAATAAGAGAAACACTAGGTCTGCATGATTTTGAAAAAAACATCTGATTGCGATTATTTTGACTGATATTGCAATTGTGATATGATTTGCAATAGTCGAGGGAATGATAATTCTCACATCATTATTCTCATTTTCACTGAAAAACATGATTATGTTTGATGATCGTGGTGTTATTTTTGCATGGATCTGTACCAAACAAAAATGTTTTCTTAAGTCTATAAAATTTGCATCAGCCCCACAAACTACATCCTCCAAATGATCTTAAAAAAAGATATAAGGAAATATAAGGTATACCATAAAACAGTGTTTCCCAAACTTGTTTTTCTATAGACCCACTTTTTAAAAATAACAACAGCATCACAAGCTAATTCAACAGGTTTTATGCCTTTAAATCATAAGAAGAACAAATTTGTGCATATATGAACATTTCTGACCATTTTTACTGCCATTTTCCACATCACCTCATATTATCTTGAATAGGTAAAGCAGCCATTTCAAGGAGGTATATGTTTGATAAATCACAACTTCATTTATGCCTGTGTTATTGCAAACACATGTTAAATACTTCACAAATGAGACCAAATAAATGCTAGCCTGTCACATTAGACTCAATGTTAAAAGTAGGTAATTATCAGAAAATACAAGCATTCAGGCTCCCTCGTGTGACAGAAAGGTGCACTGCAGATATAACAAATTTACAAATTTATTTGGTGATCCTAATAAAATCTCCTGCTGTACAGTACAACAAACTCATTAAAAGCAGTAGTTGACTGCTATAGACATCTATTCATTTATCACATTTAATTATTGCCATTTCAAAAAGTTAAAAAATTGATTTGAAAGACTAGTTTAACAAACTGGGAGCAAATAAACATATTTCCCAAAATGCTGAAGTATTTCCATTTAGATCAGGAAACTTTTTCTTTTATTCTGTTTGTAGCCTCAGACGTCGCTGACGCCATCTCCCAGATGTTTGATCATCTGAGCAGCAGCTCTCAAGTGTGATGGCATGCTGTAATCAAATAACAGCTCATCATCATTTACCAGCATTATTACAACACACGGTTATGATCTCTCACACTTTACTGGCATAAGTTTGGGTCATCATATAATAAAGTGGTCCTAAATTAGTCAGCTATAACTTTTCCAGTCATGCTGGCAGGTTGAAACACCCTCGGGCTGCCGGCAGGCTGTGGCCAAGCACATTGAGCTGTTGTGATGTAATGCTCTGCTTTCACTCGTGGAAAGGTCCAGCGTGACATCATCAAGGGGAGACTGATATGTGATCTGTTCACAAACACTGTTCTCCCTACAGGTCAGTACAGGGTCGGCCATCTGCTTTTTCCTGTATTACTGTTATAGCACCTTCTAGCAATCTAAAAAATATCCATCTGTCCAGTTTTTAACCTGCAAGCTCATGCCTTAAACACTTCATTCACAGGAGAGACAATGTTCAGTTTTCAATCACAGTAAAGTATCTGACATGTAAATCAAAGGAAAGCTGGACCAAACTGAGATTGATCAAATGTCTTTTCCAGATTAGTTTGAACCAGGTCTTCTGCCTGTGGCATGCTGTATTTATGTGAAACGCTGACAGCTGGACTGTAAATAAGACAAAGCTATAATGCACTCTGCAGAGGGGGAAATCCACCCAAGTTTACTAAAACAACTTTGCAAAACTGCATCCAGTCCAATTCTCTGTGCTACAATGTGCAGTCCTACACCTCTTCATACAGGGATGAGTGCAAGTTAGCTCACACATTCTTCCACATACAAGACCTCTCCTGTCCTCACCAACAGACTGGCACTCTGCAGTCTGTGCATACAACTGAATACAACTAACTGATTATCAAGAATGAACCAGAAAAGAGACAAAATATACAATTAAACGAAGATGATCAACAGTAAATAAAAGGAGCTATAGACACAGACGCTGAAACATCATTTAGAAATAACAGTAGAATCAATAAAACATCAACAGCGCAGACTACCATGTAAATAATATAACCTCCACAGGCTGCAGCCACTAACACATTATAGCAAACGAGAGGCTGCACAACTTTTACACCTAGAAGCACCAACGTTGCTAGGCTAGAAGTGTTTTTGACATTCTCACGTGCAGAGTTTAACAGTGTTGCATGGTATGTTGTTGTACTCACCCGTCTGAACGGCACCCTGTGAGTCTTGAGCTCCGTGCACTGTCCCAGTATAACCAGCCCACAGTCTCTACCAGCAGAAAGTCCACACACATCTCGGTGAACACAGAAGTCACGGATACACCAGCAGCATGCTGCTGACCCAGTCTGTCCTCCTGTACAGGTCATGAACATCGCAGTTGTGTCACTAGTGTGCAAGCCAGGAGATGCACCGAGTCATTAATTTGCAACTTTTTTTAAACATGCCGATAACCACGCCCCGTGACTGTGCTTGAAGTGGCCCCGGTGCGTGAACGCAACAGGTATCATTTCCGGTCTCCACTCTGGCCCGACATGGAGCTGGCGCCCTCCTGTGGCCGCAGACGCACCAGCAGTTTCCTCTCTGCTGCCTTCTGCTCCACTCACAGTTTATCATGACTTTTGTTTTTTGCTTTTTAACGGATATATAATAGTTGTGATAGTACAAGTAGGCCTACACAACTACTGAGTGACAGGAGTGAGAGTCAATGTAATTTGTGCCTCCCACCCTTTACCAATAAGTGTGTCTTTTATCAGGAGAAGCTGAGTGACTGGATCTCAGAGCTTCAGGGGAGGTCAGAAAACATCGAGGACTTGGTGTCTGAGCTCGAGCTGGCCTACAACTCTGTAGAGGTAAAACTGTCTTCACATTTAATACTAAATGCTATGATACACTACTAATTTGTGAATATAATACCTCTGTTTCAGGACCAGTTTGTGGAGAGCGAGGCAGCGATGCAGGCACAGAATGAGGAGATGATGGCTCTGGTGATGGACCAGTACAACGACATGTCCGTCAGCATGGAAGAGGAGAAGAAGGCCAAACTGGAGCAGCTGTATGACCAGATTGTCTCCTTCCAGGAGAGCATCGACTCTGCCAAGGCCACCCTGGAGACCACAGCCAGGGAGGCTGAGACTGATGCACGGGTGAGTCCTATGGTTTACTGATCAGTGGTATCATATTTGGCCAATTATCAGGGTTTATGTCCAGTTTCTGATTAATCCCTCTTCAACCTGTTCTCCCACTAGTCATCTGAAGACATCCATGCAAGGTAATGTGATTTCAATGAATGGAGTGTGAGCTAGTGTGGTCTAACCAATACAGTTTGCTGCCTGACCTTCAGAATTCTAACCTAACCTCTACTCAGTATACAGACATTTTTTGACACTGACTTGTGGTTGTGGCCGAAGACTAAATGCTGTGGTTGTGTGATCAGTCTCAATGCAGCTCTGGACTCAGCCATGTCACTGGAACTTGGTCCCAAGGGACTGCTGGTGTTCGAGGACTACGCTAAGGGCAACACGTCCAGCTCTCACCTCACACAGCGCAAGGGGATCCCAGGTCAGTCTGATATAAACACATATCTTCAGTACACCTGACATCTACATGAAGTCTTGTGCCCCTGTGCATATATGTGAAACCTATATGTCTCCTGGTCTGTGCCTCAGTGCCTCAGAGGCCTACGTTACAGCCCCAGGAACCAGGGTCAGCCTCCAGCACCAGTGTCACTGTTTACTGGAGGGTCAACCCTGGAGATATCATAGACTGCTTCCAGGTCTACTGCATGGAGGATCCACAGGGAGGTCAGACATTCAAGATGATGTTTAAACTGGAAAATGGTGGATAAAGTTCAACTTTTTAATCACCATCTACCTACATTATAAACATGGTGCATGTGTTGTGGCTGCTGTTGTTGACAGCTGTATCAGAGGAGTACCGTGTGACAGTGAAGGAGAGTTACTGTGTCCTGGAGGAGCTGGAGCCTGACAAGACCTACAAGGTGTGGGTGATGGCTGTCAACTATACCGGCTGCTCTCTGCCAAGCGAGAGACTCTCCTTCAGAACTGGTCAGTCTGCTCATCGGAGCTAAAGTTACCTCAATACAACAACTTTGGAGATAGAAAGCATCATTATATTCTTTACTAGCACTGTGAGAGGAGCTCAGATTGATCATTTGTGTTATTTATTTTAGAGTATCTACATTTTTAGAGGGTCCAGAAAGACCTTCATATTATTGACTTCTCTTTGTTCTCTGTGGCAGCTCCATCAGTGCCAGTGATTGACACGGAGCGCTGTACTGTCATATGGGATTCAGCCACGCTGCGGTGGAGCTCAGCCAATCAGACTCCTGGACAGAGTTACACCCTGGAGTACTGTCGCCAGTATGAACTGGAGGGAGAGGGGCTCAGGTGAGCTGCACATTTCAGTCTACATTGAAATATCTTATACACCGAGGTTTATTATTTTAATCCCTCTGTGTGCATGTGTGTGTGTGATGTACTCCTAGGTCCATCTCAGGTATCAAAGGCTGTGAACAGAGGGTCCTCCTGCAGCCCAATGAGAACTATCTGTTTTATATCAAAGCTGTGAATGAGTCTGGAGCCAGTGAACAGAGCGAGGCTGCTCTCATTTCCACCAAAGGTAACAAAACACACACTAAAACTTGTGTTTTTACTTCTATTTGTATGTAACATTACACTATTATAAAAAAAAGTACAGAGTTTCTTTCTTTACACATTTTTGTACATTATTTTCTCCCACCTGTTACTGTTTTCAGGGACGAGGTTTCACCTGCTGAAAGCCTCAGCTCACCCTGCTGTGGAGCTGTCACTGGACCAGACCACCTTGCACTACTCTCAGGACGCACATGAAAACACACCATCTTCAGACAAACAGTGAGTTTCGGTCGGCTCCTGCCACTCAGCCTTTTAAAGAATAATGTGTAAACCAGACTTTGTGTGTTTTCTAGGTGTCCATCCATCCTGGGTGAGTTGTTGCCCGCACAGGGTCATTACTACTGGGAGACCCTTGTGTCAGGAAGCACAGCTTACAGACTTGGAGTAGCGTACAGCACAGCCAATAGAAACATCCCACTGGGAGAAAACAGCCTGTCGTGGTGTTTGCAGTGTGTCCCTACACCATCAGGGTATGCATAAAGCATGTCCCATGTACCATTTACTGTACTTTCTGTCTCTGCTCTGGTCTAAACCCTCCTGTCTTCACTCTCTGTCCAGCTGCAGGTATCAGTTGCTCCACAGCAACGTTCAATCCAGTGTGTTTGTGATTGAGGTGCCTGAGCGAGTGGGTACTCTCCTGGATTACCAGCTTGGTCGTTTATCTTTCTACAATGCCCAAAGTGGTCAGTTGTTAGGCACTTTCTGCCAGCGCTTCACCCAGCCGTGCCACCCTGCTCTGGCCCTGGAGATGCCAGGCAGCCTGGAGGTCAGCATGGTGCTTGAGACGCCAGAGTTTACCAAGGACAGCTAGCTCTGCTATCTGTCTCACACACTGAGGAGTTTACAGTTCATGTTGGACATATATTGATTTGAATGATCTTACTGTATTATGATTGAAATGACCATGTTGTATTATTAAGAAAGCTGCAGATCTGACAGGATATACCATGTACTGATATCCCCCTTTCAAGGCAGAAGACATACCGAGTCCCATTCTTCACTGGATTTGTGTGTTTTTAATGAGATTGAACCTAATCAATGTAGTGCAAGTTTTCTGTGATTACCAGGAAAAACCATTAACAGTACTATTGATCAAAATATCTTGTAAATACCAAAAACAATGAGAGGCAGTGAAAATGAATGATGATGTGTGAAATACAAGTTGATTGAAATTTTGTGCCCCGAATTATTTTCACAGGAGAGTGTCTTGTATTTAGTTTTGGTCAAGGGAGTAAAAGTGAAATGTTGTGGATCATTTTGTAAATTTGACCACAACATATGCTGATGTGATTGTTTTGTACTGCAACTGTTTTTTGATTTATTCAAGTTCAGTTTTCCCCTCTTTATTTATACCCTTACTGATAGGTATTGTGACTACTGTTTGCATATTAAAGTGAAACACACATGGTATCATTACAAAGTTTAGACACTGACTTTATAGCGCCAAGAAACACACTGTGGCACTTTTGAACTGTATTTCAGATTGTGAACTTGTGTAAATAACCTTTGTAAACAGATGTGATCTCTTCTATATTTTGTTATGTTTTCCCTTCTTTGTCTTGTAAACTGATTTCAACATCTGAGCAGAATGAACATATTTTTCTATTTGCGTTGGACTGATTGCTTGTTGTCAGGTCTTTTAGCTTTCTAACATACATCCACCAATAGAGGGCGTCACCACTCCAATAGCTCTAATATTGGCTCAAAATCAGACGCGAATACATGTCTGCCACCAATCCTAACAACTTTTGCAGAATCTATCATGCACTTAGACATCCAGACTGCTTGTGATGACTTGCAGCTTCTGTATATTCGGTAGTGGACAAAGTTACATAGTTCTCCAGGGGACATGTCATTTCACAATTATGACATAATTATTTTTCCAGGCAGTCGCACCTTTTCCACTCATCTCTGACACATTTGCTCATTTCTGGGGAAAAAGAGAGAGGAGGAGTGTGAAAGGAAGAAGAGGGGAGCTGGTCAAACACATGCAGACGATCAGGGCACAGCTGCTGGCTTCAATGTGATCTGTTGGCCTGCTCTTTGAAAAGTCAGCCTCATCGTACTTGGACTGAGACAGATAACACTCTGGGTTGGGAAACTGGAACAATTTTATTGTATCTGAACTCTGGAAGGATCTGTATCTGTTACAGCGGAAAGTTATGACTGGGGACTGTTTTTGTCCCTCATCTCAACACCAGACTTCTTTGACGCTATTAGATATGATTTATTCCTCAAACATATATTTTTCTAACTCTGAAAGAAATCTCAGAAAGAAACAGGACAACAATATAAATATACAGCTAAATCACTGCAATTGAAAAGATTGAAACAAGATATTTCTTTTTGACAACAGATGCAAATGTGCTTTTTCTTTCTCTTATCAACCGTATTAAACAGCCAGCCAGGAGATGCCTCTGCAGGATTCTCCCTTCACGTGACTGGTGACTTCCACAATATCTGATGTCAAGTATGCATCATCTCCTTTCAGCTGAAAACTCTCAGTTTTTCCATGTCTAAGGCCAAAATCAAACAAAGAACTCTCTATTCTCCCAACATCTAAACAACCGATCATACAATACAATGGTGGGTAAGGGTGGAAGCGACTGTAATTATTACTGGAAAAACAAGTCAGCCAATAGCCCGCCTTGCTGCATCAGATTAGAAGAAACATCTACGTCCTTTAAAGAACAAAACAAGCTACTCTCATATAATTCCTCTTGTTCAGAAATTGTTTTCTTCAGATGACTGTAGGCACATTCAGTGAAATGATTTAGAGAATGATTAAAATGTTTATTTTGCTTAATAAAAAAGACATTGGTCATGTTGGATTATCATATTTGTATTACAATAATATGATGACAGTTACCAACCATCCACAGAGAATGAGTGACAGTAACAGAAATAACAAAGATAATTCATGGCAATGTATCAAAACTATGAACTGTTCTGACATTTGTACAAAGACACCAGCAGTCATGAAGGCACACTGAACCCATATGGTCCTCACAAGCCTGTCTGTTATCCAACAACACACACACATCAATGAATGCTTTTGTCCCAGGATATGTTGCGTTAAAGGGAATTTAACCATGAAGAGATTTTTGGACGTTGCAAGAGCCCAAGTATTTTTACAAGTATTAATCCTTTCAGACTGAGACACAGAGAAATCATGAAAGTAATCACATGGAGTTGAAGACACAGTTCAGCAATGCATAAGCTGTGGAGATATTAGGGTACATGACAGTAAAAAACAGTGGCAACTCATTTCAATGTCCAATTTCAGAAATTCAGACAGTGAAAAAAACAAAAAAGGCAGCTAATGAAACATTCCCAAATGGGACAGACACTTCAGTTTTAAAAAAGGTGTTAAATAGGCACATCAAATGACAACACGGCAGAAAATCTAAGGAAAATAAATGTTGGTTGTGGAAAACCATGGCAACAATAGCGAGTGGATTATTAATGACACAGTATATCTGGCATAACAAAGAAACTATAATTGAAAGACACACTGGTTTCTGATAGTCCTTTGGAAAACTCACACGCAAACACATATTAGTCCCACATATTTTGCATGAATATGTTAATTCAGTGTGTATAAATTACCTCAGTGTATCTAGCAAACAATGTGTAGAAGCTGATCAGCCCTATTAGAGGAAAACACAAGTAAATTGCATTGATTTTAATCCTGAAAATATTTACAACTATACAAGCTATACAAGGCAGAGAGCAAAGCAAAGTGATTGGTTATTCCTGGTCATGACGGCTTATATACTGTACATTACACTAATTTAAATGTCTTTACAATTTACTGAACATTTGCACAATGGACATGAGGAAGAACGTATGCTCAGAGTGGTGCGAGAGGCTCTGAGGTAAAGCACAAATTTATTAACTGGAGTAACCTAAGATAATGAAACAAATCTTCCCATATAGTGCTTTACTACAACACTACTAGTTTAGTGATCAGTGCATCTTTAATTTTCAATATTTCAACATTTCAATACCCTCATGACAGAAGTGAGGACATTTCTACATGTGTCCTATGATGCATTGAATGTAGTGTGATGAAAAATGGAAAAGAAAATGAAAGAGAAATGGCATATTTCTTACAAAAAACAAAAGGAAGAGGAGGTTAAGTGGTCCGCTCAGAGGTCAAACAGTGACACTTCTTTTCCCTGCTGGACTTCCCATTTCCTTCAGCTTTCTTTTGAATTTTTTGTCTTTCTCATCAAACATTATTTCATAGCATTCCATCTGTAACCACAAACATGCGCTCAACCTTTTTAAAAAACCTCACACATGCACTTTTCCTTCTCCTTCAGACCAACATCTTTCAAATCTATCATCATTATGTCTAAAATAGTCTCTTTATAAATTACGTAGTCATACGTCCATTAATTTTTAGGTTATTTTCCATTCAAACTATAGTTCGGCATCAGATTCAGAACTGCACCTTTCATCTAGAGGCTGTTCCTCCTTCATCCATCAAGAATGGATCAGGGTGGATCAGGGTTGACAGGTCAGGGGTCAGGCAGGAGTAGAACTCTTCTCACTGGCCAGACTGGGTTTTGGGTCTGGTCTGTGGGGTTTGTGCTGAGGGCTGCTGCGAAGGTTGTCATCCATCTACAGTACAGGATGTCCAGTTCAGTAAGAGCACACACAAGCAGAAAATAATCTGACAATGATTCAGTAAGACACACTATATATAGTACAGTTCAGACTGTACCTGCCAATTGCAACCATGCACCCATGCAAAGATATGGTAAAAGGAAAGCAGAAGCACCTTCTCTATCAAGTTGGACTCTTTGTTTACAAGCTGAGTTAGTTTCTGGAGGTTGGCATCCATTGTTTCCTGAACAAGTGGGAGAGGACCTGGAGAGAAATGATGTAAGGTGATACCCACAGAAGAAGACAGCAGAGAGGAACAGTGTTAATCCAGTCAGCAGAACCCAAAAATAGAGCAGATACAAAGAGCAACCATGCAGTGAAACAAAGATGTGAGAAGAGGGAAAATGCTGATGATGTTAGTTGTCTTGTCTGCTTGCATTTGTAAAGTATGTAATTAAAACTTCTCCTGCATCTTTGTGTGTGGATTTCACCAAGCAAAACCCCCAAGAGTGTGAATGTTTGCAGTGTGTGCAGCAATCTTACAAGGGTGGTCCGAAGTGAAGTAGACTGCAAGGATGCTGTCACAGAAGCTTGTGAGGTTATCCAGCTGTCTGAGGTGGCTCTGCAGGGGGCTACTGGGGAGACTGGCTTTGTAAATTGGAGCCACAAAACCAAATACAAAGGCGTCCAGACTGGTCGGCCTAAAAACATAAAGACAGAGACCAGCGACGGGCTATGATACATCAAAACCATCATAACTCATAGTGAGAGTATTTTATGAATACAATTGATAATTTTCTTTGAATGTACACTGAAAAGCATTTCCTCAGTCTGATTAAGACAACATTTACTTCCCAATATTTCAGGCTTTTTCATCTTTTCTGTTTTCCAGCAGCTTTGCAGCTGCATGTGATGTATACATATTGTCCTTCAAATAACATTTAAGAACTCACGAGTTGCCAAAAAAGTACTTTGCAGTTCCCAGTCGGTGGGAGAGGAGATTCAGGCACTCTTTAGCATCACTGTAGATCTGAAGTAGACAGTGATTGAGATTTACAGTTACACAGAGTTGATACACAACATGTGACAGATGAATCAAATCAATATTTACCTTTCCTTCCACTTCAGTGATTCTGTGTAGCGGCGCCTCTCCCTTGGTTAGAAGGATGCGGGAAAGGGCAGTATTGGCATGGCGACTAGGGACGAGAAAGTTAAGAGGGAATGGCGAGCGTGAAGCAAACCATGGCCGTGTCAGATTGGCGTAGTTTTCTGCATCCACCCAGAAAGTGTGCAACTGTGGGACACAAAGCATCACTCTAAATATTAACAGTACTCACAGATTGTTCAGGGAACAAGAAGAGGAGAGATGGTGTTACCAGAGCTGGTCGTAGTTTCTCTTCGAGCAGAGCAATATATGCTATGGTGTCTGCTCCTTGTCTGGCTGTCAGCTCAAAGTCTGCATTAAACCTCTGGAAAAAAGAAAAATCACAAATATTACAGTAGAGTTACCAAATCTGCTAAATGGGTTTGGGGACACAATGACCAGGTGATGGACAGTGAACAGCCTTGGCATCATTCTTACCTGTTTCCTCAGGAAGTTGAGAATGTGTGCTGGCTCTTGAACTGCAAAGTCCCCACACAGCAACTCTGGGACTGTTGCTGCAGTTTGAATGACAGAGGTTAATTTACTGAAGAGTGGTGTTGCATGTGCATGTGCATGCACATGTGCATTTGTTATTAAGGTCTTGTAACAATCAGCCTTTTGTGGCACATTTTTGGGTCCAAAAAATTTTCTCGACTTCGGCAATTAGTGTTAATTGTCATATGGCTTTAAGTATGCATACTGGTGTAATGTAGTGTTATTTTCAAGCGCATAAAGGAAGCTCCAAATGGATTATACATTGTCTATGGATATATTTTCCAAACTAAAATGTACTGTATTCAACAAATGTTCCTATATCACTCATAAAATTCTCTGTTGACTACATATGTACAGTGTAATCCCCATGTGATGTCTGGACCACAATGTTATGCAATTCAAGTTTATATGAAGCTGCAGCCCACCTGTTAGAGTTTTCCATGTCCAGTCTATAGGACAAACAGTGACTTTTGCCCCAGAAAACTTGGCGTATGCCTGAAAGAAAACCCACACTTTCATAAAGAATATTATAAAAAAAGAAAGAAAACCTTTAGCATGCTTATGATATTAAAGTCTGCCAAAGATATTATGCTGATACTATTGATCCAAATGCAAAAGCACTTCAGCGTGACTTTCAGATGAATACTTCCTGAGCTGTACGTAGCGCAAGTGCAGGACTGCAGTACTAAGATAAGATAAGATAAGATATTCCTTTATTGGTCCCACAGTGGAGAAATTCACAATTAATTCACTTCAGTAGCGGATGAGTTTTGTATATCAACCGTGTAATGTTGCTGAATGCTAACTGCAGTCAAAGTACAGATGTGGCACTGAGTCTAAATAATTTAGCACAAAAGACACAACTTCCTTTACAGAAAGAGGAAAAACATACAAAACCACATGCTGGAAAATAATTATAAAAAAAACGTACCAAAATAAGACAAAAATATGTAAAACTAAATCACCTGGGGCTGCAACTGACAGTTATTGAATAATAGTAAAAACTATCACAAATATTTGGACTAAAAAGGTGACTTCAAATGTCTCATTTTGTCAAACACCCAAAAGATATCCAGTTTACAATTATATGAGAAAAACAGCAAATCATTACACTGACTGGAGCTACCAGGACCAGAGAATACTAGGCACGAAAAATAACTGAAAAGATAAATTGGTTATTTTCTGTCGATAGAATGTCAGCTCTAAAACCAATGTTACCTTATCTGCTACCTGAAAAAATGTGATTGTTCATTTATTGTTCTTGTTCCTGTTTTCTAAAATGTATTAATGTCACACACTGCAAACACCAGATTAAAGTCCAGGACTATTCCTGACAAATCTATTAGAGTGTGGTCAATAAACCAACACAACCCAAAACAAAACGCGTTAGTATCACTAAGTGCTAAGGGTGACATTTGTTGGACAGAAAATTAGCCAAAGTGTCACCTTGTGGCAAGAGTTGTAACTGCATGGATTCCCTGAGACAACATGATAGACAGCCAGCAAACAACTCAATGTTAGTTTTCAGACAAAGATATTACTACATCGGCCACCACCGATAGCTAGCTAGCGAGAGAGAGAGGAAAATACCCACATAAACTGAAAACGGAGGCTCAACAGGCTGACCTTGAAAGGACCATATTTTTGCTATCAATGAGAGTGACTTCTGACAGCCAGCCATAGACGAAGAACAGACCATGCAGTCGGCACAGTTATGTAACAGCTGGGCAAACAAATCTCAACTGGAGATATTATTTTCTTACACAACGAGCTGAGCATGAGAAGCTAGCTAGCAAGCAGACTACTGCAGCAGTTAGCATGGAAGCTAACCACAGACACACAGAGAAGACGCAAAGAAAACCAGAGAAGAAACATTTCGTCTTGAAAGTAGGACTCGATATAATGACCGTATTTTTTTTACAAGTAGACGACAACGTTACCAGAACTATGAGAGACTCGGTGTGGACAGAAGGCAAACCCCAGTCTCCTCCCCAGCATCTCAGCTCCATGGCAGCCGCCATGTTTTCATCCACGGAAGGAGCCGGTGACGTCACGAGGTACCTGTCATATCAGCAGAGGTGAAGAAACGAAGTGAGACACCAGATGACCTGCTACACGCATTTGAAGGAATACTACTGTGATCTATAGATGTGGATAGTAATCTGTTTTGAATATGACTTTTTGAGGAGTCAGTCTCCCAGTAAAAACTTTACCTCACTTTGAGGGTCATACAATTTAAGCTATCCTAGCTACAGTTCAGCCTGCACCTCTATGAGCGGGGGCACACAAATAGTAAACATAATGAGAAAGAATGTATAAACATAAAACAGTATGGATGACAACATGTAATGACGTCAATGAGAAGTCCACAGTGTTTTAAAAAAGGTAAACCACAGATCCATCACAGCTGGGGAATATATGATTCGATTGAAAGCTCCTACTCCTGTTAATGGACCCTGTGGTGAGGCTGTTTTGCCAATCAAAGTCAAGAGTGGACTTAAATTTATTCATTGCTTTTATGGGGAAGTTTTAGTCCAAAATCACAAATTTGCCTCAGAGGGCAAGAGACTGACTTACTTTATGTCATTTTATATCTATCAATGACAAATAGTAATTTTGTGACATTATGCTTTCAGCAACAATAGGATGATGTCTGATAGTTGAAGGCTGCCAGGTGTTTGGTCGGAGACCAGACAGCCAGACACAAACGGATGCGCACTGATAATGCTCTGAGGGATGGTAAATGTCTCTCTTTGGCTCGGACCAGCAGCTGAGATGTTGAAATGTACTTGAGGTTTAAGCTTTAAGACGAGTACCAGACATCTATCATGAAATGTTTCCAGGGTCCCATAGTCCTTCCCTTCCCACTTTCTCCAACAAATGGAATTTAGAAAAGGTTTACAGAGGCATGTCGAACAAGTCAGATTAAATTAAATGAAAATGAAAAACATCTGGTATACAGTTATGTAATTTAACTGGCTTACGGGAGATGAGGAGATCAAATCCACCTTTATGACACATGTTCATGATGTTTGTGAAAAACAATGGCCAGCTGGGAGCAAGTTTTCCTACTTTAAGACCCAGGAACAATCCATTTCATTTTTTAGAGTTGGCTGACTGTGTACAGGTTGATTTAGGGAACGTTTTAATATTACAAATGTTATTATATTACAACCCAACAGACTGTAGACATAAAGACTCAAGGAATAAAAGTTTTATCTTAACTAAATAAAACAGAACTATAAATGCTCACATTTAACTCATGCAGTATAAGTAATACATTTAGAAAACAAACTGATTGCCAGATTACAAGATTTACAGAATAAAATAAAATAAACAAAAATCAGAAACCCATTTAAGCCCCCCTTGTATGACATATATAAACAAATAAGATGCATATACAGTGTAAGAGGTGATCTCTAAGTAATGCAGTACTCTGACAATCTCTTTTTTAGAATACAATACTATGTATAATGCCTTATTTATTGTTTTAAGTGTTTCTAGCATTTAGTAATAATACTTCAGTTTTTACACACACAGGGACAATGTATAATTAATCATTTTTATGATGGAACTATAGTAGCAAGGGGGACACTCCCTCAGACTATTAAAATAGTCCCTACAGTGTGCCACTTTCGTAACAGTAGAGTGCAAGGACACTCCCCTTTGCTTTAAAAGCTGTGCCTGTGTCCACAACACCATCTCACCTCTGCTGAGATTTTGCTTCAACTGCTGGATTTTTCCACCATTCTGTGTTAAAATAGGTGATTAATCTGCGATACTCATACTGATCCACAAGTGGAAACTTCTGGAACGCAGCTGAATGATGGATGTGTGGGCCAGAGCAGCGGCTCTGTCTCTGGTGCTGCAACAGCTGGTGCTCACTGTCACAGCTCAAGGCATTAGTAAGTACTCTTCTTCACCATCCATGCCCTTCTGGAAAAAATATTTGTGTCTGTAAATCAACACATTTCCATTTCAAGTGTCTTTTTCCAGTTATATTTTCCTAACAGTCTTTATCTGGTCTTACAACTTCTAATCTGCAGCAAGCCCGCAAATAATAAGGGTAACTCTGCTAACTTTTTTGTGGTTAGTACACAAAAAAAGATGTCCGGGATCGAGTAACAGTCTGACCTAAATAAGTAATTCAGATAGTAAAACAACATTAAATGCCACCTGAGAAAGTGCATTTGAAACCTTTGATTTGCCTGTAATCTACACGCAAATGTTTCTGTTTAATTTTGTGTCACTTTATATTATTCTTGAATTCAGCTAAGGGCAGTGTGCAAGTTTTTCTGTGTGTATGTGTGTAGGTGTCCGTGCATGCGAATGTGAGGCGATGGGTTTGTTCCAGTGGAAAGAGTTTAGTGCTGCTCCTTTCTGCAACTCCAATCTGCCACTCTATAAAACACAGCAGGATACTAACATGAACATGCATTTACACACCTACACACACACACACACACACACACACACACACACACACACACACACACACACACAGGTACAGTGTCACACATAATAAAGTGCACTTATTCAGCAGTAGCACTCCACACTGCGAGTCATAGCCATCAAGACATACACTCAGGCGACTCTCCATTAATAGAGACAAAACAGAAACTCAGCGCCACTTACTGTGTACCAGACTGAGTGCTTTCAATTGGAACGCTAGATATTTCCTACTATTGACTGACCATTATATATATGCACTGTATGTTTCCCTCACCGTGTGTTAAAACTGCTCCTTTCTTCTGAACATTTTTGTCACAGTTATGGTACAATACATTTACAGCAGTATGATACAGATGTTTAACAGTCCTATGTCCTGTCCAGTCTATGACCTGCTGGTGTCGCCGGACTGTCTGCCAGACTTGCTCCAAGGCAGCCTGAAGAACAAAGGGCGAGATGAGGCCTTCCTCCTCTCCTCCTTCAGGCTCCACAGCAAAGCCCCCACCTCTCTCTACAGTGTCATCAACCCCAAAGACAACACCAAGTACCTGGAAGTCAGCATGCAGGCCAAGCTGAGCAAGGGTGAGTTATTCTACTAACGCATACTCTATATGTGTTATATGTTAATCAGACTACATTATCAGCTGTCCATTTTAACTTGTGTTCTCCTGCTGCCTCTTTGTTTTGCATTCTCGCTTCTCTTCATCTCTAGTGACCGTTCGTTACCAGAAGACCGACGGCAGATTTGTCACCACCAGTTTCAACCACCCTTCCCTGTCAGATGGCCGAGATCACCATGTGATGCTACATGCCAGCGGTCTACAGGGTGGTCCACCTCGCCTCAACATCTACGTAGACTGCAGACTGGTGCACACTTTGGAAGATCTGCCAGCTGCGTTTGGGTCACTTCCTCCTGGTCCTAACAAGGTGGCACTTAGGACCCTGCAGTCAAGTGGACAGGTGAATAAGACATAATAATAACATTTGACAGCATAGAAAAGTAGTAAAGTCACAATATTACAGTGTAAATATGGATACTGTTTGAGCTGTGCAATAACTCGGTAGACATGTGCCACATGCATTTCATTCCAAGCTATCCCTGTCTTTTATTCCTGTGTAAGGATGAACTGACAGACTTGAAGCTGGTGATAGAGGACACCATAGACAATGTGGCGACTTTGCAGGACTGCAGCATGGATCAGCGTGAATCTCTGCAGCTGCTGAGTGAGAACAGATTGCAATTGATTGGCTTCACCTCCTCATTTGATCTTGAACCTGGTAGATGTGTGTTGTGTATCTAACTCTGATTTGTGAAATCCACTCAGGTATCCAGGGAGGCATGACAACACACGACCAGGCCACCATGCAGGAGCTGAAGAGCATGTTATCTGAGATGAGGGAGCTGCTCCAGAAGCAGGTAACCTGTGTCCCAGTCTCGTGTGTCTCACACGGGTAACTCCTGATGGGAAGGGAAAACACAACACAATTATAAAACTGCTCAGGATGACTTGGGGAAAATAGATAATTATTAATTAAGTATGTTAACTCAGTTCCAATTAACAGTCCAATAATTTGATGATGTTGTTGCCATCATTATGGTTGCTCCTTTAAAACCAGGTTGATCCTGAAATGAAATGAAATGGAAAAGGTGGAAGAATGTGGGCTGATACACAACCATTTCGAATTTACTTTTTCTTCAGGATAATATTGGTTTTGCAAAAAAAATCAGCAATTTGTTATGAGAAGTGAGAATCCAGACTGTGAGCACCTGCTGGCGCACTCTTGTTTCAAGACTTTATGTAACCTCAGCAGCAGACAGCTGAGTAAAAACGAAATTCACCTCAGCAGCAGACAGAAGTGGATGATTTCAGATCGTCATTTAAGGCCGAGGATTGTTAAAAGAAAATACATCAAAGAGGGAGCCTGGGGCAATAAAGTGCTTGTATATACTGTAGTTCAGCATCTCAGACTTGTCAGACACACTGAGAGAATCCTTTAAATAAGGAAACAGATCACAGCAGCTGGGCTGCATGGTGGTGCAGTGGTTAGCACTGTCACCTCACAGCAAGAGGGTCACAGGCTCAAATCCAGCTTGGGGCTCCTCTGTGTAGAGTTTACATGTTCTCCCTGTGTTTGCGTGGGTTTTCTCTGGGTTCTCCAGCTTCCTCCCACAGTCCAAAGACATGCAGTTTAGGTTAATTGCCCATAGGTGTGGATGTGAGCGTGAATGGTTATCTGTCTCCGACCTGTCCAGGGTGTATCCCGCCTTCGCCCAATGCCAGCTGGGATCGGCTCCAGCCCCCCCGCGACCCCCAACGGGATAAGCGGTTGAACATGGATGGATGGATCACAGGAGCTTGCCTTAGCAGAGACACAT
This sequence comes from Pterois miles, assembly GCA_947000775.1. Taxonomy (NCBI): domain Eukaryota; kingdom Metazoa; phylum Chordata; class Actinopteri; order Perciformes; family Scorpaenidae; genus Pterois; species Pterois miles. Next base: position 5,944,614 of record CAMQGK010000334.1, on the reverse strand, counting down.
TTTCTTAGCTTGTCTCATTCAGATTTTCAACAGTTATTGAAACATAATATTTAGATTTGCCTCCAGTGATATAAGCTGTAAAGTGATAACACAATTATCTAGCACAGTTTGTCTTGACTAACAGTTTGTTTCTGGTTAAGATTAAAGAGACAACTTTTCTGAGGAACACCATCGCAGAGTGCCTTGCCTGTGGTAAGTAGTACCAAAACTAGGATCATTTATACAGTTTTTAGATCATACTGATAAAGTCACATTTCAACAAGGTGCTTTCATATCTGTCTATGTGTGTCCGCAGGTCTCGGGGGCGATCCAACCAACACGGATTCAGGTCCGGGCCAGTTTGTCATGCAGCCTCAGCCTTTGACTCAGTGCCCACCTGGGACCTGCTTCAGACAGAACATGTGCATCCGTTCAGAGTCAGGGGGTTTCAAGTGTGCCCCTTGTCCTGATGGATATACAGGAGACGGGGTGCACTGCGACGATGTAGATGAGGTATGGATTATATGTTTCTTGTTGTCTCTGCAATCAGCAAAAGTAGCACTAGTTATCATATGACCATGTTTTTTTTGGGTGTGTTTTAGTGCCAGTTCAACCCATGTTACCCTGGCGTCCAGTGTGTGAACACTGCTCCTGGTTTTCGCTGTGAGAAATGCCCTCTGGGATTCAATGGGCCAGAGATAACTGGAGTGGGAGTATCCTATGCTAAGTCCCACAAACAGGTACAACCAACAAAACTACTACATTGTGTATAAAACATTTTTCTGTTTGATTCATCAGTGAATAGAGTCAATTATCTGAATATGAATATTTTCCATCTGTTCTTTCCAGGTGTGTGATGATATAGATGAGTGTCTGGGCCCCCCAGAGAATGGAGGCTGCACTGCCAACTCACACTGCTACAACACTATAGTAAGACTGCTCTGTGGTTATTATCACACTCTCTTATAGCAGGCCCTGGTTGTTGACTCAGTGTTGTCCTCACCAGGGCTCCTTCCGCTGCGGAGAATGTAAAACTGGCTTCACAGGTGACCAGGTGAAAGGCTGCCATGGCGCCAGGCTCTGCCCCAACAGTCAACCCAGCCCCTGTGACACCAATGCCGAGTGTGTTGTGGAGAGAGATGGCAGCATCAGCTGTGTGGTAAGAGTTCAGGAAACAATGACGTTTTGTGTAACCCTGGATTATGAATGTGAATCACTAACTGTTTTACATTATGTACACAAAACATCATGACATACCTTTTTCTTCTTGTGTGTGTGTTAGTGTGGCATTGGTTGGGCAGGTAATGGCTATGTGTGTGGAAAGGACACAGATATTGATGGATATCCTGACAATAAACTCCAGTGCAGAGACAACAACTGTAAGCAGGTACTCATTTCTACAACCCCTACACTCTTTTGCGTTGAATCCATGCTAGTATTAGGAATTAATGCTGTCTTTTGCGGTGTTGTTTCCAGGATAACTGTATGTTTGTGCCAAACTCTGGCCAAGAGGATGCAGACAGGGACGGGATGGGTGACTCCTGTGACGATGATGCAGACAATGATGGCATTATAAACATAGATGTAGGTAACTTAGTTCCACGGGACCAGCATACAATGAGCTCTCACACATTTTGGTAGGCTCTAACATTTGAATTTAAGCCCATGCACTATAAAATCCCTTTCCCTGTCCTAGGACAACTGCTGGCTCGTCCCTAATGTTGACCAAAGAAACAGTGATAAGGATCTCCTTGGTGATGCCTGTGACAACTGCAGAACAGTCGACAACCCCTCACAGAGGGACACTGATGAGGACGGGCTGGGAGATGAATGTGATGATGATGTGGATGGAGATGGTAAGTGTGTTTAATGTCATAGTCACATATAGTGTTGTGATTGCTGCACATCATGAGGGGCAATGTTTGTAAGTGGTCACTTAATAGGTTATAGTCATTATGTGGGAGGTGTTAGTAACAGGGCCATTACTGTTTTTATTGCATCAATTAGAGGTAACACATTGTGAAACCAAATGGCTAATATTCACGTTAAACAACTAGCGTGTCTGTGAGGGTTATCCAAGCCACAGCTATCTGGACCAGACTGTCTTTACAACCCTAGTGTTGGTGGAAAGTGTGTTGCTTTCATTGGACTGGCAGCACTTTATCTGTTCAAAACATCCCCTGGTATTTCTTTGTGTCTGTTTCCAATTCACATTCTCTACCAGTTAGATCATTTGCATTCAGGGAAACTACTCAAGCCTCATTAACAAAAAACTTCACCAGAACACCAGTAACACCAGTAGAAAGTTAAATGTTTAAATGTTCCAAGTGTGATCCGAAGTGTTGTCTCATATACTTCCCTTGACTCTCCTTTTAGAGCACCTCTCATTTGTTCCGTTGGAAACAGTTTTTTTAAACTTCTTACCCTTGTGCGTGCTGACATGTTTACCTTCATATGCTTGTGCATGTTGCATGTTACGCACTGTTTGTTGGCCGTTCATTCTTTTTGGCTGAGCTCCCGCCTCTTGATCATTTGGTTATGTCTTTAACTCCAAGGCTGGATTGCTAAGCGCTTGGTCATGTCTGTCTCCTCTAAAAGCATTTTTCCACGGTAAGCCTCTGCCAGGCATGGAAGGCCACTGGAAACTATTTCACCTTCAACAAACACTGCCATCTGGTGATACGTTCGACAGACTGTGTCTGTAGGTTGTGTTCTGTCATGCTTTTTACATTTTCCTATCAATGTTTTTACACATGGCGCAGTAATAAAAGTGCTGAGGTGTTTATGTTCACAGGCTTTAAGAATATCCTTGACAACTGCCAGCAAGTCCCCAATGCAGACCAGAGAGACAGGGACTACGACGGGGTGGGAGATGCCTGTGACAGCTGTCCTGATATGGCCAATCCTAACCAGGTAACAAACCAAACAGCTACCTGAAAAAGATTCATCCGCTGCCACAACTTTGACCAACAGTGTTTTTTTTTTTTTCTACTTGCAGTTTGACTCAGATAATGATCTTGTGGGAGATACTTGTGATGACAACATAGACAGGTAGAGCCACTGTCATGACCTGTGGTATGAATGTATATAAAGATGTGTCAAGTGTTGCCACATTTAACCTGTCCTACCTCCTCGCCAGTGATGGCGATGGCCACCAGAACTCAAAAGACAACTGTCCCACAATCATCAACTCCTCCCAGCTGGACACTGACAAAGATGGAATGGTTTTAATCTCCTCTTTCATACTTTAATTTATTTAATGCATCATGTTTCATTAATTCTTCTCATGCATGCCGACATACTCCAAATGTGCAATTTTATCTTGATAGGGAGATGAATGTGATGATGACGACGATAACGACGGTGTTCTGGACGAGGATGACAACTGCAGACTAGTGCCCAACCCAGACCAAACGGACACAGACAGTTAGTGCCACTTCGTTTGTTCCTGGGTGCGTACAGTGTGTACACTATGTGTTTTTGCTATGTGGTGCCTAAGCTGTGTCCTTGTATTTCAGATAATGGAGTTGGAGATGCATGTGAAGGAGATTTTGACAAAGACAACATCATTGATGTAATCGACCACTGCCCAGAGAACGCTGAGATCACCCTGACCGACTTCAGAGCCTATCAGACCGTAGTGCTGGATCCAGAAGGGGACTCTCAGATTGACCCCAATTGGGTGGTCCTCAATCAGGTCAACAATAGTTGAAGTTCAACCCCCTTTAATACCTAGCGTCTGTTACAGTGTATTACAATGTCTTTTTCAGCACTAACATATCTAATGAGTCCCATAATAGTACAAATAAAGTGAAGCCGATCTCTTTTGTCCTGACAGGGCATGGAGATAGTTCAGACCATGAACTCTGACCCTGGCCTTGCTGTAGGTAAGCACAGACTACCCTCATACTGTCTCATCCCCAACTGCTTTACATAATGAGAATATTTCTTCTTCTGCCTTTGCCTAATACGTTATGTCTTTCTTTTCCATTGTTCACATCTGTAGGCTACAAAGCTTTCAGTGGGGTCGACTTTGAGGGGACATTTCACGTGAACACCGTGACGGATGACGACTATACTGGCTTCATTTTCGGGTACCAGGACTCCTCCTCCTTCTATGTGGTGATGTGGAAACAGACAGAGCAAACCTACTGGCAGGCTGCACCCTTCAGAGCCGTCGCTGAGCCGGGAATACAACTCAAGGTACATGGCTGCATTTCCATACAAACTCACATACTGATAGCAGCAAGCTACCATGCAAGGTGCTGGCCTGGATAACTGTCAGGGGCAATTTGTGGTTCAATGTCTTGCCCAAAGACACTTGGACACTTTGACAGGTGGACAGGAGGATTAATTTACAAACCCCCTAAGTTGTAACTGGTGTGTTTACTTCCATCATTTGTTGTTTTCCCTCTCTGATGCTATCTGGCTCTTTATCTCTACTAGGTTGTGAAGTCAAAGACCGGCCCTGGTGAGTACCTGAGGAACTCCCTTTGGCACACAGGAGACACCCCCGATCAGGTGCGTCTCCTGTGGAAGGACCCCAGAAATGTTGGCTGGAAGGACAAGGTTTCCTACCGCTGGTTCCTCCAGCACAGACCACAGGTTGGATACATCAGGTACAAACATCGGGACACACACCAAACTCTCAGAGACACTCTACATACTGTGATCTGACTGAACTAGTTTCTCCTTGTGTGAACCAGAGCTCGCTTCTTTGAGGGTTCAAAACTGGTGGCGGACACAGAGGTGATAATTGACACCAGTATGAGAGGCGGGAGACTGGGCGTGTTCTGCTTTTCTCAGGAAAACATAATCTGGTCCAATCTAAAGTACCGCTGCAACGGTGAGTGTCTGCAAGTTAAAGACAGTCCAGTCAGCTACATAAACTTTAAGTATGTTTCTTTTTCTTTCTCGTCCCACAGACACTATTCCTGCTGACTACGAGGAGCTCAATGCCCACAACACAGAGTGAAGCCAGAGAGGGGGAGCAATCCATCAAGGAAACTTGAGCCCTGATGAAAACGTGGATGAAAGAAGCAGAGCTGTGCTGCTGAGAACAAAGAGGTGGAGGAGGACGCAAATTAGGGGGAAAAAAAATGAAGGTGAGAGGGAACGTGATGGACAGATTTTGTGAAAGACTTTTGAGATGGTATTTTAACTTTGTCTTTCAAATGAGAGGGTCTTAGGAAAGCATAACATCGGGCATTGTATACTTTAATTGTTTATAACTGAAGCCAGTACATCTTGTATAAATCAGCAGGTTCTGTGTATAGTATGTTAATGCATTATCTCAAATACAAATTTATCAGCATTTTAGGATTACTGTTAAAGATGCAATACTGTTTTTTGAATATTTTGCAAGTACAATAAAATTTGAAGCATTTAAGAAAATCACAGCAGGTTCTATGTCATTTTTTACGAGACACTGTTATTTATCTGTAAGAAGGAAAATATTGGCTAATAAAGACACCACGTGGCGTTCAATGGATGTTTTATTGAAAGAGTGTGAACAATGAACTGCATGGCACCCACATCTCCATATTCACACACTACTTGGTCCAAATGTATTCCTGTATGTTATGGTAGTACACAGCCTTCACAGCAGGCCATGCTATCTGATTTAGTTTTTTGTTAGATTTATATCAAAGCTGCAGAGCACCATTTCATTTCTTCATTCATACCAATAGTTAAAATGCAGAAATGTTTTTTAAAAAAAAAAAAAAAAAAAAGACAAGTCACATGACAAAATTTTGCAGGTATATAAAGCATAAATTGAACGAAACATCCCATAGAACTTAATAAGCCAAAATGTACATCGAGCATGTTAAGAGCACAATCAAACAAAAGGACATACTGATTTATTGTTGAATGAGAAACAAATGACTGGCAGTTGACAGTGTGCAAAAACAGTCTGTTACACAGGTAAACAGGTGAAGGTCTTTGTGTGAATTTTAACTTGACAATAAACTCAACATCCAGTGTTGAATAACTCACTAATGAAAGCACTCATGCTACATTATTCTGACCACCATTATGAGCTGACAACATGTAACAAAAGCCTATATAACTGTATACAAAATAGCTGAATTGTGTTTGTGTGTGCATGCAAATACATAATGTTTCACTTGTATTTCTCTCTGTAACTGACCAAACAGTTCTGATTGAGTAGTTGGTTGTTTTCTGACATCTACCTTTGGCAAACATTCCTCATCTGTGACACTGCAGCTCTTCCAGAGAGGCAGCACTCCACTCATGTCACTCTTAGCAATAAGGCTGATTTGAAGAGCACTGCCCTGTACAACAACGATGACTGGAAATGTTGTACAGACGACATGGATTTTCCTAAGAAAAGATCTGGCTCAAATGGAGCACTGACATTAATAAAATGTGAAACATCCTTGTAACCTAAGTGGAAACTTCACAACACTGCGTATAATATCGAAAAGAGCTTGTTCCGTTGCATAGAAAACTTCTACAAAAGGGAGCAATATAACAAAGCACACAAACATATACAGCTTACATGTGAGCCTGAGAGATGAGTTCTTAAACAGAGTTGGGGACAAATCTAATTCAATTCATGCCACATTCCTTACCAAATGATTTCTGATTTCTTAATACACAATTAAATAAATACAATTTCTCTTGTAACATCTCTAACCTGAAATACATTTGTCCCAAAACTTGCTACAACTTTATGGTCCAACTGTACAGAAGTGAAATGCCTGGAGAGTAAAGCAAAATTCAAGAAAGACACACAGGAAATACTTACAAAATACACTTTCAAATCTGAAATTATGAGGGAACCTATACGGGCATGGTGCGGCTCATGAGTCACATTGTACTGTAACTCAACTCTCATGATTCTTTATGTAATTTCAAATCTGTAAGTAATATAAAACTCCATGAGTAAGTGGTAGTAAAAGATAACAAAATTACCATCAAGGTATTAACAGCTCAAAACTGTAAAACAAAGTAAAATAACACTAGCATATAAAACATAAAGGCAACAGAAAATCCTCCATTTCGAACACTGAGGGTAGTGTAGGGTTGTGTTTCAAGATACGGGGGGGAGGGTTGTGGTCCCTTGGCTCAGCGTGAGAGCCTCTGCCTGGCCATGTCTGCCTGACTCTAGTGTGGTGGCGGGCGTCCTAGGCCTCAAAGCGCTTCGGGCAGATCATGGGAGCGATGAGGGTCAACATGTATAGGACTAGACAGACCCAGCAGGAGACAATCTTGATCCAGAACACTGACCAGCTCCCATCTAACAGCTTCTCAATCTTATGGTCATCATAACTGTAAACGTGAGCACAAAGTGAGAAGACTGAGCAAAGACGCATTAGCAGCTAAATGCTCCACTATGTACATCAGCTAGACAATCTGCTATTTGATGTTCAGCTGGAAGCAGTGGGTTCTTTTTATTCAGAAAACAGATGCCTGTTGCAACTGATATAAATGTCATGAGAGTGATGAAAGTGAACACAAACAGTAAATCTGCAATGAGCTGAGATATGCTACAAAGCTCTCTTAAGCTGAGGGAACCGCAGAGTCTAATCCCCTGTCGGTTCATCACAAAGTGCAACCTTCGGTTCTGAAGAATGTGGAAGTGGCTTAAAATAAAAGTCTGACTGTGCAGAAGTCTATGAGAAAATGAGCCGAAAATGCATGGTGTAACTAATAACAATAGTTCATTTCCATTAAGTGTCCCAGAAAGCCACATTAGACCCTGGAAAATGACTGATATTACTGAATTCTATATTAATATTATTGATTACACTTGTGCCTATCAATGATCCAGACATGCCAAAATGTCTGCTGTGAAAAAGGTTTGTTAGCAAAAGGATAGATACATTTCATTCACCATTACTTTATCAATTTTATACATGAAACAAAGTAAAATATTGACTCATCCAATATTTTGTATGGTATCAAACACTACCTGCATGTTGATATTGTTAAAGATTTTTTCAATCAATCAATCATCATCATCCACAGCAACTGGACACAAGCAGAGTACATCACTTACTGGAACCAGTTAGTGACGGTCATCATGACGTAGAGGGACCCCAGGAAGAAGACCGAATGGAAGCAGGAGTAGCCATAGATTGTTGCCTCTCTCTCATCATACACCACGTTCTGGCCCCCACCAGTCCTCTCCTCATCATATTCATCTAAAAAGCACACATTAAAAGGTAAGGTTGGTACAGATTTTAGAAACACTCTTTACACCCTGAGTCAGTCATAAATCAAATGCTCTGAAATAAAAGAAAAAAAAATCTGGTATCTGTGGCTATAGGACAGCAGGACTGTCATAAACCTGTCCAATCATTCAGCCTGAATCTAATGATTAGACGGACTACCTACACCTCTACCTGCACACACTCTGCCTGTGTACTCACTGCACATCACCAGAGTCTCCCACAAGCTCCTAGCTTGACAGCTGTGAGTACTAACAATAGCCATATTCGTTGTTTACGTTCATTAAGATAATTTGGGGGGAGTGGCTTTGAAGGTAGGCCTGAAGCAATGGGCTGTCAGTATCGATGACTCATCTTTGGAGCCAGTGCTGCTAACTACTTTCATTAGAAAAGAGTTGACAACGCTGGGTTGGGTTTTTCAGCTGGATAACTTCTAATGTGAGAAAAAAACTAAAAGCACTGATATCACTCTGGACTTACTAATTTAAATTATATGTAACTCACAAATAGAATATGATATGAGTGGTGATATATGTACTTTTTGTGGTTATATTTGACAACATATAACTGTTTTATTTCCAGCAGGGGGCAGTGTCAGCTTACCCACAATACCACCTTGCTGCTGGTCTTGCTTCACTGTGTCATACAATCCTCCTAGTAACAGTGACATCATCTGTGTTTGCTGACCAATACTTTCTCACCATCCTCAATCTGGCTGAAGAATAGCAATGAGCATAGCCCCTCTGAGCACAAACACTACTGCTGGGGACATAAGCATAAACACTGAACAGGTCGGAGAGGCAAGGGAGGGAAAAAAACAAGACGTGATAGTGAGGAGAGATTGACTTTCCTCACCTTTGTCATCTCCAAAACAGAAACAGCAACGAGCTCTCTGCAGGATAAAAAAAAACATACAGGTTACTACCACACACACATTATGTCTCTTGGGCCTAATTTTTTTTAATTTTATAAGGGCGTCTAATTGGGAATGTCTGGTCAGTCAAGTCCTGGTAATTCGTTTAACCAGTTTGTATATTTCATTAACCCACACACCTTGTGCGATACAAATATTTGTGTGTTTACCTCAGCCTCCGGCTCACTGTTCCTATACACTCTGAGTGCCGCAGAGCTTCGTCTGGTGGTGGACGTCAAGCTAAAGGGAGGGTGGAGAAAGATAGAAACAGATGGAGGGAGAAAGAGGCTGGAATTCTGTCACTATGTATTTTTCCATTAATTTGCAGTTTCAGAGTGCTGCAGAGTCTAATTCCCTCTCCTTCAGGGAAAGACCACAAGAGACATGATGCTTCCACTTGATGGGAAACACATGTGAACCAACACAAAAAGATGTAGTTCTCATCGCTCACACCCATAGCTGAGCTACAGCCAATCATGCACTGGCTCTCCAGAGTCACAGCCAATCAAAACTACGCTGTCTCTGTCGCTATAGCCTGCCATGAAATACATTACTTTTATTCCACAATGCATAAAACAGAACTTCTGTTAATGGGTTTGGATTGTAGCCTTTACATAATCTCTCAACTCTTTAAATTTAATGATATAGCACTAAAAAGAGATATATATGTGTGTGTGTGTGTGTGTGTGTGTGTGTGTGTGTGTGTGTGTGTGTGTGTGTGTGAGTCTCACCAAGAGTAAAGGATGCAGCCAAACAGGATAACGGTTCCAAATGCGGTGACAATCTTCTTGTCGCTCTCCGTCCCAGAGTTGAAGGGAAACACACACACTGTGGTGTTCACACCATCTCTCTCCACCACTAGACCGAAAGAAAGTGCAGACAGAGATTGATGAGGCAAAAGAATAAGTAGAGGAAGTATTGTAAGGAGTAGGGAGACTGCGAAAGATGCAGTGAGAGTGTGTGTGTGTGTGTTTTGGCACAGTGTTAGAAGAGAAGGAAGGGAAAAGCTAATGGAGACTTAGTATTACATGCTGTAAGTACAGATGTGCCAACAGCCTTAATAACAATATACAATACACTTTAGTGTTACTTAGGAGGCATGTGCTGATATTAAATATTTATGTTAAGATTGTCTTTACTATAGTATCTCAGCACAGAGTATTATCTTGACAGCTACTGCGACTGGCGCTGTAGGGATGGAAATATACCTCAGACTACAGTCATTTGTTTTCTCTAAAGCTCTCAGTTAAACATTTCTGTCTTCATCATAGAGATCTAAATGCCTTCTCTTAGACAGGTCTCATCTAGCATTTGGTTTATGTTTCTCACTCTTGTAACACAACATTTCCCAGATATGCAGGATTCCTTATCAGCTCTGATAACAGTGAACACTTAACTGTCAAATCTGTGCCCTCAACAAAAACAGAGCAGTTTTTTTACTTTCTGAAAAGGAGCTGACCCCCTTTTTTTCCTTAAGTATGCGTTTTATTGTCTCATTATTGCTTTATTTTGACCAGAGGGCCAACCAACTTTGATGAATATATATTGTATGTGTGTGTGTGTGTGTGTGTGTGTGTGTGTGTGTGTGTGTGTGTGTGTGTGTGGCGTGCGTTCCCATTCCACTCTGACAGTGTGCCACTGCAAGAAGAGCAGCTGTGTGAATGCCAGCTTAGTGGTAATACAGAATGGTCATGTTTCACATAGTGTTCACTACAGCACTAATATGCCTAATCCATGACTCATCATAAATGACACCTGTTCGCCCAACTTGATAGCCATCAGTCTGTCCATACTCACTTTCTTTTGGTTTGCTGGAGAAGGCTGAGAAGGTGAGGTACATGACATACACACTGATGACCCCTGGCTGCAGCAGGCCTGATGTGGGTTGCACTGCAGGGACACAAAGATGATCAAAGGATTTAATTATCACTGGCTACACTGTAGGACTGCCACCTCTTAGTCACCAATTCCTTTTCATGACTTATTTTCAAGAAACTTATGAGCACATCTTCGGTAGACATAAGATTTAATGTGGTGCTTTTGTGATTCTTTGTGGAGAAACTAAAGTTTTACAGATCTGTCAATTACATTACCAAATCGATTAGTCGCCAAAATCGAATTTCTTTGGTCGAAGACAGCCCTTCTATATTGACAGAGACTCCTGAATTGGTGCATATGTATTTTACAAAATGCTGTAAATATCCTAGCCAACATTGTTACTTATTGCTACTTTCTATCATTATCCTGTCAAGTGTATCAAATGTGTTGCTATTTGTGAATTACTCTTTGTGTTAGTAGCTTTCTATAAATGGCATCTAAATACAAATGCTTGTATTTTCATTTGTATTACACAATAAAATGTGCTTGTGAGTGCAAGTCCTCACGTTTCTGTATGCATGGAGAGATGGCCAACAGGGAGACAATGAGACACAGGCTGCCGTTGATGCCCAGGAAGATCTTGTTAAGTAAGCAGGCCTCGGGGTCGGTGTAGAACACACCCATGAAGATTAAGGCTCCTACTGCACCACTGAACAGCATCAGAGTCACAAAGGCCAAAGCTGCGTACCACAGACGATTATACCTCACTCCTGAACTCCTGCAAGCAGAAAGAGAGAGGGAGAGAGAAAGCAGACAGCGGAAAGGAAAAACACAACATGAACAAGGGTAACGCAAATTAAATCAGAAAAAAAGATCAAGTGAATTGGGAAAAACAGAAAGAAAACAGACACAGGAGACCTAAAGAAAAATTCAAAGACAGAGAAAGTTAGGATTGGTGAGTTATTCCTGCACCCTGAGGAGATGAGAAGACAGGTTTATGGTTGCTTAAGTGCTGTTCTGGAAACTTAAGGTTTTAATAAAAACTAAACAAAGTGGGTAAAGTGCACAGACCAACACACATGGTGAGGTTTAGGTTTACTGCATTGCTTTACCAAACCTGACGTTTTGAAACCATCTGCTGTGGTATGTGTGTCTGTGTGGGAAGGAAGTGCACACTCCTCAACCATATGCATCCTGTGAATCTGCACAGAGCTGGGCTGCTGCCAAGCCTTCCCTCCACCCAGAAAAAACACAAAGCTACATGACTCCCTCTTCCCAAACTTTTTTCATCCAAATAACCCCACAGAAGAAGACGTCCCACCCTCCGAGTTTCTCATGAAAGCACTTCACTGCACCCATTTACAGGGTGTCCATGCTTACGTAAAGGAGTTGGACTGTTGGGTTACCGGGACCAAAGAGACCGCAGGAGAGAGAAGGCATGTTGCTCTCACCAGTTTGTGTTCCATCTGTGTGCAAACTCCACCAACAGCATGAGCTGGATCACCAGGAAAATGAACCCACCAGCTGCTCCTATGTAGCGCCACACTGTGTCATTGACCAGAGACAGGGAAAATGGTTTAGAAGACCATACAGCAGATACCTGTGACTGGTTGCACTTTCATGCTGCGAGATTATATTCAAACTACTGAAAAGATGGCAGGATTATTTAAGAAGTTTGTCTGGATGGTAGTATATTTGAGTGAGCTTGGAAAAAGCTGCCAGTAAAATCCTTAATTCTTGTCATATTACTTCCTGTGTCTCCAACTGTTTGCCACCACTGAAGTGAATATTATGTTATCTATCAAAGTATATTACAAATACCAGTTTTAAAAAAGATTACAGTAATGCAGGTTTACTGGAGAATATCCTCTCTTTACCTTTCAGAAAAGTTTCCTCTTCTGGGAGGAAGAAGCCTCCAGCGCAGCACGCCACTAGCACAATAAACTTCAGCAACCAGAACCTGACATTCAAAACAGTGATAACGTTAAAGGCTGTACATGAAAAACAGTAAAACAATATGCTAAAAAAAAAAACTGAAATAACATACAAAACTACTCCTGACAAACAGCTTCAATATGACATACAGGATTACAAAATGACCATTTGCATATCAATTACCTATGGCATGTCACCTTGAATTTTAAAACTTTTTTTCTTGCATCCCTCCACAGTGAAAACAGTGTAAATCCTTTGATGAATTTAAGTAAACGGGGTCCAACTTTAGAAGCAACAGAACTATATAAAAAAAATCTGTTCACAAACTTTCACACAATGTGCACAGTATAATCCAAGTCTTGTTAATCCAGTCGTATGCTCAGTACTTCAAAACACGTGCCAAGCGCAATTTTGCCACAATCATACTATTTAAAACACTTCTTCCTCCTCTACCACCATGCTAATGCTTGCACAAGCACACAGCAGGCCCATGTCAGTCCGATTTTGATGAAAGTGATGTATTTGGGAAGTACTAAGCATACGACTAGATTAGCGAGACTTGGATTATACTGCACACGTTGTTTATAAACAGATTTTTTTATATAGTTTTGTGGTTTTTAAAGTTAGGTCCCATTTACTTCAATTCATCAAGGATTTAATCAATTTTCAAAGAATTTTTTCCAAGAATTCAATCTAACACAACGATCATTTTGTGTCTCAAGTATTCCTCTAAGTCAGGATTTTGAAACGAACGAAATGCATGTATCAACTCAGAACATAGAGTATTACTGATAATAATGAAAAGCTGCCTGCGAGTATTGAACCTGCCTTCAGTTCAGTCAAGTGTTTTGTTTGGCTTTTGCCTTGGTGTTTACAGACGAGTACTACAGATTAAGGTTCCAGCTAGACAGTATAGATGACTGTATATTATTTAATGACTGACAGGGTGAAAGGTGGCTTGAAAGAAGAACAAGGTCTTCTTACCCGTTATGCACGGCCGCCCTGCAGCCTGTGCTGTTGTTGATGCGTATGGTGAAGATAGCGAAAAACAGGAAGAAGCAGGCCATGCCGAAGCACACCTTGTAGACGGCAGAGTAGCCAACCAGGGTTTTGCAGTTCTCCCCGGCATTCATCTGCTCACAAAACTCTTTGTAGAAGGGGATCTGATTGACGAAATCACAAACACTTAACATTAGATCATTATGGTATTGAAACCCCCTAACTCTGCTCATGTTTGTCTAGTGCACGACCTCAGAGAAAAGGCGCAACAGCGTCTATTATGAGTGTCACGCCTCTAAAGGAGCAGAAAGAGGAAACAGGCAGCAACAACAACCCCTCTTTCTCTCTGTGAAGCCCTATTTCATCCCTCGTTCTCTACAGGCTGTTAGAGGGGCCTTACAACTGTCAGTGTACACAAACAAAAGACACAGATGAATAAATTAACCGCCTTTTGTCAGAGAGTCAAAGGGATTGGGAAGAGCGAAAAGCAGAGAAAAAGGGAAATCTGTCTTAAAATAAATTTCCAAAATGCATATCAAACTACAGAAAGCTGCATAAAAAGAGGAGAGCACGAGTCTGTAAAGTAGATAAGGACTTTGCTGTGGCCTTCAACAAAAAATTGGAAGCGTTTCAGTGGCTCAGCGCCAACAGAAGAGACGGCCTTTGAGATGATAACCAGACTGGAGGCTCAAATATCTATTCCCTACACTGCTGCCCTCTGACTGCAGAGATGTGAATCAAAGCCAAACACAAGAGCTGCTTTTCAAACACTAGAAGAGAATTACAGATATTAACTTTCACATGATAACTGGTTTGGCTTTACTAGTTATTGGCAGAGTATTTTGGTCCTTGAGGTTGTACACATGGGCGAGATGCCAGTGGATTGAGTTGTCATTACCTCAGTGTGCAGCACAGTCCAGAGTCAGGTCACAACATAGAGTAAAAAGCCCGTTTTGGAGCTTTTGTCTCATGTTGAGGACCATATTAGCATGTCCATGGTGTCGTGATTAAGAGGGAAGGGGGCCGGCTGTTTCAGACAGCTGTAAATCTCTTGAGAAAAGACCAGCACTCTCATACGCACAATGGCTGCTCTCTTAGCCGGGACTTCCCACTGTGCTCAGTGTGCGACTGGCGGTGTGCGTGTTAATGCGTCTATATGTGTGTTTGTAACTCAGCAGGCTTTGCATGGGGCTATCAGAGGCCATTTTGTGCCTGGATGGGCTTTTTTCAGGGTCGTCCTCTCACAAGGAGACACACAGTAGGGAGTCTTTTTAATACTGTACAGTCAACACTGACAGAGAAAGAGAGAAGAAAAAACAGCATTAGATCTGTGAAAAATATCACTGTCTTCAAATAGCGCTCTCAGTTGTGGAAGCTTTCAGTCATTGCCATAGTAACACAGTCAGCTTCCCAGGCTTCCTAGTCTAATGAATGCTGATACAGTAACTGACTGTACATACTGTACACTACCTCGAAACTGGGACGTCAATATTACAGAGAAGGCAGGGTGAGATGGTGATGTATCACTACAGTCTCACATGGATAACTACTGCATATTTCCTAGAAACAACCACAGAGAGTCAGTCCGGTAATAATCCTGCATTATGATAATTCAAAGAAGTAACATAGAGGAAATAAAACACATGAAAGCTGTGTAGATCAAAAGAGAGGAGTAGCCCTCCTGTGTATCTCCTCTCTACTTCAGAGGCTAGGTGGGCGGTTAAAACAAAAAGCTACCATCCTGAACTCCCACCTGCTCGACTATGGCCTTACTACTGTGAAACCACACATGGGATCTCCAGGTAAAATAGTGGGTTGTCTGCTTTGCCTGTGGCAATGTTACAACTCTTTAATTTTGCCTAAGAAGGTAACACTGGTACATTCTCTCTATTGTGTTCTATTTACACCACAGAGCTGAACACAAAAGTCAGCTCACCTGACAAGAGAACATCCAGTTTTAAAATGTGTGGAGAGAGTATGTGTAACCTCAAAATACTTTATCTTTCCTTTTCAGTTCTGCTCCCTGTCAGCATGTGGTTCTGCACACTGCATTCTACTGTCTAAGGACCTTATTTATGTACAGTTGCTAACTTCCTGTGAAGTGAACACTGGGGAGAGAGGAGATGTAGTGGTAGGCCCAACGGTGTAAAAGGTCACAGTACTGAGGCTACTGTTGGCTTGGTTACTGTAGGATTTTCTATTCAGTGAACTAGGCCATTCACAAAATTACGACAGGATTAAGACTTTAAAGCTGCATATATAACCAGGGCTCTTTCCATTTTAAGATTCCATACTTTCCCAGCCTCAAATTTTCAGATTTTTCAGACCATATTTGACTTTGTGACTTGGGGTGCAGAGTATGCTGTGACAAGACAACAGTACTTCGGTGTGTCCACCATGGTTGGGATGTAAAAAATTAATTTACACAAAGTTTAAATCCAGCTCTCTTTTTCCCCATTTGGAATTGTCAACCAACCAGTTTTTGTATTCAGGATTGTCAATCCAGCCCTCATAAAACCTGCATTTACCCATCGCAGTCGTTCCGTCTACAGCCCTGTACAGAAAGTCAGATGACGTCTCACTGTCAAACATCTTGCATCTTTGGGCAATGCTGCTCTAGATGCAGAACAAATATGCTCCTCTATTATCAACAGGGACAGACTGGAACAGAAACACATCCTGGGACTTTGAGATAAAGTAGCTTTGGGCAGTAATTTTAATATCAATACTAATAAATGCTAACACTACTAATACTATTAAACTTTTGACAACAACAACCTCACCCTGGACTGTGCTCACTCATAATTGTAAACAAACAACTTGGCTGATCTGGTGGCTCCAAATGCCACAAAAAACACTGTACTTTTATGATCAATATATTTTTAGAAATTTAAATTCACCTGGATGAACTGAATTTTAAAATAATACACTCTCACTCACAGAACCACTGTAGATTTGCCTGTTGTAAAAATGTATTTGAATATATTTTATCCTGCTCACACATGCCTGGTTTCAGTTGTGAAAATCACACATGATTAAATAATCTTGAGAAGGACAACTAGACAACTAATTTTTATTTCCCAACGGTTATCATCAACTGGCCTAGACTCTGTCCAACTGGTGACGCCCTAATCATAACTATAATAAGCCCAATCACTGTACAGCATGTCACCCATTAACACCCCAGTAAGTCAGCAGGCACGCTGCTAGCTACACAACTGCACACACAGCAAACCATGACCTCCAACCAGAGTTGAGATTACATCATAACTTATCACCAGTCATCATTGTACCACGGAAGCACTTAACTGTTAGAGGCTTTTAGGACTGAGAGTTTCAGAGCCACTCAATGCAATCTCCATTTAAAATGATGCTGTTATGAAGCACAGATGAGAGCTTTAATTTTCCCTCTGTGCAGTTTCTTTCCTACTGTGAAGAAAAATATTTAGTGCAATTAATTGGAGACTAAATAAGTGGACCAGAGACCTAGAATGATTTACACTTGAGCTTTATTTTACCTCTTGAATTCAAGCAGAATCAAGTCAGCAATATATGTGTGACGCCAACTCTATTCTGACCATGCAGCTGGCCAGCAAGCTTCATGTGCGCAATGATCCAAACATTCCTTGGATGTAAATGAAACAAAACAACTGAGAATGTGTCTAGTGTAAATAATTTAAGTCTACGTGTGAGTGAAGATGTTTTGCTCGCTAACCTTTGCGCCAATCTTGGGAGGTGGGAGAGAAAAGAAAACAGGCTGGCCGATTATCTGAGGCCTTCAACCTGTACTGGGGTAACTGGGGTAATTTTTCCCTAACACCTACCTTCTTACAATTAACACTTTCAACCATAGACAATTCAAACTCTTCAAATTATATACCTAAATATACCTGTAATTTACAGTTTTACAAATAAAGCTTGTCCGTGTGTATGTCTGTGTTGCTCTGTGTGGTTTATGTACTTACATGGTTTCTCAACTCCTGCTCCACAGTGGGGGACATCATGATGACACAGATGATGGTGACCAGCAGGAAGTAGAGGGCGTACATGATTCGGGTCCCTGTGGACTGTTTGATCTTGGGGCAGCAGCTGCAGCAGCACGAGCAGGCCGCTGAGCCGCAGCAGCAGGCCAGCTGTACACAGAACAATGGAGAAAAGTGGACGAGATGGAAAAAACATTACCATATCAGTTTCACAATTTTCCACACCATGATAAGCCATCTGATACGGCCATAATCTATTTACAAGACATCTGGATAAGGGAGGACCTGGTTTGTGTATGCATTTTGTCAGCTATAGAGCCTGCACTTTAATTCCCTGGACAGAGGAAAACAAAGCAAAAAAAAAAAAAAAAAAAAGTGAAACGTTCAATAATTGTAACAAAAGTTTTGTAAAAATAAAATTTTAGAGAATGAGAGCAGTGGACAAAAGATAATAATAGACATACACAGAGACTAAAAATAAAAATAGCCCCTCTAATCCATAGACCCATAATTCAGTGAAGGCAAACTCAAACAAATAGAAGAAGAAAAACTTAAACAGGAAACGAAGGGAGGAACCTCAGAGGGACATGGGAGACATGGGAGGGGTTATTCTTCCAGGATGGAAAGACACGCAATGTACGGAACATGGACAGAAATAGCAATAGAAAAATACTACAGCTGGTTAAACCTTAGAGGCCCAAACCAATGAACTATAGACATTTTCATGAAACACTATAAAACACAATACTTCTATCAATGCAAGGTTAAAAGTTCAATCTTACAGTATCTAAGAGACAGGGACTATCAGTGTGATCAAAAGTTTGTAGCCATTGTGGCAAAAAATCATTGAAGCAGTATCTCGTAGCTTCTGATATATTTTCATAATTCAAGAGCTTCAGCTTTCACAATCCTGGGACAGTTACTATTAATTACTGCAGGTCTGAGCCAGAAGATAAAAATATAACAACTTTTTGGACAGGGGAAAAGTCGCAAGTGAAGACACCCGCCTGGGTGTCCCTTTGCTCATTCATGGTTTCTATCACAAGGGACAAATCCCTCCCCCTCCTTCGCAGTGGCAACCATTGGTCAGTGCAGACAGTGAAGTCTTGTCTAAAAGACACACTAAGTCACAGAGGCCTACTCTGTTTCGTCTGATGGGCCCTCATACAGGGGGACAGTCTCATAAAGACAGGCCCTGTGTTCTATTTAGGAAAGAGGAGCCTCTATAATTATACAGTATAGCATCTTTCTGTAGCCACCCCACCCTGCTTTTGTAAACCTCCTACTCCTCAGCCTGCAGAACACACACTGCTGTGGTGAGAGGTGATCATCTGTTGTGGTCTACAGTAAGGTGTGGCACCCTGTATAAGCCCTCATTGGTGCTTCGCTGCTGGAGGGCCTACACATTTTTTCCTTTGCATGTAGTCCCCTTATGGGATGCTACACATACTTTGCTAATGATAGGGAAAAGGTGCTGTGAGTTACATGTCAAGGCTAGTCCGACCATTGTCTCTAGGTATTGTCATTAATGGCATTAAGTGAGAGGTAACAGAAATTTTGTCTTCTTGAGATTTTTTAATAAAAGTCAAAATCAACATCTCTGTAAATACGAATTTCTTTTATTGTGTACGCTGGAGAGAAAAAAAAGTATCACAGCAAAATAATGAGGAATTAACCATCACTTTTATGAATGAAAAACATCTCACATACACCAACTTGACCTTCACATTATTTGGACACAATATCACCCTCAATTACCGATAAGAACTGGTTCCTGCATACACATAAATAGGCTTTGTTATCTATCCAGCTCAAGGTGAAAATATGGTAAATGCCGGTATTATTCTATTCTAAGGCTTCGCAGAACAAATTCACTTTCACCCGATAATACTTTTCTTGCTTACAGCAATCTTACATCACAATAAACTGCACTATACTTCATTTTGCACCAACCATCTTATTTTTTTGTATACATTGTACATGTTGGGGCATATTTTGCTTGTAAAATAGTATATAGTCGAGACAAACTTAGCCATTGTCTGCAAGTGTGTGTCCTAAGCCAGGGTCTGCAATCTGGCCACGGTGCACTGATGTAGTAAAGCCAGTGTGCAACATTGTCTGATGCGATGCGTTCCGCTCCAGATGCCAGTAATGCGCGGTATGCTGCAGACTCGTGGATCCACACAGGCACATGGTCAGGATCAAGCTGTCCTCTGCCCACATGGCTCTGCCTCTCTGCACACTCTGTCCAAGGGTTTCCCTGACACTCTTTTCTAGATGAACTTAATTGTTTTAAGCCCATGGCTGAAGAATGGTTACTAATAGCCTTGCCTTGTAGATACAAGCTGTGTGACGTTGGCTTGCTAGCGCTTTAAACAGATTCCCGTGAGAACTAAACTCAATTATGTTTCCACTGAGCTCTCTCAGAAAAACATTTCTGTCTGTTGCTCTTGTTAAAAAAGGCAGAGATAAAGGAAACCAAGGACAGAACACACTGCACCTTTTAGATCAGAAGCCAACAGTGTAGAACACCAGGGTAGCATTGAAAGTAAGGAATCCAGCCTTCATCTGAAAATCTGGATCGAACCCAGCCATTGCGATAGTATGTCTTGAGTGAAACCCCCCAACACCACAAGTTTATTAAAGCACGAGTAAATAGGTCAGCATACAGGGTTTACAAGTAATCCCTTTACAGATACTGTAATACATATATAAGGGAAATAGGTAAAATCATAAATTTAATATCCTCCTACTCTGGGTATGGTAAATGGACTTGCATTTATATAGCACTTTTCTAGTCTTCTGACCACTCAAAGAGCTTTACACTGCATATCAGCATTCACCCATTCACACACACACACACACACACACACACACACATTCATGCACTGATGGCAAAGGCTGCTAATGTGCCAACTTTGCCCATCAGGATCTAATCTAAATACTCATTCATCTCATTCACACAACCTTGGTGGTTAAATGTCTTGCTCAAGGACACACTGACATGTGACCAGATCAGACGGAGATCAAACCACAGACTTTCTGATTGGTGGACGACCTGCTCTACCAACGCAGCTGCCCCAATGGGTTGTGGGCAACAAACACAAATATTCTTTGATGCAAAACCAAACAAAGAATGAAACCAGTTTATTACCTATCAGGATTAGGAGTGATGTTAATAGCTAAGTCAGAAAGGAAGTGGGCCTTAGGCTCATACACATGCAAACTATTTACCAATGCCTGAGATACCACTGAAGAGTGTCTGCATGAAGAGATTTTAAAGACTGCCTTCAAGGCTGCATGTGGATATTTCTGCTTTTATGCATACACAGACTTCTAGCCTTGAAATTAAAACATGTTTTATGTATGTGGCCCCTGGTCCACATTTGACTACACACAGCTTAAGAGGATAAGCCGTGTCCTTTGTCTCTGCTGCACACACATCTTTCTCGGTGGCTGATCAATTAACCACAACAGACTGAAAGTAAGCAGGAAAAAAACGGGATGATTTAAGTCGTGAGGGTGTTTAGATTTCATTAGTTCGGGGGTGTTTCACCAGCGGACTGCACACAGTGAGAGGGGCCGAGAGCAAACTGCAGCAGAGCTGATGGAGGGAAAGAGCCAGGAGATGGGAATGTCTGGAGCAATTCCACCACACACAGATACAAAAAGTATCCATGGAAACCAACACTGACCCTACCCACTTAATGGGCCATCCACCCCCTCCTCCACTGCCCGCCTGCCCCACCAGCATGTCAACAGGTGGTCTGCGTGTCTGCAGTGTGCACCCCTACTTCAATATCAACAGCAACCCCCCACTAGCTGGTCATATTGCTGACCATCCTTCCCACAGATCATCATCACATGCCACAGCAAACATGGCACTCTACCTACTCAACACCCTAGTCAACTTTATCAGACTTCAAGTGTCTCACAGTCGTCCACCAAAAGCACCGAGCCTCACTGCACTGTGACTCTCAAGAAAGACTTGACTCTTTCTCACTCAGGCCGAAGCTCAGTGTCACTCTCTTCATCTCATTTCCTCCATCCTCCCCCACCCTGTTACTTGGAGGCTTATTGTTGTCATCTCTTTTCTTTTTTCCCCACCTATTTTCTCCTCTTCGCCCGTTCTTTGTGATCTGCAGCTGCCCTTTACCCTGTATCACTCACTCCCCACTAACCTCCAGCTGTTCTAGGGGTCAGGAGAAAGACGATATTGCTCAAAGCACACAGGAATCAGCTTTACATGGAGAGGATGGACACGAGTCAGGACACAGCGAGACACAGTGAGACTACCCTCAGGGAATGAACCTGAATTCCAATCAAAATGAAGCAAGTGGTTGCAGAGACAGAATGAGTCTGTATGACCTTTGACTGTTCAACAAGGACGCTGACCTACAGCTGAATGCTTAATCAACAAATGTGACAGTCCTGCACTTAGACAATCCAAAGACCACATCTGTGAGCCGTTTAACAGAGCAGTGATGATAATTACCATGTTATTTCCCTCCCCCATTCTCTATCTTATTATCCTCGATGCAGCAGTGATGAAAAGAATTGCTGAATTTAACAAACAGGAAATGGCAAAGGAAGCCTAAATCAAATATGCGGGGGTAAACTCAGCGCAAAGCTACGCAGACACAACTGTGCTTACGCAATACAAATACACCAACTGCAAAAATAGGTCACTCACTATATCATGGTAGGCACACAAAGGGGAATCAGGAGAGGTGTCGACAACAAACCAAGCAGCAATGCAGATGTGTCAACAATGCCTCCACAGGTTGAAGACACCTGACAACGACCCGTTCCTGCTGTGGCTGACATATATGTCCCCTATCAAGATTTGAACAGAGGGAAGAAACTTCACTGATTTGAGATGTTGACGCAATGTTTATCAGAAGTGGAGGGGAAAAGCAAACAGTTTTCAGTGGGAAAAAAGACAGACAGCCATGACTCACACAGCTGAGACGAGCACTGTCAAAACAACTTGACTGGAAAAATGTGGCATAACTTTTTCAATGGCTGCATCTGTGGGGTGTAAACATGGCTGTTCATTCATTTATCACATCTAATACTGTACATTCATCTTGATTCCCTGTCCTACTTTACTTTAGTACACTCTGCCTTACATAAATAGATGTTGCTCTAGTTGGCTACTTTAAAACCGAGGGAACTCCCTATTAGTTAGAGCATAATGATAGTGGCCACTGGATTAAGTTCACCACAATGAATCATGACAGACCAACGTCTAAGTCGAAGCTGTAGATGGTACACACCCTCTTATCTCAAATTACAACAATGCATGGGGCTGAACAGAGTGAGGAGAAACCACCAGAGTTAAAAAGGAAAAAAAAGAGGGAAAAGCAAAACAAAAACTTAAAACAATAATACACCAGGCAAAATCTTTCTTACACACACAAGTTAGGCTGGCCCAAGCTCCAGACCAGGCCTAATCCATTTCCCCTTATGTTGTGACTGACAGCTCCACTATTGTCCATATAGCTAGGCAGCTGTATACACACAGCAAAAATGTATCACTGCTCTGTTTCCTATACACAAAGGGAGGGCTTTGCTTCTCTCTTGGCAAATACAGCCCCTAGCTACAACCAACAGAGAGAAACTTAAGTCCAATGGACAGAAAAGAAACGAAAGACAAGGAAGTACTGAGGTACAGTGAAGAGCTGAAAAACTGGGTAGAAATGAAACAATCCTGTGCACACACAGGAGTCCGTCACAAAAATAACCAAAGGGAACAGACCAAACAAGAACAGGAAGACAGTCAAAATACAAAGCAATATGAGATCAACAGGCACAGGCTAATCTGACGTCATGCTGTGTTTACCCGAAGGCCTTTTTCACTTCCCAAAGTATTGTTTACTACTAGTGACGCTTCAGTTCGCAACCGTTGCACACAAAATGATGTGCCTCCTAACCACCTCAGCCTTACTGTGGGCTCAACTGATAGTAATGGCACCATGCAAAGAGTTAACTGGCATTTCACACAGTTACATCAGCACCTTCAACCCTTGCATAAAAAGACTAAATTACTGAGACAATACACAGGGAGATGTGAGAAGGAAGACATTAGCGCTGTGACAAATGAGATTTGACGGATACAACAGAGATGAAATATTGCTGGTGATGTTCCTGTGGGAAAACAAACTCCTGCTGACCACAGCAAAATTCCTGAGGGGAAGCTGAAAATAGCAGACATGTCTCACATGGACACAGTTATTCTGATCGTATGACTGACCCAGAGTTGTTTGTTGTGGCGGCTGCTACAGATGTTTGGTGGTCACTAACCCCTTACATTTATCAAATGCGTTTGATTGTTTTCCCTGATAAAGGTATGATAGCCAAGGCAAGGTGAACAGGGAAACACTTTTTTCCTTGCACATTCACAGAAGCCAGAGTTTAAGTTCACTGCTTGATGTCTTACTCAAGGACACTTTTTCATGACGGATGCTTGCTGGACCGCAGCCTCTAGCATACTCCAGGTCCTCTAGACTCATGTACCCTGCCAACGCTGCCTGTGCCATGGCTATGGTGCCTGAAACACCCACATGGTTTCAGCCCTGTCCCACACTCACAGCCAACGCTTGCAGCGCTTTGGACAGAACTCAACATTGAGCTAAAGCTTAGCCTACCCACTATCCCATCACAATATGGCATACATCCCTGATCCCACTGAGAAATTACAAGTGAGCTGCTCCCACACCACGCCTGCTGCTCTCTCCAAACCCACCCAAACAACACCCACCCTCCCTTAATATCCACCTCCAAGCCAGAGGAAATTAACAGACCACACATCAATTTGGGCTCCTCTAAACCTCAAGAGGGACACATATGCACACTCATTACAAGTATATACATAAATAGAGATGGCGACAAAACTAAATGGGTGTCTGTGACAGGGATTAGCACACCACCAGCACAGCAATACAAAACTGATTTTACTGTTTGCCCTCCCTTTTCTCTTAATCCTTCCCTGTTTCCATTCATCCTGTCTTTGAAAAGAACAGGAAATGGACGTGAGGTCCCCTTAGATGAGGGATGTGTCTGCGTAATTAAATTCCTGACCGGACCAGCTCAGCAGTGGTAACTCTGTGGTCAAAAACAGTTCATCAGCTGGATGAAATAAGATTCCCAGCACTGAAGAAAATCCTCTCCAACTTTACATATAAACCACTAGCTGCTGTAATTAGTTCATATTACTACTTACAGCCCTCAAATAATTCAGACACACACACAATGAAACCATCACTCACTGTCATTATTGATTCATTTAGAGATTATTGTCATGATGAATCCTTTAAAGTACACAGTGTCATAAAATGGTTTTGTCCTACCAAAACCCAAAGAAATTCAATTTACTAACATTTAAACAAAGAAAACCAGATAATGTTTGCAACTGAGAAGTTGGAACTTATAAATTTTGGTATTTTTTTTCTTTAACAACTAACAAATCAAACAGTTACTTTGACTTTAATAATGTAACAATCATCAGACTTGTTGTAGGTTTATTTTCAATTAACACGATTAATCAACAATATTGTCTGAGCTCTAAAAGGAATCATGCTATGAATAGGTGTAGACCTGAAAGGACTGCAACTAATGATTATTTCCATGGTCAATTAGTCTGTCATTTTGTTAATTAACTGATTAGTTATTAGGTTTCGATAATGTCAGATAATTGTGAAAAATGTTGATCAGTGGTTCCTAAAGCCAAAGATGACGTCCTCAAATGTCTCATGTTGTCAACAACTCAAAGATATTCAGCTTACTGTTATAAAGGAGTAAAACAAAAAAACAGGAGATATTCACATGTAAGAAGCTGTAACAGAGAAGTATAAACTTTTTAAAATTACTTATACAAATCAATCAATTATCAAAATAGTTGTTGATTAACTTAATAGTTGACATCAATTAAGTGTTGCAGCTCTAAGACTAATATGGTTTAGTATAAATAATTCAGCAATACTCTTTCATTAAAAAACAGCTCAGTTAAAAAGCAACCATTGACTGTATGTTCTAGATGAGGTATATCATGTTGTTTATATAAAACACAAACAAAAAGGGCCAAATCATCATTTCTACAGGATACAATATCATACGGCTCGTTTCCAAATGAGTCTGCCTTTTACAAATAGGTCTACATCTTTATATCATATCACTTGTTGTCCATAAACAATTCAGAAACACAAAAATGAAACTATAACACTTTGGGTGTGAGTATAGTGTAGAAGTACTAGCTAGTAATACGACTGGCCTGAAGTTTTTGAACTGGGGAGCAAGATGTCCCTCAGTGGCTGGAAAAGTGCAAGCTGAGTATTACTGAAAAGGAAACATGAAAACCACAATGAAGACGCATTTCTTGCAGAAATGCATCTTTCGTGCAGACAAGACACGTCCGAGCTATGTGAAGCCAAAATGTTTCGCTGTTTGCATCCAACACATGTGTGGAGACGCTCACAGTAGCTGCTGATAGCAGGTAAGCTAACATCACCGGACGGTTACTGTTAGCTAGTTGGCTCGTCTCTCTTTGTCTTCCAACGGCTACAACGTTACTACAGTGAAGTTATTCAGTCATATCAGTGACGGGATTATAAATGTTTTCACACTGTTCATGAATTATGGTGGCTGACAGCGGTCCCCGGGATCACCGCGACATAACAGCATCGCTGGCGGTCAGCGGCTACAGATATCGATCCAAACAGTAAACAAGACAGAAGTCGTCGTTACATCTAGCGTAACGCTTCATTGTAACGTGCCATTGTATCGTTCGAGTCCGCTGAACAATAAAAACAAACAACAGTAAGTCGGAGTACCGTTGCTCACCTGCGAGATACAACACGGAGTGCACATTTTGCGGGGAGACAATAAATAAAATCCGTAGAAGAGCTCGCTGTTTCAGTCGCTTTCTTCCTCCTCATGAAATCACAAGCACACGGGGAACAACGCGCCTGTCCTCCTCACGCCGCTCCGTCCTCCTCCTCCTCCTCCTCCCCCCTCCCTGCCTGCCTGCCTGCCTGCCTGGCCTCTGGCTCTCCTCCTCCCCCTCCTTAGTTCCTCCCTGTCTCTCCTCCCACTGCACATCACCAACAAAAAGCCAAACACAAAGCTGCCACACAGAGCATCAAGAAGTGGTTGAAACCAGGAGACTAAATAGACCATGAAAAATAAAGGTTACAGTATGCTTTCAGTACGGATCAAAGCCTCTCACACAGCCTGGCACACTCAGTAATTACAATAAAATATCACTTAATAGATTAAACATCAAGAAATATTACGGTAGAACAAACTATTAATGGGGCAGTTAAAAAAAAGGTAAGAAATTAAAAATGAGGTGGGCCAGGACTGAAAGACAAACAACAGAAGGGGAATGCTAGGGTACATGAAAAACATATACAGTACAAATTATAACAATCATTTTAATAATAAAGCTTATTATTTTACACCTATCGATAATAGGCAGTCACATGCTCATAATCACCCTAAGTCTGGCTAACACATAGGTAATGTGTGTCATTAAAGTCACTCTTTGTGTGTATTTTTTGCAGTGGGATAAAATAATTTCAACAGCTGTAATAACCACCAGTATAACAGATAATCATATTCCCAAGCAAAGTTTGGGCTGTAACAAGTTTCTTTTTTGTGTTATTGTGTCATGCTCCTAAAAGTACCCAGCCCACATGGAAAACACTAAAAAAAAACACTGTTGTGGTAAAACATTTTGTCAGGCATTAACATATCTCCTTACATGACATTGCAAAAAAAAAAAAAAAAAAAAAAGTTGTCCTCTGTCCCAGGCTCTACAAATGCAATCTGGCACAAAAAGTTCCCTTTCTAGAGCACACCTTTTTCATTTTACAAAAAATGTAGCTCTTAAATTATGATATATTGAGCTATAACATCTTCAGTCTCAACCAGATCACATCTTCAGAGAGACCAGTAAACCTGCCTGTTAATGGTAGTGTACCACCAAATGTGCACACAGTGATCTGTGACTTTTGGTTAAATTGTGCTTTACATAATGCTCTATTACTCATGCCAAAGTCTTCATCATCCCACTGCAGATCATCCCACGTGCTTATCTTGCTGATTCAGATATATCAGCAAGTATGACTTTCTCCCACAAACCCTGTGCCAACGTTCTGTAACAGCATGTGGGCAACAATGTATTGGTGGCAACAGTGGCTTTCCTGGCCGATGAAGTGGCCTTTGCATGAGCTGATAAGGCTGCTACTGTAGCTTTCTATGACGGCGCTATTTGCCAAACCTGTCATCTGACCCAGTCACCCAACACACACTGCATCACTCACCGCCACCACACAAAGTCATTGTGTCCCCTCTCAGTGCTGTATTGTGGGCAATTATAATTCGGCATGAATCACACAGGAAGCCTTTCTGAACTTAGGGGACCATGAACTCAAATCCATGACCCTCTGCACTCAGACTCAAAAAGCAGTCAAACTCAACAAGACCAGTAAAACATATGCAGATATGTTTGGGATTAAAGAAAATAGTCAGCCATACCTTAAGGGAAATTTAAGCATAATCACAGAAGCAGATGGCATTTAACATTACACTGGCCTCTGTGAAAGAATTTGATTTGATTAAATAAGAGAAAGACACAGAAAGTTTCCTCTGCGACATACTCTCATCGCTTCCTCTTCTACTGTCTTCTTCTCTAATCTGATCCTGTTTGACAGAAAACCAAAAGGGCAACAGACGGCCTGCCAGAGCATCAGGCCTCTGCATGTCAGACTGCGTTGGATCACAGTGACGTTGAAGAGGAAGGACATGGAGGGAACGATACATCTAGTGGCACACTGTTGCATGACACCATCAAGCCTGGCGTCACCCTGTCTGCCCTGAAGACCTCTTTCCCTCTGACACTCACAATGCTGAGGACATAAACCAGAACTACATTTCTATCCACACATATTCAGCAGGTGAAAAAGTATACTCTGTGAATACTAACATTAAGTTAGTGTGTATACTGTGGACGATTTGGGCGTTATTGTGTGAATTTGTAAACAGGAACATTCTCATAATCATGCTCTACTACTACTGAGGACACATATTTCTTAATAAATCATGTATTTCAATGTAGGTTTCATAGTGAGTTAAGACAGTCAGACCCAGGAGGAAAATCCCATATATACCATTAAATACATGAAATAAATCAGGTTTGCTTGTTTAGTTCTTATTTTCAGTCACATAAATATACATATTACAACAGGCTCCCAGAGCTTAGGCATCATTGTTACAATGAAGAAAGACCAGAGCCAACTCTATTGACCTCTGTTGTACATCAATCGATGAGATGCTACACACAGCAGCACCACAGGCACACTTCTCAACTGATTCAACAGCTACAACCTCTAAAATGTCCTAAAGTCAACCACATCTGAGCCTTTTTTCCCCTCTGCTGGTTTCTTTTTCTTTTCATTCCAGTGGACGATCCTGAGCAACGTGGGAAAGCTGAGCCACACAATGGTGCGAAGCTGGAGATCATCTTATTAACCAGGTCCCATCTGGTCAGAAAACAAGCTTCTTCTTCATCACAGCTGAAAATAATAAAAATGCCGTTGTTACAAAACATGATTTAAAAAAGCACTTGAAAACAATATGGCCACATACTGTATCTACATTACATGTGCATGTAAAACAAGCCTCTAATGAGCAATCTGCTAACCACTAAAGTTTCCATCGACTTCAAGTATTTAGAAATTCTCTCTGTAATATACTGTAGCACAGGGCATAGTGTAGGCAACCCAGATAAACCACAGGAACTGGAAAAGCTTTGAACCTCCCAGTAACACCAAGGTCCTCCTTCAGTAAAACATACCCTACCACGATCCACTAAACTGCATGTGTGTGTGTTTTACTTTGCTATATTCTGAATTTCTCACTGTAGTTAAATGTGCAGGCAGCACCCTTTGAATTGCTAGGTTCAATGAAGTGGTAATCTAGATTTATGAGTGTAGTGTGCATAACCATGAGAACACAGGATGGGTTCACTGGGCTAAAAATTCACAACATGCTATATGCATGTTTGGTCTGAGTGGGATGTTCTAAAATATGCAGATCCTTTCAAAAACATGCCACAAACATTTTGTGGCAGACACTGTTTAAACCACAATTAAAACAGTTTTACCATAATAATATTGACCTGCTTTATTTGACTTTGGGTGTATCAGGGGCAAGGTGGTACTTATATATATATGTCTGTGTGTGTGTGTGAGAGTGTGCGTGTGTGTGTGTGCGTGTGTGTGTGTGTGTGTGTTTTAAATGTACTTGTTGGATTAGGGGTACATATAGCAACTATGAACTAATATGTGTTTTATTACTTGTCTCCAGGCCCTCAATCTTCCTCTTGAGCCCGACTGTTTCCTTCTCCCTCAGAGCCTCAGCTGAACAGTTGGGTCTGGGGAGCTGGGGACCAGGCGTGGGTCCAGGTCGATTACTGAAGTACCTCATCTTCAAAGCCTGGCAAACGACACACAGTATAAACATGCCATCATCTGTAGATGGGCAGTCATTCCTCAAAGCTTCAGTGAACTTTTTGCCGCTGCATGGACATGAGCTAATGTGGAATCCTGATGAGGGAGTGTTTAAATCTTTTATACTTAGTGTGGGTTTCTGCTTGCGGCAAAGCTCCTCAGAGTTGTCCAATTTTGTCTGCCCATCCGCATCCACATAGTTATAAAAATCTGGATGTGCACAGACGGGCGAAAACCTGCCTCAACGAACCCCCATCAAGGGCCGTGTTTGGTGGTGTGACATCACTTTGACTGTCCAGACACTCGCAACCCTCGCATGTGTGGCAAACATAAATCATGCTTGAGGCAAAAATGTCTACAAAAGTATACTGCGTGTACGTATGTACATATAGTATCATCTTGTATATATCTATCTTTGTCATATGAGTTTCTGGATCAAGTCTGATTTTTTTAAAAAATGCAAAAAGCTTTAGGAAATCAACTGTTTCCAAGAAATGAAAAACATGCCATACATTGTTTTATTCCTTGTATCTTACTTTTTATTGTTCCTTTCTTTCAATGGTGCTTTTTTTGCTGTGAAGAAACTTGCTTTAAAAAGAGCAACATTATGCTGATTACTGAAAAAAGTCACAGATTAAAAGACATCTGGATGTGTTTCCTAAACATCATGTTGATCTGACTCACCATTAGTGAAATGGATGAAATGTTTAACTTTTGATTGTATCATTTTCCTGTAACATATTCACTCAGAATCTGCTACGGAAAAATCAAAAAATAAAATAAAAATACTCAAATCATTAAACATAAGAACACCACAGTCCCCACGTTTTTTAGAAAACGAAATGCAATTCACATATTTCTCTGAACTGAAAAGGAAAAATGCTCCTTTTAGATTTTTAGGCCAGCTGTGGTTTTTAATGTCTGCACACAATTAACCATAGTACATTGCTCTGATAATGTGAAAGAGAGAGTAGCTTCTGTGCTTTAGTGGTGTATTACCTGTGGAGCTGTGGTCCTTGTCGAGGGGTTAAAGGTGAACAAGGCCTGCAGCAGCTCTAGCAAGTCGTCTCCAGCTGCACTGAATATATGTTCCAGAGGTGTGCCAGGAAATATCTTGAAGGACACATAGTCTGGTAGACTACTCATTCCCTGCAGACATATAGAGAATATGACAAATTAAACAAGGATCCTCACATATGAGCAGAGTAAAAAAGATCTATCACTGTGGAAATAAAAAGATACAAACAGGCCACGTCTCTTCTGTAGGTGTCCCAAGAGCCTCAAAGATCTTAGTCAGCTGGTCAAGATCTGAGTCTCCGGCGAGGAACGGTATCTACAGCAAAGGACACACACAGACACGTAAGCAAGGATCCAAGATTAAAAGCATTCCCTGTTACTGTATGAATAGCTCTTTGAAGTGTAGGTGGTCTGTGTACCCGAAGGAGCAACTCAGCCAAGATGCACCCTACTGCCCACATGTCAACACCCACACCATACATCCTGGCACCAAACAGGAGCTCAGGGGAGCGGTACCACCTAGGAACAGGATCAATAAACAAGTCAAGCCAGTTTTATAGCCCAAAATCATATATTTCCTTCAGGGGGTTTTACAATCTGTACAGGATATAACACCCCCTGTCCTTTACAGTACAACCCTATCATCAGATAAGGAAAAACCCAAACAAACCCTTTGAAAAGGGGGGAAAAATGTACAAATTAAATGTAAGAAACCTCTGGAAGAGAAACCAAGAAGGGATCACTCTTCCAGGATGGACATATGTGCAATAGATGTTGTGTGTACAGTGTAACAACATAATTAAAATGCAAAACAGACAATCCATAGAGAGATAAATTTAAATGGGTATTCAATATGCTTCTCTTCTAGTAAGAGGATTAACTTAAACAGCCACAAATGTATCTCCTCATGACAGACA
Source organism: Pterois miles (assembly GCA_947000775.1). Lineage (NCBI taxonomy): Eukaryota > Metazoa > Chordata > Actinopteri > Perciformes > Scorpaenidae > Pterois > Pterois miles. The sequence goes on along the minus strand of CAMQGK010000334.1, from coordinate 5,912,343 downwards.
AAATTTAGCACATGAAGATTTATTTATCTAAACTGATGTAGCAGCAATAGGAGATTATTTGATGAGCGTAACAAAAACAGGGGAATGTGCAGATAAGTTCCATGTTATTAATACAATAAGATGGACAAAGTACACAAACCTGGTAACAACTTGATGTGTGTAGACTCTGTTGGGGCTGCCAAACGCCTTGGCCAAACCAAAATCAGCCAACTTTAACACTCCATTGCCGTCTAACAGCAGATTATTGGGCTTCAGATCCTGTACATACAAAGTAGCAAAATGTACAATACTGACTGCGTGTGTGCACATGCATGTATGTATGGAGTATAAGTGCTCTTACCCTGTGCAGGACCCAGTGTTGGTGCATATACTCTAATCCCTGTAGAGTCATGAGGATGTAGGCTTTGATGTTGGCCGGAGTCAGGCATAGGCTGGTGTCTTTAATGATCACCTTAAAGAAAAACAGAGGCTTAAGCTGGATATCTGACAACTAATAAGCTTCATCCATTACTTAATGTTTTTTACATGTTGTCTTTGGGGTGCACATGCCAAATCAAATTACACTTATCAGAGCAGATAAGAGAGCTTAAGACAACTGGGATATACTTGTGAATAAGTAGACACAGCTGCAGCCAAGCTAAATAGCACAATCCAGATTCAACCTCTCACCCAGAAACTCCATTGTTCCACAAGCTCCAAAAACACTGACTCCAGTATCCTGCTACATATTTTTATTGGCAATAAAAGCATTGAACATCTGTAGTCAATAAGCTCACACAGCTAAAGCTAGCCTAAAAATAGTCTTTTAGCACTGGTAATAAGAGAGCATAATTCTTTATCCTCATGTATGTCCTGTCTGCTGCCTGTGAGCCACTAATGGCATCAATTCATTGGGAGAGCCAAGAGCGGAGTGCTATTGATTTTTTTTTTTTTTTTAAAGCGTAGTTATCTTGTTTTGCATCGTTCTATTAGAGTCTGATGTATTGGTGGTGGGCGCCTATCTGGAGCCTTGTATGCTAAAACAATAAACGTCTCGGTGACCTTGCAGAACCACTTAATGGTGAGATGAGAGCACTCACGCTGCTATCTTCGTCATCCTGCTCATATTTTTGAGCGCTACTCTGTCATCTGACCTTACACCTCTCAATCACAATTTTGTTCATCTGTTCACTCATTCTTTAACCTGCTTGGCCATTCACAGATTGGAAGCTGAATAATGCATCAAACAAATTACTGTCACAGTTGCCATACACATAAAGTAGATATTCACTAATGAGACCCAGCTTTTAAATGCTCTCTCCCTGATCTCTATTAAGGGGAGCTAATAAAGACTGACATTTCCATCTGGTGACAAGATAATGAAATGCAACATAATTTTCTTTTACAAGCATGAATGAGTGATGTGAATATCCAAACAGAGAGACAGTGTAGAAGGATAATACTGTATACATCTGTACAATAGGTTGTGACCCAATTCAAGAGGTATTGAATCCATTCTAGATCAATCATGGAGGCTGCAGTTTGTGATATTGGTCTACTGAATCACATATTGAACATCACTATCTAGCAACAAAAAATAATGTTTATTATAATGTTTATTATAATTTATTTTTAGGTCTATAATTTGCTAATATCTATCACCAAAAAAATATATATATATTTTTTATACTATTTAGTTAGGCTGGTTAATTATTTGTTCAAGATATTAAATACTTTAGGAAACAACATATTACATTCCTGTCAAGACAAATTAATAATGCAATGTGACCAGACCACAAACTTACAGTTTAGTTAAATCAAAATTAGAAAGCTTCTCAATGGGCTTTTATATGGGGCTGCATAACATTGTGCCATGTTATTTTGGTCTATCCCTGGAAAGACAGAGACAGACAAAAAGAGATATTTTTAATAAGGCCAGGAACTGTCTCACCTCCAGATCTGTCTCCATGAAATCGAACACAAGGCTGATATTAGATTTATGTCCGAAGGCATCCAGCAGCTAAAAACACACAGCACATGAAATGTTAATGCTCACTTCAAATTAGGAGAATACTTACAATATACTGTAGAAAGACATATCTCTTTCCTTCACAAGTAATAACATTAACATATTAAGGAGAAGATATATTCTGAAATAATAAATGTTTACCCACCCCAATGATATTTGGATGATGCAGCTCCTGCAGCAGTTTGATCTCTCGAAGAGCAGTCCTATTGATACCTATTGATGAGAAATCATTAACAGGTGGATGACAATGAACTGTTGCACTGTGTTGTATTAAATGTGTGCTGCTATTAAGAAGTCAGCATTTACCATCTTTAGCCTCAGTTCTGTGGCCAACTTTAATCTGCCAGAAAAAAAGAAAACAATTTGGTTTTCACGTCAGCATAGCATTCAAATGCTAACAAATGTCCAAACTTAAGCTACTTTCTTGTTACCTTTTTAATGGCAACTATGGTATCAGTGGTTTTGTCTCTGGCTTTGTATACTGTAGCGAACTGGAGAAGAGAAACAGAGAGCGATCAGTACAGAAACACAACCCAAATGTCCTTTTTTGTCATTATGACTGCTGCTGTGAGACAATAGCGTGGAGCAGCAAGGCTTTGTTGACATTAACAACCAGCTAACGCTTGTTAGCTTGCTAACATGCTTCCTCCACACCCAGCCAGAACATGTAAGGGGAACAACGTGGTCAGATATAAAGACTGAAATCACAGACATTTATCTCTACCCACCTGACCCTCTCCAAGGAAATCCAGTTTCTCGTATCGCTTGTTTCTGGATTTTACATCAAGCGCCATGATAGCTAACTGTCAGTTTCATCAGGAGACACTTCCTGTCTTGTTAAAGGTCCGCTGGTTCCTTTTCCGGGTTAAAGGAGCTTTTATATTGACCAACACCGCCACCTACCGGCTCAAGTTGTCCAACACTAACAACACCATCCGACATGTCAGATAAGATAAGATAAGATAAGATGAACCTTTATTAATCCCCAGAGGGAAATTCGGGTGTCATAGCAGCATCAACGACAGTACAGATGAATACAATATAGTAAAAAGTAAAAGAGAAAAGGTGCAATGAAGGAAAAGAAGGCGCAATGAAGAAAATTGACAATAAAATAAATAAGTAACAGTAATAAGTAAAGTTCAGCAGGTGGTGGGTATTGTATATGCATAGCATATATATGTGTAATTATATAATTATATGTAATTATATACATTTGGTCCAGGAATAAATATGGATGATCAGAGTCACATGGGGGTCAGACCTTGGTTGTGGAGCCTGATGGCCACCAACAGAAAGGACTGACCCAGACGGTTTGTAGTGTGCCGAGGGGGGATCAGTCTCTGGCTGAATGTACTCCTCATCTGGACCAGTTGGTCAGAATAGACTCCAGCTTCCTCCTGGTCCTCCCCTCTGCCACCACCTCCAGACTGTCCAGCTCACATCCAACCACAGACCCAGCCCTCTTCACCAGTTTATTAAGTTTGGTGGCATCTCTGGTGCTCTGTTTTTACATGTATTTCTTATTTCTACTGTGAACATCGTGCCACAGTTATTTATTATACACTTTTATGAAATATCAGTTTTTCCTTTATAAATTCACTATATTATTATTATTATTATTTTATTATTACAGTAACAAGGATCTACTGCTAGTACTCATACTACTACTAGTACCACCACTAATAATATTAATTTATATAACAACCATAATAATATTGGTAATACTAGTAATAATAATAATAAAAATAACCACTATCATCATCATCATCATCATCATAAAATATGACATTATGAAATTACTGACAATAAATAAATAAATAAATAAATAAATAAATAAATAAATAAATAAATAAAGCAAAAGAGCTCGAGCTGTGTTGTGACATAGGCTACTTTATATATTATATTATATTATATAGGGTTTCTTTCTATACTATACTACAACTACTACTACTATGAATATTAATAGCAATGCTGTGATGACCATACAGTAGCAGATTTTCATTATACACTTTGTATGATTTATTAATCAATGACAGATGAGTAAATCTTAACTCAGATCTTATCTATTCTCAAATTTCTGTAACATTTCACAGTTATGATGCAATATGCAATATTGTTACGTTCCAGACAGTTCGCCTTTTTTTTTTCTTTTCATTTTTTAGAGGTTAGCAGTTTGACATCAGTCTCTCGGGAGTCTCTTCTGTCAGTTAGGAAGGTTTTGTGATCCATGCACCACTGAACACATCTCTACATCCCATCTCCATACACAGTAGATACCCTCACATCCCACAGGATTAGGCATGGCTCCTCTCCTTTGACCCTCCCTGCTTCGCTCTCTCTCTCTCTCTCTCTCTCTCTCTCTCACACACACACACACACACACACACACACACACACACACTCTCTCTCTGACTGACTTTCATTTTCATGTTAAGTTTGACAAGAGGAGTGTGAAGGATCAGCAGGCCTAATACACCCCCCAGTCTCCCCTCAGATGCATGCACATTCATATCCTGACAGCTCACAGATGTGACTGACAGGACCGTATGTGCCCATGCAACCATGCAGAGAAGAGAAGAGTCTAGCAGCAGTCTAAATCTTTACTGCCATTGTATCATCATGCACATGCAGCTTAATGTAGAACTGTCCAGTGGCAGATATAACTCAGATCCACTTACATCACTTGCTCTAAAATAAATGTGACATATTGATGTCCTCCTCTAATTCTGATATGATTTGAGGGCATTCTCGTGCTCAGTCTCTCTGTGAGGCTGTGGACCAGGAGAGCGGCGGCTGAGTTATGGAGGCATAAGTGATTCTGGTGGCGTTTATACAGTTTGTCACAGTAAATCTCCTGATAGCACGAGTAACATTACGCACAATAACTCACTCTGGTTATATGTCACATTAGCAGATGGTGATGCTGTTGAGCTGGTGTGTGTGCAGGCCTACCTCTGTTTGACGGGCAGGAGGAGAGTGAAACCGCAGGGCTGTTTATCAAACTCATAGGAAGTGAGTGTTGTTGAGCGAGGACGTGTCGCACCACCACATCCTGCTGCTGGGAAGCAGCTTCAGAAGGGACAGTGTTCCCACGATGTACAGTAAACAACAAATGCAGGCCAGGTGTCTTTTGTGTGTGTGGTATGTGGCCATTTCTTTCAATACAGTACAGTGATTGTAAATCTATGATAATCTGGCCAGTTTGCGATAATTCTGAATTAGTTTTGGTTTTGTTGTAGGACCCCCATGCAGGGGTGAGGCTGGCTCCTCGCACGGCAGCAGAAGAGGCACACCAGGTTCCACTCAGCTCATCAACCTCACTATATAAGCCTGGTCTTCACTTTCCTTCAGTGTTTTTGAAGTAACTCATTCTTAGTATTGTGCAGTTGCCAAATTGCTGTTTTCTAGTGTTGCTCGTGAATTTTTAACTGACGTGTGTTTCCCTGTGTGCTCAGGTTATCCTGTGTGCCTCGCTGCTTTGCCAGTCACCACATCTTCAGTGATTGGGGTTTTTTTCATGTGCTCAGACCTCGTGTCATCGTTGGGAATCAATTGTCTCCTTGTCTGTGATTATTCTATGAACCAGCCAGCTCCCTGTCTCCACTGCTTGCTCTTTTTGCTTTGTTAAATGAACTCTTCATTTTTTACTTACCTGCGTCAGTCTCTGCTTTGGGGTCCAAGCAAAATCAAAACTTAACATAGTTCTCTTTAAAGAGAGAGTAAAAAGGAGACCATACAGGTGGTCCCTTTGTTTTTTCCTCTTTTCTCTCTGTTTCCTCTTTGCATGCCTAACACACATTCTGTTACACACATTAACAACTGGCAATGAGATTTGTTTAAGCCACCACCACCCACAAACCATGCATATCACATCAAAATGCAGAAAACAAGATCTAGAAATCTGGTAAAATGTTAAGAGGACAGGCCTTCTCTGTCAGAAGCTTAAGCTTAACTCACGCATATCTAAAAAAGATATCCCAGATTTACGGTTATTGCACATTAGGCCTCCTCTTTCTGTTTTAGTTGGTCATCTTGCTCCATTTGACATTTTAGTCATTCACTGTTCCACTGACATTTTAGTCATATCGCTGTTAGGTCAATACATTGGAAATTTAAGGTTTTAAAAGGGACTTTGACACACTGACTGAATGTGTAGGAGAAAAATGATTCAGCGCGATCGTAGCCAGAGTCGTATCATATCATACACCTGCTGCACGTCTCTGTCTTTGTTTTACTCACAGAGTCTCAGGGGAAGTGGCAGTCTTCTGTCATGTAGGGAGTTTTCCTCTTTGCACGTAGGCCCACACACACACACACACACACACAAAATGCAGCTGTATCTGACCACATGCACAGTTATAACACAACAGGATGTTGCAGGGTGGATGTTTGAGGTGTGAAGGAGCACACAAGCCGTGACAAACATTATCTGTTTCTGAGAACTAATTATTTATTATTCATACATCTAATAGATGCTTCCACTCTTATTCTTGTTTTTTTCTTAGTAAAGTGTATAAACCAGGATTTGCCCAAATGTGTCAAACTCTTCTGACAGTGACTTACTGCAACCACTCACAGTCCACAACAAGATTCACTTTGCCCATTTCACGTTCATTCTTTACAGATGTCTGCAGTGACAAGACAATACGAAAGCAGAAGGACAAACAGAAGGACAACCATTATCTTCCTTGCTGCCGTTTGTTTACAACCAACGCAGAGATTCATCAAATTGGTGCTGTCAGTCCTGGGCTGCATTGTTAGATGGAGGAACTGTCACTTTGAATAAATATTAGGGCAGAATGTTTTTTTTTTTTTTTTTTTTTGCTCTGTATTGTCTTCCTCCAGCATCTGAGGCACTGGCATACAACAGGGCTTGTGGAGGACTTCAAGATGAGCCTACTTGATAGCTTGGCTCGTACAGAGATGACATTATGATAATGTCCCTATAAGTAGCAGGGGGATGGGCGCGGTGTCATCTCTTCACATAGACAGAGCCAGCAGGGAGTCCACAGTCAACTGCATTTAGGGCCGTCTTTGTTGTTGCCTTAGCTCCCATCTGCGTTGTTGTTTTTGTTCTGGTCCACGTCTCCTCTCAGACGTCATTATTGCTCTCATTAGAAGAATCTCTATCTCAGCCCCAAATGGAGAACAAAGTCTTCCAATAACTCTTTCTCTCCCTTTGTGTGTGTGTGTGTGTCTTGCATTGTATATGCAAGTATGACTGCATGTGAAAACAGCAGGTGGCCACTTCAGTCCTTCGGAGATACACACTGTGTGCTGAGCAGTTCTGTTTCACTGAATTGCTGTATGTAGCACATACATTCAGGTTTTTGTTTATTTGATTGTCAACACTAGGGAATCTGGAGGATGTGTGAAGTGCATCCAAGGATGGATTCAAACCCATGATGCCACTGGCCGGGTATGCACTGAATTGGTCTTATGCAACAAAGGGCAGCAGGGTGTTCGTCTTTGGAAGGTAAATGAGGGAGAAGAAGAGGCCATTGTGGTTTATCGGAGTGTATCATGAGCAGAAGATGGCCCCAGTGGTGTGTTATCCAAGAAGTCATTTACTTCATTAACCCAGCCAGATCACAGAGGCCTCAGTAATCAACCTTGTCACACGTCCCATTAACTTCTCACTCTATCAGCATGGCCCTTGCTCCTTCTGACACACACACACACATACAGATGCACTACTGTTAAGCACATCTGTACCAGCATCACACAAGTGCATGCTGTCACACACATACACTTGCTTGTTCCTTGCATGCTTCTACTGTCTTAGTCACAGTGAAGACCTTTTCTCCTGCACACTCACGCACACACACACACACACACACACACACACACACACACACACACTCCCTCTCTCTCAGCTAACCCCATTACCTCAGTCAGTCCCAGGGGTTTCTCAGCTCTGATGAACCCTCTGCTGCCCTGTGAGATTAGTGGACTCCCTGAGAAAAGCCCTTCATTGATTGAACGAGAGTCCCTCCTGCTCGCAATGTCAGCTCAAGGTTAGCACGTTGACTCTCGCCGCTCTCTCTCCCGGCGCAGTCAAGTGCTGTAGCTTTGTTATGAATATCAGTGTGTTATTACTCTGCTGACTCCACAGTTTCTACTATTCACAGAGACAGTTAACCAATTATTGACATTCACCTTCAGAGTATCTCTTTCTCTCCAGCGGCTTCACTTCTAAAATTTGCCAAAGGATTTATTAATTGTTAATTTTTTTTCTCCTTCTTCACTTCATTTCAATCTCCCATTGATGAAGCCACAGAGGAACTGTTGCCACATAAAAGCTTCAGCATTCGGTGAAGTGGTTTGAATGAGATTCACTTTTATGTATCACAAATCAGGCATGGGGAAGCATTTACTTTGCATATCACTTGAGGGAGCGAAGATCTTCCAGGCAAAAAGGCAGGGAGAGATGAAGGAATGAGGGAAGCTCTCAGCCTGTATAATAGAGAGTTAGATAAATGGCAGGATCGGAAAGACAGATTGATCTTTTTATGTTGAACTTGATGAACATGAATGATGCACCAGATTTCCTGTAGCGGTGAATAGAGATGAAAGGATTATCTGGATATTTAGATCACTGAGGCAGGAACGTTGCCCTGCCATCTCTTCCCTCCCCATCATAATTCAATATTTACAGTTTAAGCTGGAAAACTGCTCCCTCTTGGCTGCCTGTATCTTGTATCCATGGCAACAGATTCGAGAACAGAGTGCCGTCTGTATCTGTCTGTCTGTGTGTGTGTGTGTGTGTGTGTGTGTGTGTGTAATGTTTACTGATACACTGCAATTGATTGGTTGTTGGGGAGCAGCTGTTGACCCCTCACTCTCAGGGGTCTCTTTGTGTTCTTGCACACATCCCAAATCAATAGACACACATGCATGTGAACACACACATATTTGTTATTCTATATTTGTGAGGTCTTAAAATGTATCTTGGAGTCAAATTCTCATCTCCAAAACCTCAACATTAACCCCCAAATTTTCCCAAATTTAAATGTAAAGCAAATGTCTTTTTTTTTTCAATGTAGAGCTCAGCTTAACCCTAAACCCAGTTGTAACTCTAGTTCTTTATTGGACCTCATTCTCTGTAATAACCCAGAATTCACTTAAAAGCAAGGAGCAATAATGATCATCATTTTGAAAGACATTTGGTCCTCATAAAGATGGAAGTAAAATGCACACAAACACGCACATGCAGCAATACAATACTGGCCCCATGCCCGTAAGTGGAGAAATGAGCAAATGGGTAATAAAGAATTGCTGTGGCATGGTTATGAAAACACTCCCAATAAAAGAGAGTCTCTAAACACAATACACACACACACATGCACAAGCACGCGCACATAAACATAACATGTTTCTGAATTTAATCAATGTGCCACAGCAGGGGAAGCGAAAAGCAACAACACCCAAAACCACTGATGGCACTACAGATTTTTTTAACTACGAGTTTGAAACGGTACTGAGTGTTTACATGCTACTGAGCACACAATCGCAAATACCACCACGGCTAATGAAATACATCCCAGAGGGTGCTCTATACACGTGGGCATACACACACATGCACATGCCAGGGATGAGTAACAGCTAGTAACTGTGGGGCACCAGGAGGGAAAGGTCATCTGACATAATTTGCATTGCTTGTTAATGTTAAAGGATGTTTTCCACACAAGGAAGGTCAAGGTTTGCATGGAGACATGATATAAACACAACTGACAATGATGAATTACTAATGGAACAACTGTGGCTTGTTCCAGGTTGGTTGATGTGGGTTTTCCACCCTGCTACTAATTTGACATATTAAGGGGAAAGCACCAGCACACACACACACACACACACACACACACACACACACACACACACACACACACACACACACACACACACACTTCATCTACCTTTATGCATTCATTCACACAGCCACACTGTCTTCTTCTGAAGCAAAACTGTTGTGGCAACTTCTGTACCAAACTGGTCTTAATTATATTGTGCCTATCAAATAACATCATCCAAAGTCATCCCAGTAGTTGTGGTTTATGGGCACAACCATTTCCTATTGAGACAATGGTGATAAACTTTATTTATAGGTTAGTCCACAGGTTTGCAAAAATGTTTCATGTCAAAACTCTCCTGAGGATGTGCAATAAAACATCTGATAAGATTTATGTATTTAGTAATGACTCAGCAGAGGTTTGCATGCGTCTGTTGTAGATGAAGAGAGTGGAACCACTGATTATATCTTTTTCATAACTTAAATCCACTCTCTTTGAATTGGAGGAAAGCTGATCTAGCTCTTAGTGTTTCACAACCATTTATTACCTTATTGATTCGAGGTAGAATAGGCCTATTTTGTGATCATTGCTGTAATCGGTTTTGGGATCCATGTTATGTATTTATTTTTGAAGAATTTTAATCTCCTGTGTGTCTGTTACATTTGTTGTTATGTTAAATTCATATTCTAGCAATAAGTGTGTTTTGTGAACCTTAATTATTCTCCTCATATATCTCATTTAATTCTGCATTATATGTTTAGCAGGCACTATGCTGTATATTGTGTGTTGTAGCCAATGTGGTGCTGCTATCATGGCCAGGACACTCCTGTTACAGAAACTTTAACCTGAAGTTAAGGGAAATTATTAATTTTTCCTCATATTTCTGGGAGGTACTTGGGGCTTTACCAAGACAGACCACTGATGATCAAATGGAGTCTAATACTCTCTGCTATTAGACTATCATCTGGTCAGTGTGGCAGCAGTGGTGGTTTAGAGGCTGACAAAGCCTCTGATATGGTCATTGACATTGACAAAGTCTGACAGAATTTCTATAAGGCAATCAAACATTATATTTTCGTAGATTCAATATTATATTAATACTTAGCCCACACCTTTCTCCAATAATGTTTAAATAATGATGTCAGAGTCACACTCTGTAGCCTAAAAGTCAGCAAGTAGACAAGTATCTGAATCTGTTGAAAAAAGTGCCAAACATCAGTCAGTCCTTACAGCAGTGACTCAGTCAAAACATCAGGCCTTTTGCCAGATGTTGCTTTCACCCTTTGCATCAGTCCCACAGGAGAAAGCCATGGGAGTTAGAGGAAGGTTGCAGAAGGAGACGCGCTGAGCGTGTTTGCTGCCAGGTGGAGGCGATGTCGCTCCTCTTCTCCTCTCCTCTCCTCTCCTCTCCTCGGCCACCGAGCTTTCAGTCTGCTGGGTGAGATCATTACCAGACACCAGGCTCCGGGACCTGACATTCACCGATCGGAAAAGCAGAGAGAGAGAGAGCGGAGAGAGGGGGAGAGAGAGAGAGAAAACCCTGATCCATGCAACCGGCGAGGGAAAGCGACCTAAACCACCGTCTCCAGCCTCGCCTCCTCAGTCTCCCGTTCTGGCGGCTTAAAGCGCGGTCTTGCCGCTGACATTTTCCCGCTGGATTTGGGCTAGTTGTCGGATGCGGGCTTGTTTTGACTGCAGCAATAGTCCCCCCCTCCTTCCCTACCAACCGAGTAGCGGATTTGCAAGGGATCTCAGCGCTGTGCAGCTCCCCGACTGACCAGCGATCCTGCAGAAAGCACCGGAGACGCGCTCTGCACCGCCGCGGCTCCCTCCACCACCCGAGCCTCTAAAGATCCGATTTCCGCGAGGAATTGGACATAAGCGCCAAGTTTCCGATTGGATTTCCCCTCTGTGTGTCCACCTTGCTTCTGTCATCAGATCGGCTGCAAATCCTATTTTCGCTTTTTTTTTCTTTCCAAAGCACCGTTGACGCCATTTTCCTCGGGGTTTTCTGTCAAAAAATATATAGCTACATATATCTTGGCACCGTTTGACAGCTCCCCGGGAGGCTGTCATCCCATCCGTCGCTTGTGTAAAATGTGTCTAAATGGATTGTAAATGATCTTGATAAAATATTTACACGTTAGAGCCGAGTGTGAGACAACATTAGACATGGGTAAGTAGCCCCGGTTGACTGGCCCCATTCCACACCTGAATACACCTTTCCTATAAATGTCTTCATGTTTTTACATGTTAGTTGCTGATATGCTGATGTGTGTCTGCTGGTCATGCTTGCTTTGTACATGCTACCTCAGCCTATGTGGTGTTTTCTTACATTATGTCTGTGTTATTTTTTTATTCTTTAATTGATATGAAATATGTGGAATTGCTTGTAGTCACATGCCAGCAAATTGCGCACGCATGCACATACTCACAGCACCACGCGCACATTCACGCACGCAGACACAGACCACCCCAAACAATGCTGTAGCACTCAGTCTCCATCCATACTGTGTAATACCTTTGTAATTAGGTGGCAGTGAGATAAAACAGCTAATTAGGTAAATGGGGTGAAGTGTCCACTACATGCTGATCAAGGACCAGCTCAACCACTGCTGCCAGTTCAAATGTTTTTCTACTGGGGTGGACCTCCTGCATCTCCAGTCCATCACATAGCACCAGTCTGTGACATGCCGCCAGCAGATGGTTGTTACTCCTTCAGTTGGTCATGTCCCATTTAAATGTATCCTATATGGCATTTTTGAAATATTTGTGGTTGGATGGATCTGCGTGTTCTGGTTGAGCTGTAGAGGCTGGAGAGGGACAACTGTCTGCCACATGAATGGTGTCAAGTGCTGTGGAAGTTGCAAGTTGAAGCACACTCAGTATGTGAGTAGGAGTGTGTTTCATTCCTCACTTTGCACTTTTCATTTGTAGCACAAAATCCACGCATTGCCACCTTAGTAGAGTACAGAGATACCAGTATACAGACAAACTGCTTGTAGTGGGGTTTGGTGGATGCCGGCGCTGCTTTACTCTACTTACATTTATCAATAGCTGATCACTTTTGTGTGGGGGTCAGAGATGGTTTGGCCAAAATGATGACCATGCTTTGGTTTGTGGAGAAAGATGAAGGGTGAAAGTAAATGGCAGTATGCCACTGTTATCAGCAGAAACCTTAGTCACAGCCTCAGCACCAGAAGATAAATATCCAAGCTCGCATGAGTCAGGGAAAGTGTGGAAAAAAGGTCAAAGAATGAAGGTGTGGAAATAAGCACTGGGTGAAAAAGAAGAACAAGGGCATGAGAAGAGAAGTGCGTGAGTATATGGAAAGAAATGGGGTTGAGGGATGGATAATAGAGGCGGTTCAGACTCGGAGGGAACCATCGATCTTGTCTTGTTAACAGGTTTGGGGGAGCTGAAACTCCGGCAGCGTTTTTGCAGCATAAAAGTATGAAGCAGGCTATTAAACCCCCTATTAGGTAATGAGATGCCCATGCCACCTTTGAATTAAAGCATGAGAAATCGATTAGGTGTATCCCCTTCTGAGCTGGATACCTTGGGTCAAAGAGGAATCACAGAGAGGGGGAGGAGGGAATGTGAATGGGATCCAAGGACAAATCTAACTGTTGGCAGGCTCTCTTAACAGAATATCAGCACTGGAGCACCTTTTGGCAGAGCGCACAGAAAGGGGAGGGAGGGAGAGATAGGAGGGTGAAGGAAAGAGGTAGCACGGAGGAGAGGGGAGAGAACAGAGGTTTGGGGAGGGGGTGAGGTGAGGGGAAGAGGGAGGAAGACAGTTGGGGAGAAGGGGAGGTGTTTTTTTGCTGACAGCCATTTTGTGGCTTCTGCTGCAGTTAAAATGGTTTAACATTCATCTGCTTCTCCCGGGTAGTTAGGTGAGGATGGTTTTAGTGCTACCTGGCATATGGCTCATCCAGAGGAGCGTGTGCATGAGGGGCCGCTGCACAGAGCGCCTGCAAGGCCATCATTTTCTATTATGGCTGTCCCACACATGGTACGTTATGATTGTCCTTCTAGCTGCCCTGCAGCTGAACACATGCTTGTGGCATCAATCCTAAATAATCCAAATAGAAGTTCATACAATTCACTTAAAAAAAATCCGCTCTTTGATGTGGATAGGGTAAAAAGATGGCTTCCTTCACCTTGCTCTGCTCTGAGGCAGACAACTAATAGACTTCCAACACCCAAACACGTGCCCACTGGATCTGGAAATATTAGAAGGCTGGGGCCGTTCCTTTTGATTTGTTGCCAACCAAAGATTGGATCCTACTAGAAACATTGGTGTACATGCCCCTTCACTAGAGGGCTGGAATAACAGAGAAAAAGAGATAAATGAAAAACGAAAATGGCAGACAGACAATGTTCATCAACCCTCTGAGATACTCATCTGCAGCCAGGGATGGCCGACTACTCTCACATCAAAGAAAAGGAGGAAAAACAGACTCTTCACCTTGTGCAATCACACAGGCGTTTGGTGTGCTCATGGATGTGTGAGCCTGTATGTGTGCATCTGTCTGCATGTGTGTATGAGCTATTTGTGAGTCCACCTCAGGCACTGGGCTGCTGGGTATGTAGCCTTAAAAGGTTGTGTTTCTGCTGCCATCTCTCTCTCACTCACACACACACACACACACAATCTCACAGACTCTAACTCTGTTTTGTCTGTGTGTCTGTATCATTCACCATCTCCGTTCTGTCCATCTGCACTCCATTATCGATGCTTTATCGTAATTGTTTTCAAAAGGACGAAGCGAAATGCTGGAGGAGCGTCTCATCCACAGCCTCTCACATCCAGCACAGCGGATGACCTTATGCTATTTGAGAGGGAAGCTGGTTAGCGCTGGTAGTTTTGAGAACATAATAAAGCTATTTATGCAGTGGGTCTGGCCTCTCACAATCACCCTGCTGTCTGAGGCGAGTCGAGGTGCGTATGCGTGTGTGTGTGTCAGTGTGTTTATGTGTGTAAGAGAGAGAAGAGAGAGAGAGACAGTGAGGCTCAGGCGAGGCGAGGGAGGCCCGAGGAGGGGTCAGACTTACATAAACTCTCAGCCTGTCTGCCAGTAACAGAGAACTAACACAGCTTTGGGCAGTGAGCAGTGGGGAGGGAGGAGGAATATGACCCAGCTAAGTGGTTTACAAAGTAATGGCCCCGAATGAAGATTGTACTAATGTATGACACCATTTTGTTGTCATACTGGGTTATAGTTGTCTTAAGAGCACTACCCGTAGTGGATAGGTTTCTTTTTGATGTGTGTGTGTGTGTGTGTGTATGCGATGTTGTGGTTGGCAGCTGTCTCTTTTTCCTGTCATTGTCCTCAGTCACATGACAGTCAGGGTGGTTTTCACACATGCCATGAGGGCGAGTCACCAAGCTGACATTAGGGACTGGGAGGTTCCTGGAGGACCAAACATGGTCATGTGGCCTCTGTACAATAAGCCTGCACTCTATCTTTTGGTTATCCCTGTAAAACTTTGAATACTGAAAAGTTACCAAGGGACCACAGTGGTGGTTTTGCATGTTATAGCTCATTATATGCAAATTGCCTATTCTGTACATTACTACCATTTCCCGAAACATACCATACGTTTTTGGACTGATTTTCCAGGCAGCCAGTGGTTTCCATTGGTTTTAATGGGGTATGAAAATCATCTGGTAATCCGTCAAAGTGAACATTTAGCCTCCTTTGTTTGTCCGGCATTGTTACTGATTGATGTAACCCTTGTCGTCCTGTGGTTATGCAGCCAGCAGAGCCTGCTTTGAAGGGTGTTTTTACTAAAAGAGTTGAATTAAGGAGGCTCTTGACATCTGAGATTTTAGACTGCCAAAAAGCATTGCACTCAAATTCTTTGTTGTCTTGAAATCAAACTGAAAAGGCAAAAAGTAACAGTGTAGAAAGCCTAACAGGAATTTGGTGGTGTCTTTCATTAAATAGGTTGCAGCTTTAAATTTCACTTTTGGAAGATCTCCTGAAAGCAGCAAACTGAAATAATTGAGTCCCTCCTCAGAAATGTATTACCATGTGAAAATAATGTGACTACATGATAAAAACAAAGCAGACTGAAGGCTCAAGTTCATGCTGCACTTAATGAATGAAAATCAATGACTTCCAGGAAGCCTGGAAATCAATCTGAAAACTTATTAGCATGCTTTGGAAAATGACTGGCAGTATAAAGTTGGCCGTGTTGTACAAGTGATTTGGAGTTCATAAGCTGAAACATGCAAAACCACTGTTATGGTCCTTAAAGTCTTTTTCATACTTAACCGCTATGGGGCTACCAGAACCTACATCAATAACCCTTATGAGTCAGTTTTGAAAGACTGTGGTTTCAGTATGGCAAACTTTACAGCTAAAGAGAGGGTTTCATAGAAACAAACCTTTTCATTTTCATTTAATCCAGCAAATGCAGAAGAATAATGACCAACCATTGACTTTGACCTCAGGGCCGGACACTGTTTGTGTGCAGTCTTACTGTACACTGAAATACCGCTGTAGATTATGATTATTCAATCACTCTGTAAGCACGGGGTGGCACGGCGGCACAGTGTTTAGCACTTTTGCCTCACAGCGAGAAGGTTCTGGGTTTGAACATGGATGGGTTTTCTCTGGGTGCTCAGGTTAGGCTAATTGGCAGTTCTAAATTGCCCATGTTTGCCTGACCTGTCCTGGCTGTACCCTGCGTGTTGGGTATTATGACGGGGATCAGCTGTTAGTGCAGTAGAGTGGGCTGGTACAGGAGTGCATGCAGAGAAAACACACACACACACACACATACATTGAGAATGCCAGAGAGTGTATTAACAGGATGTAGGAGGTGGGTAATTTTCAGTATGTGCTGTAATCTGTTGTGCTCTCAGGCCATTGTAAGTCTGCAGCAGGCAGTAAGCTTTTACTTGAGTCATGTCTGCAGGTAGTGGTCTGGTCTGGGTTCACATCAGTGTAAATGGTGTCAGTCTAAGCTCAGTGTGTCAGAGACGGCATTCCCCACTTCCAGCTCAGTCATGCCTCATGTCATATTGACTGATGGGATTCCCTGGAGCTGTAGTGAGAAGTGTAGTCCAGTGTTTGTTTTGGTTGCTTTCTGTTTATATGCCTGTGTGTAAGTGCATATGTGTGTGTGGATGCACTGTAAGTATGTAATATATATCTGAGCCGGCATGTGCAACGATCCACAAAGAAAAACCTGAATCCTGTGAGAAATGGCTACCACAACGTTTTCTCTGGAGAGCAGAAATAGCAGCAAGGGGTGAATAAGTGTACTCGGTGACAGCAACACTGTCATTTGTGTGTGTTTAATGTGCATGGAGTGTATGGAGTTTTTCATGCATGTGTGTGTATCAATGCCACTGCATGCGTGTGTAAAACAGTTCAGACGCTGGTTTTTCCAGACCAGCTCGTAAACCACATCTGTGGAAAGAATTTAGATTCCTTCCCTCCGTCTTTCTCCGCTGCCTTCACTTCTCCCCATGTGTGATTCCCTCCCTCCTTCCCTGCTCTGGTGAAAAGAAGAAAAAGTTAGCTTCTTTCATTTTTTCTGTCTTGTGTCCTTAGGCTAACTTCAGCCTGGTTCTAGAGCACGGAAGAGGAATGTCTTATTTTGCACCGATCACTCTAGGGTCTGCACGGCTCTGCTTCAGATCTGTCGTGGGGGATAGAGTGAGAGGGAGGGAGAGGAGATTAGCAAAGAGAGAGTAAAGAAGCGAGCAGTGAGAGAGGAAGGCAAGTGGTAGTGGGTGTCAAAAATGAGTGTGTTTATGCAAGGTACAAAATGCAAATGAGAGCACTGCAGCATGCCCCCACAGTTCTGTGATGAGCCTGTGTGTTTGTCTTCATACATAACAGGCAGCTAATGATGTTGATGACAGCAGACAGGCAGCCAGAGGTAGCACTGGAATGAAGGCTATGGGGATGACAGTTGCCCTTCTTTTCCTAATCATGCCATTCATCTACTCTCTCCGCAGACTGTCCCTGGCTTCGCCGTGTTCCTGTGGGACACTCAACCCAATCCCAGTAGCTGATTGACAACAAGCAACCGGCCCGACAGACTACTGTTCTCTATCTTCCTATTGGCGGCCACAGCTTCCCCCGTCCTGACTGGCTCTGGCGGGAGCGTGGATGGAGCCAAGGGATCTGGTTGGCTCGGCCCGACCCAAAGAGGCGGAGTTACAGGGAGGCAGGGTGGGGCCAAATGAAGATGATCAGGAAGGAGCAGGGGCTGTCGGTTTGGCGCGAAGTGACGATGTGATTAATGGTGGCATCAGCGAAGGGGAGGGGCTAGAGGAGCAGGGGGAAGGGCTTCTGGAGGAGCAGGAGTTCTCCATCAAGGAAGCAAGTTTCCAGGAAGGAAGTCTAAAGCTGAAGATTCAGACCACCAAGCGCACCAAGAAGCCCCCCAAGAACCTTGAGAACTACATTTGCCCACCGGAGATCAGGATGACCATCAGACCTCCGGTTGGAGAGGGCAAAGGGGGGCGGCAGGGGCGAGCAGGAGGCGGGGCAGGGCGGGGCCAGAAGGATGAAGAACGAGGACCCCCCAGAAAAAGGGTAAGCCACCTTCCCTCAAAGTGCTGCCACTTATGTGTGATTTTAGTCTGTGTCCAGTATGTCATGTATAGTTTGTCCATAAGTTTGAGTTTTCACCAAAATTTTTGAAGCTTTGAATTGGCTGCTCCCGCTCTCATGTGCTCCACCTCTTTCTGTACCTCTCTGTCTCTCTCAGTAGCTTGTTTCCCTGCTTGGTTACACAGGGTCAAAGTTTGCTGCGTAATTGAAACCAGTCATGGCTAGCTGAGATCACACACACAAGCACACAACATACACCCACACTCACATAGGAGCTGAGAATAGGGCTGACATAAGCAAGTGACAGCTGGTGTCTGCTCTCTCCATTTGTGGTCATATACACAGAGACCTTTCCTGTCTCCTCGCCTCTCCTCTGCTTTAATGAAATCAGCTCTTGGGGGTCACGCCCCTTCATCCCCCCTCTTCCCTATCACACCCTTTACACACTACACCGGCGTTTGGTGTGTGTGACACTGTGTACGTACAGGTCCTTGGGGGAATCTAGTGTTTGTAGTGTGTGCTGACCTACACAGTGGTGTGTGTGTCCAAACCTGACAGCCGTCTCGGTGTCGCTGAGCTCGACAGGCCCAGCAGGAGCGAAGGTGTCATGTTGACAACACGATGCTGGGCTGCGTTTTGCTCTGTTGTGCTTCAGTTTTGTTGTTTTTACTCAAATTAAAAGGGGCTCACAAGGTAATTGCATTGTCAGATATACTGGATCTCCACTCTATGTCTGTGTTTAAGAGGCGTCTGATGCAGCCCAAAAGACTAACCAATCAACATCATCAAGGATCTGTTATTGCCCATGTCTAACCTGTCATAAAAACATGTCTTTTAAACAGAAAATTGTCTAATTTTCACAAAGATACGAGTTCTCTAAAATGCAGTAGAGGCTGCATGTCACTCATCCTCTCAGTTAGACTCCCTGTAGTGTCATGAAGCCAGCTGTATACAGACGTATTGGGGGGGTCACAAATTAACACAAAGCTAAGTGTTTTTTTTCCAGTTTACTACTGGATAATTTTATTTCTCCAGGACTCTAAAAAATGTCCAAGCAAGGTAAAGCCAAGTTAGTTGAACCAGTAAAAACCAGTAGACATTTGCTGGTGACAAGGGGTTGGCAATACATTGCATTGAAAAC
This sequence comes from Pterois miles, assembly GCA_947000775.1. NCBI lineage: Eukaryota > Metazoa > Chordata > Actinopteri > Perciformes > Scorpaenidae > Pterois > Pterois miles. The sequence goes on along the minus strand of CAMQGK010000334.1, from coordinate 5,892,819 downwards.
AGCTGCTCTACATGTATGTGTTAAATGGAACAATGGTTGAAATCACCGACCCAATCCGACACCTTGTGCTCAAAATCTAAGTGGGGATTCAAATACAGAGTTGCAACCAAATTGGAAAGAAAGCATGTGGGTGTTGCTTTGTCATAGAGAGGCAAATTGTGACGTCATCCAAAGCCACAGTTTCAGCTAATTGTCTGCAGGATGGGTTTTCTCACCACAAAGTAGACTCATGCCCCATTTCCACTGTATGGTTCGGCTTGACTCAACTCACTTTTGGTACCAGGTCCTTTATGTCTATTTTGTTTTCCACTGCAGATAGAACCACTAGCCCCATCAGTGTAGGCGGGATTCTCAGCTGATTCATGCTGCATGAAACTGCCGACATCTTCAGTACATTGTCATTTGTATGGCATAGTTTAGTGGGCTGCCATTTTTTAAAAATCTGGGTTGAGTGAATAAAAAAACTGGTCGCTATCGACGGTAGCTTGGCTAATTAAAAATGGAGGGTTTGTGCCGAATATCCTGTGTCACACTCAGGTCAGCTTGTTTGGAACATTGACCGAGGTGGTAACAAACAAAGTACCAGGTACTCTCCACAACATTTGCTAATGGAAAACCGAAAAAGTCACGAAAGAGTCGCGTTGAGTAGTGCCGTACAGTACTATGCAATGGAAATGAGGCATAAGAGTATGCCTGACCTGCTGTCGCCTTTCTGTAAATAAAGTATGAAAAGACATGTTCACCACTAAAATTGTTCAAATCCATGAGTAAGCTGAGTGAGCTGAACCCACATATTTAGGCAGCCATTCCTAATCCAGTGCCATCAGTCCCCATTTGGAAGCCCGCTGCTGCTACAGTATGATTGACAGAGGTTGTCATAGAGACAGGGGTAGCAAGCTGGTCCCTATTGAGATTTGAGGTTTGGGGAGGGGAGGGGAGGATGTGTTGGTGTTGATTCAGATCAGTTTCAACCCTTCATCCCCTACACTCTGTCCCTCAACCACCCCACCCACCCCCCCTCCACGCCCCTTCCCTCTACCCCTGCCCCCCCCTACATCCTTTCCCTCCATCCACCCATCACCTGCCACCCCAAGGGTGTAATACAGGCAGGCTCACTGGAGAGGAACGGGTTAAAGAGAGAGGCTGGGCTGCTTTCTGTCTCTGTCTTCCTCTTGTGTGCGTGTGTGTGTGTGTGTGTGTGTGTGTGTGTGTGTGTGTGTGTGTGTGTGTGTGTGAAATACTCTCTTTGTGGTGTGTGTGAGGCTGTGTGTCAGGAGGGGGGAGGCGAGAGGGGGAGCAGATGGACAGCCTCTGCTCTCTGCTGTATTGTGTCCACATCTACTCTTTCCCTCTTTCTCTCTTTATCTTTTATCTGTCCCTCTTTCTCCGTCTTTTCTTCCCTCATGTCTTCCTCTTTTCACTCACTCTTTTTCACCACTCTTTTCTTCCTCTTCCTCCCTCTTTCACACTCTGTTGTCTTGTAGCAGATGGCAACGTGGGGCAGCAGCAGCAGCAGCAGCAGCAGCAACAGAGCAGAAGCCAGAGTGAGAGCAGGAGATGGGGAGAGAAGAAGGGGGTTGTAGAAAGAGGAGGAGGAGGAGGAGGAGGAGAGGTGGGGGTCAGGCATATGGAGAGCCTGGTTAAGGGGCCCCCTCAGAGGGAGTGTGTATGTGCGTGTGGTAGTGTGTGGTGAATAGAGAAGGGGGGAGAGGTGGGATACAATAGATGCCCATTAAGACAGAGATTTGACTCTAATAGACAGAGAAGGGGACAGACAGACAGACAGACAGATAAGTAGGCAAACATGTAGAATGGTGCAAAGAAAGACATGGAAATGGCGCCTTTTAGCCATTCTTTCTTTTGTAGGATCTGCTGCTTCCCTTCTCTGACTTATAAAAACATTTTGTTACTCTTGTAGGTAAATTGACATGTTCCAGCAGCAGGAAATGGCTAGCAAAAACTGGACTAAACAGGAGTTATGTGAATGTTTGCAACTGTCTAATTCAACAGCAGAATCAGTGTTTGTAAGAAAAAGTATTAGTATTAAAACACAACACAATGTATTAGTTGTGTGGTCTATAAAATGTTGATCACTGTTTCCCAAAGCCCAAGGTGACATCCTCTATTGTCTTGTCCACAACACAAAGATATTCAGTTTACTATCATAGACAATAAAGTAACCAGAAACTATTCACATTTAAGAAACTGAAAACTTGACTTGACTTCTTTTCCTTAAAAATAAATACTCAAATTTAATTCTGACTGTAAGACGCAGAGTACATAGCATATAATGATGCAAACTAATGCGACTCTACAGCTGTCACTGATGACAGAAAATTACGATTCATAGGTGTCCAAAATCTTAATTTACTGCTCGCTATAAAGTAAACTACATTATTGTGTGCATTATGTAGGGCGTAGTGAATGAGTGAAAGAGGAAGTGATTTGGGACACAAGAAACCTCAGCCACCTATCATCTTCATAGCAGGCATCTATAACCAGCGAGGTCACTGAGCAGGCGCCTTGTGTCAGGGGACAGACCCATGCACACGCACATAAACGGGATATGATGGGCTCCCCTTCTCTGTCTCCAGCTGACATCACACACATGCTGAACGTCCCCTCACACACGGCTCTTTGTCTGGGCACGCTGTGTGTGTTTGGAAGATGAATGTGTGTGTTCTAACGGATCGGGTCCTGGGTCAACCACTGCATCACTCCTCCAGACACATACATGCCCACACGCGCACACACATAGACACAGTTATCGATCCAATGCCTACACATGGGGGAGCGTACGCAGGCTAAAATGCATCCACGCTCTCTCTCTCTCACACACATACACACACACACACACACACACACACACAAAATCATGTTGAGCGGTGATTGCAGTTAGAGAGAGTGTTTTCCTGGTTATCTGTCCAGTTCTCTGGACGTGCCAAATGTGGCTCTTAATCCATTTCACTATCTGTGGGGAGAGATAAGCCAGAGCTTTTCCAGGAGTCCAGGCCAGGCTGTGTCGTTGTTGAATGTGTGTGTGTGTGTAGTAGTGGGTGGATGCGAAACCCTGACGCTAGACACACACTTATCTTGTCTTGACAGCCCCTCTGCTTGGTGGTCCCCCTGGCTGTGTGTGTGTGTGTTGCTGCTTGGTGGTCTCCCAGCAGTGTTTGGGATTATTATGTGTTAGTCAAGTGCATTCACAAGGAAATTAATGCTGCCACAGTTGCCACGCCAAGTGTGTGCGCATGCTATGTGCGCACACATGCGCGCACACATGCGCGCACACATGCGCGTGTGTGAATTGGTTAGCCTTTTGATGTGAGGTTTTTTATCCCTGGCTGAGATGGCGGTTGGTGACCTGAGGGACTTGATGAGCTCATAAAATGGGACTGTGTGTGTGTCTGTGTGTGTGAGTGTATGAGTGTGTGTCACAGAGAGTAATCCTTGATTTATGAAGGTGTATGAACGTGAAATGATCTGGCCCAACCAAACTGTCATATTCGCCTTTTTTGGTGTGTTTCATAGCAGTGAAAATAACCATGCTTTTATTTTGGAGTGTGTGCATCCTCAGTGTGCAGTCTTTGAGCGTATGAGCTGGGAATGCTTTAAGGGGCGTTTCCCTGTGGTCGATGGGGGATGGGACATGTGTATGTTTGCGCGCGTGTGTGTGTGTGTGTGTGTGTGTGCGCGCGCGCTTGCATGCTGGGGAGGGGTGAGTGATTTAGCACCACTGAAACACCAGCTGTCCATCTGTGGCTGACCCCCATACACACCCTGTACACACTTGAAACACACACTGCCACAAACACACACACACACACACACACACACACACACATCTAACCTCTGATCTGCTCTTGAGTATCTCTCAAACCTGAAGAAAGTCCAGACAATCTGTTCATCCGTCTTCCTCACACCAACCCCCCCCTCTAACACACACACACACACACATACACACACTACATTACACTAAGGAAGATTGCTCCCTAATCAGCTCTGCAGTAGTGCTGCTGCTGCTGCTGCTGCAGTATCCACAATAAATGACTCTGCAAGGTCACTCCTAGTGAGCATGCACACACATGCACACACACACGGACACACACAGTCACAAAGAAGCGCTGGAGGCTGGCAGAAGAAGAGAGAGAAGATGAACTTTGACCCCGCCGGACATTCAAAAGTCGAGGTGATAGCTGGACATTTTGTGTAAGCCTCCGTGTCTGTGTGTGTCTCCATGTGTGTGTGTGTGCCATATTGTTTGTTTGTGTGAGTGGGTCAGGGTTGAGACAACTGGAGTCTGGCCTTTGCTTTCTTACCCTCAGGGCTGGATTTGGTGTCTATGTGTGTGTGTGTGTGTGTTTTTGTTGACCATTTGGTTGGAACTGTAGCTAATTTCTCAATCAGACACACACATACCATCTTCTCAATCTGTCCCAAAGGTCAAGCCCTTTTCATTCACTATTGTGCCCAGTCCCAGTGGGTTGCTGCTCCTCTTCAGGCAGATGTAGGCAGAATATAATAGCCTAGTCTAGCTCAAGTCACATTTTAATGAAGATCTGAAGCAGCTACTTGCACTTAAAGAAGTGGCTCAGTCAGGGAGCAGCTACCATTGAACATGAAGGCATTTTACACTGGCAACAAATATTTTTCCATAAAGTCAAGTTTTAGCTCTTCAAAACTGCAATAACATTTTCAGGATGCTTTACACCGATAAGTAGTCATTCTCAGCATTATGCAACGTGTAGTAAAACGAACATTGTTACCCTCCAACCATAAAGAAAACAACAATAAGGAAAGCCTTAAATCCAATGGGTTTGACATGGTAACATCAATGTAAGTGTAAACTCTATAAAAAAAACATGTACAGGCCTGAATTTGTGTTTTGGACAGCGGTTGAGTATGACTCACACTAACTGTGGGATTATGTGGAGGACGGCCATGTTTGATGTCCTCTGCGGTCATGGATGATGTTGAGTCACAGCATCATGTGTTCCTGGTGGCTGCTTTGTTAGTGTGGCTCCATCATGCCTCTGCCTTTGTGGTTCGTCAGTGTGTGTGTGTGTGTGTGCGAGGAGGAGTGTATTCTGTGGTTTTTAGAGGAGGTCCAGCAGGAATTGAGGGTGATATTCGGAGTAGGGGAGGGGAGAGAAGGGGATGGTTGGAGTCAAAGGAAAGGAGAAGCAGGCGCAGAGTATTGACTTTCACTGTGTCTCACTTGAAGCGTAAGTGTGTTTGTCAGTGAAATCTGATGGCCCCATCAGCTGTCTGGGACGCGCCTGTCAGGAGTGTGTGTGTGTGTGTGTGTGCATTTGTGCGTGCATGCATACATGTGTGTGAAAGCAAGAGAGATGACAGTCAAGAGGTGGTGTCCAACACTCCTCTCACAAAAATATTTTTTTTTCAGACTTTCACTGTCATTTCACCAGCATTATTGGCATGACTGATGTTTATAATAGGGCTGTAAATCGATTAAAATATTGAATCGTGATTAATCGTATGAATTCCCATAGTGCAATTAATCGCAAATTAATCACATTTTTTTATCTGTTCAAAATGTAACGTAAAGAGAGCCAATATGCTGCTTTATGCAAATGTATGTATATATTTATATAACAGAAATCAGATAAAACACAAAACAATGACAAATATTGTCCAGAAACCCTCACAGCTACTGCTTTTAGCATAAAAAATATGCTCAAATCGCAACATGACAAACTGCAGCCCAACAGGCAACAATAGCTGTCAGTATGTCAGTGTGCTGACTTGACTATAACTTGCCCCAAACTGCATGTGTGCATGTCTGTAAAGGGAATCCTATGGGTACCCATAGAACCCATTTTCAGTCACATATCTTGAGGTCAGAGGTGAAGGGACCCCTTTGAAAACGGCCATGGCAGTTTTTCCTTGCCAAAATTTAGAATATGTCTCCAGCATTATTTAGCCTCCTTTACGACAAGCTAGTATGACATGGTTGGTACCGATGGATTCCTTGGGCTTTCTAGCTTCAAATGATGACAGTAGTTTCAAACAATGCCAGTATCTTCACTCTAGCTAAACTAAAACTGAGCCCGCTACCACCCAAATATCACAAGTTGCATTAATGCATTAAAGAAATTAGTTGTGTTAAAACAAATTCGTGTTGACTTGTTATTATCGCTTTGACAGCCCCAGTTTATAGTAATATTTTTCAAAAACATGTTAACATTTTTGATTAGTTGGTTTGAAAGCATACTTTATTCAGACACATATAAAATGTTTTTGTAATCACACAATTAAAAAGCCTCTAAGCCAGGGCTTTTCTGACACCGTGTGTTTGTGTGTGTCATTCTGCCCAGTTCTCTGCTGCTTTGTACCAGGCTTTGTAAAATAATCCATCTGTAGTTCTGCTGTTTATTTATGCTCGTTGTCTCTTAAGTATGGATGCGGACATGAATAAATGATATAAATGTGTCGGTCTGTCCTTCTGTCTGTCCCTTGGGGCGGCTCAGACTAAACAAACAGCTGTGTTTATGAAGCAGGGAAGAGCCACAAGGGTCTTCTGTTTAGTGGTCCATTTCAACACACACACACACACACACACACACACACACACACACACACACACACACATATACACTCCCAAATGCCCTGTGCTCGTCATCTTTTACCTGCCCTGCTCTGTTGCGTTTTTGCCCCCTTGTGCTTTCTGCCCTGCTCTCTCTCTCTGCCCCCTTTGCTCAGCGTAATGCTCGCTTGCTCACTGGCTCTCAGACCGAGAGGAATGCCACTCCGTGTGACCTCTCACCTACAACAAGGAGGGGTGCCGGTTTAGACAAGGGAGCGAGGGGGCAGCTGCAGTCATGTGCCCAGGCCTGGCTGGAAGGAAACAACATGGACAAATACACACATAGCCAGAGTATTATATTAGCTAAAATACACACACTCTAATTCTAACATAGTTTTGCATGAAACGATGCAGCTCTAGATGTGGTCCACTGATTCTCTTGCCTCTCTTTGTGACTGTCTGAGAAAGTGTAGGATGCTATGCTTTCTTCTGTGCGTGTGTGAGCGTGTGTGTGTGTGTGTGTGTGTGTGAACGAGCGAGTGGAGTGCAGCCTCATACAAAGGCGTTATTGTTGGTGCGAGGGGGCCTGAGGGGAGGCGGGCAGTCTGATTGGTTAAGACTATTGTGTCTCACTTTGCCCATTCTCCCTGTCACTGCGGATGTCATAAAGTGGCTCTCTAACTCTCTCTCTCCTGCACACTGGGGATCATCTGAGGACTTGAGATATTCACAGAAATATGTAGACAAAGCAATGAAAGTGTTACTTTACGAGCTTTAAAGTTGAAGTGCAGACTCAAGAGTCATTCTGCAGGACCGTAATTTGTCTGTCAGCATCACTTGATGGGAAAAAATGCTCTCTAGTAGTGTTTTGTAGTAGTTATTCTTATTATTGATTGCAATCTGATGATTACAATGATTATGTACTTAATTGTTCAGTCTATAAAATGTCAGAAAATTGTGAAAATGCTTGTGAAAACGATTTCCTGAAGCTGAAGGTAAACTCTTCAGATTGCTTTTTTATCCAACCAACAGTCCAAAGATATTTAATTCTAACTGATCAAAAATCGAGAAAGGCATACATTTTCAAGGCTGTAAAACTAAAGCTGCTCAATAAATGACTGAAACGATTGTAAAATTGTTGACTCTCTGCTGCACACTATCTGATATAGACAAAACAACTATAAAATACGAAACAAAAGCAAATTCAACTTCATTTTCTGATGATTAATTAATTAGTTTCAGCAGCACAATCCAGTGCTTTGCTTTATCAAATTGGAAAATTTAAAAAAGTAATTAGTAAAGTAAAAGTAATTTTGATTAGAGCTGCAATGATTAATCATTTAATTGATCAGATGTCAACTCTTAAATTAATCACCAACTATTGTGATAATCAATTGGTTAGAGTCACTTTTTAAGGAAAAAATATATAATATAATTCTTCCAGCCTCTGAAATGTGAATATTTTGTGTTTTTTTAACTCCTCTATGACAGTAAACTAAATATCTTTGAGTTGTTGACAAAATAAGATATTAAGGATGTCATCTTGGTATTTGGGAAACACTAATTAGCATTTTATAGTGCAAAGAAGTAATTGATTAATTGAGAAAATAATTGACAGGTTAATCAACATTGAAAATACCTGTTAGTTGCAGCCCTAATTTTACATTTAAACTGTAACATTTTTTGTATAATAGAGCATCATATGGCAATGGAAACCATGACTTAAGTGTTCCTCTCCCAAAAATATGTACAGAAACAAACAGGTGATGTAGTCATTTCTTGTTATGTATTGCCTCAGTAAATAGACAACGATGCATCAGAGTGCATTATTTTTGAATAACTAATCAGCGAGTGAGGCTTCGCTGTTACAGACCACTGTTTGCCAAAGAGGAAGTGTTTAATCTCAGCACAGCTTCTGTCTTGAATTACCCATCATTCCACACAGGAAGCCATCCCTTAGGATTTAGAGCAGCTCATTGGCTGTTAATTGTTTCCTGTTGTACAGAAGTGGAACGATTGGGTCATATGGTGCACAGAGCACTGTGAACAACACGTTCCTTTGGTTTAGTACTGTGTTGTGCATGTGTATGTAGGTGTGTGTAATTTACTTTTATATGCATTGATTAAACAGCATTGTGTCTATTCATGGAGCCCTCTAACCTGTATTACACTTGTTCTTATGCTTCCCTATAGAGACAGAGAGACAGGGAGTCTCTGTGCTTGAGTATACTTTCTTTGTACTGAGCATGTGTTCAGACTGAAATGCATAACGGTGTCACTGGAGGTTCGGCCACGTCCATGAAAGGAACAATTGGTACATAATCGCTGTAATAATCACGATGAAAAAACTCTCCTAATGTGGTTCTTTGCACTATTCACAAGCAGGACACACATATGCCTGCACACACACGCCATTAATGCTAATAGCGGGGATTAGATGTATACTTTGTGTAGCATGTAAATGTGTCTGTCATTACTGAGCGGGTGAAAACCTCCAATTGCGCCGTAATAACATGCTTCGGTTCAGCCAATCACAGGCTTTTGTTCAGATTGAGTCATCTACGTCTGAGCGTGTCTGAAGAGAGTGTGACAAGGAGACTCTCGGGTGGTTCGCTGCTATCTTTAGGAGCACTCCAATCTGAAGGATTACTGCTGTGGACGCAAGAGGGAACATTTTGCTTGGGACCTACTGCTGTGCATTAAATCTGGCTTCTTCCTTACAGTTACAGCGTCTAGGACAAATGTACTGTAGATCGAATGCTTGATCGTGCCCAGCAGGGAGGGTACATAACAGCGTGTAGGAAATAAAGTGCTGCAGAAAAAGTTTTCTGGCTCAAATAGTCAAGCCTCTTTTTGTTAAACCGTAGCTGTAGGCCGAACACATAGTTGTGGAATTGCAGCATTAGTCCAAGAGTGGAAGTTTTGAATGGAGCCCAATTTCCAAACTTTCCCACCCAACTTTCCCAGAAGATGCTTTGGCTGGCACAGATGCCACCAGATCTGAGATATAGTGGCTGAGGCGGCGCACGCTGAGTGAAAATAGACATACACACACATTTTTAGGCAGCGGGCCTGATCCCAGTGATCCACAAACTGTCCCACCTTGACACCCCCCTCATCTTTCCTCCCCCTTCTCCTCCCTCTTTTCTCTCCCCTGCTGTGGGTCTCCTCAGGCGCATGAATGGAAGTCTTTATTCCCGGGAGAACTGGTGGGAAGAACGAGAGAACGAGAAACAGGGATGGGGGGTGGGGGGTGGGGGGTGACAGAGGGAGGGGGGAGGTCTGTGAGAGTGGCCACAAGATCAACACAGTGCCTCTTTTCTCCTCCATCGCTTTTCCCTCCTTTTCTCTGCATCCCCCCTCCCTCTCCTTCTACCCTGTTTTAAGTGCTGTGGACACAAAGCCGTGTTAGTATTCATGGTGTTTGTTTGCAGAGGAGCTGTGTGTGTCTCTCAGTGTGTGTGTGTGTGTGTGTGTGTGTCTGTGTGTGTGTGTGTGTGTGTGTGTGTGTGTGTGTGTGTGTGTGTGTGTGTGTGTGTGCAGAGCTGTCAGAAACACAGATCACAGCGAAGCTGCGCTCTGAATGGAGCTGGAGAGAAGGGGGTGTGGGGGTGTGGGTAGTTCCCACAGGGGAGAATGGTCAGCTCCAGAAAAGAGAAAAGAAGAAGAAAAGGAGGGATGTGATAAGGGGGGCAGTGCATGAGGCCACAGGGGCAGTTGGAGACAGCATGGTGTCAAAGCCAAGGAGAGAGAGAGGAAAAAAGAGAGGATCATATCAATCATAAGGTTTTTGAGGGAACTAGTTGTTAACGGGCCTAGGCACCTCTCCTCTTATTTTTCTGCTGGTCCTCTTCTTCCCTCCCTTGCCGCCACTCTCATTCTTTCAGTAACCCCCTCCCTCCCTCTGTCTCTCTGTGCCTCTCTCTCTCTCTTTCTCTTTGTGTGTCTGTCTGGACAGCTGCCCAGTTCCATACACAGGGAAAAATGAAACACTCTAACCACCGGGCGTGCAGCCAAATAAAAGGCTGCGAAAAACTATTTGAAGGGCAGCGTGTTTGTGTGTGTGTATATGTGTGCGTGCATGGAGTTTGTGTGTATGTTTGCTGGTGTATATGTGTGTGTATGTGATGGGTTGTGAGATTTGGGTGTGCCTGTTTAGGGTGTTCTTTCCCAGTATAATGGTGCAGCCAGGGTGCTCCGTGTGCGTCTATGTGTGTGAGGGAGAAGTTCCACTCAGTTTATTCAACAGTGGAAAATGAGAGGCTGCAGGAAAGGACAGGAGGGGCCATTGCATACCTCCCCTCACGTCAAGCTGGAGGAGACAGGAGTTCAACTTTTTACATCCAGATCTCCATTTACAAGATTCAGACACAGACACATATGAATTTGTCAGTAAATATATGCTGACTCATTTGCAAAGTGCCTTTCGGTGGGGTGTTTGCAGCACTTAGTCACATATTATCCCTGACCTTATCTGATGGTTACATCACCAGTGGAAAGGAATGTGCAGCTCTGTATCTGCCAGCATTTGGAGCGGTGCTGGAGAGCCTTTGTGTGACTGACTGAGACCAGTCCATGTTGTTACAGTGCTGACCCAGAGGAAGACATCCTAGAAATGGTTGTTGACCTAGCTGTGGAGTACGACCCTTAACCCCTGAACACAGCCCTGGGTGCCTTGAGGGAGGAAGAGCGCATCAGATGGGTTCAGGACTAAACATGCCTCGGCTTTGTTTTGTGCTGGCCTTTCTCCTTCTCTAAATGTGACCAGGGGGGACTTGCAGAAGCAGGACAGTGTGGAAAAGGCCTCATAGCCATTTTCCTTGTGGGCTGCTCCAGGGTCAAAGTCCATGTCTAGTGCTGATACTCCTGACCACTGCCCCCTGCTGCAGGCAACCAGTAGCACAGTCTCTATCCACACAGCACATGACAAGTGCAGCCATGCAGAGACTTATGAGTTTTACTGTATGACAAGGACAGCACCTCCAATACAGGGATAAAAGTGCACCGCACATATCAATAATCATCACATGACAACCTGTCAAGTTGTGAGGTTGACCCTGTCTGGCTCTGGAGACGTTCAGGAGAATAAGGACACACTGTGTTGACTACAACAACCACGGGAGTACCTCGATCAATATGACAACTATTTGTATCTGCTTGTTTGAATATCACACAGTGAGTGTATTTTCCCTTGAAAAGAGAGGAGGGGAGAGGGAGGTAGAGGGGCGGAAACTAAGAACAAAAAGCTGAACTGGTGCCAATAGCCCAGCCACAACCTGAAAAGGGGGGTGGAGGGTGAGCTCCCTATTTCTGTGTTTTGCACTCCTCCTATCTGTAGTAGGAAAGGTGTCCATGTCTCCTCTCTTTATCATCTCTCTGTGGTGGCTTTGTGGTTAGTTTTGTGTGTGTGTGTGTGTGTGTGTGATGTGTGTTTGTCTGTCTCACTCTAAGCACCTCAATCTCCCCGTCTGTCTCTTCTTCTGTGCCCTCCTTTAACCTGAAGCAGCAGGTATTCTAGGACAGGTTAAATGAGAAAGCACATGTGTATCAGGTGTCTGTCATCTTATCCCTCTGTGGATTCACAGCGCCTCCTCTCCAGTGTCACACACACACTCACAGCTATATATATACACACACACACACACACACACACACACACACACACACAATACATACATACATACATACATCTTAGAACTGAAAGGATACCATAACAGTGAAATAAATTGTGTGCATGTGAGAGCATGCATTTTTTGGCATGGTTGCTCATTTACACTGCTCAGTGTTTGCTTGCATGTGTGCAGTATGTGTTTTCATCCATGTGCTGAGCGTTCATGTTGCAGTCAGTGTGGAAGTACAAAATAAGGGTAACTGCGTGATTACTGATGGGACAGCAGAGAGAGAGAGAAATAATGATAGAGAAAGGTCAGAGCACATCGAAAGTGGCTGATGAAATGAAAGCAGAACAGGACACTGGCAGGGTAAAAGATAGAAGAAGAAGAAGAAGAAGATATTCCTTTATTTGTCCCACAATGGGGAAATTCAATTTTTACACTCTGTTGTTTTTACTTATACACGGTACATGCAGACCCGAGACACACACATACACAAACAGGACCCATATACATGCATCAAATGGAGAGATGTCAGAGTGAGGGGGCTGCTCCTGACAAGCGCCCCGAGCAGTTGGGGGTTTGGTGCCTTGCTCAGGGGCACCTCGGCAGTGCCCAAGAGGTAAACTGGCACCTCTCCAGCTACCAGTTCACACTCAGTTCTTGGTCCATGTCGGGACTTGAACCGGTGACCCTCCGGTTCCCAAGCCAACTCCCTACAGACTGAGCTACTGCCGCCCCAACATATAGCGGAGATGAAGCGCTCGTTCCTGCAAATATGTGCAAGTAGGGATGTCACGAGAACTGATACTTCAGTACCAAGTCGATGCCAAAATTCTAAAAACATGACGGTACTTTTTTTCTACAGTACTGACGGTGCTGGGATGGGAATAGAGAATCGTAGTTGCCTGCTGTCTTGGCATCTCATACCTCCGTGAGAATTGATTCCTCTGTATTGATGCTTTCGGACAGTTACACATGCACAATGAAGCATACGCACACTGTATCATGTTTCAGTTTGATTGGGAACAAAGACACGGCGGAAAGAACAAAAAGTGCTCAACAGCATGGTGCTATTAAACCTGAGGGGTGCACCCTATTTTTCCCTGATAATGCCACACTGTGAACAACAAATCTGTGTTAAATTCAGCAGGAGAGTTGGTAACGTTACCTGTTAGCAGCAGTTGGACAGCACTGCTTCGCTAACTTGCGGAGCTACGAATGTTAACGGAGGTACGATTGAGCTACATTATGATTATGTTCACGGTCTGCTAAGCAAAACGACTATTAAGTGAAACGTTCTTGTGAAGTGTTCAAATGTAATCTCGTAAAAAAAAAAAAAAAAACAATTTGGCGAGAAACTAATAAATCAATTTGTTTGAAGGCGATGTTTTCACATCAGTGTTTTTAATAAAAAAAAAGTGCATGCTGAATTACATGTGATTTATCTATGTATTTTTACTGTGGTATCGAATCAGGTAACTCCTCGTTGGTATAGTGGACAGTATCTCCGCCTGTCACGTGGAAGACCAGGGTTCGATTCCCCGACGGGGAGAAAAATTACTGGGGGCGGCAGTAGCTCAGTCCGTAAGGACTTGGGTTAGGACGCAGAGGACGCCAGTTCAAGTCCCCCATGGACCAAGACCAACTGGTTGCTGGAGAGGTGCCAGTTTACCTCTTGGGCACTGCCGAGGTGCCCCTGAGCAAGGCACCGAACCCCCGAAGCGCTCTGGGCGCTTGTCAGGAGCAGCCCCCTCACTCTGACATCTCTCCATTGACGCATGTATATGTACTGTGTGAACAACAGAGTGTAAAACTGAATTTCCCCACTGTGGGACTAATAAAGGAATATCTTCTTCTTCTTCTTCTTCTGAGAATCGTGGAAATTCACTGATATTGGTACCGAGATTTATGGCATCGTGACATCCCTAGTGATGAGAACTACATACAGTGCATTATATGTTTCATCACTGTGTGTGTTTGTGTATGTGCAAAGAGCAAGAGCTAATCATCTGGCAAGGTGCCAATCCATCTAGACTATAATTGGTTTCCTAGCTGTGTTCATACATTAGCATTTTGTGCTACTATGTGTGAAGCCAGGATTTCATAAAGCCTTTGAAATGTGTACATCATTTAGTGTATGCATATATGTGTGTGTGTGTGTGTGTGTATATGCTGAAGCAGGCCTGTGGTTAGGTTACATCTCTCTGCAGCGCAGCAGAACAGTGTCTTGTTGCGTCATACTGAGTCTGTTAATAACAGGCTAAACCACAAAGGCCAGCCGCTGCTCTATTTCTCATCTTCCAGCAGTACGCTGATTTTGCAGCAGTGACACATTAGGCGCAGTTATGTTGTCTAACACTGAATATCAAGCTTTTACATTTTTAATTTTACATAGACAGTTGTAAATTGAACAAAGGTTGACTTCAGTTTTGAGACCCTTCATGGGAAAAATGTAGATAAATTGTGTGACAGGTGTTGGTCAGTAAGTTGCAGTTGTGAACAGTACAACAAAATAAAGATAATATATGTATTATTCTATTATTATTATTCTGGGTCTAGGGCAGTCAGGGACATTCCTGAGCTTGGCTACCGTGTTTAATACTGTGTGCAGTAAGACACCCCCAACTCCATCCCCCCAGCTCTCACAGCATGCTACATCCTTGCCACAGGAATTTAATTGCTCTGTAAACAAGCCCTTTGTTTTGTTGCACACTGTTTGCTCATGCACACAAGATGTATTAAAAGCTTCAGTCCTGCCGTGAAAAGACAATAGTGTCATTATCAGAGCACAACACTGATTTGATATGTGCTGATGAAAAGAAAGTGAATGCAGAACTGGATGCTGTGCAACATTATCTATTATTTTTGTGGGGATGGGCTGATGTTATGAAGACAGGAAATAGAGAAGTCGTAGTTTTACGATCACATCATTATATCATTTATCTGCCCCTGCAGCTATATAAAGATGTCTTATGAATGCAGTTTGTGTGTGTTAACCAGTCTTTGTTTCTCTTTTCTGTCGTCCCCAGACATACGAGCGCCAGTTCAGAATGCCTGAGCAGAGAGAGGGAGGCCTGCTGCAACTACTGGGAGATCACACTCCGCCCAAACACCAGCTTCGCAGCTCCCTCCCTCCTGCACACACACTCTCACACACGCAGCAAACACAACACACCCTCCCGCAACAGTTCCAACACGCTCATGCACATCAACACCAAATTAGTCCAGACTGGATCACGTCTACAGCACCTTCCGCACCCCCGGCCAATCCTGCAGATCCTGAGCCAGCCAGAGAACTGACAGGAGCCAGTGGGAGCTCTTTGCTTGATCCGACCCAACCTTTCTCACGAACAGCGACACAGAGCCCCTCACCTCAGAGATCCCTGACTCCAGACCTGCAGTTGCCAGTGGTTACAGATGCCAGTATTCTCAATCTGACTTCACTCAGCAGGTATAATTCATTTTCTTGTGTGGTGGATGTTATCATGAGCCAAACAAACAAAAATACTGTACATAATGCACTGGGGATAGAAAAGAGTCCATACAATGCTGTATTGTGATATTGTGTGTAGCAATACTATCTACTGTATATGGATATCACAATACCATAAAATTAGTAGTGGACACCAATACCTGTGAAATTCCATGATTCTCAGTATTCAATCTGATACCAAGGCAAAAAACTAAAACAAAACAACAAACACTTTGAGCTCGTGTTAGTGAGTTCAACAAGTCCGCTCTATGATATATTTTATATTTCATATCACTATGAAAACATCTCCTTTAAACAACTGTATTTATTCTTGTTTCTTGCCGAAAACAAAATTTAAACATAATAATTTACCTTTGCCTAACAGTCATTGTTGAATAGAGCGCATCATAATGAAACTTGATGTAACCTCTGATCATGTTAGCTGTTAGTGCCAGAGAACTGTGCTGCCCACTGACTGTTAACAGCTATTTACCAGCTTTCCTCCTGCCAATTTCAACACAGATTTGTTGTTAACAATATAGCATTATCGGGGAAAAAATGGGGTGCGTCCATTGGACTGCAAGGACACATCGATAGTGAGTTAATTGTGTCATGTCTTCTGAATTTTGGCATCAACTTGGTCGCGAAGTATCAATTCTTGTGACATCTCTAATTATATTTTTATTGCACAGTCTTATTTGCTACAATAATGAAAACTGAAAATGCAAACGTCATCTCATTTGATAAAACAGATTATGATTAAAACAATTATGATTCAAGTTAGGTAATAAATTGCAGGATCTTATTGTATAACAATTTAAATTTTTTTTTATCAGATTGACTGTCTAATATGTATGGTCACACAAAAAAAACCACTGGTACTGGTACATACTGGTACTGGTTGTATAGTGAAATACAAAACATTCTTTCTCTCTCCCTTCGTTCCACTTGTCATCATTTTTTCTCTGTATACATCTCTCCAGGGGGAGGGGGCTGCAAGAGGTCAGTGAACAGCTCTTTGGGAACATCAAGAGGAAGTACGGCAGGAAGGACTCCCAGAGGATGCTCTGTAATCCCCACAGTGCTGACACACCTTGGGGAAGACAGCCAGAGAAAGGATCGGAGAGCCCAACTAATTCAGAGGAGAGGCTGAAGTACAGGCAAGAGGAGACAGCTGAGCGGTTCCATGAAGAAAGAGAGGAAAGGAGAAAAGAGGAAAGAGAGCGAGCGGTTGCTGGGAGGAGAGGAGATGAAGAAGACAGAGGGATGCCCATGCTGACAGAGGAAGGAAAAGGAAGAAAGAGGCGGAGGAGGCCTTCTTTTGACGAGTCATTTTCTGTAGAGGAGCAATTGCAGCAACGGCAGGACTCTGACATTACAGAGAAGCACCAGCCTGGACCCCCAGAACCCAAAGTAGCACATAAGATGGAAACTCACAAAAACGATTCTCGACTCACAAGTCACACTGATGTCAGTAGAGAGAGGATAGAAAAAGCAGAGAGAGCGGATAAAGGTGATAAAAGAGAAAAAGGAGAGAGGGTAGACAGGGCAGAAAGAGGGGAGACAGTTATTAGTGGATCTGACCCAGAGTCAACAAATAGAATGAAAAAGAACCCTGTGGGTCGTCCTAAGACCAGCACAGACACCCTTAAACACAGGGGGCCTACTCACAATCACATCAACAAAGCCAATCTTAACATGAACCCCAGGCTCCCTAGCCCAAACCTCAGCCCCAGCCCCAGGAGTAGCATCAGTCCCAGCCTGAGCCCTAAACCCAAGGCTAACATTAGCCCCAGTCTCAGCCCTGGGCCCAGGGTGGCCTTGAGTCCTAGCCCCAGCCACAGCACCAGCTCCACAGCCAGCTCCAGACCAACCAAGGCCAAGGACAGATGGTCCTACCTGAAAGCTAAAAGCCATGCCAGCCTCACGTCACCCCAGAGAGACAACCGGGGCAGCCCCTCGACCTTAGCTGACCCACCCTCAGCCTTCCCCATCACCCCCTCTAGCCCCCTCTACACCAACACTGACAGCCTGACTGTCCTCACACCCATTAAGAGGAAACGAGGGCGCCCCAAGAAACAACCACTCCTAACAGTGGAGACCATCCATGAGGGCACCTCCACCTCACCTCCAAGCCCACTGGCACAGGAAACCTCGGCAGGGCTAAACCGTAGGAGGAAGACGCACGTTCTAAACACATTAGTGCAAATGACCTCCACCACGACCACCAGCGCCAATTCTAATAGTCTGAAGTTAAAGCGTGGCAAGGGCCCCTCTAAGCCAGTGAATAAGATGAAGCTTGGAAAAATGCAGAGCATCCTGAATGAAATCCTTTCAGGCTCCAGTCAGAATGGCACTCTGGCTCTGAAATCATCTTCTGCCCCTGTAACCTCAGCTATGAGTGCCATGGCGTCCACCATCGAGGCTCGGCTGGGAAAACAGATAAATGTCAGCAAGAGAGGAACCATCTACATTGGTAAGAAGAGAGGGCGGAAACCCAGAGCAGAAACCCAAGGCTCCAACCCTCCCAAAACCACTAAGGACAAGCCCCCTCTGTCTGTCTCCACATCCAGTCTCTATGAGAGCCCTGTAGTGCCTTCTGCCACCTTGTCTCCCAGCTCCAGTGCACCATCCATAAGAACCAGTCACTCTGATGCCACTATGCCCAGTTTGCAACCCATCTCAGCCCTGCCCTCCAAGCCACCTGGCAGGAGCTTCCTCTCTGGGGGATGGAAATTGTCTCCTCCACGCCTTCTGGCTAATTCACCTTCCCACCTGTCGGAGGGGGCTTCGGTGAAAGAGGTGACCCTGTCCCCCATTAGTGAGTCCCACAGTGAGGAGACGATTCCAAGTGACAGCGGGATCGGGACAGACAACAACAGCACCTCAGATCAAACTGAGAAAGGTCCCGCCTCTCGACGCAGGTACAGTACACTGCAACTACACTGCTTTGCTTTTCTTGAATTTAAGTGCTTTTTTGTTTTATATTTAGACTGATTTTGCATTTCACATTGTTTTCATACAGGTACTCATTTGATCTGTGTGGGTTTGAGTCTGCGGAGGCAGCAGCCCTGGAAGCATCCAACAGGGGCAGCAGAGCACGCTGTGAACGGCAAGTAACTGCTGTTGACAACTTCCTGTCACAGCAGGAAAAGAAGCAAAAACATCATCGACGGAAGAGGAAGTGCCTACAGAGCCGGGATCATCTTCACTTTCTCTCTGAACTGGAGGAGGTTAGAAACACTATAATAAATCCTGTGTGTAATCTTTGACATAACACTGTAATGTGTGCATTGCATATAGTGTGTTTTTCTAAATGTTTCCTCTTTTCATCCTCCCTGTAGGTTGTGTTAAAGCTCCAGCAGTTACGAGTGTCTCACAGACGATACACCTGCTACCCCCAGCAGCCATATCCCTCCATTTTCCGCCTCAACTTCCATCATTACTATCCTGTTACTTACGACTCCTACCCCTGTGACTCCAGCTCATATCTGCGCAGGAGTGCTGATCTAAAGGCTAAGAGGAGACGTGGCCGTCCAGCCAAAGCCAGCGAGCCAATCACATCGAAGCTGCCTTTCGTTCAAGGATATAGTTATCCGCTGGCAGGGGGAAATTACTATGCAGCACCGTATGCGATGCCTTACGCACCCCCTCTGAGTCTGGGCTACTTTCCTCCTGCTCCCCCATTTTACCTGCCCCACCACTCGCTAGGACCTGCACCTCCATCTCCCTTCATGAGACCTGCTGTCCCGCCTCCCAAGGCTTTCCACTCCAGTGGACACTCAAAGCTCCAACAAGGGGCCAAGCTTCGCAGTGCCAGTGGCCCACTCCAGGGCCCCTCTGTAAGAGGAGAGGGCCTAGGATCCCTAGGCAGTGGCAGTGCAGGTGGTCTTACAGGGGTTCGCCTCCATAAGAGGAAGCACAAGCACAAACATAAGCACAAGGATGAACCTCTTCTTTCACTGCGAGACCGGCAGGAATTGGGTGGGCTCTTCAGCGGAGCTAAGACCAATGCACGTCTCAACATGTTGAGTGACAGGAGGGACTTGGCCAGTCAGGGCTCTTCAAAGCATCTGGAGAAGCAGAGGGGCAGTGGTAGAGGCTCAAGCCTGGGATCCAGCTTAGGGATGTTTGAGTCGGACCAGCTGTCCACACACTCTCTGTCTGACAGTCAGTTCCACGCCCGTCAGACTCGACAGCCAATAAACAGCTTCATGAGCAGCTACAGTAGCCAATCGCAGCGGTCAGAGTCAGCGTCTGACCTCTTTTTGGGGTCACGGGAGGACGAATGTGGAGGGAGGAGCAGGAAGACGAGGCTCACTGTGTTTGGAGATCAGGGCTTAATGTCATTCCAAACTGCCAGGCAGGAGCCAGGACAGATGACCAACTGCTCCAGTCCCTCCCTCACTGGTAAGAAGCACTTACATTAGGATTACCTGTCCATTTTGAAACTACATGGTGTATTTACAAAGGAGTGTACTGCCCTTTTAGCATGATCAGAAAGCGTGACAGCAGGAATATTGTTTCTTTGGACAGAGGCAGCATGGTATAATGTAAAATGCATTGCTTACTTTAATGTGTTGGAGGTTTGGGGTTAGCCCAAACTGCAGTAATCACCTGTTGCTTGCTTATCTTTATCTAACCAGTTCAATTATGAATAGACTTCCTGTAGCTACCTCACAACCATGGTTCACCTGTGGACAGCTTCTGTCATAAGCATCAGCAGGGAGTGTTGGGCTGACATAAACATTAGCTCAATGGATTTCATTACAGATCTGATTGCAAGGCAAAGGAGGGCAGATCATAAAACAGTGAGAAGCCTATATTTTAGAGAAATGTAGGAGCAGGAATATATTAGTGAAACAAAACCACAACTTCAGGAGGGGGAGTACTAAGGGAATATAACATTTTCATCTTGAGAGCTGCCACTTCTGTGCAGGGAATCGCAGACCTTGATGCTGTCAAGTTTTTTCACTTTCTGCAGAAGTCCAGGTCCAGGATTCATATTAACCGTTAATCGTTTACCTGTGTCCATTTCAACAAATGGTCGCACAGGCAGTCTGTGTTTTGATTCACATAAAAATGATCCAAATCATCTCTTGCAAGCAGTCTCGGACTGTTGTTTTGATCCAATGTTTTGAGTATTATTACTGCGTTCACAACTGCCCAAATGAGCCGCACCAAGGGTTGAACTGCACTAGATTTTGATGAAAGTGGACTAAATGTTGGGATGTGAAAGCATCCTTAAAAATTCGTTTTAGTCACCTGTGTGACCATAGAGTTATCCAGTAAGTTTAACATGATGTTGACAGACGTCCAGCGCTCCCTGCAGAGAAGGAACACAGGATATGCGTACCGTACAGTTAAACACTTGCGCTTAACTGTGTAGCATCTGTTTCAAGCCTATTATGTATAATCTTAACCTATCAAGGTTTCAGAACTGCTAAAATAGCCAAATCTGGAGCAGGTTTGCAAGAATAACTGGTGTCCAATATATTATTCTGTTCCCTAGTGATAATGTGTGTTATTTACTGGTGTAGAGATGTAATCATATATTAGTCATAGTTAACAGGGTTTTCTCAATTTTAAATGTAATTGTCAGCATACTCCTCAAAGTGATATATTTATAAATGTACTAGCATTATCAAGAGAGGCAGGGTAGCCCCAAATTCTCACTCCCTAACTAATGTGTATTTTAGTACATTCTGTATTCTGCTGTCTTTGAGCACATCTGGCCGGGAATAGAGAGAACGTAATGCATGGATGGAGACGACTATAATTCACCAATCTCTCCTTCCTCCCCTCCCTCCCTCCCTTCCTCCTCTCCTGCCAATGCCTTTGCCAGAGATATATTATTCACACAGTGTGATTTATTTTCTACAGACACGCCGTAAAAGGCCCTTGCCTGTGTTAAAAGAGCTGGCTGGCAGCCAGGGGTTTAATGACTGGGGCCTAGTCCAGTGGTGGGGAGGAGAAGCCAGGGGCTCAGTTAGAATACACCCCCCACCCCAGGGGATCCAGGACGGATGACTCATATACACACTACCCCCCCACCCCCCAACACACACACACAAACACACACACACACACACACACACACACACACACACACACACACACACACACACACACCACCCCCCACAATATCCCAACAGTGTTGTTATGCCTCTTCTACCTTACATGTCCTTCCCTTTTCCCCTTGTGCTGTTTCTGTACTTCTTACCCTTGTTGTCCTCCTTTGCCGCTCTCCCACAATCCCCACATCCATACTCAGACTTCCCCTTGTTCCTCCACCTCTTCCTCCCCCTCCCCTTTCTATCTCTCCTTCCTTCTTCCCTTTCTCTTTTTGCTTTTTCCCTCGTCTCCCCTCCCCCTCATTCCCCCATTACCCCCTCTTTTCCCCATTCTCCCTGCCCCTCCTCTAGCATGACTTACTGCCTCACTTCACAGCTTTAGCCCAATTAAAACACAGGGGCGCGTGCATAGCCGTGCATGCCGCTCAACCATACATGTATACACTGTAGACCCACTCCCACACACACATATACACACACACACACACACACACACACAGTAAGATAGATCCCCATCCACAAGCTGATACAGATGCTTAATTCATATTATTGTCTGCGCGTGCAACTATGAGTTTGTAAATTCCTCAATAGAACTACTTTGTAGTGATTTAATTTTTTATGCATGTGCGTCTTTGCTTATGGGTGTGCGATTCTTAGCCAATCAGCAGGTCTCACTGCAGCTGACAGCAATCTTTCACATGCATATATGCATAAAAGCAGGTCATCTTCATCTGAATTAATGAGAATAATTGTCTTTGTGTCACAGACTCATTCAAACACGTGCATGCACTTACAAGCAGAGAAACACTCTCACTAAATGATGTACATCAAAGATTGCTTTACCCTGTCTGAAACCTGGTCTGTGAGCATGTATCTCTGTGTAGTGGTGACTTCCTATTCCACAGAGGAACAGGTCCTCAGTGCTATACGGCCCCTCACACTGCTGAAGGTCATTGGTTTTATGTTCCGTGTATGCAGCTCATAAATTTCTGCTACTTTGTAGTGTGTGTGTGTGTGTGTGTGTGTGTGTGTGTGTGTGTGTGTGTGTGTGTGTGTGTGGAGCTGAGTGTGCACACTCCTGTGCAGCTCATAAACTACTGCTACTTAGTGCTTTCTGCATTAGACTAATTTCACTGTCTGCCCTGAATTCTCGAGCAACAATAGAGTGAGATGTTCCACTGAGTTTTAAATGGAGAGTGGTCAGGGCTCTCTTTATCTTCCCATCCTCTTCGTTCATTAGTTAACACCTTACCGTGGAGCTATACACTCACACACTATACAATTTCCCCTCAGCATTCCCATTTAGTTTCTTTAAATGTAAAAACCCATTGTATAACGACATCTTAATATGTTTGGTATCTGCTTGTTGCAACATAATAATACACATAATAATAATAATACACAAAACTGAATTATTCTAACCCAAGATGCCATGTTTTATACCTGTGTAAGACACCCTTGTACCCCTTGTACACAAGTATCACAATAATATGTTCTGTGACACTATCAATTCTCAAAAACACTGTCGATTTTTAGAGTTTACATGCAAACATTTGTGGGAGACACTGGCTCAGATTGCAGTAGTGCTATGATGTTGGATGTTACAGGGACTGTGATAAATGCAAATAAAGATCCCACTGTTCTGATTGCATAAAAAATAAACTTATTTACTCAGATTTTATGCACAGGGTGGTGTAAAATTAGATAAAAAAAAGCAATGTATTGCCTTTCTAACAGTATCGCTATATATTGTAATATACTGAATCATAACCCCTCTATCATGATGTGTTGGTATCACCAGATTTTTGCCAATAGACAGACATAATGTGTAATGAAACAGAAATATTCTAAATGTGTTGTGCATCACATTTGAAACATTTACCTTGCAATTCAGCCCCCCCATATTTGTTGTATAAAATTCAGAACTAATAGGGTTTATTGCAGAAACCTGCTACATTATATCAGAAGGATTCTGGAGGGAAGGAAGAGAGGAGACGGTTAGGGAATCCAGGAATAGGAGTAAAAGCTCAAGAAAAGAGACCAAGCATGTTGTGTGCACACTGCTTGGGGACTGGTGTCTGATTGTGCTTTTCCTCCATTTTGGCTGTGGCTCAGTCTGAGCCCCGGGAACACTGCCCAGGCAGAGAAGAGGGGGTGGGGGGCTACAAAACAGGACAGAGATGGGAAACAAAAAGAATGACAGAGATGGACCAAAACCAGGAAGCGGTTTCTGAAATAGAGACGGAAATGAAATGGTGCAGTGTTACCAGTTTAATTGAAAATTAGAGAGTAGCATATTGCCACTTATGAAGAGTAGAGTGGAAAAGAGAATGAGAGTGATGGGGAAAAGTGGAAAGAGAAAGGATCGAACAGCGTGTAAAGGGCATACTGCCCAGTTCACCAGTGTGAAGGAAACAATATGGCTCCAGTTTCTTCTGTGCAGCCATTCTGAAATGCTGAATTCATTATTTGTGCATCTTGGGCATGTCTGTATGTGTGTGTTTGTGTCTGCGTGAGTAGGTGCATGTGGATAAATGTGTCGATATGTGTGTTTGTATTTGTGTTTGGCTTTTTGGCAGCCTGTGCTCCAGATGCACAGGGTTGTTATTGTGTAGTGACATATGAAATGGTTGAAGGAGACATTTCTGTGGGTTTCCTGCTAGCAGAATGGGATCTCCTCCTCTCCCCTCTCTGCTCTCTAGTAGACAATTATAGCATAGGATCTGCTCTCCTGGCTCAGCTGGGCTTTGAAAGACTTACATGAATATGTCAAAATTAGCAGGAAGCTCTTGAAGCAAAAAAAAGACATTCTCACCATGAGCTAAATTGGCATGATGTCTTTCCTGGCCTTTCCAAGGCTTCTCATTTTGACTGACATGTTAGCATGAAAACCCTTTTCTCTTTATAGACTTTGCTATTTATTTACCTTGTGATGTCTCACCTCACTCATGCCCACTCTCCTCTTCCAGATGTTCCCAGTAAGCGGAGGTATAAGCGACGCGAGGTGGAGCAGATCCAAAAGGACGTCAGAAGGATGCATTCTTTGAACTTTGAGCATGTGCAGAAGATCCTCCGTGCCAAGCGCCTGCAGCGACAAGCCAAAACAGGAAACAATGTCGTCAAAAGACGGCCTGGGCGGCCCCGAAAACAGCCCGTCGAGGAATCAGAGCCGACTATTAGGAGGGCGGAAGATCGGGCTGATGGTCGGGGTTTGGACATGTTGGCCGGTCGCAGAGGTGATGGGAGGACTCTGGGGATGCCTGTCCTGGAGAGGTGTGATGACCTGCCAGGTAGGCAGAGCCTCAGGCCGAGCTTAGCCCCCGAGCCTCTGGAGTTCTCAAATCATGACTCCATCTCTGCAACAATTGAGACTGTGGTGCATCAAGCGCGATCTCTGCCTCCACTGGCCAAAGGGGGGAAACGCAGAGGCAGGGGCCACAGCAGGGACGAGTTATGGGCTCCTTCCAGTCAGTAGACCTGCAGGAGAGAGCAGCTCTGTAACTGAACGGAGAGCAGTTCATATGGAGTCAATGCTGTTTCAGATGCAGTGCCCTTAATTCTGGGACTCCTTGGTGCACTTTGACTTTTTTCTCCTCTGATGTGTGAGGACTACAGAGGGTCAGTGGAGGGCAGGAGGAGGGAACACTTCCAGTACCATCCCTCTGCTTGCTGAACCCAACCAGACATGAGCCTTTTAAGGATTCATTGGACCTTCATTTACAATGGCACTATATGGTACTATTTGATACTGAATCTGATGCTATAAAAGTGTGTGGTACTTATGATAGTGTAGGATATTATGTGATTCTTTATGTATCTGATACAGTGATGTGTATGGTACTTTATGATACTGTATCTGAATGTGGCTTTAGCCATATATTTACCAGCAAGGGGAGGGGAATGGTTAATATTAAACTGTGCAGCTCTGCTTATTTTTGCCTTTCTGAGGACACTTGTCAAAGACATGTGGGATAAAACAGCAGTAATTAAGCCACCTTACCCTTTTACTTATCCCTGTGTTTTGCTCCCACCCTCATCTGTACCTCCCTTGTTTTCTTGCTCTCCCTGAGGAGTAACTGATACCTGCTGGCAGCTCCTCGCCCCAGGTACCCCTCCTTGCTCGACACTCACCCCAATTCTTTAACCCTCCCGGGTGCCTGCTGCTTCATCTCCCTTTGTCCTCTCGTCTACTCCCAAATCATGTTTTACATCTCCCATTGCTTGTACTCCCAACCTACCCACCTGTCTCATTTAATTCTCCCTCCCTGCTCAGGCCTGTCCTGAGCAGTGACATAAAGGCAATATGGTGGATGAGACTGTCCCAGACTGTACATAGAAAGAAAGTCCACTGTTGCCTGCCTTGTACAATGAGAACCAGCTCACATGTATACACGGCACACAGAATATCAAATAGAATTGTTGTACTATAGACAATGAAAGTTGTGTATTGTTTTATAACCAAAAACAGACATGGGTGCGACTCAAAACAAGTTTGTTTTCAGACGGAAGGAACCGCATATATTCATTCATACACTCATTATTGTGTTTGTATCCAGGGGGCATTGCATACAGGAGGAATATCAGGTGTGTTTTTGGTAAACCTTAAAATTGGTTTATTGCACTATGAAAAACCCATACACTTGCATCAATCAAATGCAGCACTTACATGCTTCTTCCAGCCTTATGTTTTGGCCTTCGATGGTGTGGATATCCATTCCAGAGAGCATGCATTATTTTAATCAATTTGTATATGCAGGCTGCGCAGCCAAAAGCGTCAAACCGAAGCCCTGAAATCTGAATTGTGATTGGACAGTTCAGCTGAAGAGGGCTCACAGTCAGTGTTTTGAAAAACTAATCCCAGTCTTTCTACTTAACATGATTTTCAATCCATATCCTTGGAAATATTTTTTGAAAGTAAATCCAGTATTTAGATTTAGAAACCAAAGTCTCAGTATTCAGTGTAAGGATGTATTATTTAAAATAATCTAAATCAGAGTTTGACAAACTCTCCACCATGTTGGCACCAATGTGAAGCATTCCTATGTGCACTCGAGAATGTAGCCATCTTGGATTTTTCTGTGTCAATATGTCAAGCCTTTGTTAAACTCTATCTACAGTATCTGTGGCTTTGGGTAGTGGTTGGTATTTTCTCAAATAAGTATTTCAGAATATAAGCAATGGATCAGTGTTTCTTTGGTTTTGTTTCAGGAGATTCAGTTTTCTTTGGGTTGGGTGGGATTCTCAGTTGCAGCAGTTCAACTTGTGCCTTATGTTTCTTTCTCTCACCAATTACATTGACCTGAGAAGTATCACATGGGAAAGAATGCCCCAGAAATTGACCCCAAATATTCATGATTGTGCATATGACGCATGTGTCTTAGTCACCAGAACCCTGACACTGCCTGTGTCCCTTCACAGTGTCCATAGTCAGCATCCTCTGTCTCCCAGCTTCCTCCTAGTGTTCTGACCCGTCATCATAACAGAACTAGAAGGGCTGGACTGCTGAATATAATATAATATTACTGTATAGAATACACACCATGTACTGGCCTACATACTGCTTTACAGAAACAGAAAGGTCCACTGTATCAGATGTGTTTCTATCCAGAGATATTAATTGTACTCAACGTTCCAGGTATAACTGAAGATCATTTACAAGTATTTAACCTGTTATTTAAAACAGACAATTGGTTATGTACTTGGCAAAGGAGGAACAGAGGAGGTTGCCATGGAAACCACATTCTCCTACATTGTTGTTTGCTATGCATCAGGCCATGCCTGGCAATGACCTTAAAAGGAATTTCTGTTCTGGGTCCACCCTTCAACAAAGAGAAATAAGTGGTCTTATTTACTGAATAAAATGAATTCATGTAACAAGAATTGTGAATAATACCAGTAATAATTTGTAATAAGTTGTGCAGAAAGTGACTATCATTTCATGAAAACTATAGTTACTGCAGCTCTATGCAGTACAGCCTTAACCAGATGTAAAACTACAGTATTGAAGTGTTTGTTGTAAATAGTGTTAGTATGTCCATCCTGCATGGATACCGGTTGGGCTCGGCTATGCTGGGACTGTCTCCGAAAAACCACAGTAGACCATCTCTCTCTATTCAGACTGCTAAAGACCCAAGAAAACAAACTATTACGCAAACTGATTTTCCTATTCGACAAATTCTGTTATACATTGACAGTCATTGTTCCAGTCCATTAGACTACAGAGAATGCAAAAATAATTTGCTTTATCACACCTTTAAATGTTCTTGGTGGATAAAAGCCCCACTGTAGTGTACTTGACCAAAAATAGGAATCCCTGTTGACTTGCAGCTATTTTGCCTGCAGCCAGTTGGGGCGGTGCAGTAGCATGAAGCAAGAAGGTTGTGTGTGGGGGAGTTCTCAGAGGAAATAGCCAAAAATACACTCTTACTAAAGTTAGTGTGCTTAACCTTGCTTTGCTAGATGACTTTCGGTGGGTCTGCAGTCTGTTGTGGTGAAGATGAGGTCTAGATGTGTGGTCCGTGAGGTGTAGAGACTATGCGCTTGGCAGCTTACTCCATACTGAAGTCAGTCAGTCAGCGGTTTCTGATGTAAGAGTTAAAGACCCCAGATGTTGTCTGTCCTGTCTGTCTCTCCTACCAGCCAATGCTCCGGTGCCTTCTAACACTGACAAGTATTGTCCTAATCCAGAGCTTTCACTCTACACAGAGACTGCAGAGGGGATGTGGCTGTAAATAGGGTTCAAGGGTCACTGTTGTATTGTATTTGGACCAGTGGCTACAGGAGACCCCTAAGCACTGATGTAAGGATCTTTTACCTTGTCTTTGGTCCTACTAGCATCAAGGGCAGTGCAGCAGTGCTTGACCTTACGTCAGTGGTTGGGGTGTATTTACTGAAGTCCACACTTACCAGTTCACTACAGCGACTAGAATGGGATATAATGGCACCTAAATTTTGATCACCCCCGTTCCCTTTGTAGCATGCTGTGACGAGTGTCCTACACATGGAGTGAGGGGTCACGTGAGACAGAACCTCATAAATGTACATGTAGTCATCCTCACAGCATACGTTACAGTTCTAAGCTATAATGTTATTCAAAGCTGAAAGTGCAGATGAAGCATTGAGAAAACCAATAAATGTACTTCTTAGAGCACAAAGTGAGCTCTTCTAACAGTGTGGGCATATTTTAGTTTGTATACATAGTGTATTTGAACCTTTTTCTAGAGTGGGTTTCCTTTATTTGCATGCTCAACTTGATTGTATGCATAAATATTTTAGACAAGCCGAAAGTTGAATTTCAATTGAATTTGGAGCAAGACTTGTACATTGTTTGATATGTTTCTTTTTGTAATGAATTTTTTAATTCATGAAGCATTTTTGTACATTGTATGAATATTAAAAACTGCAAATATTTGACATATAGAGTAAATACTAGATGCGCATGCATATGCATATATCCTTCACAGTATGTATGTGTAAATGTACACATATATTTTGTATTTGCATTTGCTGGCATACAGATATATGTCTTAAGCACATATATACATGCAATATATATGTATATCCATGTCCGCTGGCATGCTTTTGGTCATGTTTATCTTTCATGATCTTGTAGGTTCTTTTTTTGTTTTTTTATTTCTCTTTCCTCAGAAAGAAAAGCTCATTCTTTTGCTACCCTTCTGTTGGCTGGCAGTGTTGAGCACTTATTAAGAAGAACTACAGTTGAAGTTGTTCATGTTATCCATTGTGTGAAATAATAAATGACTTTATTGACAGCTGATAGTGGCATATATTCTCTTCTTTCTGGTTAAGTTGGATTTGATATTGTGATCTCTGAAAAACTGCTTTGTCACATGCCGAGATAAGGCCGATAAGTGTGTGTTTGTGTGTGTGTAGCATGCATGTCAATGTGTGTAAGAGCAAAATGACAGGAGGGTTTGCTGCGCTGTTGGTGCTGAATGTCAGATGGTCTCGGTGAATGAGTACTTCCCCACAATGTGTTCGCTTGTTGCGGTTAAAAGCGAGGGAATCCTCTCATTAGATTATGCTACAGCCTCACTCATACAGTCACACTTAGTCACACTCACACACACATACCTACACGCTCTTACTCTTGTATTTGCTCATTAGCCAAGCCTACATCTCTAAATCCTCCCTGCACTAGCCCATCAGTGTCTGCTCTAGGTGGGCTGGGCTGCAGGCTGCTCTGTTATTGGATGGAGCCGAGTGGGAAGTGCCCCACTATTGGCTGCTGCCAACTAGTAAAATTCTTCTGTTACCATGGTTGCAGGGTGAGCTGCCCAAATGTGTCTCAGTGTATCTAGTGGTGCCGATGGAACGGTTGGCACCACCGGTGTTATGCTGAAAAAAAAAAAAAAACTCCCCTCTGATGGAAGTCAGGGCTGCACCCAAATCACTCTCTACTGATGCCTGTAAATGAGCCCACATGGCCCCACTTCACATACAGCACAACAGAGAGGATGAGATAGATCACCAGGGCTGTGATCACGATGAAACAGCACAGCAAAACACATCCTGCATGAAGGATGTACTGTTCAGCCAGAGCTATACACTTTAAGGGAAAAACAGGATCATCAATCAGATGTGCAATGTGTGGATTTTCTCCCTAGGCTCAGTGTCAAAAGAAATTTCTACCTTGTCTACTGCACAAGTTTGAGGTACAAACGTTACATAGAAAGATATACAACACCATCACTAATGAGTGAAAGGTGGTGATGGCTCCTTCCAGTGACATTATTCAACTGAAAAAGAGATTGGTATTATATGGGGGAATTCTGCCCATATAAAAAGTTATGTGAAACATAAACAGCACATATATAAGTATAAAATATATTCCACCTGGATGGTAGGTAGAGCCCCTATGCTGGACAAAAGAAATGGACTGAATTTATATTGGCCCAGGTATTGTTTTGCCTTCTTGTTGCTCAAACTTTTCAGTTTTACCTAAAAATATTATGAGATCTTATAAGTCTGATCCTTGTGATATCAGTGTAAGGCAGAGCGATTTCAGTACAATTATAAAAGCACGTAGTAAAAGAAAGAAATACTTGCAGGATTGGACCAGAGTTATGATATGGTATACTATCTAGAGATAGACTGTAATGGAAATGTAGTGGTGGAGGTTTGTGTTCAGAAAGTGAAGGAGGAGGACAGGGCTTATAATTTGGTGTGCTCAGCTGGGGCCTGTAGATTTACTGTTCCCAAACTTAGGCTACCTGCTTTTTAAGGAACATGTTCGAAAAATTTAGGAGCATCTTCCTCCCAATCCTCGGAGGACCAGCCTCCTTTGGAATGAAGGATTTAAGGTTGAGGGAATGTCAGTGTGTGCAGCTAAAAATGTGCATGGTCCCAGTTGACAAAAAGGTTGAATTCTATGCGTGTCCGTACATCACACCATAGCTCCTGCTAAAAGTCACACTTGAACACATAAAGACAACAGATAATGGCAAGCTGACCATCAACATGCACATAAAGTCTGAACCTACATGAAAAAAACACAACTAGTCACGCCCCAAATTTTCTGAAAGACAAACACAAACCCGACTCTGTAAATGTGCTCCCACATTGTGTTATGAATATGAACTGAGAATACATCGCTGGATGAAAAGCTTTAACTAACACAGCAAAGTTTAGCTTTGCTTTACTGGTGTAGTCAGACTATGCCGCTAATTTTCTCGTAGAGAGGAAAAGGTGATGCAAATTGGTCAAACAGCTCCCTGTTACGAAACACTAAGAGGCAGCAGCACTGGACACACATTCAACCACCTACAACAGCCCAACAACAGCCCAGCGATGGTCAGCTGCATCTCTACCATACAGTCGCTGCCAGCCACACGTACAAGCTTTGCTTGGGAGCTCTGAAGTGTATCATAGATGGAGTGGGTGGGCCTTTGGTGATTATACTCTCAAATTGTTGAATCTTCCACCCAAATTCTGCCCACTTCATCAAACCTGCTTAAATCAGTGTTTTATCACAGCATATGTCCTGGTAGCACATTCTGAAAGGGACAAGTTTGTAGAAATCAGAGCTTGTTGTTGCTGGTCTCTGTCCAGTTTTGCTGATTCTGGTTAGCCCTTCATGCCCACCATGTAGTTTGAAGTACACACTGTGAAGCCTCAGGAAGTCTACAAAAGTGTCTATGCAGCGTCATATGTGCCATTTATGGCAAGTTTTCCTTGTCTGCTGTCATTTTTTCAAAGGTAAGACTTTCATCCCTATGTGGTCTTTTATTAAAAATATAAAATTAGTTCTTTATAACCCTTGACTGTGCTTGATCTGTAGTGCTGCAGTGTCCCTTCAGGACAAGTGCAGAGCACAAAAGAGTGAGTGGCCTTTTTGTACCAGTGACCTGATAGCTGAGTAAATGAGCAATGAGTCCCTGGGTCAATTCCAAGTATGGCTGCTCGATTATGGCAAAAATCTTAATCTCATTATTTTGGGAATTACTGAGGCCCGATTATTGAGACACGATTACTCATTGACTTTGGAAACATCATGCATTCAAAAAGAAAATTTTGTAGCCTACATTAAAGTTAAATGCATCAAACTGATACTCTGAGACCAAAATTTGAGGCTAGATCTATGACAAACTTTTGTTTTGAAGCTCTTGTTGTTACTAGTCTTTCAGCTCCCATTAGGGGTCACCACGGTGGATCATTGATCTGCACATTGATTTGGCATAGGCATAAGTTTTTTATGCCAGATGCCCTTCGTGACGCAAACCCCCCTGGGGAGGGGATACATGTTTTGGGGAGAACATGCAAATTGACCAGGGATTGACCCAGGACCTTCTTGCTCTGAGGTGACAGCGCTAATCATGCCACCCAACATTGTGCTCTTCTAAACAATTTAATCATGGACACGTTGGTACTATTAATATGAATGGTGATGATATGGCATAAAAATTAATCATCGCAGTCCATCCCAGTTGACAATCATGCTGGGAGCTCCGTCCCTCAGCGAGCACTAAGCTGCCAAGTCCAGCAAACCTAGAGCCGGTCGTGGTACACCACCAATACACCCAGCAAGGGCCAGCCAGCCCCAAGGAGGGCTCCCATGAGGGGATCCTCCCACACCGAGCAGCTGTTCCTGACCCACCACGCAGGGCAAAAGCGCACCGCTGTAAAGGAAAGGGGTGCTCTAGATTAACAGAATAAGACAAAACAAGAACGTCAATGTGAAATGGAATGTAGCACAATAATAGTTTTATGTGAGATATCTTTTCATAATAGTTGAAATTGAATTGAAATTTGATTTATTGCTTATCCCTAATTCCTGGCTGGCCTAACCTTTTGCTGCATGTCATTCTCTGACTCTCTTTCCCTGCATTTCCTGTCTCTATCAACTATTGCAATACTATGAAATAAAGGAATAAAATGCCCCCAATAATCTTAAAAAAAACAAACAAAAAAACAACAAAACCAAAACAATTTGGTGCTATTTATGATTTAAGAAGAAACATGTGTCAGGCTGCATGAGTGAGTGCCAGTGAACATCAGTAACTGTTTGAGGCACATCCAAAGCCACACAGATCACCAACAACAGAGAGCCATAAATCTACCACAGATAGTCCTGCAGTGCAGGACCACTAACCAGGATGCCTGCCATGTAACCAAGCATCCCCTAAATCTCTCTGCTGCTGTTTTCAGAGGATGACTATTGCTTGTGTTTATGAAGATGGATAGAGCAGGCAACATCTCCCTCCTCGCTCTCTCTCTCCACTACACAGCAAAGGCAGCGATGGGAGACACCATCTGCTGGTGAAATATATCAGTACAGCTAAAAAACCCTCTGTCACATCCACCACAGGACAGAGCATCATCGCTAGCTGTAGTCAGAACAGTAAATGTGACAGGTGGGCTACACAAATGCAGTATTCCAGTTTAAGGGAAATTTATGTTTTTTTATGGATTTGAATGATAACAATCTGAACTATGACCTCAAGCAGTCAAAACTACACACCCCAGTTATTTATTCATTGATCCACTTGAGAGATCAATGCAGGAATTACTGTAGCTGAAAGTTGGCTATGTCTGTGTGTGGCGCATAGACAAAAAACCCACCAGAGATATGACAGAATGTGTTCTGCATAGAGCTGCCCACTGTTGCCACGGTGACAGTGTGACTCATGGCAGTTTGATTTGGATTTAGAGCGGTGCCCTGTTTTGTGTACGAGTGTGTGGATGCATTTGCATAAGCGTGTGAATATGTCCCTGTCTGCATGTATGTGAATGCATGCATGCACGTATGGGCTTATACAGTATTTGTGAGCTGGTGGGATGAGGAAGAAAAGAAAAAAGGGAGAATTTCCTCTGCATAGTAGTAATTGTTCACCTCTCTCGTGTCTCCTCGGTCACAGTTAGAGCCTTTGTTAGCAGATTGGCTCTGCCTTAGTCTTATTAATGATGCCAACACTTAGGTAATGTGCCTTTTTGATGAGAGTAGGCCACTTAATCTCTCTATTCAGGCTCCATCTCTCACACACTCTCTCTCTCTCACACACACACCTCCCCCTCAATCCTCCTAATAAGCTGTCTCTCTGTCTCCTGTAATTTGGCAGACGAGTCTATTATATGATACAGTCATATTTTATTAATGGACCCCCCGTAGCGAACACACACACCCCTTAGTGGATTAGATTATGTGACGCACAGGGAGCACGTCCATCTCTGTGTTAAAAATGATTTCAACTTCTCGGTTAGTTTTCATCTGCACCGTTTGTCTGCTGTGTTGTTAGTATTGGGCTGCAAGGCAGAACCACAGGCCTTTTCTGCTGAAGTTGGCACTGTTCTTCCACACTTCATTACACTTACATCAGCTCAGTGATAGCATGGAACAGTGCAGCTTCAAAAGGCCGAAAACAGCAAAATAAAAGGCAACATTCAATAATTGAGTTAAACATTTTGTGGAAATATTCTCGTCTGTCTCTCTCTGCGTCTCTCTTCCTCAGTGTTGTGCAGATAATTCATCCCATATGTATCAGCAGTGCCAGGCATTTCAAGCTCTGTGGTGAACTACACTCCTCCAAAACCAATTTGCTCAAATACAATATTCCTTCAAAATTACCCAACAAATTCAGTTGTTTTTGCATATCTGCAGTGTTATTGTAAAGTGTATTTACGTGTATTTATGTGGCTAATTTCATCTATACATGATCTTATTGAGCAACAAGACTCCAGCCATACTAGCAGCTCTGACTACTGTACAGCATGCCCATTATGACAACACTGACACTGACAACTGCTAATTAGCACTAAACACAAAGTAAAACTGAGCCTTATGGTAATGCCATTAATCCAATAATCAACCAAATTATTTGATGAATTCAGATATTGACCTGATGGTGGCACTAAATGAAGTTAATGACCAAAGTGATTACAATTCATCTAGAGGGGGGCATGGATATGAGTGTTCATCATTCACCCAGTCACATTTGTCAATACATTTTTACTCAATACTATAAATGTGAACCTCATGGTGGTGCTCAAGGAAAGGTCACCTAAGTCATTAGGATTCATCCTCTGGGCACCATGAATGCCTGTACAAATTTCCATGGCAGTGGTGGACAGATAGACAGATATGTGTCATCCTTAGAGCCATGCTGCTAAAACAAGAAATTTAAACGATACAGATTGATTTTAAGTTTCTCTTGATTTTCTTTGTGCAGGATATCGTTGACTGATATTAATTTGATTACATGTTATGTATAGAATTTGTAGCATTGATAGTAATCTGTAGGTTTTGGGTTGCAGATTGCAACCACCTGAATACCCCTCTGCTCACCCCTAACTTTCCAAGTGTGCCAGAGAACTACAGTGTCCTTCAGGTAATGAAAAACGTTAAAGACTCTCTCTAGAGACAGTGTTTGGTTTGTCCGTTCTGGGCTACTGTAGAAAACAAGGTAAAGCAGCATGGCGGGCTCTATGAAGAGGATCTGCTCCCTATGTAGATATGAAGTCTCATTCTAAACAAATGGAAACACTACGATTCTTAGTTTCAGGTGTCTATACACCAATAAATATATAGTTATGAATATTATATTACATTTCTGCCAGTATATCCCCAGAAATGTTACACACTGTTCCTTTCATGTCAGAAAATCTCCGGAAAAGAGACGAGAGCACATCACTCCTGTTCTTAACTCCCTTCATTGGCTTCCCGTCCTTTATAGAATTGATTTTAAACTTTTATTGTTTGTTTTTAAAACTCTTAACGGCCTCACCCCATCCTACTTATCTGAGCTTTTAACTGTCCGTGATCCTGGTAGAGCTCTGAGGTCAACTAATCAACTGTTGCTGGAAGTTCCCAGGTCAAAGCACGAACACTGGGGTGACCGAGCCTTTTCTGTTGCTGCTCCCAGGCTCTGGAATAAGCTCCCTGCCAAAATGTGTCTCATTTCTGACCTGGGCCTCTTCAAATCCAGGCTAAAACCCTATTTATTTAGGATGGCTTTTAATACACAGTGGCATGGTGACATGTTTATCTTATTTTATCTTATTTTACTTTGCTCTGTTTTATTGCTTTTACTCTTTTAACTCAGTTTGAGAGGCTTGTTTTTAATTGTCTTTTACTGTTTTATTTGTTTTATTTTGTCTTAATTCTTTTATGCATTTTAATTTTATTTGAAATGTGTACAGCACGTTGGTCAACAACATTGTTTTAAACTGCTTTATATTGTATTGAATTGTATCTCCTAATGTCCATGTGTAAAGTGGAAATCAGCTCTTTGTGTGTGGCTTGAAGGATTAAAGAGGAATTTCTCCACAGCAAATACAGAAATTAGTTTTTGTCTAATTTGGATATTCATGTAATCTTTGTTTTCTCTGAGAGGGCAGGTATGTATGACATCAAGCCATTTTACAATGATTATAGTAAGCACCTTTGCCATA
The DNA here is from genome assembly GCA_947000775.1 of Pterois miles. Taxonomy (NCBI): domain Eukaryota; kingdom Metazoa; phylum Chordata; class Actinopteri; order Perciformes; family Scorpaenidae; genus Pterois; species Pterois miles. The sequence goes on along the minus strand of CAMQGK010000334.1, from coordinate 5,856,204 downwards.
AATTCTGTAGTAAACAAATCATTATTCAGCATTTACACTCCATCATAATACAATACAATGTCATATTTCAAAGGGCCGCATCATCCCATACCCCCATAATCTGCAGTTTCATTCTAATCTCAATATAATCTTCCTCCAAGCGAATCAAGACAGTCAGCACAGTCAGGACCACTTCTCTCGTTGTCTGGTCTTGTTGGAACAAATGAATGGATTAAGGTCTTTATCAGACAGTTTTAGGATTTTTTTTTCCTACGTAGTTTTATGCCTGTAGTGGCTTGTCTACACTGGGCCGACAGCAAAGAAATATTATCTGATTGTAGAAGCACCAGGAAATAGTCCGGCACAGAACAGCGCCAAAGATAATAGCATGTGTTTTGCAGCACCTGTATGTTGGTGCCTGTAATGTTATCCAAACAAATCTTCACATTTCTGTACATGCACATGCCTGAATGTGTGCATTTGCAATGTGTGTGTCCACTTAATGAAGAAGAGTGGAGCTTTGAGCTGTCAGGTACACATGAAGGTTTGACACCGTGTGACAGTCAAGAGTAACACGCTGAGAACAAACGAGTGATTAGAGTCAGCAGACTGAAACTGAGTGGCTGCTCATTAGACGAACGTTGACAATGTTTGGTTATGTGCCAACATATAGAAAGGCAGTCATTAGATAAAAACACCTGTGCAGATACTTTAGTGTGTCTTGAGAAGTGTGTGTGTGTGTGATAGAAAAGAAAAAAACAGTTCTACCTGCAGGCTCGAGACCCCCCAGGCAGCTTTGAGAGAAAAAAAGGTTTGCCAAATGATTTATGTTATGAGAAAAAAAACTGCACTGCATAAATTTGTGATCATGCTTTTAATCTTTGTGATAAATGTGTAATGTTGGAGACATAATGAGTATTTACAGCCCATAAGCACCAATAATTAATTAAGTGAAATGGCCTGATAATAAAAAGAAAAGGAATCTGGTGGTGGAATTAAATACCTGGTCCTGCAAAAGTGGGTCATGTAGGTTTTTTGGAGTCCAGAGGTAGAAAATGCTTGAGTGTACCACAGTAGGTACAGTCTGACCTCTGATGCACCTCTGTATGGAACCAGTGGTGTTTTTTTCCTCTGTCTGTTTCAGTTCCAACCCTCCAAGGCACATTACATAACTGCACTATTATTTTTCCATCCCCTGCCTCTCTCTGTCTGTCTGACTGACATAGTGGGGGAAATACAGATCCAAACAAGGCAACGATAATGACTCGCTCCTCTCTTTTGATCAGTCTATTTGTCACACCCTGTCTCTCTATTTCCTGCTTTTTCTTCGGTGCTCGGCTTTACCAAACTCTCTATTTCTCTCTTTTTCTGCCCCACCACAAGTTGGTTCGCTTTTGCACCATGTGGTACGCTAGCTTTCCATTAGTTCATTTCCCCTGCTTTGAGAATGTGCTTGCATGTTGTGTGTATTTGTGTGTGCACACTGAATGAATGTGTGTGTGTGTGTGTGTGTGTGTGTGTGTGTGTGTGTGTGTGTGTGTGTGTGTGTGCATGCATGTGCACATGTGCGTGTGTCTCCTGAGTCTCAGAACAGTATTATTGTAAACATATCATTTGATGGGGAGAGTGGTTCAGGTTGTTGGCCGGCTGCCCTGCTTTCATTTGGAACAGAGCTGCCAACATCTGGACTGTGTCAACACTCGCTGACAGTGTTTGTGTGTGTGTGTGTGTATGTGTGTGTGTGTGTGTGTGTGTGTGTGTACTGAGGTCCCTGCCTCAGCCCCAGAGCTGTCAGCCATTGGATGGGGAACAGATTTGCTCAGATTAATCAAAGGTGTAGCATTAATAAAAGGAGCCCTATGCCTCCAGGCAGCCATTTTAAGAGCCTGGGAGAGCAGCCTCCTCGCATCCTCCAGTACGGGCTGCAGTCACACACAGGCCATGCACAGGCACGCAGGTACATGCACACAGGAATAGTCTCAATCTAACAAAACACTTGAAAAGGTGAAAACAATCTCTTCCCCTGTTTGCGGTTTGTTCATCGGTTCACTCACTGTAAGGTGGAGTAACGGTGCAGTCTGTGTTCCCTTTGGACGCTGTACTAAATGTAAGAGAAGCCCAGAGCAGAATCTGTGGCCACCATGGATGGAAAACCCACAAATCCAACAGAGACACACAAAATATGTGTTATTCATATGTGTGAGAAATGTGCAGCAACCTCTATCATTGATTTATTTAAACCCAGGTCAGGATGTGCAGCCACCGAAGATGCAAGACTCACAAAACATTTACATACACATAGTGCCGAGTCGGACTGCAAGAGAGGGAAAAGAGCAAAACTTACCTCATTAACTTATGTAAACTGACAACAGATGCACTGGAATTATTGGTGTGTATGTGCCTGTATGCCTGCATGTGTGTGAAAAAAAGCTAGAAAGACAGCGAGAGAAGAAATCATTTTAAATATAGTTATTTTAACATTTGGCCCATCGTGATTCTTACAGTAGTTTCAACTGTTATTTGCGTGCAAAGCCGACGCTACAGTTTCCTTCCTTTTCCATCTTAAAAACACACATATACACACCAGCATCACACAAGTTTTACTTTACACTATTATTTTGTGCTTTTTGAAACCATGAAACAAACGCTTTGCTCCCCGCAAATCATTTGATTTATCTTCGAAACCAGCTTCTGTGTTCATGCTTAAGCATGTAGATGTGTGTGTGCATAGTATGTGCTGAATGCATATGAGTAAATGTGTGTGTATACACGGCTGTGAGAGACGGGTGAATAATCTCCCCTTCAGCTGAAGCTCAAATCTCTGTCCAGCCTTCTCTGAGTCGACCGGCAGTCTGGGCTGTTGGATCTGGCAGGCCATCTGATCCGGCCTCACTGGGCTAAAGATATTTGGGTGTAGCGAGTGCTGATGTTATTGCTGAGCTCTGGGTAGTGTGCTGGGCTGAGATGTATTTGGGTTGGCTGGCTGAGGGATGAAGCCTGTTTGCCTACCGGGGCCAAAGACTCTGCAGGGGGCCTGCCTAATCTGCTGCACCATCCGACAGCTTAATTAGTGTTTCACTGCTGCACTCGTATACCGTCTACGCGCGCACACACACACACACACGCACACACACATGCTCTCTTTTCCACACACACACTGGGGCATAGCTTGTTAGTCTAATAAAGAGCCATTAGAAGGTTAAATGTGGGTCTCATTAAAGATTAGTCATTTACTAGCATGCATAATAAGACTCTCTTGTGTGATTCTGATAGCTGCTCATATTGCTGCTAAAGTGAAGACCACAGTCAACTCATGCAATGTTAATTCACCATGCCATAGCCTGGGATTTGGCCCGTCTCCTGCTGGGAGCATAAACACAGAGAGAAATGGATACAGTCACTTCCAGTCAGTATCTGACGGCTTAAATGTCATTACACGATGGTGTCTTTATGTTGTGGGCGTGCTCTACACACTGTAAATTGTTTGAGATGATTTTGACGAGCAGTGATCCAAAGGGCTTTAAAGAGGAAGAGCCTTGAGAAGGATAAGCTGTGTGAAGAGGGGTCTAGATTAGCTTGAATGGATTTGGAAGCCCTCGTGGAAGCTTGGACTAAAGGCAGTATTGAAATGTCAGAGATAATAATTTCACTTCTCTGGTTTCTGAAGATCCCCGTCCTAATGCCTCTACCATCTGTTTGAGAGCAGAGCGGTGGACGTCCATCAATGCGAGTGAGGGAGAGGGAGAAGGAGAGGGAGAAATTTGGCGCGGAACACAAAGATACGTTTACTTGCTCTTTCCAGCCCTCATCAAGCTCTATCTGATCCAAACAGCGCTCTTGCCTTTACTTGGATTTTAATAACATTATTCTCTCAGTCACGGCCACATGAAAAACAGATGAGTATGAGCCATAAAGGGGAAAATCAGTTTTTAAAAAGGAATTAAAATATTGGAGCTGCCAATGTTTTGACTTAGTGGATAAAGCCTCCAGGCAACTAAGGTTGGAGTGAGAGAGAGCAAGAAGCAGTGAGAATGTCAAACAGCAGACTTCTTTACTGACTCAAGACATGGATTAGCCATCTGAAGCCTTGTTTCAGGAGTTACAGTCATACTGAACAGCCCATCACTAACCTACAGTGTAGAGCAATAGAGTTAGCTGCATATTAATTAGAGCCACTCTCTTCAGAGATAGACATTAGAGCCGAAAACGAACTGTTAAACTGGCCGACAAATTCACTTTCACAATTCACCCATCTCTGTCTTGATAAATATTTCAGCCAAGCTCTGCTACACCATAAAAAAGAAAGTGACTTCTGTTCTTGTATGTTTGTCAAGTTTTAGAAGTCATTTATAGGAACATCTGTGATGGTGAATTTGCGATTTGGAAATGCTCACAAATGCAATAGAATAAAGTCCTTTGACTTGAAATGCCAAAATTAGGCATAATGGGAACTGTTGGCAGCTATAATGTTTGCATTCATACAATATGCAATGATTTAATATTAGTTTAGTTTATTTGGCAGTCTATCTATCTGCCTGCCTGTTCCATAATTCAACACTCATAACTTGTTTATGCTTGTACATGTTTTGACAAAATGGTGCCCATTTTCTGTGATTTCAAAGTATCACATACATTTCTGTTTGTATCCCTTCATCACAATTTATTCTGACTGTTTATTTGTTGTTTGTAGTTGTAAAATTGTTAACATGGTATTAATCTGTCATTCTCTCCTGCTACACTGCCCTTGTGTCCCTGAGATATTCACCATATTTCCACTATTTAATGTTTATGATAGCGCGTGTGATTGCGGGAATGTTGATGTGTAATTTATTTTGAGTGACACTCGCAGGGAAACTTGCTAATTTACTATCTCTAAAACAGATGTCACCTTATGCCTCCAACATTCACATAAACACCACCGAAACTGTTCACATCTGCCCATATGTGTTTAAATCAGTTGTCAGTGAATCTCAACTCCACTGTTCACACATCTTCTGAAAAGGATCACAAGCTTTACGCCGTTTACCAGCACATACAGTATAGGTCGCTGTTCTCTATCTATATGCTAAAATGAGATCCTGTTGTAGTTGTAGTTATTGAATAAACTGACTTTGTAACGCATGTCCTCTGCACCCTCATGGTAGCTGCTGTAATGCCCCAATGGGCTCAGCTGCAGAGGTGCATCTGTTTAAAAACTTGGAAAAAAAATTTGGCCTCTGAATCCTGATGCCAGGAAAGACAAACATACACGTATATTTGTGTTACACATTTTCAGTCACTAGAAGAAGGAGAAATGATTGGAAGTAACAGGCCATTACTTCGATCACAAAATAGATTTTTCACATTGAGCAACTGAGCATGTCACAGTTGCTAACATATATTGTCAGAAACTACCAAGATCTTATATTTATGGTGCACTACTGACTTGAAATGTGTGTGTTAGTGTGTGTGTGTGTGTCATGAAGAGTTGGTCAGGCCGAGTGCCATGCAGCTGGAAGCCATCATAGAACCAATTACTTTCTGTCTTTTGCTCTCCTTCGCTCTCTCGCTCTTTCTTCCCTTCTCCCTTTCCTTCATCTCTTCATCTCTCTGTCTGATTTTAATTCTGCAGGCCTGTCTCTTTGTGAACCGAGAGTTAGCCTCACAGTTAACCCCCTCACTCACGTCTATAACTCATCACCACCAAACACACTTCCACTCCTTCTCCCTCCTCATCATCCTCTTAAAGCTGTCTTATCTTCATTTTGCTTAGCACCTCGGCTTATTGATTCAGATGTGAAATGTTTGTAAGCCTGCATGTCCTGCCAATGTGGCGTACAGACCAATTTACAGTAACATGTTTGAGCAGCAACTCGTGTCATGAGTGAAAGGCGGCAAGAATGTAAACAGTGATTACAGATTGTGTACTGAATGAAAGTGTCACCAGAGAGAGAGAGGCCGTGAAGGATGGAGGAAGTGAGAGAGTTAACTGTGTAAACAAATGAGGAGTGTAATGAGGATGAAGCACCGCTGTGAACAAGTGAGCCTTTGTCTTCGCTCATACTGTACCTGCTCTCACACGCGCGCACACACACACACACACACACACACACACACACACACACACACACACACACACACAAACGACTGTATTGTGTTTGGGTTTCTGGGAAGTGCAGTTTATTGAATACTAAAGAAGGCCAACAGAAATCCAGCACTTCATTCACAGTGAGCGAGTGAGGCGCTCAATGATGTTTTCCAAGTGGCAATGCCAAAGGGGAGTTTTCTCTCAATAATCTCCACTTGTCTGTCCATCAGTTCACAAAACAAATAGGTGAAGAAAAATTTACAAAAAAACTGACTGTTTTTTAGGACATTTGATTATTGTGTATCTCACCAGCTCCTCTTACTGTAGTTTTAATGTCTAAAAAGCCTGCTAAGTGAAACTATCAACTACAGGTAAATCTTTAATGTAATTTAACTACAATGGAAGGAGTCGCTGTCTGTCAGTATGTCAATTTTCTCCACAACCATTCATCCGATCGACTTCACACTTGGTGTTTTGCTGAGGACCAAAGGAAATGCAGCGTTGAGTGCAAGCTCTGGAGATCTACAGTACATGTAATTTAACCACTGTGCAGTGTATTTACTGTTACACCGCCAAGCAGCATACTGGGTACAGCTCGCTGCCTGTCAATGTTTGTGTGAGCTTTTGCGCCCAAATACCAAAGCATTTCTAGGGTATGGGATGCAACTATGTCATGGCAGGTGTATTGCGCAGGACCCAAGGAAGTGCAGAGTTGAGTGTAAAGGTGTTTGGATGAGTGGTTCCCGAGAAAGCTGTAAGCAGCAACACCAGAAATCATCCCTTTTTGCTTTTTATCGTATATCCTCTTTTTCCTTAAAGCAATATCGTCAGTAGGAAAATATCAATATCACCCAGCCCTAATGGTAATGCTGTTTTGCATTTATGCAGGATGATCTGGGGTCAGATCAGAATGAATCCAGACTTGATGTTCACTGTGTTGGACTGACCAACCCAAGCAAGTCTCGAATCAGCACACAGAAATCAATGGAAATCAACAGCTGCCTCTAAGGGCAGGAGAAATGTCTTCTGATTTTTAAAACTATACAGCATATTTGTGGATATGGTCAGCTCAAATGTAAAGTATATGTGAATTGTAGTTAAGACTTAGCTAATACTTTCAAAAACAGAATTCCTTCTGTCAGAATTAGGCCCTACAGCGCTCAGTTATTTGTCTTACTACTTACATACAAATGTGTAAAATATGGTGTAAATACTGTATAGTTTAAGATGAAAGTTGGTCTGCAGATATTATGCAAAATTTATTTAGATATTTAACATACTGTAACATTATGTGGGTTTATTGAAAGTCCTCTGTTCCCTTGAGCAGTTTGATGACTAAATGTCTCATTTTTGTATTTTTTTTTCATTTAAATGTCACATGTAAAGCAGCTTTATAGACTTGAGTTGAGTGAGTCATTAACAGGTGTTTTACAGCATAAACATTTTCTACTATTATTTATATTTAATTACAATGACAACAAGAGTGGGGTGTAACAAAGTGCAGCAGAGACCTATTCTCTCTCCAGTGTCTGTGTGGTTTAAAATGTAAATTGGTTAAATGACTCCTGAGGAGGAAAAGGAGCCCAAATATTTGACCATTTTTGGCCATTTATGTCTACGGTTACAAAGAGCAAAAATGCAGTGAATGCAGAAAGTGCCAGACACGTGCGCACACACACACACACACACACACACACACACACACACATATACACATATATATAGATATTTCTAGGGAGATGACACCATGTTTTTCCCCATCCTGAATTGTGGGTTTCATTTCAGAGAGGGAAATGGATATCACATTAACTGGTCCCATGTTAGCTGATTATTTTGTTTTTAAAACAGAATAATTCTTAATGGCATTGATTTCAGAATAAAAAAACACAACATCAGCTACTTTAGAATGTTATATATATATATATATATAAAGTAATTTATTGTACGCATTTATTTTCTTCAGATAAAGGATTTTCCCCTCAGAAACATTTTAATATTGATTTAACCAGTAGTTAGCAGCGTCTGTGCAGTATTGTGGGGTTACCCTGTGTCTGTGTAGATTTCCCCAGATGATTCCCAGGACATGAACTTAAAAGGTGCTAAATGCAAGACTGAGAGCTATTCTATTGCCTCCGCATGGCTCTCAACATGGCAGTGGCTGTGCCGGCAGCTTGCAGCTAATGGTGCTAACAGCGCTAACAGTGAAAGCAACAGCACTGACACAGCTAACAGTGATAACCTAAACTAACTGCCACATGAGCAACCATGAGCTGGCCAGTAGGGAATGCTCACATGCACGATCATGCATCGCCGGCCCAGCGATGTCAACAAAGGACGGAGAAGCTCCGATTACAACACACAGAGGGAATGTGACTTTATTCTCTGCTCAGGTAGACATTACTCCTCTGTATCTTCAAGAGCTAGATCTTGCAAATGGCAGTTTTGCTGCTACATTAATGCTCTCAAAATCGTATAGAGCACCTATGGAGAGTAAATCTGTTGAGTAGCACCACCATCACTGGCTAAAAGCTTCAAGTCTGTTACACCTGTGACCACACCAAGCAGTGGCGTCACAATATACTGAGACACCCTGAAGGACACTTAAACATCACTAAAGCAAGGTCACAAGGAGGTCAGCATATACATTATATTCATAGGTGTGAATGTGACTGTATTAGCCCTCTGACTCTGGAGTTAGGTGTGACAATGAAACAACTTAATCACATTTGACCATAACATTACTCTTGGGTTGGTAGGTAAGTAACAGCACGTATTGTCTAGGTTATTTGAATCCTCAGAGAATTTTTATATAATCTGAAAATGTGCTAGAAACAAACACTTAGATGCTGTTTTTTTAGTGTCTGTCCCCTGTGTTTAGACCCCTGTAGCTGGAAGCACACCTTTTTTCCACATGGAAAGTCGAAAATAAAAGCACGTTAGCAGAACAGTAAGAAAACAAATCAGACAAGCGTCATACAAAGAATGTCTCACTGTGCTGAAAGAGGCCGCTCATTCTGAAAAAGGGGCAAATGGTAACAAGTAACACACTCTCACACACATACACACAAACACACAGATGGAGATGTGGCCGGGCGTCGGGCCAGATGCTCCGAGAGAAGGAAACTCACATTCTTGTGATGGGGAGTCATCAAGTATCAGGTTCCATAGACTCTGGCAGAGGCTGGAGAGCCCCCTCACCACCCACCACCCCATCACACACACATACACACACACACACACACACACACACACACACACACACCGCACACAGAAACAAACACATGCATAGGGGCACATTTTGTAGCCCCGTCCTTTTTGTGTGTGCATGAGGGTGAGTTAGCTGCATGAAAACACTGAATTGCTGCCTTTTCTAATCTCGTCAAATCTCTTTCTGTAGAAGTGAAGGCAGAAGTGTTTGGTTCTGCATGCAGCTTGGTCTGATTAGTTAGATTCTGCGAGAGTTTGTGTGTCATCTACGAGAAAACCTGTGGTGAAGAAACTGCTTACAGAAGACTGGATCCAGAGGATTTGTTTGTTTGATCCAGTGCAAAGTCTACGGGTCAAGTGATCCTGGAGGACACGAGGGAAAGAAAGACACAGTTGATGTGTATCTTCTTATCTTTCCACTAGATGTCACTGTCAACCTACTTTACAAGGCCACTGATGTTCAAGTGGCTGTGCTGCAATGCTCAGATCTCCCAAATTCTTTGTGTACCATTGACAGTTTGGCCTGCATAACTCCCATGTTTAACTACTTCAAACATACCACTTCGTCACAGAGGCTTGACACACTGTAAATCAGTCTAATCTGTTAGGTTTCAAGTTATTTATTGTCATACTGTATGAACAACAATTGCAGAGAAGCAGTTGTTGACAATGAAAATCTTAGATCTCAATTTCGCTCCAACAATGCACAATGTTATGTATAAAAAGGAAATCACGAAAGCAAAAACATTAGCCTAATATTTTGGTTTATGTGCTCAACAACTATTCGTCAGAAAACAGCAATAGCCAAAAACTAGCTGTGCCTCAGACTTTCTGCCTAACACACCTATTAGACAACAACCTGCTGGTTGTGACAGGTATTGGCGCTAACACACCAAAATTGTAAAATATATGAAAATATAGCATGTTAACACAACCAAAATCAACGTGTTAGCACACATTTTAATGTTGTCTAAACCAGTGTTTCCCAGACAATTTCCTCTGGGTGTTAGGGAAAAATTGTTAGGAGAGGGGCCTTCGCCTCCTGTCTGTTCATACTGCATATACACTGAACAAAAATATAAACGCAACACTTTTGTTTTTGCTCCCATTTTTTATCTGCTGAAGTCAATGATCTAAGACTTGTTCTATGTACACAAAAGGGATATTTTCTCAAATATTGTTCACAAATTTGTCTAAATCTGTGTTAGTGAGCCAAAATAAACCATCCACCTCACAGGTGTGGCATATCAAGATGCTGAGTAAACAGCATGATTATTGCACAAAATAAAAGATTATGGAAGAAATTCCATATAATATAATTTATTTGCCACCCCCTGGTAAAATCTCCTGCGACTCACCTGTGGGTCTAAACATGGTATTTGTATGGCCTTCCATACATATCTATGTTGTTCACCAGACTCACCTACGACTCTTTGGTGCTAAAGCAGTAAAACATGATGCCTCATAAGTGTGTCACCTGCCTCAGGTGACTGCACTGACTGCTTGTGGAAAACATGGCATGCTGTCACTCAACAGCTGCCATAAGATGCCGTTTGAGAAAAGAGAAAGAGCTCACTGTTTAAAGAGCATTAAAACTGAGCCGTGTTTACATGAAGTAAAGCCAGCTTCTTTCCTCTTTTAATGAGTCTGAAAAAATTGTTGGGAATCTCTTTCAGGCTACTCCTCTTCCTTCTTCAGCGATGACTAGATGTCTGTGGCAGCAATCAGTGCTGCTCATCAGGTCTGTAACTATACTGTAATTGTGTTTAACAAATAAATAAATTCCGAAGGAACAAACAAACTGCTCTGTGTTCACATTATGTATCTGTAAGCGTATGTGTTTGCATGTGTGTGTCTGCTGTTTATGATTATGTGACTCTGATATCATGTGATGATGATAATTTAGTGCAACAGAATAAATATTTACAGATGTCTATGAGTTGTTTGCAGTTCTACCAAAAAGAGGCACCGAAAATGTCAAGTCAAACAGCAGGACAATATGCAAAATAAAATAGCGGACAACAGCAACAACGGCACCTAGAAGGAGTATAGGGCTCGAGTTTGTTCAGGTTCTTTAAACTGGGTCACTAAGACAAATAAAAATGTATTTATTCTCTAAAATATACCATAAATACAAGTCTGTCCAAACACTTAAAACAGAATGCTAACATCAACGTTCAGCACAGTTCTGTTTGTATGAACGGTTAAAGGGAACAGGAAGCTGAGATGAATGAGGCTGAGCACAATAAGGAGGGAAAAGGATGGAATCAAAAAGTCCAATTAGACAGAGGAGGGCTAAATATTTTTAAAAAATGGTGGACTTCTCCTTTACGTTACTCCTTTTGCGCTGATGTCAGTGAGGTCCAGGACAAGACATTCACCAGAGTCTTGAAGCAACTGATATCTGGAACGTGTGACATGTTGGCCAGTTCCCCTGTAATATCAGCCTAGACCCCGGTCTGACCCCCCCTAACTGTGGCAAAAGTTTTCGTACATTTTTCACCCCACATTTATCCCCACATAGAGGAAATTGTCATGCCTTTTACCATTTTGAAACTAGTCTGGTCACCCATTTATGTTCCAGCCTCTGAGCCGGGTTGTAACAAATAGGGGTTTATTTGACCCAGTTTAGATTGGTATAGTGCACTTGGTTCTGCTGGTTGTTAATGCTTGATTGGCAGAGACTGGTTTCATGAATGAGATCAGTTGCAGCCTAGCAAGCTGGTGCAAAGTGAGTTGTGCAATCTGGTTGTTTAGGAGACATGGACGAGTGTGGTACGTAGGCTGTTCTACTGTTTATTTGGTGAATGTCAGCAGCTGCATTGGTAATAATTTGTTGATTTGTTCTGGTGTGTTTGTGTTGCTGATTTGTTGTGCATGCAGGTGATTTGCCACAGGTTGGCAGGTGTGAACTATCAGCAGTGATTATAGGCTCCTCTAGTGAGTAACTTTTTGCAACGAGGTCCACTTAGTTTACTGGTTGGTTTACAAACAAGGAGTAAGGAGTTGTCTTAGGGACACACCCAGAGCTGTCAGGTGGGTAACAGCTTGCTGGGGGCCTAACTGAAACTAGTGGTTTAAGTATTTAAAGAGCCTCCCGCTAATCTGCATAAAGACTGGGGTTCAGTGAGGTAGATTGGTTTGGGATAGGCAGTTTAGGTAGAGGGGAACTTCCACAGTACTTTTGTGCACTATTTGACCTGTGCAACACTGTCTATTGGTTCTGTTATAGCCTGTAAACCAGCAGTGTGTGATGGCCGGGGAAGTTGGACCCAGTTATGGGAGTTCTGCACAGCCTGGAGTAGAGGTAAGATCGGGCCTAAAAAATCCAGCCCGACCCGACCCAGGCCCGCGGGTATTAAAGCCCGACCCAGCCCGAGCCTGATCAATTAACTTGATTTGCAGGCCCGAGCCCGAAACAAACCCGAAATTTTATATTTTATTTGTGAGGACTCAGGAGGAGGAGGAAAGGGAGGGGATGCGTCAGTCAGACCGGGACAGAGCTCTGCTCCGGGAAAAGGGACTGGTTGCGATTTGTGTGATCACATTTGTGACGATGCCTGTGCATAATGATAACAAATTAAAGCCTGTCTTTTGTAAAGAATTCTCCCAGTTAAACAAGACTGTAAGATGCATATTCAATAAACATTTATATCTTACCATACAGCGCCTTCTCTGGTTTATCCAAATTATTTATTTTATAACAAGTATTCCTTAGTTTAATATCCATACATCGTTTTAGTCTCTTCATCTTCATCTTCAACCGCTTATCCGTGGTCGGATCGCGGGGGCAACAGCTCCAGCAGGGGACCCCAAACTTCCCTTTCCCGGGCCACATTAACCAGCTCTGACTGGGGGATCCCGAGGGGTTCCCAGGCCAGTGTGGAGATATAATCTCTCCATCTAGTCCTGGGTCTTTCCCGGGGTCTCCTCCCAGCTGGTCGTGCCTGGAACACCTCCCTAGGGAGGCGCCCAGGATCGTTTTATTATACATAATATATAAATATATATTTATTAAAAAAAAGTTAGTGAGAGAGAAGCCCGGCCCGGCCCGGCCCGGCCCGACCCGAACGTAATAATTGGCATTTTGGGCCCGACCCAGGCTCGGGCTCGGGCTAAAGATCTTACCTCTAGCCTGGAGGGTTTCTCTCATTTCTTTCAAAGTGCACCTCCTTCCTACAGAGCCCAGAAATAAAATTGTCAAATGATATTGTAGTTGCTTTTTGTGCATCAATATAAATGTGACTGTGTTAAATCAGCTAATGATATTGTCTAATACCTAACGCAGACTCATAAAATTGGATCAAGTCAAAAGTGTCATGGTTCTGGACTTTGTGTTAGTTAGTTTCTTCTGTTAGTGTATTACTGGTTCTGTATTGTTATTTTGAGTTTCTGTTACATTCATTTTTGTGTTATTGTTTGTTTTTGTCACCCACCTCCGGCGTCATGTCTTGTTTCACTCCCTGTCCTGGTCCTGGTTTCTTGTCTTTGGTTGTTTTTTTCACTTCCTGCCCTGTGTGTTTTCTCTCCATTTTTCTGACTGACAGCCCTGACCTAGTTTCCCTCACCTGCTCTGGTTGTCCGTCCCTTTCCTTCTGTTCTTGTCGGATCATTTGTTCAGCCACTGTGACTTTCTCGTGCTCTGTTATTTCTCCCGTTACCTTGCTTAGACGTTGTCTTTCCCCCTGCAGGTTTATATTCCTTGTGTTTCCCGGTTAGACACCGTTCCTCCCTGCAGCCTCGTGTTTCCCCTGTTAAGATGCTGTTCTCTCCACGTGTTACCCCGTGTCTCTCCTCGTACTCCTTGTTGGACTGTCTCTCACTGTTCCCCTCTGTGTTCTCCATGTCTGTTTCCCTACTGTTTCTCTGTGTATCTCTACGCCGTCTGTTTTTCTCCGTGTACTCTGTGTTTTAGTGTTAATTCCAGTCTCTGTGTATTTAGTTTTCTCTTAGTTACTTTGTGTCTATTTTGTATTACTTCAAGTTACAGTTTATTATTTTGTATTACTTTGAGTCATTGTTTAGCAGCCAAAGATTAAAGCCTCGCTTTTTGTTTATTCTACCCGTCTTCCTGCTTTCTGCGTTTCGGTTCTCCATTAAAGTCACTAGTTTGCCTGACACAAAAGCATGACTTGAGAGAGAGAAATAGGCAAATATATTGTTGTCCAAAGAAATGATATATCGTATTGTGATAAAACTTGTGATTGACACCCCTAATCATTAGTCTTTTGGAGAACCAAACCTATGGAGTTGTTAAATGGACTGCATTTATATATCATTATATACTGTAGGTCTGTCTCACACACACTCATAGCAAAGCTGCATTGCACTGGTTCTACTGCATTATCTTCATTCATCACACATTTTTTCACATAGTACGCGTGACATACAGCAGCCCAAAATGTCATACCATACAGCCCAACCTTCAACACACACCCACACACACAACTGAATAGCAGTTCCATTATGTAGACTACTAGCTAACAGGACTGAACTCTCTTAAAAGGTTTTTCCTAACGGTCTCTTACACTTTTTTTTTTCAATTGCTGACACAATAAAATGGAACAAAAAGCACAACTGAAGCTCAGAGAGCAAAACCTCAGCTCTCAGTCTCCAAAACTCTAAAAACTATTTTTTTCCTTTGCACCCAATTTGCAATTCAACATGGCACTTTTTGCAACTCACTGCACACAGTTCTCAAAATAAGACAGGAATTTGATTTAATATCACATGTCTGTCAAAAAAAAAAAAATCATTCAAATGCCACAACTATGGACCAATAGGCCAAAACATGTTCCACCTGGTCAACACCTAATTGCTTGATTGTCAACTCATCAATTATGATGAAAGCACTACAAGTTAATCCTGTTTACAACAGCAATTAACGCCATCATCCCTTGAGAGGCTTTGAAAAAAACTGAAATTCATGTGTCTCCACAACTGTCTTTGCTGAGTTTATGTTCTATATGATATTTTTTTAAAAAGCTCTGATATGATTTTCACTGCAAAATGGAACCTTTGGCTTTACCTGATTACTGGTAATGTTGACAGTTTGAGGACTTTCCATCAAATCACTTCAGAATCTGAGAATATAAGGTACTTCCCTGCACAGATACATAATCACACAACACACAGATCGTATAACCACTAACAGGAATGTGTGATGTTGATTCATTGAGCAAAGTCATTATGTTAAGAAATAACTGAAGGATATGTGGAATGATTGTAAAGGTGATTACATTGAATGACTATGTTATGTTAAATGATACTGAAGTATTAAATGTATTGTTTATTATACCATAGAGGTCTTAAGAAACCTTATGTAAAGAAGAAGTTTTTTTAAAATAACAATTTGAAGAGACAGAAGTGATCTGATTGTGTAATAACTGATGTCCTGAGCTGAACCATATTACTTCATCTTGGTGAGAGTCAGTAAATAGTAACCATCTGGTTTTGGGTGTGGCTCTATGCACAATTAAAGTGTACACACAAACAACAGTTTAATGTGTTGTATAAGGGTTTGACATAGTTATGACCAAAACAATAGTATAAAAGGTAAACGCACGCACCAGTCTGGGCTACTTCTCCTTCGGACGACATTCAAGCAAGATTGATTATATCTTTCTGATTTGACCACAACTTTTATTATTAAAATTAAATCTCTTGCTCATTTATAGAGACAGAGAGTGAGATTCCAAGATGGGACTTTGATAAAATAACAGAGCTGTAAGACATGAAGATCGAGCCATGGGTGATATAAGCATACTACAAACAGCTAGATGTCTTCATTGGATTATCAAGGTTTCTGCACTCTGGTTGTTGGATTTTGGAACGTTAAGGATCACTGAGGATTTTTGAATATAACCATAAGTAATAGCCCAATTCAGGCAGTTAAGAAGCCTGAATCATTAGGAGGTGGATGGAGACCAGTTATCAACTTTAAGGTTCTCAACAGCTGAACAATATCAAACAGCCTGAATAACTTAGCCTGAATAACCCTCAAGGAGCTCTGAAAACTTTGCGAGTCAAAAAGTCTTGCATAGATTTGGTGAATGGATTCTTTTCTCTGGGACTGGCCAAGCAATCACAAGGGAAGACAGCCTTTACCCATAGAAACCGATCTTGTTTGGCAACACCTACCCTAAGAGTATAAAAATTCACCAAACGTTTTCCAATCTGCCATGATGGATATATTGGGCGACCTTGGGCCCACCATCTACATCAATGACATGTTCATCGCCAATGACACAGAGGAGGAACATTTGGACAGACTTTGCAAAGTGGTGGAAAAGATTACAGCAGTAGGGCTGAAACTCAGCTTGAAGAAATGTCAGTTTGGACAGTTCCAGGTAACCTACCTAGGGTTCCCGGTATCAACAGACCTGAGGTTCTCAGAGGAAACAGTGAAAAGTTGGTTAGCCCACCAACATTAAAAACGAGCTGCAAAAGTTTCCGACAGAAGGGTTGGACCCCTGGTAGTGCTCAGGCGGAAGAAGTGACCGGCATTTTGGAAGGACTTCTGGAGTTGGAGAAACAAAAGAAGCTAAAAAGAGCACAGATAATAATGGATAGTTATTACTGTGTGCAAGCCCTCAAGAAAGATCACACTATTTGGGAAGAAAACAGTTTTGAGAGTGCAAAAGGAAAAGAGGTAGCTCAACAAAAACCTCTGGAAGAAGATAGCCGAATTACGGCTAAACATGGATCTAGGTGTTAAACATCAAAAGGCCCATGTTAAAGAAGGAGCGCACTGGCGGGGAAACAATAAGGTTGACCGCTGTGTGCAAGAGAGGAGAATTGTCTTTGTTGATGTTGAGAAGTGGAACATGACATCCAAAGGAAGGGTAGTCCTGAAGAAATCAATGTGAGGAGTGGTACAGGCAGTTCATGAGGAGCTAGGCCATGTGGGACCTACACGGATGGAGCTGGAGAGACAACAACTGTGGATTCCAGGAAACCAGATTTGCCAGGTCCTCAAAGATTGTGAAGTATGTGGTCGATACAATGCAGGAAGAAGAGGACAGAGTGTTGAGGGTCTCACATTCAAAAGCACTGTACCATGGGGATCAGTATGCATGGACGTAGCTGGACCCATGGGAATTACAGAGAAAAGAGGTGAGAAGTACCTGCTAGTGCTTGTGGACTCTATGCCAGGATACCTTGTGGTGTGGTCTGCTAGGAAAGCTAATGGTAGCAGCATAGTGGGCATGTTAAACCAAGTCTGTAGTGACTTGGGAGTGCAAACAGAACTGAGGCAAAGGACCGAGGAAATTCATTTTTGCTAAACAAGGATACCTGTCAGAAGAAAATGAAGTGTTGGAATGGAAAGATGGGAAGAATGTATGTGCAGTATGCACCAAAACGTCTGCCTTGTCAGTTCGATGGGAAGGACTGGGACAAGATAAACCGCTCTGTGCTAACAGAGCTAGACCAGAGTTCCAAGGAATAATCGCCAAGCCAGTGAAGGTGATGGATGCCTATGTTTGTGGATTTTGTTGAGTGTTGGCCTTGCCTAGATTGGTGTTCAACACCCAGTGGGATCTACATGACATACAAGGGGGTCTTCATGAGTGCACATGCTGATGGGATGGCCATATGTTCTACTTCTGTGACAACTGCACCCTCCAAGTACACGGTGGTAGACTAATGACAGCAGGCTGCCTGAAAGGATGGCAAATGAGACGGTTTATGGACCCCATCAAACCCTTTAGCGCAACGGAAGGAGGAGGGTGCTGGGAAAGGCCTTCACATTTAGGGGGTATAACAACTTGTCCGCTACTACCACAGCCCTCTTCAAAATAAGTGATTGAGAATCTGTTATCTTTGCGACTTTGTGGCTTCTCTACTGCTGCACCGGAAGATGGTCCCCAGACCAACCTTTAAGGATCATAGCATTGGTCCTAGAAAGCATTAAAATGCTTATCATTAATCTATAGTATGGAATACATGACCTTGTTTCATCTCTGTTTGTCACTTACATACTGGGCCACTTCACCATTGTCACTGATCATACTGGGCTCTGCCGGGGTGCAGTAATTGTGTTCTGGATGATTCTGCATACCTCCACAATTTTTTGTGCGCCTGTGAGAATATGCCAACATTGTGAAGCCATCTGTGAAGCATTAATGGCTTTGGGAATGCTGTGGTATATGACGGTCCTGACCTTGGCACAACAAGAAAGAAGAAGAAGGCACTGGCTGCTAGCACTCAGTGCCATTTTTCTCTGGTGCCTAGGTTGCATAACCATTTCCGTGTTGGCTGAGCCAAATCGATCAACTAATTGTGGTAACCTGGTTCATGACTTATGCATGCTTCCCAAGAAGAGAAACAGAAAATTAAAAAAAAATTAAACAGAGGGACCCCACTGTTTAATCTGCGGTCCCCCTGGCTGAGCTTGTTAGCTCAGAGGCGCTCCTAGAATAGAGGATAAAAATACCTTAAATTAACAAAAGGTCTTAGCTAAGCCAGCTTTGCTACTAACCAAGCGCTTAAAGGAAAAGACAAAATCAGAACTCTGTGTTGTTGTGTTGTGCAGGATAGGGTCAAGTGTCTGTCAAGCCTATGGACGCTTGTGTTAGTTTGTTTTTTGATTAGTTTATTATTTGGTTCTGTTTTGTTATACTGAGTTTATGTTCTAGTGTATGGTTTGTGTTTCACTCACTGTCCTGGTCCTGGTGTGTTGCCGTTGGTGGTTTCCTGTTTTATTTTGAAAGTCTTGCGTCTCTGTGGCATTTCCAGCTTTACTTCCTGTCTTTGTCTGTTTTCCCTCATTTTCTGATTGTCTGCTCCGCCCTGATTGTTTCCACCTGTGTGTCATCACCCTCTGTAATTAAACTACTCCTTTTCCCTCTGTTCTTGTCGACTCAATTGTTTAGTTCCCATGATCTGCCCGTGCTGCATTGTCCTGCTTCTTCGACTATCGTATGCTCCTTCGTGTTTTTCCCGGATTCCCCTTAGACTCCCTTCTCCTACGTGTAGCTTCGTGTCTCTTTTTCTCTTGGTAGGTTTTCTTTCTGTTTAGATGTCTCTCTGTGCACTTCTGGTGGTCCTGTGTTTCACTTGTCTGTGTTTGTGCACTTGTGTATCCTCCCTGTCTCTCTGTGTACTTTAGGATTTGTGTTTTTTTTTCTAGTTTATGTGTACTTAGTTTTCTTGCTGTTACCTTATGTTTAGTTATTTAGTTTTCCTGTTGTTACCTTGTGTTTAGTTAATGATTCAGTATCAGTTTATGTTTTTTTTGTATTACTAGAAGATATTGGTTTTCAGTCTAATATTAGACTGCCTCATCTAGGTGTGGAGGATGCCATTATTTATCTCCTGCAGAGGACTCTCTCACATCTGGATGGTGTTGGGTGCACTGTGAGAGTCACATTTTTTGATTTCTCTAGTGCATTCAACACCATCCAGCCTTTTCTTCTGAGGGAGAAGCGCGGGCGAGAATGTGGACGCTCCCACCATCTCCTGGACACACACCACGGACACCGCATTTGTCCGGCTGGGCAGCGGCCTTCCGATTGGTGGCGTGGTACAGGAGCCCGCAGGGACGGGCTGTCTCCTTTTCTTTCACCTGACACCTCGGATTCAAATACAACCCGACTCATCACAAATTTTCTATGCCCATGGGGGATAAGGGGCAGGGAGTACAGGGCCTGGGTTTGGAGGGTCTGGCGGAACATCTCACTCAATGTGGCCAAGACCAGGGAGATGGTGATCAACTTCAGGAAGAAGAGGACACCCACACAGCCCCTAAGACCTCGGGGAGGTCATAGATATTGTGGAGGAGATAAATACTTGGGCGCTACATCGACAATGGACTGAACTGGAGGACCAACACTGAAGCTGTCTACAAGAAGGGGATGAGCCGCCTCTACTTCCTGAGGAAGCTCAGATCGTTCAATGTGTGCAGCAAGATGCTGGAGATCTTCTACCAGTCCGTTTAGCCAGCGCCCTGTACTCTGCTTGGTCTGCTGGGAGCAGCATCAGAGCCGGCGACACCAACAGACTGAACAAGCTGATCAGGAAGGCCGGCTCTGTGATTGGCTGCAAAATGGACACTTTTGAGGCTGTGGTGGAAAGGAGAACCATGAACAAGCTGTTGTCTATTCTGGACAATCCAGACCACCCACTTCACCCGTACTGGAGCGACAGCGGAGCAGCTTCTCAAACAGACTGGTTCAGCTCCGCTGTCACAAGGACAGATACAGGAAATCCTTCCTACCAACAGCTATCAAGCTGTTCAACACGTCACCTCTGCTGCAGAGAGCTCTCTGCTCCCCCTACCACCCCCTACACACCTAACATTGCACAATTTCACTTTAACATCTGCACTACTACTTATATATAAGTGTTATTCTTTACTTCTTCTATATTTTTTTATATATTATATGATTAATAGACCCCCCTACTTTGTTAGGTGTATTATAGAGCATTATACATATTAGATTATTTATATTTGTATTGCCGTGTATATTGTATTATATTATTATACCACAGCTCTATATATCTATTCCACATATATATATTATATGTATCATACATACATATCATGTATCATACATACATACATATATATCATGTTATTTATACAACATTACATTATATACTATATCATTATATCATATCATTATTTTATTATTATAGTGTATAATGTTTACATTTCTTAAATTAGATTAGTTTTATAACAAGATTTCTTATATACTTCACACTTCGTACAGATGTGCATATTCTCTTTTTATTGTACATAGTTTGTATATTCTCTCTTTATATTGTGCTATAACCTGCTACTGTAACACCACAATTTCCCAACTTGGATCAATAAAGTATCTATCTATCTATCTATCTATCTATCTATCTATCTAATATTAAAGGCTCTTCCTTCCTGTTATTTACCCAGCCCTCCCTAACAGTGTCTCCTCTGTGGAGTAAAATTGAGACAGGCTGGATGTCTCTGGGACGTCGACATGGCAATGTGGTGCCTAAGGTGCTTCTCAGAGAGCTTCCCAGTTCAAATGGCCCTGGCATCATCTGCAACAAAGACAAACTTGCAGTGCCATTGGTAGTCCCTGAAGCACCTACTGGAGACAGCTACCAAGGTGGCCTGCAACTCACTCAAGGCTGTGAACCAGTCATGATATCAAGGGTCAGCCAGGAGACCATCTTTTATGGCACCTATTTCAAAATATGGGAGGCCCCTAGTGGAGAGTATGTCTCCACTTCGAACCTGACAGATGGAAGGTTTGTTATGGTTGGGCGGAAGCTACTAGCATATCGAGCCTTCAGACCATCTGCAACGCCAGCACCACAGCCAACGACCCAAGGAGTCTATACCCAGACAGAGGAGAGCATGATATGGTCCTGGGAGGATCATGTGGCAGAGATCCAAGGGATGCAGCCAGTAACATTTGTCAAGGCAAACTGAGGCACCCCGAATCAAGTGGAGATTGAGGAAATGATGAGGAGAGCCGACACATCGCTGGATTACTCGCCAGTTGCCCTGGATCCAGTCGAAGATGTGTTATTGGTGGTGATCGATGACAGAGGAGAGTACCTCCTGATTAAAGAGGCTTAGAGGTTACAAAGAAGCAGTAGGAAACCTCAAGAAGGGGCTGTCAAATGAGTTGAAGCTCCCTCTACTGCTCTGATTGCTGAAGTACCAACAAGGCCTGATTACTGGTAATGTTGACAGTTTGAGGACTTTCCATCAAATCACTTGAGAAAACCTTTACCAGAATCTGAGAATATAAGGTACCTACCTGCACAGATACGTAATCACACAACACACAGATCGTATAACCACTAACAGGAATGAGTGATGCTGATTCATTAAGCAAAGTCATTATGTTAAGAAATAATTGAAGAATACAGTATGTGAAATGATTGTAAAGGTGATTAAATTGAACGATTATGTTATGTTAAACAATATTAAAGTATAAATGTATTGTTTATTATACCATAGAGGTCTTAAGAAACCTTAATTAAAGAAGAATGTAAAAAAGGGTCCTGCCTCTGTGCCTGCCTCCTCCTCCTATCCCCTGAGCTTGATCATGTGCTGTACATGTGCTCTCACTGTGCATGTCTCCTCCTCCTATCACCTGTGCCCAATCATGCGCTGTGCATGTGCCATCAGTGTGGCTGCACTGACTAGGCCCCCAATACAGCACTGAGGGAGAAAATACAGATGAGGAAAGGACGGCTGGACTTCACCTGCTAGGATTGATGCTTGATGGACATTACCTTTCTTGTGTGCGTCCATGGAAATGTGAGTTTATTTTGGTGATGTTTATATTAGCTTGATATTAATGATTAGTAGTTCTCCATTTAAACTGTTGTAGATGCCTGTGTTATCTTAGGCTCACTTGTTGTTAGTTCATTCAGTTAATTCTAATCACTCTGTACTCTTGTGCTTTATTGTTACAGAACCACACACTCAAACATATTCAGAAACAGAAAATGTGATGGACCTTTCATGTAACATCAGTCCAAACGCCATTATTTTGTATGTCTGGTCTGCATCAAGATAAACATCCTCAACTCAACACTTGGACTCCGCAGCTCTGTTTCTACACTCTCACCTGAGCACAAAATAGTGTCCTGACCCAACACCCTGAAGCGATTGCTGCCACACCTATTATCCAGCAAATACATAATCTCTCACACAATTTTTGGTCCTTCGAGCCGGATACAAGCAACCGCCTCAGCCCAGGATGTTCAGGCCAGATGATAGAGAACGAGAAGTGGGCCGCCCACGGCCACAGCGACACAGCCACCTGCCATCATATCTTCAGGACTATGAGGTCAGTTACACTGTGAGGCACCACATGTCTGTTGATGTGCAGGCCAGTCAGGCTAATTCCGCTGATGTTCGAAGATATATTCATAGCATTAGAGAGGAAAATGAACAACTGCGACGAGATGTGCAACGTCTTACGGACATGATCTCTAGCTCTCCCGTACTACTTCACCATACGTCATGTCACGGCCCAGACGCCAAGAGGATGAGACGCCATACACACCTGCACCTGCTAGTAAACTGACATCCTTTAGTGGTCATCAAGGCCCGTGTCAGCAAGATGTTACACAGGTGCCACTCAGTGATGAGTCTCCACATCCACAAGGCAGCCAACCTGACCCTATTAAAGAGCTTGGTGACAGTTTAAAGGGAACAGGGTTGTCCAGTCGACATGCAGCACATTCACCAGCAGCTTCTGGTGAGTCCTCACCTTCCTACAGAGACCCCCTTCCACTAACACCAGAGGCCAGGAAGTCCCCTCTGCCTCAAGGTTCAGGTGCAGTGGAACAGTCGCAGCCACAGCACCAAGGAGACCAGGGTTGTCCCCCGCATGGCGCCGTTCACCATCACCTGCCAACAGAGACCGCCGCCTTCATGTGCTACATACAGTACACCTGATGACAGATATTCTCGGCTCTGTGGTTTCTACACTCTCACCTAGCACAAAATAGTGTCCTGACCCGACACCCTAAGCGATTGCTGCCACACCTATTATCCAGCAAATACATAATCTCTCACACAAAGAAGTTGTTTTAAAATAACAAGTTGAAGAGAGAGAAGTGATCTGATTGTGTAATGTCCTGAGCTGAACCATATTACTTCATCTTGTTAAGTGAGAGTCAGTAAATAGCAACCATCTAGTTTTGGGTGTGGCTCTATGTACAATTAAAGTACACGCACAAACAATAGTATAATGTGTTGTATAAGGGTTTGACGTATTTATGACCAATAAATTGGGGCGGCAGTAGCTCAGTCCGTAAGGACTTGGGTTAGGATGTGGAGGACCCGGGAGGACCCGGGTTCAAATCCCCCATGGACCCAAGACCAACTGGTTGCTGGAGAGGTGCCAGTTTACCTCTTGGGCACTGCCGAGGTGCCCCTGAGCAAGGCACCAAACCCCCAACTGCTCTGGGCGCTTGTCAGAAGCAGCCCCCTCACTCTACATCTCTCCATTGACATGTATATGTACTGTGTGAACTGTACTGTGTGAACAACAGAGTGAAAACTGAATTTCCCCACTGTGGGACTAATAAAGAATATCTTTCTTTCTTTCTTTCAAATCCATAGTATAAAAGGTAAACGCACGCACCAGTCTGGGCTACTTCTCCTTCGGACTACCATTGAGTAAAATGGATTATATCCTTCTGATTTGACCACACCAGAGGATCAAATCTCTTGCTCATTTATTGAGACGGAGAGAGTGAGATGGGACTTTGATAAAACGACACAGCTGTTAGATATGAAGATCTAGCCACAGGAGGTATACCCATACTCCAAACAGCTGGGTGTCTTCATTGGATTATCAAGGTTTCTGCACTCTGGTTGTTGGATTTTGGGACATTAAGGATCACTGAGGATTTCAGATATAATCACAGGATTTTTACAAGTTTCCCTTTTCTCCAGTAACTAAAGGACTGTTTTGTGGACACCAGCAGTTCCTCTCTGGACTTTTCCCAAAAGACTTTTGATAAGCATCAGCTCTAATTAATCAGGATTTTGAATACTTTATCTACAAATTATAACAATTAATCACCTTATCGCATCATTAATTCTTAATCCTTGAGTTCTAACCTTTTTTGAGTTGTATGCTTTGCCCTGCTCAATTATGCAATAAAGTTGCCAGTTGCAATTAAAGTCAACTTTTGGACTTTGGATTTTTCTACTTCTAAAGGATTGTGGTCTATAGAGTATAGTGTGTTAACATCTTTTATGGTTCCTATCAGTTGCACTAGCCAAGCAAAATTAACAGGCCCTGAAGATATTTTTCCTAGTCCTAAATGTTTTCCTTACACATTACCAAGAGCCAGAGATCACTTAGAGGAGAGCTGCCATTAACAGGCATGGCTGGTGATAGTATCGGATCCCAGGCTACTTGATCTGGTGCTACATCGGAGCAAGCAGGGTAGATGTTTGGAAGAAGGCAGTTAGATGTTAGGTGTGTCTCCTCGTCACCAGCTTAAATAATCAATATATCCCAACAGGGGTATATACCGCAGGATCTAACAGCAACAAGTGAGTAAAACTGCAGCCCCATGTGAATGCACCTGTAATGTCAGTAAATATGATCCCAGTAAATGAATCCTGTTATAGGAAATTGTCAATTTCTTCATGTACTTTCTCTCTCTGTGTCCCTAACTGTGAAGCCCCACTGAAGTTTTGTGGTGGAAAGGTGTCAGCTGTTGAGTTGCTAAATGTTTAGTGTGCTATAATGACTATACTGCACATTCTCCACTGGTGAGTGGCCTCATATTTTACAGAAATATGCATGTTTCTCTATAGATGGACACATGGAGTTTTAACATATTTTGAGTAAATGGAATTAGCAGTATGTAGACTTTAACCTTGAATAGGATACTTTGCATTCTTGTTTGAGAGGCTAAGGCAAAATCATAACTCTTACATGGGTGTAGCAGAGATTATCATCTACAGAGTGTCAGAGATTCCTGAGAAGATGAACAGAGGAGGAGTTTTCTGTCTGTAGCTATAAAGGCCTTCAGTTAAAGCCTCCGTAGTACACCTTGAGAGAAGGTGGCAGCCAATGTAGCCGGTGTCTATTCTAGGACATATGCCTGGATCACACTGCACAAAGGTAGGAGCACTTGTATGACTTTGTCAAAGTCTCTGATGTCCAACAGGACGGTAAAATGTTACTAAACTTAAATGAATGTGTACCAGTTTGATCAAATGAACTAATACTTAAAGAAGCTTACAAGAATAAGTTTAAGTTCGGTATATTATTTCTTTATCTGACAGCACTGATATTAATGGATGATTAACTTAATTCAATTTAAGCATTATTTTCTCAGGAGTCCCCGATCAGTACAGCACATATGCAACACTTAACAGAGATGACAAGGAAGTGAGATGACTTTCTCCTTAGCTGTACTGTACTAAAAATGTGTTTATTTCATTTGAAATACTTCCCTGGTCAGACGAGTTGCTAGATTTACTAGACAGACGTGGCATTTTACTTGCCCTGGGCACTAGTGACAAAGACTTAATGTTCTGCTGAGTGATGCCTTTTCTTCCCTCCTCTCAGGATATTCAGAAGAATATCAACTGTTCCATTTTGGCTGCCTCATCCTCTTCTGTCACCACCGTCACTGTAAGTCAGCGTTCACAGTTCAGACATGCAGTATAAGCATGATGCTGTGTGTATTTTTTCATGCTTCAAACAGTCCTTGGAATTAAATTCTCTACTTCTTTTCTAACTGTAATGGTGGCTGCAGGAGCTCCAGCCCCTGATGACACACCCTGACGTTCCGTCTGAGCATGACACTTCGCAGGAGGACAGGAAGGAGAAGGACCCTGAGCAGCCAGGGCCATGTAACCCGAAGCGCACAAGGGCCCGATTCCTCAAAGGTGTCTCCTACTTCGCTGGAGACATGAAGGTGTTTGGAAAATGGATGGAAAGTAAGTCAACACTAATGTCTTACTGGGCAACGCAAGGGCAATACAGCCGCGTTATACTGAATACAATGATGACACTCTTAGACAGTGGGCCGCACAGTGTCACTGTCAAAATATCGTCATTCTACACATCATCAGCTACACCATCCTGAGTTACCTGACTAGTATTGAGAGAGTTTCACAAGAAGGAATTTTACGAGTTAAGCAGGCCAACAATGTGCAACATGTTCCCATTGAAAATAAGATAAAGTCTATGAATGCAGTGCCCATTCACAACATGCCTGTTCAGTTACTCGCATTCAGAAACATTGGTGAAATACACTTACTAGGGAGGCAATTTCCAAATGAGTATTAGGTGTATAGCTATTTTAGTCATTTCACCCTTAGTGACAAGGACTTAATTACCAGAGGCATTTTGCTGGCGGTAACGTTATTAATGTTATAAGTTAGTATCAATTCTAACACTGGAGAAATAGCATCTTACTATCGAGGGAAAAACACACCTAAGTCATGGCTTACTAATGATCACACCAGTGAAATACAGTCTGGTTCGAGTCTGTTCCCAGTTAGCTATTCGCCCGTGTTGACTGCAGAGAAGTGAAGAAGAGTTCAGTGAACGGCCGTTCAGAACGATTTCTTGGCTCCCGGTATTGCCGGCTGCAAGCGTTGTCAGAGACTTGTGCCTGTTCGAAGCGCAGAGCCGCTGCCTGCCCGCCGTGAACGACATGCCTGACTCGGTCTGAAGCCCCGCCCCCGCTGCTGCACAGAGAGCAGTGTGCTAGATTATTCAAAGTAGCTTATTATTGAACGTGTCACATGTCTGCACATCCATGGGTCCCCAGCAACACACCCACCGATGTGGTATTATATATTTTATTTTTTCTTAAAAGCCTAACCAGGGACAAGGTCTGCAAATTAGCTACTGCTAGAAGTCCTATATACTGCATCAGTTGCACTTTAATTAACTTTAACAATGCCTACATGTATTGTCCCTGTCAAATAAATCAATCCATAAATCACTTTGTTTTAGTAGAAGAACCTTTTGCCCTTGTACGATGGCTTCTGTAAACATGAACAATAATGTCGCAACACAGGCGTACCTGCCACTGTCGTTATTTATCTCAGTCTCAGAGAAAACTGCTTGCGCAACATCCATAGCGGGATAAAGCAGCTCTGGGTAAATGTCAGTAGTCTCTATCTGCTTTTTCTTTCTGTCCTCCAGAACAGTTTTTCTTGCTGCAGTTGCTGGACTGGGTTTTGCGTGGAGCCGCTCAGGTGATGTTCGTCAACAACCCCCTGAGTGGCCTCATCATTTTTGGTGGCCTCATCCTGCAGAATTACTGGTGGGCTCTCAACGGCTTCGTGGGAACACTCTTTGCCACCATCTCTGCCCTCATTCTACAACAGAGCAGGTTTGAATAAACTGATGCAACAGATAATAAATGAAATCATAATTAGATGTTATAAAGAAAGTTGGATGTGATTTAACACTCATTTACTTTCAACCATACCTTCATTTACATTAAATCTCCATGCAAAACATGAATTAATTTGAATAACATTTCATTCAGGGGTGCAATAGCTGCAGGGCTGTATGGTTACAACGGCATCCTGGTGGGTCTGCTGATGGCTGTGTTCTCCAACGGAGGAGACTGGTACTGGTGGCTCCTGCTACCCAACGTCTTCATGTCCATGATGTGGTAAGCAACTACAATGACTAATGCTAAAATGATACAGTAGATTCATATCTTAAGAAATGAGAGGCAGATGTAAGAAAGTAGATAAATTAACCAAAACTCAACATGTAAAACGTCAAAACTGATCAGTTTACTGAACAACTGACTATGTAAATGTTGTGGTCTCACTTCACTTTGTGCTTCTAGATCCAGGCTTTATTAGCCTGATCTCAGTCAACCATTACTGATCCAGTCAGCAATCAAGTAAATCAATGATTTAATCTTGTTGGTTAAGTGGAGAGAACATGTACTGTACCACAGTCATGTCCGAAATGTGCAGAAGCGACTATGAAGGTGACTGAGATATAAACAACCATTTTAAATAATTGTGTGAGTTAAATGTGAATTAAATCTAATACTGGTGATGTTGCATCATTGTGTTTCAGCCCGATTGTGTCCAGTGCCCTGGCATCTATCAACAGTCGCTGGGATCTGCCAGTGTTCACACTGCCCTTCAACATCCTGGTGTGTCTCCACATGGTCGCCACCGGACATTACAACCACCACTTCCCCCAAGTCCTTATTCAGCCTCGGTCAGAGCTCCCTAACATCACCTGGGCTGAAATTGACGTAGCCAAGGTCAGTGACAGGCTGGGATTTGTTTATGTGGGTTACTTAACACAACTCTCTGGTACACTATAGATGCTGTGCTCTTCAAGATCAGACACTGTGTTCTGGGGACATTTCAAAATTATGCAATTTAGCTGTGACAGATTCATCAGCTGTATTACATGTTCCCTACAAGGTATCTGATCAAAATATTTTAGGAGCAATGTGTGATTTACAATCCTACATTACATGTGTACTCAAGTGTAAGTTGTTTAAGTGTATCAAAGGAAATTAATCACAGTTTCTACAAATCCCCCACAAGAGGTCTATCAATGCATTATAAGTGGAAACCTGTGGGATGAAAATCATGCTTTGTTGTGGATCTACAGTTATGTAATCTTCTTGTCTGTATTGTACCTCTTTAGCTGTTCATGTCAGTACCTGTGGGGATCGGCCAGGTCTACGGCTGTGACAACCCTTGGACTGGAGGAATCTTCATTATCTCTCTCTTCATCTCCTCCCCTATCACCTGCACTCATGCTGTCCTGGGATCTGCAGTGGGCATGGTTTCAGGTGAGTGGACTAGACGATCAACAGAAACATCATTCTGTCTTACTTCAGTTAACAGCTCACAACTACAAACAACTTATTTTTGCTTCCTTACATGCTTACAGAAAGAACTCAAGCCACAATCAATATGTTCCAGTTCCAAGATGACCCCCAAAAACCCATGCAAAATAACCAGGAGGGTCATTATTTATCAAGACAATCCAACCTTAAACTGAACCTTGCACTTTCTAAGTGGCTATACTTAGTGCTGTAGCATAATACTTTGATAAAATACCCTCCCTAAATATCTCGATACTGATACTGAAATGGTACCACGACAAAAACCTAAAACAGCAGGAAAAGTAAGACAATAGTAGATGACGGAACACGTAATTTAAAATCCTTTTTTATTATTATTCATTTAAAATGTAAAAAGGTATCAATTAAAAAAATGTACATGGTATGCAGTAATCTGATGTCCCCTATGCTTGATTTCATGTGATTTCTTTGATAGTTAACTTCATATTTGCAGCCAGATATCACACATTAAACAGTATTTAATGCAGTTTATGTAGTAACACAGCGACTCCCGCCAGCACATCTGGCCAGTAACCAGTCAGATGGAGTGTAGTATTGCAGCATGAGAGACAGTGAGAGGCTTTCAAAACAAAAACACACAAAATGATCATAAATTCAGATGAAGCTCTGATGTTTCTGCTAAAATCAGGAAGAGACCACAGTAACTGTAGAAGGAGCTGTGGTGTGGCAAAGTTGTGTTTGTGTAGAAAATGTCAATCCCGCTGTCAGACTGTTTTTTCTTTCCTTTACTACTTCTACCGCTACTCTGCAAATACTTTTAAACCTGCTTAAATTACAGGAGATGCTTGTACAGATTCAGAAAAGATAGTGAATCTAATTCAATCAGTACAGTTGGTCGGTAATTAGAGCCATGTTGTTGTTTTCCTTGTTTTTTTTTATACAGAGTTCTGCTGATACAGAAATCAGGTTAGAGCGGGACTATGTTTCATGATCTGCTTTAATCTTCTTTTCCACTTCATTTGTTGACTCCATCCTTCTGGTTATCACTACAGTTTATTATTAATTGACTTCCTGCTCCCACCAGTAGCAAACTTAAAACCACCCGCTCCTCTAAAACTCATAGGAAGAGTAGTACCGTACCGTTTCTAACAGCAGGGCATTGCGATTCCTTTCTAGTATCGGTATACCTTGTAACACCAGCTGTGCCTTTTTGCAGGCTTGGCTCTGGCAGCGCCGTTTGGAGACATTTACTTTGGCCTCTGGGGATACAACTGTGTGTTAGCCTGCATTGCCATCGGAGGAATGTTTTACGCCCTCACCTGGCAGGTGCATCTGCTTGCCATCACATGTGGTGAGTAGACGGAAGATAAAAAACACTACCTACAAAAAGGACGGGATGATAAGATGACATCTCAACATTGTCAGAGAGTCACCAGATATTTGTTATCAATGATCACACTTATCACAGCCTGCACATGAATGTCATCTGACGGTATCCCACGTCTTCTCCTCCACAGCTTTTTTCTGTGCATACTTGGGCTCAGCCATTGCCAATGTCATGTCCACGGTAAGTACACCTTTTCTCTCACTCCTATTTTCATATCAGCCTATAATAAACACAAGTTACTAACAGCAACATGATGTATCTTTCATCTACAGTTTGGTCTGCCAGCCTGCACTTGGCCTTTTTGTCTGTCTGCCCTCACTTTCCTCCTCTTAACCACGGGGACCAAGAAGATCTTCAAGCTGCCGCTGGCCAAAGTCAACTACCCCGAGAAAAACCTGGGCTTCTACTGGAAGATGAAGAAGCAGGAGAAATTAGAGAAGGCTGAGAAAGAGAGGAAAGAGCTTGAGGAGCAGGTGAGGGCCACTGAGGAAATGGTGATACTGAATGAGAAAGAGCAACTGAGGCTAGAGATTGAAAGAATGGAAGAAGACAGAGCAGCAAGCGAGGCATCAGAGGGTACAAGTGAAGAGACACCTGTCGAAGTCCTTGCACCTGGGGTCGAACAGCAGGGTACTGAAGAAGAAGTCAGACAAAATGATCTAACAGAGTGAGAGAGAGGATACGCTAAGTAAGATAGTGTACAGTGAGCAGGTCAATGTTGTGAAATAAACCCAGACAGGAAGTTTACAGTATTTCATCAGGCTACTTACTTAAGAAATCAATAGCTATGTTTACATGCTCCAAATTTCTCCAATCTGATCTCAACCTCGGTTGATCGGAAATTCCAAATGCACTGTTTACATGGACACTAAATAAAATGATCCGATCATGATGTGCGTATACACACACTGAGCATTTAATCAGAATAAATACTTGTCTAATTTTCCAGAAGTAGTAGAAGAAGAAGGTGTACTTCTGCCTGTGTTCGCGTTGTCTGCACATCCTCAGCTCGTTCACTCTTTGTGCCCCACACATTTTGTTTTCCTCTATTCTGAAGAAGAAGAAGAAGATCAGCCTTTATTAGTCCCACAATGGGGAAATTCAATTTACACTCTGTTAAACTCATACATGGTACATGGTACATGCAGACCTGAAACACACATACATGCATTAATGGAGAGATGTCAGAGTGAGGGGGCTGCTCCAGACAAGCGCCCCGAGCAGTTGGGGGTTTGGTGCCTTGCTCAGGGGCACCTCGGCAGTGCCCAAGAGGTAAACTGGCACCTCTCCAGCTACCAGTTCACACTCAGTTTTTGGTCCATGTCGGGACTTGAACCGGTGACCCTCCGGTTCCCAAGCCAACTCCCTACAGACTGAGCTACTGCCGCCCCCTTCTGGCGCAGTGTCTGTTTATGTAGGGGTTCGGGAGTTCAAATGCATACTTTTCCTTTTGCCAAAAATCGACACGCTGCCGCAAATGCAGAAACGCGTCACGCTGACGTAGCACACATGAGCAGTGGAGATAATTTTACCCCAACCAGGAAGACATGATCCGAATGGGTGTGTACATGGACGCCGATCGGAACAATGATTGGCATAAACCACCTCTCTCATTTGGAATGAAATTTCTTTCCGATTGGGCCGTATCGGATCAGAGTCTCCCAACTGACGTGTTTACATGAAGCATTTTCAATCTGATTGAGCCTTTATTCCAGTTATCTGAGTCCATGTAAACATAGCTGGTATGTCACACTGAAGCAGTCTGCCTGAGTGTGACATCAGAACTGTGGCCATAGCAACAGTCTGTTACATATAGCAGCAGTCTGCTATAGAGAAATAGACTGAATGCCGGGACTGACCAATCAGAATCGAGCGTTCAACAAAGCCATGTAATAATAGAAACTGAATGTATGAATAATGTAAATAAGTACATCTGGAAATATGTGTGTGTGTGTGTGTGTGTGTGAAAGAAAGAAGAAGAAAGCGTGTATTTCCTAAAATGTCAGTAAAAAGTATCACTAGTCTTTTTATATTTTCTTTTACATAGTACATCCGGAACAGTAATGTTTGAGTTGCAACAACTTTGTTTAAATATGAAATGTATATATTTTTAATAAATTGTTTTCTAATAATCAGTCAATGTTGGCTTATTAGTGTTGTCTGAAAGGACTTCATTGGCAGAATATGAAATAATTACAAATAATCAGTAAAATGTATCATTTGTTGGTATGATCAGCTATTCTTCTTGTCTGGCAATTAGTTGTTAAGATATGAGGCACAGTCATTTGTCTATCATGCAACGGACAGAGGAATAAATACTAGAAATCACAACAAATTCTACAATAATCGTAATATAAATAGAAATCTTGTTATATAGTGCTATTATTATGGTGACTGCAGACAAGCATTTGAAAAAAAAACAAGCTACAACTGGCATCTGGCACATCATGTATGAAACACAATCAAACACTATAGCATATAATTAAATACTAAATGATAGATCACATCAGCTGTGACCTTATAAATAATGTCCAAAAATTATTAACAATAAGCACAGACTGTAGGCGCGCCGTAGCCAGACTGCTCCTGTCTATTTTTAACTAACACACACTCACTTTAAACTGTGTGTCCAATCATTACAACCCTGTTTGGAGAGGTTTAGTTTTGGGTTAGCTGCCATGTTGTTGTAGGCCACTTTCTGTGTGAAATATGTATGGCTGATTTTCTTTTTTTCCTCCATCTGATAAAATATAACAGCTTAATATTAACACAAATGATACACAAAATTTCTCAACTTCAGTTAACATTTATACATCTATTGAATAACACCTATGGTCTGTCTCTCTAATCTACATTTTGTGTCTGCATTGCAGTCAAAAAAACTAAACTTTGTCAAATAAACATTTGGAGGAAAAAAATAAAGTTTCAGTGCACTTAACAGCACTTAACAGCACTTATGCAACTGTAATCGGCTTAATATGCTCAGACATCTGCCGATGCCAGCTATGAAAAATGTCAAATAATCGGCCTGATTAATTAGCCGACCGATTAATCGGTCGACCTCTAGACCTTACTGTATTTCATAATGTTGATAAGAACTATTTGGTTACACAAGTACATGTGACCTTAAAACAGCATATAACTATGGTTTCCTGATCTGCTCAGAAGATCTGTGCCTGCAGCATTCCAGTGCTTAATGCAGCGAAGCGTCGCTGGTTGCAAAGTGGGGCGAAGTGTTGCGAAGTTTACTTGGATGATGTAATCAACAGTGTTTAGAGGGCAGAAGATGTAGAGCAGATTCAAGCTTTAACTGACAGATGGTCAAGTCAAAATGTGAGTTTGCTAAAGCCATAGTTGCACACCTATATAGATGTGGTGGTTGTGGGTGGCAAACCACCACACAAAAATGCCAACTTTTTGTGGTCTAAAAAAAGAGACCATGATAAATCATTTCAGAGCTTTAATTTGACCTATTACTTGTACAATTCAATTGAAAATAAACTGAAATCTTTTACGGGGAAAAAAATAAAAAAAAAATAATGTGGTTACATAAGTGTGCAGACCATCTTATAACCAGGGATGTGGCTGTGTTCACATTTCACAGTTCGCATTTAAACTCATGTTAAATAGCAGTCAGTACACACCTGCCATCAATTAAAGTGACTCTGATTAACCCAAAATAACATTTAGCTGTTCTAGTAGGATTTTCCTGACATTTACTCAACAAGAGCCATGGGCTGCAAAGAGATTACAAAGCATCAATTTCATTGTTGAAAGATATCAGTCAGGAGAGGGGTTCAAAAGACTTTCCATGGCATTAGATATACCATGGAAGACAGTAAAGACAGTCATCAACAAGTGAAGAAAATATGGCACAACAGTGACATTACCAAGAAGTGGACATCCCTCTAAAATTGATGAAAAGAAGAAAACTGGTCAGGGAGGCTGCAAAGAGGCCTACAGCAACCTTAAAGGTGTTGCAGGAATTGGTGGCAAGTACTGGTTGTGTACTACATGTGACAACAATCTCCCGTATTCTTCATATGTCTGGCTATGGGGTAGGGTGGCAAGACAGAAGCCTTTTCTTACCAAGAAAATAATTTCTGCAGTGAAAATATGCAACCCTGATCTTTCTAGAGGCTTGCAAGGCATTCTTCCTCAATCCAAGCGTGTGACTTACATAAATAGATCAGATAACGAGGTACAGCACGACAAGTCTGCTCTGATTGAGAGGAGCTAAACAAAGTATCAATAATTTAATGAAAGGTGAATTGATCAGGACAGCACAACCACCACAAGCTGAGCCAACAGTGTCTCTGGAGATTTTTCTGTTAAATATGATATAAATCACGCTTACGTCATGATTTATATCAGTGTGACATATGTTTGACCTTATGGAGCCTAACTGGGCCAGGATGTTATCTCTTTGCGCTCTTCATTTTCTGAATCTGAAGAAGACGAGCAAATTGGATTCACAGATAATGAGATGATGATAATAACAGAATTAATTTACTGTAGCAAGGCCTGAGTCTTTAAACCAAAATTTCTTTTAAAACTGGAAGGAGATAACAGCTCATACACTGGGTGGACAGGTGCATGTTTTCGGAGTCAGCAACGTCACAATATGTCGGTGAGAGTCATACGTACTAACCAGCCCTCATAGCTTTATCACGATGTGGCACATTTTCAACAGATCATTCAAAATTGCTACGTGCAGTTTCACAAGAAATTTTTTCCACATGTGCAGTTTGATCTGAAGTAACAGTATGACTGTTCTGATCTACTGAATACTTTCACAGTATTTTGGGACCTTTGCCAGTTCAAATAATATTTGTCAGTGTAATTACAAGGCATGTCTTAAACATTTAAATGTAAACTTATGACAGGGCTAGACTGCAGGGGTTGGGGGGCAGAATAAATAGAGCACGTATCTATCTTTTATTATAGAAACTATTAACCTCTTAACAATCCAACGGCTGCTATTCCGTCTTTCAGAGGTTGTAGTTTGCTAAATAACACCTACAAAGTTACACTAAATTTTGATGAGGAAAAACTGGTATGGCTATTTTCAAATGGGTCCCTTGATCTCTGACTTCAGGATCTGTGAATGAAAACTCTGAGATGAACAGAGTGAAACTAACTTATTAGATAAAACTGATGCTGACAAACTGCATAATTTGCAGTTGGAAAAAGGTAGTGAATCACAATATATCTTATTGCAATACTCAAAAAATCTCAAAATGTTTAAAATCGCAATAAGGTTGTATCGTGACTTAAGTATTGTGATAATACCATATTGTGGGGCCTCTGATGAGTCCCACTCCTACTTGATAGATGTACCCATATTCCCTGAAAATTATCCTGAACATATCCATTATCTTCCCTAAAGCTAAACACCATGGTAGTATGACAGTAAACTCTCAAGAGCAAGTCCTGGAGCTGTGATCACGTGGCAACACAGACATACTGTATACACACACTCAGATAAAATAATAGGATCAACCTTGTTAAATCTACTCAGTGTCTCTTTAGAAACACCACAGTTTCTCCTAAATGGCAACAACATCATTCCTATGAGACAAGGGCCCACAGCAGATGTTCGGTATGTGGACCAGAGAGACGACAGTTAGAGAGACCTCTAGTAGTGCAGCACAGCAGCTATGCAAAGGAGGCCATGTTCCTATTATCCTAACATCTCAGTTGCATGCAGGTTATCACTAGACTCAGACAGTCTTATCAGATTGTCAGTGAAAAGGTTGCTTACAACATGTACACTGTAAAACATTGCAGCCTCATTTAGTTATGTCCGCTTACTACCTCTCTTTAACGCAAAGAGCACTGACAAGTTTTGGATTTTGATCTCAGCTTTACGAGTTTTAGAAAGTAAAACTTTCAGTTGTTCATTGTGTGGACTATTTGAGAATGTTGTCAGATTTGTATGTTGCTTGAACTTGGGTTTGTAAGTCATCAGTTAAATAAAAAGGAGAGGAAAAGGCGGGGGTGGGGGGATAGGAGCTACAGAAAAAACTATTTGCAGTGACTTGCTGTGACTTTTGAGTTGAACTGTCTTCTTTAAACCAAGGCAAAGCTGAAGAATGGGAATAATAATTTATACACTGCAGATAAGTCATATTTCAATTCCATCCAGAAGATACACATTTTGCAGCGAACAAGAAAGGACTACTTCCACCGGTGGAACAAAACTATTTCGCTGACGGCTTAACGGCCTGTTAACAGAGGTTGAGCAATACAGCACTGTACTCTGCATGCAACGAGGAGACCGTATGTATGTATGTGACCTAGGGGTGGGACGGTTCATAAAATTCATGGTTCGGGTCGGATCATGGTTTGGGGTCACGGTTTTTGGTTCAGTTCGGTTCATTTATGGTACAGCACGGAGGCCAATTTCCAAATTCAATTTAAACATGCATTTCATTTATTTGACGAAATAAGTCAACAACTGTTTGTCTTCACAACAATAGGCTAACATAAGGAACAAAACATTTCTTCGTTGTCACATCTTATGGCTGGACTTCTAATCTAAAAGAAAAGCGCCACTGATTTATTTGAAAAAAATCACTAAATAAAAACGAATCATCAACAATTTAAGTGCAGCATCAGGTCAGCCAGCACTAGAGCTTTTTTAACCAACAGTAACATCTACTAGGCAGCATCATATGAGGAAAATCTGCCATGTGCAATAACACTGCTCAATATTGCAATGATGATATGACTTCTGATAAATAAACAAATATTGAAGTGTGAATATTAGCTATACTTGTGTCAGCCTGGTTGATTTTAAATTCAGAACCAAATTAGAATTGGATATTTAAAATACATCTAGGGTACATGTTGTTTCTAGAGCAGCAACAGTAATGTTTACAACAGCAAAGTCATCATATAAACTCATTAATATCTCACTGGAAACAATCTAACATGTTATAATAAAATGAATCATATTCCTGAGTGAAGTTTATAAAGACTGAAGAACATAAAAATCAGTCAGTACCAGTCCTTCCTCCTGTCATCTGTCCTCCTATCCTTTTCCCTCCTGTCCTTTGCTGTCCTTTGTCCTCCTGTCCTCTGTCCTCCTGTCCTCTGTCCTCCTGTCCTCTGTCCTCCTGTCCTCTGTCCTCCTGTTCTCTGTCCTCCTGTCCTTTGTCCTCCTGTTCTCTGTCCTCCTGTCCTCCTGTCCTTTGTCCTCCTGTCCTTTTTCCTCCTATCCTCCTTTCCTTTGCTTTCCTTTGTCCTCCTGTCCTCTGTCCTCCTGTCCTCTGTCCTCCTGCCCTCTGTCCTCCTGTTCTCTGTCCTCCTGTCCTTTGTCCTCCTGTCCTTTGTCCTCCTGTCCTCCTATCCTCCTGTCCTCCTGTCCTTTGTCCTCCTGTCCTCTGTCCTCCCTGTTCTCTGTCCTCCTGTCCTTTGTCCTCCTGTCCTTTGTCCTCCTGTCCTCTGTCTGCTGCTGATGTGAACCACTACAGGTCCCGCTGGTAGAGAGGAGGAGCTGCTTTGTTTCAGCCAGCTGATAAGTTTATAACTAAGATACATGACAAACTAACCTGAACAGTCAGACTACAGAACCTACTGCCAGCTGTAGTTTCAGCTTGTGTAGCCGAGGGTTACCTTGCTCCCAAACTTTCCGAGGATAATATATTAATGACACAGAGACTCTGTAGTTCGAACCCTCGTCAATAACAGCGCATCATTGCTTCACTGCTACTGTTCCTCCCTTCACAATAAACTCCCCAAACACAACCATTGAACACTGCTTACTTGAAGGAACTAAAGTCATTTACTTACACGTTTACTATTCGCTGTTAGCCACCAAGCTAACGTGCAGTGGCGAGTTAATAGCTGTGATAGTGTAAGCACAGTGGCGATGGTTGAGAGACATGCGCAGTAAAATCTGGTCCGCCCTCGCCAAAATTGAACCAATCACACTATTGAACCAAATGGTTCGGATTTTACCCGAACCATGCCCACCCCTAATGTGACCATATATAATATTTTGTGTTTTAAGAATTTAATAATGTTATATACATTTCATTTGAAATGAAAGAATGACTATTAGGTTAAATTGCAGATTAAGCACCATGCATGCAGTCATATGCATGGGACAGAAACTCAGGGACATGCAACTAAACTTTATTAACTTATAACTATCATGTAACATGTGGTCAATAAAAAAAATGTAGCCTTTAGCCTACAACTCAATCATGTTATCAAACTCTTTTCTGATGTCCAGAAGAAATCGTAATCTATGTTAAGAAGTAAAAAATGATTGGGTTTTATTACATTTTCAGTGAAGTTTAAAACACATTTTATTACATTTGCAGGACTTGTTTTATTTATTATTGGTTGATAGCCTTTATTTATTAGAATGGCAGAGATGTTTTAAACTTGGAGATGTCAGTTCAGATGTGTATGTCTTTATGTCTTCAGGCTGAGAACCTGTTCTCACTTTGTGTGTCATTGAATAACACATTTATAACGTGTCTCACATTTGCCACATCTTAGGTTATGTTTTCATTCTTATTTTGTCTTATTTTGGTGTTTCCTGTTTTATTTTCTCCCCTGTGTTTCCTCTTGTTTCAGATAGCCTTACTTCCTGCCGGTGTGTTTTCCCTCCGTTTGTATGATTGACAGCCCTGACCTAATTCCCTCACCTGCACTGATTGTCTGCTCCGCCCTGATTGTTCCCACCTGCATCTTGTTACCTCCCCTTTCCCTGAGTATTTAATGGTAGTTCTGTCTCCCCTCTGTGCCAGTTTGTCTTTGTCTCTGTAGCAAGCGTACCAGCATTCCCTTTGTTTGATGTCTTTGTGACGATGTGTTGCCTGCCCTTCAGATTTGTTTGCTGATTCTGACTGCCTACTTGTGTACCGAACCCATTTCTGTTAGTAAAGACTTTTTTTCTTTTCATCTGAATCTGTCTCTCTAGTTGTGCATTTGAGTCCTCTCCTCTCTGGTGCCCTAGCTGTAATACAACGCCATCTTCTGTATCCCCAGCAGCCCCGCTCAGACCGCCCCACCACCCATCCACAGTCCCTGTAAGATGCCTAAACCTGAACACAGCGCTGGATTAATTTCACAAGTGGGAGAGCAAAACGTTTGAGTGTGACTGTGTGAACGACACTACTGTACATTTCATACCATGACAAAACTTATCTACTAATTTCTTCTCTGCTCCATTGATCGCCAAACAGCTGATCTACTTGTAGTGCATCTCTCTGTCACTCAAGCACTCACTTACTACACACACATTACATTACGCTGCTCTGATACCAGTGTGATATGTAAACATGTGGATACCTGATGTCAGGTAGGTAGAAACTAACTATCACTATGCATCCAGATGACCTACCGTATTTTTTTCCTGATCATTTAACATTGTGAAGGATTGCTGGTAGTCGCAGAGACTAAAATGTTGAGGTTTTCTTTAGAAGTGAAGCGGATGGATAGGATCAGGAATGAGTACATCAGAGGTACAGCACATGTCAGATGTTTTAGAGATAAAGCCAGAGAGGCCGGGCTGAGATGATCTGGACATGTGCTGAGGAGGGATAGTGAATATATTGGTAGAAGGATGCTGAGTTTTGAACTGCCAGTCAAGCCAAGAGGTAGACCAAAGAGGAGGTTTATGGATGTAGTGAAAGAGGACATGAAGCTAGTTGGTGTGTGAGAAGAGGAAGCAGAGGATAGGGTTAGATGGAAGCAGCTGGTTTGCTGTGGCGACCCCTGAGGGGAACAGCTGAAAGGAGAAGAAGATCATGCAACACACGTGAACAACAAATCGATGTTGAAATCAGCAGGACGACAGCCACTGATTTAAAGTTATGACGTGTTCGGGCTTTAAGATGAGGCAAAGGTAAATTCTAATGTTATCATAATTTGTTCAAATGTTATCTTGTAAAATGTGTTTTTTGGTGGGAAACTTGAATAAATCCAGTCTGAAGGAGTTGTTTTCATAGCAATATAAAATAGATAGAGAGGTAATTATGAGCTGTATAACTTCCTAACAAAAAATAGTATGCAAACTGTAATAAAGGAGTGGATGTTGAAGTACATGGGATTTATTACTTCACTGTTGTTTTTAATGCGGTATCGACAATTGTGGAATTTCACTGGTATCGGTCAACAACTAAATTTGTGGTGTTGCCTGTTGAAACTGACGCTTAAAATGTGTTACTGCGTTGCCAAAAGGCATGGTGAAACATTTTGGGTGCACCTGAATTATATGCTAGTGGTTGCTCCAACTTAGAAATGCAGTATCATTTCCTGATGACATGTCATTCATGTAAAATGCTGCAGCCACAGTCTTCAGGGCACAAACATTCTTAGGCTACTCTTCACTTAACTTGGAAACTGGAGCAGCCGCATTTCTGTTCACATTGCTAGTTAACAGCCACCATTTGACAGCAACGGAGAAAAAAGACAGGAAAAGAATGAGAGACAGAGACTGAAGAGTCGGAGCAACGTGTTGTTGTGTCAAAGACTCTTCTCGGTTTTCATCTTAATCTCACTCGATCAATCCAAAACACATATTTAACCCCACACCAATTTTTAAAAAATGGTTCATGAAACCAGCACAAAAGCATTATGTAAAGTTTAATCTCACTGGCACACCATCCATCACACAGATCAATCTGATGCCCACAGAACTGTAGCAGCAGGGCAAGTGACTGGGCGTCAAGAGCTCTGTTGATAGCGTCTGCCTTGCCTCTTAGTTTAGCAGGGCTGCATATTTCAAATGGTTGTTGAGCTTCAAACAAGGGTTGTGACTGAAGGACTCAACAGTAATTGATTGACGTGGTGTGTCATGTCACACGTTGGCCTACGCAAGTATGTGCTTCTCGGTGTGTGCACGTGTCCAGGCCTCTTGTCACAATTAAGTCATGTAATGTGACCTGATGCTGTTTGGGGGCGGCAGTAGCTCAGTCTGGAGGGAGTTGGCTTGGGAACCGGAGGGTCACTGGTTCAAGTCCCGACATGGACCAAGAACTGAGTGTGAACTGGTAGCTGGAGAGGTGCCAGTTTACCTCTTGGGCACTGCCGAGGTGCCCCTGAGCAAGGCACCAAACCCCCAACTGCTCGGGGCGCTTGTCAGGAGCAGCCCCCTCACTCTGACATCTCTCCATTGTTGCATGTTTGTGCATGTGTGTGTTCGGGTCTGCATGTACCGTGTATAAGTTAACAAGAGAGTGAAAAAATTGAATTTCCCCTCGTGGGACGAATAAAGGAATATCTATTTCTTCTTCTTCTTCTTTCTAACCATTTCTGCTTTTTAATATCCTGTTCTAGAAGCATGACTTTATAAAACCCACTACATGACTGCGTTCTACAGATGAAGATTGTAGGAGTTTGCAGATCAACCAGTGTGTGTAGTTGTTCTGATTTGCATTTTGCTTACTGATGGCTATATTGTCTAACAAAGAAGACATAAATCTGCTGACACTTCAGCACTGCAAAGATGTTAAAATGCTGAGTGGGCCTAAAAATAGAGGTGCAAAAACGATATACCTAAGTACTGCACTCAACTTCAGTTTCAACGCACCAATACTAAAGTATTATATTCTAACGTAAAAGTATTTCTTTTTGGTGACTCAAAACTTTTACTCTACTACATGTGAGATGTGACAATTTATGTCTTAAGTTTTGGTTTTGTTAATATGTTTTTAAATGGGGACAACAATACTGAATTGAAATAAATATGAATAAAGTCTACTTATTTCTACTGGCATCCACAGCTGGTAGTTTCTTTGGATTTTCTGAGCAAAAGCTAAAAAATATGATACCTAGCTATCAGTTTGATTGTGTTTTTAAATATAATTTCAAAAGGATTTACACCAACACTATGACACCTCACTCACAAGGTTTGCAAACATAGGAGTTGCTGCCAGCTGGGATCGGCTCCAGCCCCCCCGCGACCCCTAACGGGAAAAGCGGTTGACGATGGATGGATGGATGGATGGACTATTACATTCTATAAATTACAACATGAGACCCCTCTATACAAAACATGTACTGTATTTTAAATGATTACAGTAAAGTAAGTAAAGATTGCAAATATTTGGAATGCTCAAATAAACAAAAACATTTATGTATGAGGGTGTATGCCTCTAATCTGTTTGATCTGATAATTCTGTGTAAAGGAAATAAATATGTACAGTATGTGCAAACTCAAAAATATTTTTTCTATTGTTTTAAAATAGTAGTTTAGTTTTAGCATTCAATGTCTTCATCTTCATCTTCATCTTCAACCGCTTATCCGGGGTCGGGTCCCGGGGGCAACAGCTCCAGCAGGGGACCCCAAACTTCCCTTTCCCGGGCCACATTAACCAGCTCTGACTGGGGGATCCCGAGACGTTCCCAGGCCAGAGTGGAGATATAATCTCTCCATCTAGTCCTGGGTCGTCCCCGGGGTCTCCTCCCAGCTGGTCGTGCCTGGAACACCTCCCTAGGGAGGCGCCCAGGAGGCATCCTTACCAGATGCCCGAACCACCTCAACTGGCTCCTTTCAACGCAAAGGAGCAGCGGCTCTACTCTGAGTCCCTCACGGATGACTGAGCTTCTCACCTTATCTCTAAGGGAGATGTCAGCCACCCTCCTGAGGAAACCCATTTCGGCCGCTTGTACTCGCGATCTAGTTCTTTCGGTCATGACCCAGCCCTCATGACCATAGGTGAGAGTAGGCACGAAGATTGACCGGTAGATAGAGAGCTTTGCCTTCCGGCTCAACTCTCTCTTCGTCACAATGGTGCGGTACAGCGACTGCAATACCGCCCCCGCTGCTCCGATTCTCTGGCCAATCTCACGTTCCATAGTTCCCTCACTCGTGAACAAGACCCAGAGGTACTTGAACTCCTTCACTTGGGGTAAAGACTCATTCCCTACCTGGAGTAGACAATCCATCAGTTTCCTGCTGAGAACCATGGCCTCCGATTTTGAGGTGCTGATCCTCATCCCAGCTGCTTCACACTCGGCTGCGAACCGATCCAGTGAGCGCTGGAG
This sequence comes from Pterois miles, assembly GCA_947000775.1. NCBI lineage: Eukaryota > Metazoa > Chordata > Actinopteri > Perciformes > Scorpaenidae > Pterois > Pterois miles. The sequence continues at coordinate 5,812,264 of CAMQGK010000334.1, read as the reverse complement.
GTCACAGACTGATGATGCCAGCAGAACCACATCATCTGCAAAAAGCAGCGATGAGATCCTCAGCACACCAATCTGCAAACCCTCCTCCCCCCGACTACGCCTCGATATCCTGTCCATGAATATCACAAACAGGACTGGAGACAAGGCGCAACCCTGGCGAAGGCCAACGCCCACCGGAAACGAGTCCGACTTACTGCCGAGAACCCGGACGCAGCTCTCGCTTTGGGAGTACAGGGATTGGATGGCCCTGAGAAGTGACCCCCTCACCCCATACTCCCGCAGCACCTCCCACAGTATACCCCGGGGGACCCGATCGTACGCCTTCTCCAAGTCTACAAAACACATGTAGACTGGATGGGCATACTCCCAGGCCCCCTCAGGGATCCTTGTGAGAGTGAAGAGCTGGTCCGTTGTTCCACGGCCAGGACGAAATCCGCATTGTTCCTCTTCAATCTGAGGTTCGACTATCGGCCGGACCCTCCTATCCAGCACCCTAGAGTAGACTTTACCAGGGAGGCTGAGTAGTGTGATACCCCTGTAATTGGCACACACTCTCTGGTCCCCCTTTTTGAACAGGGGAACCACCACCCCGGTCTGCCACTCTTTAGGCACTGTCCCCGACTTCCACGCAATGTTGAAGAGGCGTGTCATCCATGACAGCCCCTCCACACCCAGAGCCTTCAGCATTTCACCCCATCAGCTTCCAGCTCTGCCTCTACAAGAGAGGGCGTATCAGTCGGGTTTAGGAGTTCCTCAAAGTGCTCCTTCCACCGCCCGGTTACCTCCTCAGTTGAGGTCAACAGTGTCCCATCCTTACTGTACACAGCTTGGATGGTTCCCCGTTTCCCCCTCCTGAGGTGTCGGACAGTTTTCCAGAAGCACCTTGGTGCCGACCGAAAGTCCTTCTCCATCGCTGCTCCGAACTCCTCCCACACCCGCTGCTTTGCCTCCTTTACGGCAGCGGCTGCCGCCCCACGGGCCCGTCGGTACCTTGCAACTGCCTCCGGAATCCTCCGAGATAACATATCCCGGAGGGACTCCTTCTTCAGTCGGACAGCTTCCCTGACCACCGGTGTCCACCACGGTGTTCTAGGGTTACCGCCCCTTGAGGCACCTAAGACCCGCAGGCCACAGCTCACCGCCGCAGCTTCAGCAATGGAAGCTTTGAACATCGCCCACTCAGGTTCAATGCCCCCAGCCTCCACAGGAATGCTAGAAAAGCTCCACCGGAGGTGTGAGTTGAAGATCCCTCGGATAGGGGCCTCCTCCAGACGTTCCCAGTTCACCTGCACTACACGTTTGGGTTTACCAGGTCTATCCAGAGTCTTCCCCCACCCTCTGATCCAACTCACCACCAGATGGTGATCAGTTGACAGCTCTGCCCCTCTCTTTACCCGAGTGTCTAAAACATGCGGCCTCAGATCGGATGATACGATCACAAAATCGATCATCGATCTTCGGCCTAGGGTGCTCTGGTACCAAGTACACTTATGAGCATCCTTATGTTCGAACATGGTATTTGTTATGGATAATCCATGACTAGCACAGAAGTCCAATAACAAATGACCGCTCGGGTTCAGATCAGGTAGGCCATTCCTCCCAATCACGCCTCTCCAGGTACCTCCATCGTTGCCCACGTGTGCGTTGAAGTCCCCCAGCAGAACAATGGAGTCCCCTACTGGGGCCCCATATAGGACTCCATTCAGGGTCTCCAAGAAGGTCGAATACTCTGAACTGCTGTTTGGTGCATATGCACAGACAACAGTCAGAGTTTTCCCCCCCACAACCCGAAGGCGCAGGGAGGCGACCCTCTCGTTCACCGGGGTAAACCCCAACGTAGCAGCACTCAACCGGGGATTTGTGAGTATCCCCACACCCGCTTGGCGCCTCACACCTTGGGCAACTCCAGAGAAGAATAGAGTCCAACCCCTATCCAGGAGAATGGTTCCAGAGCCGAGGCTGTGCGTAGAGGTAAGCCCCACCAGATCTAACTGATAGCGCTCCACCTCCCGCACAAGCTCCGGCTCTTTCCCCCACAGAGAGGTGACGTTCCACGTCCCCAGAGCCAGCCTCTGCCGCCCAGGTCTGGTCCGTCGAGGTCCCTGGCTTTCACTGCCACCCATATGGCAGCGCACCCAACCCCAGCGGTTCCTCCTGCGGGTGGTGAGCCCACAGGATGGAGAGGAGTCTCCACGTCGCTTTTTCGGGCTGAGCCCGGCCGGGCTCCGTGGCAAGCCCGGCCACCAGGCGCTCGCTCACGGGCCCACCATCTGGGCCTGGCTCCAGACGGGGGCCCCGGGCTTCCTCCGGGCCGGGTCACTCCTCCTCTGCCTCGGTTATTCATGGGGTTTTTTGAACCATTCTTTGTCTGGCCCCTCACCTGAGACCAATTTGCCATGGGAGACCCTACCAGGAGCACTAGGCTCCAGACAACACAGCCCTCAGGGTCATAGGGACACACAAACCTCTCCACCACGTTAAGGTGATGGTTCCCGGAGAGCATTCAATGTATATTTATTTAAAAAAAATCTCAAAAATAACCTCAAGAAAACAAAAAGATCATGATAAAAACAGCAAAAAATTCAAAGAACGTTAAGTTAGGTTCTAATAATGTGTTATACAAGCTACAAACGATAGATTTCAAACAGATGATCTTCAAAAGAAACATTATCTCTCCATATTCATGAGTGGGTCTCATAGAGACCAGCTTATGAGAATATACTGTAGGCCCACGGGCCCGGATGCATTAAGGCATATGAGCATACATACTTGGAGAGTTTGAAAGATACTGACAGAGTCGAACTTCCCGGATCAATAACTCATAAACAAAATGTTGTTAAAATTCTTTCTAACCATAGTAAGATAGACATCAAGCTACAACCTCATTTTGATCAAGCTCGCTAGCAGTCCTGCTAGCTGGACACTTTACATTGGACAAAGTGCAACACTGAAAATAGTTGCTATAAGAATAATTAATTACTTAATATGCTAATAAAATATGCTTTTGCAAAAAATTTCTGAATTTTGGAGGGGATATTCAATAACTTCAGCATTATACAATGTAGTACCATCACAATTACTTTACGCATCAACAACAGTACTTTGGAAAAATATGCTTTTGCACAATTTTGGCAAATTTGTAACGGGAACAGTGGTTACTGAATATTTTTGCAATGTAAATTCACCCAAATTATGCAAAAGCGTATTTCTCCCAAACAAGTGTTGTAGTATAACCAGGAAGACACCTTTAATGTGTGAATACATTTTGGAAGCACTATAATTTAAAACTGTGAAGTTATTAGATTTTTTCCCATTCAAAATTGTAAAAAAAAAAAAAAAAAAAAAAAAAAACCTCTATTTTCCAAAATAAGTGCTGTAGTGCAACCATGAAGAGACCACTGATGTGTGAAGTAATTGTGATGGTACTGCACTGTATAATACTGAAGTTATTGAATATTTTTAAGCATAAATGCTGTAATACAACCATGAAACCAGCAAAATTATATAAAAGCATATTTTTCCAAACTAAGCGTTGTAGTATAACCACGAGGAGGCCATGGTGTGTGTGTGAAGTGATTTTGGTGGTACTGCAGTGTATAACAGTGGAGTTATTCATTATTGTTGTAGCAACTCTTTTCGGCGTTGCACTTTGCAGACGGTCCCTGACCTTTCACAGCCGGCCGCACACAGAGACCAATGTCATGTGTCCAGCTCGGAGAAATGCTCGTTTTGATTAACATGAGATTGTAGCTTGTTGTCTAAATTACTAAGGTAAAGAGGCCTCGTTTGTGTTTCAACAACGTTTCGTTTATGAATTACTGATCTGGGAAGCTCAAATCTGTCAATATCTAAGTAAATACATTCACCTGCATCTCAGCAGGGTTTACAGCACAGGGACACTCAAAGCCACCAGCACAATAACTAGAAATAAATTCACCTGTATCTCAACAACACAAGGCACACAAGCAACAGTTGATAGATTAATAAAATACACTGTTCTCAACCACAAATAATAGCTCCATTAAAGCCACCAAGAGGCAAAGAAGAAGCCTAAATGACTTATAAAGTAGTCTTACCTTATGCAGTGCATGCTCCTGGCTCTGCTTTGTGTAAAATCCTCCAGGACATCATAAGTCACATGCAATGGTCAGTTAGCTCTCAGTAGTGGTGAGCGAAAGCACCTTGGAGCGTTTTTTCCTTCACCTTTGTCCTGAATGCGTTTTTAATCCCGGACAGGTGACATAAACTTTGTAGGCCACAATCCAAAATTATTGGGAACACTCGTTTTACATTTAATGCTGTCAATAGTAATCCTGCTCAATATACTGAGGCTGCACAACAGCACAGCTGAACAAAGTGTAGCCTCCAGGTGACCCCAGGCCTCCTCATCACCGCCCCCCACCGGGGGGCTCACGAGCCGGGCTCCGCGATGTTGTTGTTCCGGTTGGTCGTTTGAATGATTTTGAGTAAAATAAACTGGAAATGTGAAGAACTTGCCGTGACGTACCTGCCTGTCTTGCTTGTTTTTCATTTCTTAGCTTTTGCAAGCTAGTGTAAGGAGGAGCACTATTTTGCATGAGGTGCAGTTAATCACGCACAGACCTTACCGTGACCTTACATGGGACCTGTCTCTGTCCTGTCTAGAAGGTAACCCACAAATCCAAGCTATCGCGAGATTGTTAGGGTTAGACGTTGACTTCTTAAATTAAGGTTGTGACTCAGGAGTATCGCGAGAGTTTATGTTTTGTTTTTTTTTTTGTTTTTTTTTTTGCAAAATTTTTTTTTTTCGGAATTTATGGATTACCCTCTAGAAACGACTCAATTTCACAAACTTTAATAGCAGCGCCCTCTATCGATCAGTTTCTACAGCCTACTCAGTTTATTGGTAATGGACTTGAACTCAAGCGTCTTTCTTGCAAAAATGAACAATATTATATCTGCAATAAATAGGGCAGATCCCCCGATTTTTGCAAGAAATGGGCCCCTATTAACTATTCAACATATTTTTATGCTTATGTAAGGAATTTCGCTTGTCTCAATGAAGGCTTAACACCAAAACATGTAGAGGAGCATACAGTCAAGTAATATACCTGGTCTGCAGGCCCATGTTATATGATGGAGGACAACCATTCAGACAGATCAGGGGTGGATAATAACAACATTATGGGGTCTTCATGAACTATGACTTGCAAATGCAAAGCTAATAGCAGTGACTTCATGCAGGCCCGGTAGACCCGTTAATCCACCTGTCTGTACTCCAGCTGCTTCAACACCTCCTGCTATAAATCTTAACAAATGAGAATAATGTTGGGAACAATAACAAAATCTGTTTATGGCCACTGTTTAGGGTAAAGTAACTGAATCTACACAGTTTCCTGCAACAAATATATAATGATAATATGCTGGGCCCCCTCATCCGTCAGGTCTCATACAGCTTAATCATTAATCATGGACTTCTTTTATTTCAATACAAAGCCCTAAACTGCCTCATGCCTATATACTGTCCAGTATACATACCCTTGTGCACTTAAGTTAATTAGCCAAGAAAGAAAAGTTGGCCTATGAGGGTAAAAATACTAATGTCTTACAGCTGTGTGGCATTCTGCCAAAACAAGTCTTCAAAACAGATTTTCTAAAATATGCACAAAATACATGCACATAGAGGGAACAGTCTGCCACACTGAACTGGATTCAAATGTACAAATACCTGCAGTTTAACATGAAAACCCCTTTTATGATTAGACTGAAGGATTTACAGACTATGGCTTAAAGTCCCTCTGAAAGATCATTCTCACAACATGCACAAAGTAATACACATCCACATTATAAGTAATACAATATATCCAAACAAAGGAAAGCATGAATGAGGGGCAGAATGCACATTTCCAGAAGAGCGAGAAAGACCTCTGGTGGTACAACTGAGAAACATAATTTAAAATGCATTTCACTGTGAATCACATGAACCATCTCCACTGTGTTTACAGAGTAGTTGTGACTTCTTGCAGCTTGATGTTCACAATAGATTTTCAAAAGCATCAATCAATGTAAATAATAATTTGTTCTCAATTTGGTGAAGTTTGGTGAAACTGGATGAGAAACAGCTGAAAGACATTTCTCAGATTTTTAATATTTAGTTAAAAGTCGATGACCCAGCTTGAGGTTTTATAAGCTCTATTGTGCAGCTTCATGTTAGGAACCTTGTTACATTTTCCCCCCTCATTTCTCCAAGCACAGCAGCAGTGTTTGCTCCACATTGCTTTGCCTCATCTTTAGTATTGTGTGGTAAAGATATTGCATTTCAATGAAAAAAAGATAACCCAACATCTTCAGAAAACACTTTTTATTTCTATTTTATTCACATGAAGAGCAACACAGTTTTAAAAGCATCTGCAGCATTTCATCCCAGTGCAAAATCAAAGACGATCTGATTGGGTTCACTGCACATGTGGCGGTATACTACAAGCCTCTCATCAGATCGGCCACATCGCTGATTCACCAGCTTCTACTGAACCTGGTACCTGAATGACATCAGCAGCTCTCGTTTCTTAAAGCTTATTGCAACTGACTTCATATGAAACAATTGTTTTCAAAACAAAATATGATGGAACATAAAACTCCCAGAGCCTCAATAAAGCTGATGAATTCATCTGATTGCTGGCAGCTGGAAAAAAGTGTAACTTTTTCACAATAAAATGGTATGATCTACACAACTAGCCAGGGCATAAAAGTATAACTAAGAGCATCTAAATGTGCTGGGCTTCCCTCCATCTGGTCCTCCTGGCAGCCACTGCGACCAACCACTAGTGCAGCAACAAGCATGTGACCCAGGTTTCCCACCTGTGCATAGGGATGAGGAAACACTACCGGGAACTGAACCAATGTGTGTAGCCTTTGTAACACACATGTGAAGAAACTTTTCACATAAATGAGACATGAACATAGATATGACAACAACCAACAACAGAGATGCAAGTCTCATGACGACGTTTGGGATGTTCAAAGAAAATTATTAAATCTAAATCTACTGTATTTACTCAATTATTCTGAATATCATGACAGTAATGGAGTAGATAAGTGAGCAGTGCCAATTTAAATAAAGCTCAGGATGAGTGTACAAGTGTATTTAAATAAAATCTTGGAACAACAGTTGCGGGAAACATGTTTCATTTCATTAAACATTCTCAGTAAATAGCTAGGCTACTCCTCTTTCTCAGGAGCAACATGACCGGTTAACATTGGAGTAACTTTAAAACTTCTGTACTTTACTGTGGCTGATGAACAGCTCACTGGACACATGCCCAATATATTGTAAATGTCCTTCTGTACCTTCAATATGCACATTAGCCCTTAAAACACAAACATTCATCTGCAAATGACCTCCATGGGGCGGTTTCAGTCAAGAAATAGAGTAAAAGTATTTCACAAAGACTCTTGATCAATTCTATGTATACACTTCCTCTTTACACTCTATATACACACAACACAAAGCAAATCCTATAATGTCAAAATCAAGCTGTTTGAAACAGTACACCTAAAATCGCAGGGAAAAATGCAGTGGGTTTGAGCATATTTACATTATAATTACAAGTTCACAAGCACACTGTGTTAAAGAAGTCTGTACAGTGACTGCACTGCAGGCAAAAAGCTATCACAATAAAACTTGTTGATCAGAGCTAAACTGGGCTTATGACTGGTAGAGGAAGAAAGAAACAAACTGCCTGCTCTCACCTAAGACACATTGGTTGTTGATTTAAACCTGTTGTGCAGTACGCCATCTACTGTACACAGTGGGAAGGTTTTTCAGTACATTCAATTGATGCCAAACAAAGTTTGGTATTTTAAGCGATCAACCAACCAGCAAACTAATCTTCTAGCCAGATCATGACTAATATAATAAATGCTTCTGTTTGCATGAGTGACTACAGTTCAGAATGGCAGGTAGCTATTCTTATAACATGGTGATACAAGGTCAGTTTAATTCTAAGAATAATACCTCCATAAAGTACTGGTAAGTTCAACGTCTTATCACTGAGAAATCCCTGACAGCTGCATCAACACATATCCAATGATTCGACAGAAAGTCTGGGACTGACAGTACACACATACACAGTTGACATTCTTCATACTTCCTCTTCTTTAGTGGCCATTACACAGCTCACTCAGTTAAGTGCCTGAGAGCCGGCTGAGCAAAGGGAGTGTGGATGAAGCATGATTGTCTGCTCAGGCATGAGGTTTAGATGAGAGCCGCAGAGGAGAGGTTTGGTCGACAGCATAAAGTGTGAGGAGTGTGTGTTTGCGTCTGACAACTTCCTGTCAGACACACAATCAGAGCTACCCTGAGCTAGCAAATACAACTCACAGGACCAATCTCAGAAAATCTAACGCCTTGTCCACCCAGGCAGAGCAAAACCTCTGGCCTGGATAAAGGGAGTAAAGAGACATAGTCCTACAATAGTGCAAACACTGCTGTTGTCGTGACGACACGCCCCTGTTGCCTGTCAGTGGGGTGCAGACTGCATGGAGCGCCTGCATTAGAGCCATTTCTGGAGCGTGGCCAGGTTCTCGTCCACCCAGCGCTGGTTCAGCCTGATGGTTTCCAAAGCTTCCTGCACGCTCCTCATCTGAGAGCCACGCTCCCTCAGACTAGAGAAGAAACCCTGAACCTGCACAACACACGAACACATTAGCCAGATCACTGAGCATAACACACTTAACAGTTAATATCTCCCCACAAACAAGCATGCACACCCCCAAATATGCTGCAGGATAAATGTATTTGATTAGAAAAAAACATACTTGTTGGAGGTGTGCCCGTGTGGAGAATTGAGAGGTGGCAGATTTGATGATTGTCTGGATGGCAAAGGAGCCCACAGGGAACCTACAGACAAAAACACTGAGGTTGTTTCATCTTTTCATCTTCATGTAAAATAATCTTGAAATGTATTTTTGGTGATAACTTGTATGAAGCTGACAGGGACCACTTACTTCTCTATGAGACGGTCCCAGTTCTCTTGTATGAAATCCCAAGCAAACAAGTAGCCAGTGAAGCCGTTACACACAGTACTGATGACCAAAGGCAGCTCCGGAGTCTGGATGATATCTCCCCTCAGACCTGCCTTTAGAATCCTAGATGGACCATAAGAGTTCAAATGCTGTTCAGAGCATAAACAACACTGACTCTACACTCACTTTCATACAGCATGAGAGTAAATAGTTTGTTAAGCCCTTTAATCACTGTTATATCACAAACATGTTTCAGAATGAACACATTAAGAGAATAAAATGAAAGACTCCAATACCAACAAGAAAAAAAAGTTCTTATCACGTCTCAAATATTGGTGATTTTGTAACTGAAGGTTTTGGGATCTATTGGGAGAAAAGGAATATAATATTGATAATACGGATGTGCATTACAAGGAAAAATACTATTCAAAAACACTTTATATGTACAATATAGTAGTATCAAGATGAGGCTGGTGTCATAGAATATGAAATCTTAAAACAAATAGCAAATACCGGAGTAGGCTGAAATTTCCACTTCAGGAGACATACACCAGAAAAATATCTATTTTTACATAATGCCACATTTTGGTACCATTTTAGTTGTCACTGAAAAACAGGTGCAACACTGTTGATTCTGCTACCTGACTCAAACCAACAGGGTCAAAAGAAAGTATCGGGTTTTGGTTCGGGGTTTTATCACATCCAGCTTCTGGCTTGAGTTGAGTCCATGTTTGGTTATTTTCAAGTGTAATTTATCAAGGTATTGCTCTCAGGCTGGATTTGCAGGATTTGCATTGAGCTGAGAGTGAAATGCTTTGAACACTTAAGACATTGCTGCTCTGTTATGCAGAGGTTTCAAGGCAAGTCCCCGACCAGCCGGGCACATTTCCTCTGAGGCGGTGCGCCTCGACCAGCTTTAGGTCGGCTTGGAAAGGCTCGGGGCGAAGCCGCAAGAAAATAACAAATATACACAGGACATGGGATGGATTACAATCATAAAAATACAATACAATACAAAAACAGTCATACAAGTAAAGTGCTGAAAATGCAAACGCCCAACATAGGGCTCAAACCCACAACCCTGGGATCATGACTGAGCTAGACGGGACAGCTTTTGTCATGTCCCTGAGCTTCTCTTTTGGCTTTCAAAAACCTGAAGATGGGTGGGGTCACGTTAAGGATTACGCCACTATGATGAGAGACTCGGGTGTTCTGCGGCTTGGTGCTTGCTAGTAACGTAACTGTTCTTCGCAATGGAGCAGGAAAATGCACTGATGCTAATGTGCTATGGTTACTTTATAATGCTTGGGAAGGGGTCATGCTAAGGATAGCTCCACTGCATCATCGAGCCATGCTACGTGTTCAGTCTTTTCATGTTTTCAGTAACTATTTTCCAACATTTATAATGTGTTTTGAAACAAATATCTGAATTTACTTTACGCAGATTTTAAGAAATCGTGAGTGGGGAAGGAAAGATGTTGATAAGATATTCCTTTATTAGTCCCACAGTGGGGAAATTTACAATGCTTGATGCTTGATCCTGGCCAGAAGCAAACCCACACACCCACACTTACCATACTATACGCCGTGCGTCCTGAGTGGATGCTAGGCCCCGAAGCATTTTTCGCTTCTCTGCATCATAGGTAGCATGTCCATACATGCTGAGCAAAGTCTCCCAATCTTCATTTGACTGAGCGGCCACAGTGAATACAACTCGCTGCAGATCGCCTGGAATCCTACAGAAAAATAAAAATATGCAAACTTATTTTAGGTTAAAGTTCACCATAATTTAAAACTACCAATCAAATGTCAGATACCAAGTCAATCAATCACACTCCAACATCCCTGCTAAAGATGGTTTCTATGCCTAAAAATATGCTTGCGCTGCTCCTCTTCCCCTGCTGTCACTGTCAATGTGACCCAGAAAAACAACCCCAGAATAAATTGTGTGCTATACGTACTGTGAGGTCCCATTGGACTCGACGTGCTGTTTGAACAGGGCCTTGGCTTTCTGAATGCACTTTTCTTCATTCAGACTACAGGCCATTCCCAGCAGGGCCGAGCGCAGCTCCTGTTTAGACACGCTCTCCTCCTTTTCCCATGTTTGTTTGTCCATCAGAGAACCAAACTGATTCAGAATATAAGTCTATCATATGCAAGAAAAACAATCATGGATACATTAGTACACAGAAACACTACACTCAGTTAAACAGTTCACAAGAATTGATGGATTTTTCACAGACAGGAAATGTTAGCTTACAGTATATCCTAGAAGTCCTAATATGACAATAACTTACAACTGAAAATCACCAACATATTAACTTCTTAAATGAAGCCAATCCAGATATGAAAATATATGTTTTACTGTTTCTGATTGAGGCAAATACACTGATAAAATGTGTACTTTCAAGAGGCTTTATTGAAGATATGAAAAGTATTAGTGTATATTTTGTGCTTTTAAGAGAGTGATTTAAGCCATTCAAAGTACTCTTATGCCTTCACGCTGTGGCTGGACGTATTATGTTTTTAGACTCGAGGATGAACTGATTACAAAACTTTTTTTTTGGCGAACACTCAAGAATTCATATGTTAATTATATCCATTTCACACAAATGTCTTAATCACATAAAATGGTGAAGTGATGACATTTTGGACAGACATGGATGTAATCTGCAACTTGACTGGTTGGAGAAGGTACACAACCATGAGGAAGTAATTCTAGTTAATTGTGGAGAAGATGGATTATACATCATATATGCCAGTAAGGTTTGAGTCAGTGATCGGTGATGAGAAAATAATCATTTCAGCTTTAAATGCAAGAAATTTTGAGGAAACTTCCAGGTTGTGTTATTATTGAAGTTGAATATGCTTTGCAACTTTGCTGCCATTATGTTGCTACATGTATATGATAATATACATATGACATATGATATACGTATACATATGATCACTTCATTGTCCACATTGTTTCTTTATAAACTTTTGAGGATTTTCAAGACTTTAAATATAGTGGATATGTTTAACAGAAATGTGCTGTGACCTACATTTCTTAACTAAAGTGTGTTTGTGTGTGTATACAATATGTGTGTGTATATGTATGTACCTTCATGCGGGCCACAAGACTGTGCTCTTGTCTTTTGTCAAGCAGCTGGTAGATCACATTCAGCTGTAACAAGGCCTCTGTCACAGGAGAGGTCTCAGTTTCTTTGGATATGTACTTCAACAAGTTGAGGACTTGGTGGAAGGACACACGTCCCAGTCTGTTAAAAACACAGGACAGTGAGGGAGAGGAAAGACAGCTTTTTAAGTCAAATACAGGAATTGAAAAATACTCCTCCACTTCAGTTTCTTCTGTCACTGAATGCAGTTCAAAGAACAACTACTAATGTTGTCGGCTGTACCTGGAGAGAGCGAAGATGTTGTGTATGAGCGAGGCACGGTCCTCATGTGTCAGAACGCTAGCATCGCTGGACAGAGCATCTATAAGAGCAGACCAGCCCTCGTCTCCATAGTGGACAATGTAGAAGCCAGTGTTTCTGTAGTTCAACTTCAGCCACTTTACACTCTCTGGTACCTTCAGAGTCCCTGAAAACACACACAAAAATGTACCATTTGACACAGTACTCCAGACTCTTGACCCTATGTTACAGGTTAATACTTTGTGTTTTACCTGACTTGGTCTTCAGAGTGAACATGTTTCTGCACTCAAGAGCCAAACTACAGTTGTCAGTTACGTATGTCACTGGAATATCCCACAAGCTAAAGAGAGTGCAAAATACAGTTATAGTTGTGGTGTGTTTCAAAGATCTGTATGTGTGTGTGTGTGTGTGGGAATGTAACCCACCCGGACGTAGGCATGGCATTGTCAGACGTGAGCAGGAAGTGCTCCTGTGTGAGGGTCACCTCTCCTCCCTTGCGGCTTACAGTTACCAATGGGAAGCCTTTCTGTGACGTCCATGAGCTCATCATCTCGGACACATTCTGGTGCTGTGGTGAGACCTCAACCTGAGAACAAAAAGGGTGAAAAGAGGAGATGTTACACATCATCATATCGTCACAGCATTGTGGTTGGTGTGAAGTAAAATCTGGTTTGCTCTTGCCGAAATTGAGCCAATAGCAACGCACGACCACAGCTGCAGATACACTGCACGTGTCATACCCATAGCTCAAGACCGTGTCCCAGCCTCTTTCAATAAGCCTTGCTTGAAGACAGGAAGAGAAATTCAAAGTGTGTGCAGTCCAGTGTACATGTTCAGTGTTTTTTTTTTTCTTACGTAAAATATATGAAGATGACTGTGGCAGCGGTGTGAAACTTTGCAGCAATATCCTGAAGATCTGTGGTACAATTTAAAAAGTGTGTTGATAATGCAGCTCATGAGACGGTTCTCTGTGATCACCTATTATGTAATGACACTGAAACTAGTCAAATAAAAATAAATTTTAGCCACATGGCTGGCTGACAGATTTCAAAGGTAAACGTAGCCAAAGTGATAACCTACTCATGTGTGCTGTCCATAGCACCAAAAAACAAAAACAGCACTCACACACCTGTGTAAGGCTGTTCCAGAGGTCTTCAGTGTCCGTGTTTAATCCACTGAACTGTTTCAGGTATTGAATGATGCCCTTTCTGAACTGTTGTTCCCCTGGCAGGGAGGTATTCAGCATCAGCAGAATGGACGCACCCTGAAAGACAAAGACACAAAGCACCTGTGATCACACCCAAAACACTAAAGTTAGAACTGAATGTGAGGTCCAATAAAGAAATGTATCCCTGAAATAAACAGCTGGATATGGAAGTTCAGTGAATTCATGAAAACTGCATCTATTTATCTGTGTATATCTTTAATTTAGAAAACTGTACCTTCTCATAGGAGACAGAGTCAAACATCTCTTCCACCTGTTCAGGTTTATTAACCTCAGTCGACACAGCATGGGAAGAATTTAGAGCATCTTTGTCCAAGGCTCTGAAGCGTACTGCCAGAAACAAATTACCCTGCAAACGAAGACAGGACTTACTGTGAAGGCACGTAATAAAGCACACAGTTTGAACTACTTCAAAATGTGTGAGGCAGATGTGTGAACTTACAATGTCGAGCTCAGGTAACACACTCTGCAGCGACATGTACTGCATGTAAGTGGCAAAACCTTCATTGAGCCACAGGTCATTCCACCAGCTCATTGTAACCAAGTTTCCAAACCACTGCAAGATACCATCAGAAATAGATTAGGACCTGACTGTAGCAAATTCACTGTATCTGCTACTTTCAAAAACACACATGCAAACACACTTACCTGATGAGCGAGCTCATGTGCTATGACGGAGGCAACTAATTGTTTTTCCAGAGGACAGGACTGTTTGCCCACCAGCAGACTGGTCTCTCTGAAAGTAATGAGTCCCCAGTTCTCCATGGCTCCGGCTAGGAAGTCTGGGATGGCTACCAAGTCTGATGAAAGCGAAAGGGAGAATATTGTGGTATGTAAAGAAAGGAGAAAAGAAAGATCAGTCGGAGGAGGAGGAGGAAATAGAGTGTATGAAACGTGGAAGTAGCTGTGTGTACTGACCTAGTTTTTTGAGGGGGTAGTTTATTTCAAAAAAGTTATTGTAGAACTCCAGCAGCTTGGAGGCTGTGTCCAGAGCATAGTCAGTGTGCTCCTTCTTGTCTGGCACAGAGTACACAGACACCTGAAACACGCAGGTACATAAAGTATATATCAGCAACACAACCTCACAGAATACTAAATACATAAAAATACAAACATACAGCCTGCACTGCACAGCAAAAGGGAGTCAGTTGTGTCAGACCTACCAGAGTTTCTGAGATATTTTTACTGATCGAGGTGAAGTTAGCGACTATGAAGGCCACCACGTAGGTGCTCATGTTGACACTGGTCTTTTCAAACTCATCTTCTATGAGGCCACTTAAAAGTGATGTGCTTTTAGCCTGAAACACAAAGCATAAGATAAGATAAGATATTCTTTTATTAGTCTCGCAGTGGAGAAATTCACAATAAGCATAAGCATAATGACAATATTACTACCAACTGATATTTACAGCACTGCAAGCAAAAAACAATACATGGTCTGCTTATTTGTGCCCAAACTAAGAGCTTATGAGTCACAGTGGAAAGATGAATGACCCACGAGTTCCTCAAGACAAGAAGTGACATAATATACAGAGTGACTGACACATGACATAGTGTTGTGCTGTAAACTGTGGCTCATCTATGTGACACAAATGTCATTATTGGTCAGCTGCAGTTGACGTTGTGTTGGGGAGCAAAGAACGAGGCTGTATACACTGAAAAAGACACACCTATTTTTAGGTCATAAACCCACCATTTTACCAGTGAACATACCAAATTCTGTTTCATCTGGTATATTCTCCCAGCCTAATGCTAGTAATCACTGGCATCATTGAGCCTGTCAATACTAAACATCTGTCTAACCTAGCACCACTGAGAACATACCCTGTTTCTAGCTTCCAAAAAAAATTACATTAAACATTAAATTACTATTTTTTGTCCATTTCCATGTTTGGTATGTTCAGAAAGAATCTTTTGTTAGCACACTGTGTGGAGTGTTTCAACACATGTTGTCATAGTGTAAAAATAACCACAACTTAATTAATGTTACAGTACCTGAGGCATGTTGGAGAGAGTCATGTAGTTTGGTTTCCTGCGGATTTTAATCAGGAAGGTGGCTTTGAAAGCTGGTTCATCAAAACAAGGAAAGGCCTTCCTAGCTGAAAGTGGTTCAAACTGGGTTGCAGCTAAAACCCTGGTGACAAAGATCACACGATTGACTGTGAAGACACTTGATTTTCTCCATACAGGCTTTTTATGAAGTCTTTACAGAGCAGCACAGCCGATTACTCAAGTGTACCTTTTGTTTCCATCTTTATCAATGTATGAGCTGTTGTAGAAACCATCATAGGTGTGTGAGAGATTGGCAGAGTAGTCCAAAGTCAAAACACAGTACTGGCCTGCCTTCAGCTCCTCACTAAACTGAACTGCTATCTGCTGTCTGGGTTTGTACTCCAGTACAGTCACATCTCTGGCCTCCCTGTCACCCAGCTGGAAGACAGAAAGTATTAGTTAACAACTAGCAGATACCAAAAGAAAAGCAAAAACTTCATCTAAACTCTGATATTACACAGTCATCCACACACAAACCCCTTTCCGAACCCACCTTAAAGGTAGCTTCGGTGATGTTGAGATTAGCACTGTGCAGGACGATACGTCTGGTGTTGTGAAGCACAACCATGTCAATGACAGTGCGGCCAGTGAAGGTCATGTCATCGAGGTCTGGGTTCAGGGTGAGGTCGTAGCTAAGAGGACGTATGCTGTGAGGCAGCCGGAGCTGTGCCCATGGGAACACTTCACCGTTTGTGGACAAAGGGTAGACCGGCTCAACAGGAGTGGTCTGGTTGGTCTTTCGACAACCCGCCTACAGACAGATGGAAGGTTGGGGTCAGCCAGGGATAAGGGTATGACAGAGACTTATTACAGGGAAATATCAGACATAGATATCGACACAATATGTTGAAAGAGTCATGTTTAGCTATTTACACATGATCACAAAACCTATTTAAACAGAACTAGTGAATATTTTTCTTACCTTGGTAAAGGTGCATCCAGGTAAGAAGTACAGTACCATGGTCATTGAGGCCACTATCACCAGGAATAACACACATACAACCATGGTACGGGTTGAGGGCCGTGAACATGACCTAAGACCAGAAAAAGTTAAATGTCACTAACTTGGACTAATTTATAAATTCAGGGTGAAAAGGAGCAGCAGCAGGGGCTGCGGGGGACAGAGGATTTGAACATAAAGCTTCAACTTGGTACTCTGTTACTGAAAGGACTAAAACCCTTTTCCATGCACATTAATCTCAACATGTTTTTACTTTATCCGCGTCATGTAGGAACTGAAGCATGACTATGTTTTTATGTAAGACATGAGAAGGCAGTCATATAAAGAGCCAACAGGATTCAACAAACTGCAAACAAGTTTTAATATGTCATTTAAGCAGCCAGTGTGAAAAAAGCCTGATCTTTTCAGAATGGTCAAAAAAACAAAATCAACTTCTTTCTCTTTCTCATCTTTTTTCTGTGCAGAACACCAATCTGAGAAATATCACCCTTGACTGGATTGTTATGTGCGAGACAGGCTAGCTTTTTGAACACACCTTGTGCTATTCATTCTGTGCACTGTAAAATATAGTGCAGCAGGGCTGCACAATTACATTAAATAACTGTTATGTAAAATATTTTGATGATTACTTAGGGAGCACTGCATTGAGAGGAAAATGCTACAAGGCATACCTTGATTTTTTTTTTTTCATGCCAACATAATGCACAGCATTCCAAATTATGACCTTTCAGAGCATTACCTGGGTGGAGCCTGTCTGGTGTAAGGGGAAGAGCTGGATCTGTGAGCAGAGCTCCGGTTCATGAAGGACATGCCCAGCAGACGGGCTGATGACTCGCAGTCCTCCTCATCCTCGTCCATATCATTCTCTCCCAGGCCTCGCACAAGCAACCGTGAGCTGCGAGGCTCATACACCACCTCATCTGGGTCAAGAGCAGGAAACGTCTGCAGAAAGCAAGTACAGTACACTCTGTTATTCTCCAGTTAAGCTGTGCAGTATTTCCCATATAATGTGAATAACTGGATTGCCTTCCCAGGTAAATTAATTAGCACAGTGTGAGATATGTGGAGGCGGTGAAGAGAGTGAGGGCAGAGACAGGAATAATGGAAATTAATGACAGAGGAGGGTCGGTCAATAAAGAGCAGGGCATTTTTTAATTGGGATTGTGGTTGATGCAGAAATAAACATCTTGAACATAAGGGGATGCAAAAGCAAACGAAATTTAGGAGCTGGTGTGTTGGGTCAGACAGTGAGGGAGGACAGAGGTAGTGGGGACTGGGAGACCAAGTTAAGATCTATGAGATGGTTTTATGGATGAAGCCTCAGGGTCAGGTCAGGGTCAGGGTAAACTTTATTGTCCCGTTAGGGAAATTTGTCTTGGGCGTCGTGCTACATTATTGCTTCACAGAACAACGACAGAAAAACATAAACATTGACTACTAAAAACAGGGCTAAAAACAGGAGATACATGACAACACAGGGACAGAGACATTAGCTCATTTGAAATGCCAAAAATAAATAAATACATAAATAAATAATTGAATAAATAGATTTATTTATCTTCTGTCAGTACGTCTGTACTGACAGAAGATAAATGGGGAAATTGGGTCATTGTAGCTCTAAAGGGAAGCAAAAAGCATCATCGTGTTAAAATGAAATTCTTTCTGCTAGAACTAATTCTCACAATTTTGACAATAAAGATCGGTCAGTTGCAGCTGACCAATCTAAAATAATGCGCAGAACAATAGTAAGTGAACTGAAGGCATGCAAATGAGCATCACTGGCTACCCACAAAAGTGTCAGCCACCCTCAAATTAACTGATATTTAATGTATTATATTATATTATATTATATTATATTATATTGCCTGGATCTATTCACATTATCAGATTTACAGATGAAAACACAAAAATTAATGCGCACAGTGGTGCCAATATGCATTATGAGATATGAAATGACTGAGTCAGACTGGTCCTTAAAATGAAGACATGCATACACAACACGGATGGCATGAGATCACATGAGCATACCGGAAATGCAGTAGAGTCTTTGGCCAGATCCACAACATCAGGCTCTTCTTCAAACATGCTATTCTCAATCATGTTCCTCGGCAGGTTGGCTCGGTCTGCAACACACAGAGGAAGAGAAATAAGATACTCTCAAAAGAGGAAACGAGAGAGGTTAGAGAGATAGAGAATTGAATCAAAATGATTAACTACACTGACACGCATATGGTACTCTATGTTAACATATGTGCTGTGATTTTTAGAGGTCCAGAGTTTTGTTTAGAAGAATTATGGCAACAAGCCATTTTTCAACACAAAAACTTGTTATCGTCACCTAATGTGTAGGCGGGCAACATGAAGCGTTCTTTAACAAAGCACGAACTGAGTTTCTTCAGTTTCCTGTTAGTAAACCTCCTACAGCATTTCCTGGTACTTTGACCTACATAGGGTTCATCAGGCTGATGACACAGATACTTTTAACTGAAATCGCTGTATTTCCTTCACAGTTCATCCATTCAACTGAGAAAAAAAAACAACTGACAAGTGCCCTCAAAAACAGGAAATGTAAATACAATGACTAATCATCTGGCCATGGTCATGTTATATATTCCTGCAGTTTACAAAAGCCTGCATTCCCACAAACTAACCTGCATCTTCAGCATCATGACAAGAGTTATGCCTTGTCTTACAAAATCCATGTGATTTTCTGGTAGCCAGATTCTCCCCTCTAAAATTCTCAGTAATTATTGAAACAATCAGAGGCATGTTCAGCTTCCTAATTTAATAATATCAAAAGTAGTAAAACTCTAAGCAATGCAGGTCCCCCGTTTTACCTCACGTTCCATTCATGCTTTTACAGGCTTACAACAATGCATTTTCAGTCTCAGTTCATAATGGGTTGTGGAAAACACAGGGAGACAGTGAATCCTGAATACACAGTGTTCATACAGAAACAATGGCACCAAACAAATGTGAGCATTAGTTAACCAAAGGACAACAAGAGTCCAGCAACACATTACGTGAATATAGTTTCTTGTCTAACCTGTACTGTGTTACTGATAAGACCGTACAGGCTGCCACTGTGTCCCTGTCTGGCCAACACTGCTGTGGTATGAACGTCTATTAATAGACACCCACTAGAGCTAACTAGTGGGTAATGTGCAGAGGAGGATATAATAAAAAATAAGACCCATACAAAACAAATTAAACTTGATGAATAATGGTTGTCATTGCTACTTCTGACTACTGTGATATTATGATGAAAGCATTTCATAATATAAGCAAGGTGATGTGTCATGATGATGATGCATTATCATCTAGATTTCTACAATTAGAAAACATGCCAGGCAAATATGAACAACCAGCAACTCATGTACTTTTGTCAAGCTTGTTCAAGCTATGTATATACAGCAGTGGGCATGACCATCTGCTGACTGTGCTCTTCCTGTTTACTCCAAACATTTCTAACCCTACCTTAGAGCCATAGAAATATAGTTAAATACATGTGTCTGAGTTTGACAGGTGCGTCTACTAATTCAGCCCAGGTCAGAACAGACACACTACATGCAGTAGTAGTACTGAGCCACTCTTATTAGTTGGTTGGTCAATAAAAACGTGAGGAGGAAGCATCTGCTTCTGCGTTCTCACCATTATCTGATCAACATGACATTGTGAAATGTGACTTTGGGCGTTTACTATAATATCACTAACTCACTTAAATAAATCACAAAAGCCAAGCACAAACAGGAAGAAAGAACAGGAAGTCTAAATGCTGTGATTTGGTGATTGCTTCTTCCATGTTGAGACAAACATTGAATGAAATAACATCCATCAAGGGGAACACAGTGTGTACACTGGGCTTTTTGCTTGTTTTAATAAAGGTTGCCTGAGTTGAGCTGAACATGACTTATCAGCTCTTCACACCAACACAAAACACCTCTTTTATCAAACCAGCAGCAACTCTACTGGGCAAACAGTGCTGCTGTGTTTCAACAGACAACGAGTCTGAACAGTGGCATACTAAGCTTGTGCCAAGGCAGCGCTGTTAAAAATGTATTATTGGCTTTGTTCAGTTAAAATGAAATCAAAACGTCACATTCATGAACAGTTCGTCCTGCGTTGGGCTCACAGTGATGAGCGGTAAAAGGTTATCATGCCACTGCAGCGCCGTTAACAGACTGACACTGCGATTACGTTAGTCTCACTCCAGTCTCCAAACCAGACACTCAGAAACCATAAAGGTTTGGCTTGTCAAAAGTCAAACCCACCCACTCTCAACATGTGTCCTCGGGTGAATGTCACTCTCAGTGAGCTTTCTGCTAATGTCCTGTTAGTAATTAGCTGGCCTGCTGCTATTAGCTTGCTGTTACTGTAACGTTACCTACCATGCTCATTCCTTACCTGTACTGTTACTGTCAAATGGATCCATGGTAGAATATCTGAAACTGCTCCTCACGTCCAAAACAAGGAAACACGTTTATAGCAGCTCGACAGACGATACGTTTTTCTAGTTGGCCGCAACCCACCGCAGGCTACCAGTCGCTTACAATAAACAGAAGCCTATCCCCACTGCCCTAACGTTAGCTACGTAGCAGCTAGCTTGGAACTATCCGCTAGCCAACTTCTGACAATTGTAACCGACTGAAAGACATTCAGCTAGCTAACGTTAGCGTTAGCTGATATCCATAACTTTAACGCCCATAGCTGTTTAGCAGACTAAAACTTGAATGCAGCGAGCTCATCTAAAATAAACGGAACCTTACGCTAAAAATATGTAAACAACTCTTACTCTAACGTGGTCTGTGAACTAACGAACAAGCAAATGACACTTTCCTTCCTCCCCGACCAGTTGTTGACAACCTCCCATCAAATTACAATGCTGGCATCCTATTGGATGTTACGCATGGAGGGCGGGGTCAGGATTTACGTCATGCGTATACTCAACACACACACGCACTCACATACACACACGCACTCACATACACACACGCATTCACATACACACACGCACTCACATACACACACGCACTCACATACACACACGCACACACATTTTTTAGTTGTGAGGATACTGTCCTTCTTTACAGTCATGACATGGAGGTTAACACTAACATGACATGCTTACAAAAAATAACCTTAAAACTTAAACCAAGTCTAAACCCTCAAATATGTAGTTAAGTCTAAATGACACATACACACACACACACACACACACACACACACACACACACACACACACAACATTATACTATACTAGTGAGAACATGTCATTGTTTTATAGGCTGTTCATGCCTCGGAGCCTGACCCTAACCTTATCTCTACACGTTAGGCTACTGGGTCTAACCTCAACCCTAACCTATTCATAGTTCTTACCACAACACCAAATCATAGCCTTAAAGTAAATAGTTAATATGATGAATACCAAGCACACACACACACACACACACACACACACACACACACACACACACACACACACACACACACACACACAGGTTGTACTTAACACAAAGACATGTTTCAATAACACACACAATTTCAGGAGGTACAATGAACACCTTTATTGTCTATTTGGCATTTAATCTTTCCCTCAGTTTTTCTCTCCGTCCCTCCCACACACACACACACACACACACACACACACACACACACACACACACTGCTCCTCACACATACACTACTACTCAGTTCCACCAATTACATGTTTTGTTCTACCAATTAGTCCACTGATAATTTACAAAACACTAATTACCTCCGCCAAGGAGGTTATGTTTTTGCCGGTGTTTATCTGTCTGTTTGTCTGTGTTCAAGATAACTCAAAAACTTATGGACGGATTTTGATGAAATTTCCAGGGTGTGTCGAAAATGTGAAAGGAAGAACTGATTTAATTTTGGGGGTTATCTGGATTCTGGATCACTTTGAAATTTTCATTAACATTGGGGTAAATGGGACCCAAAAAAATGTTTCTCAATATCTCTGGTAATTGTTGCCCAAAGCTCATGAAATTTGACTCAGGGATTTACAATGTGTACTTCTATTAAATCCCAAACGCTGGTCCAGATCTGATCCAGATGGTGGATCTTATAACAATTTATATAAAAAATGGGGGTACTCTTACATTTTGGCCTAATGTATTGTGAGTTTTATGTTGTGTCTTGTATATATGTTCTATGTTTGCCACTGATATAAAATTCTTTTTAAAAAATGTAGGATTTTTATTTTGGAGTGAATATGGGGGGAAACTATGGTGCTTGGCGGAGGTCTGCGCTCTCCGAGTGCTTTTCTAGTTTATATATATATTTATATATAACTGTCAACTCTTCAGTGATATCAAGCACATTACAATTAGCAAATAAAATCACTTCAAAAGTTCCCTCTGTGGCATCTGTCACCCCCCACCTCCCTTTCTGCGGCACACCACACTCTTGCCAATGCTATGCAATATCATAATAATAATAACAATACCAATGGTGAAATATTGGTAATCTCTAAATTTCTTTGTAGAATATAGATTAGTTCAAGATATGAGAGCAGGAGATGAAAAATGGCTCGTGGTGCCAATGATGATGTTTCTAACACAAAACGAGCCCAACTGGAACCTGCAGAGCAGAAAGACAACACTGAGGACACTCACAGATTAATATCTTTTCCTATAGTAAACACTGTGATTTAGGTCTTTTTCTAGTTGCAGAATCAACTGCCCAGTGTGTTGCTTGTGGTATAATCAGGTCCTAATCAAAAACCTGTTCCACTTGTTATTGAATCACATGGATGCTTCTAAAAAGGCAGGTCTTACAGGTTTACACAGTTTTTGCATCAATGGGTAAAACACACTTGTAGTATACACAGAATACTGGGTAAGATAAGAGCAAGGAATAGTGCTTGTTCATAGTATCACATGATTTATTTGACTTATATTGTCATTCACAGTGTCCCCATCATGTTACATTAACTTTTGAACCAGTGTGTCCCAATTGTTTTTGACAAAGTTCCAGGCAAGGTGATGTCCCTTTGGGTTCCTGGCCACCATCAAGATGAGATCGGAGAGGTCCTGGGATCGAATAACCTTTCCTTCAAGACCCAACTCCAGCAGTCTGCAACGTAGACACACACAATATAACCCGCCATACTATCTGCTACTGAAAGTTGTTCAGCATATCTCTAATATAGAAGCAGATTACATACTGGATATCTCTTGGCTGCAGCATTGTGATGAAATACCCCGTGTTTGCCACATGGTGGCAGCATTAACTGTGTGAAAAATGTAACAAGGACAGGACGCACTGTGTAGTTTGTTTGTGTCTCTACTGCAGGTCAAGGCAAACAGGATTTTGCTTTTTTGTGCAGCAGAGAGAGAGATGTTGTATGTGTGTAAGAGTGAAGCCCAGCCGTGGTCATCCTGAGCTCCAACTGAAAACACCGTCTCTGCCACATCTGTTGGCAAGCTGGGGTAAACACAAGCAGAGAGGTGCACATTAGAGACATGATGACGTATCAAATATGGTCCAGGCTAGCACAGGGAATGGCTGCTGTTTATGGGAATGATATCAGCTGTTGTTTACTGATAATGATATGTGTTAAAATATAATTT
The DNA here is from genome assembly GCA_947000775.1 of Pterois miles. Lineage (NCBI taxonomy): Eukaryota > Metazoa > Chordata > Actinopteri > Perciformes > Scorpaenidae > Pterois > Pterois miles. The sequence goes on along the minus strand of CAMQGK010000334.1, from coordinate 5,788,009 downwards.
AGACAAACATACTTGAGTGTGGGCTGCACGGTGGTGTAGTGGTTAGCGCTGTCACCTCACAGCAAGAGGGTCACAGGTTCGATTCCGGCTTGGGACTCTTCTGTGTGGAGTTTGCATGTTCTCCCCGTGTAAGCGTGGGTTTTCTCCGGGTACTCCGGCTTCCTCCCACAGTCCAAAGACATGCTGTTTAGGTTAATTGATGACTCTAAATTGCCCGTAGGTGTGAATGTGAGCGTGAATGGTTGTCTGTCTCTATGTGCCCCGCCTGCGCCCAATGCCAGCTGGGATCGGCTCCAGCCCCCCCGCGACCCCTAACGGGATAAGCGGTTGACGATGGATGGATACTTGATGGATACTTGAGTGTACCTTCGAAACTTTGAAACTCTGACGTGCCGGTCGTCCAGGTGGCAAGCCAGTAACAGGACCTCTGACCTCAGCCGTCGCTCGGACACAGAGCCTCCATCACTCCACGTCTGCTGGTCAGTGACCGCACGGAAAAAGGATCGAACAGGATGAACATAAAATAAATAGTCAATATGATGAATACCAAGCACACACACAAACACACACACAAACACACACACAACACACACACAAACAGGTTGTACTTAACACACACAAGGATATGTTTCAATAACACACAAAACCTGGAGGTACAATGAACACCTTTATTGTCTATTTGGTAAAGAATCCATTTACACAGCATATAATCTTTCTCTCAGTTTCTCTCTCTGTCTCTCCCTCACACACACATACACACACTTCTCCTCACACACACACTACTACTCAGTTATCAGTTCCACCAATTACATGTTTTGTTCCACCAAATTAGTCCACTGATAATTTACGAAACACTAATTTACATACAAAACTGTCAACCCTTCAGTGATATCAAGCACATTACAATTAGCAAATAAAATCAATTCAAAAGTCCCCTCTGTGGCATCTGTCAACCACCACCTCCCTTTCTGCTGTCCTTTACTTCATTTGCTCATTCAGCCACTCTCTCAGAGTCTCTAGGTTCCTCTGAAACCAGCGAACATTTTTCTGCACGTTATCCAGGGCAACCTGAGCAGCTCTCAGCTGAGACGCCTGATCTTTGATGGACTCAAAGAACAACTGCACCTGGGAGTCAAACACACATACAGTTACAAAAACACACACTGAAAATTAAACCCAAAAATGTAAATTCATCTTTCAGTTGAAGTCACAATTATGTTTACAACAAGGTTAGCACACATGAATTAATGCTTTTTTACAGATACTCCACACCACACTATTGCCAATGCTATGCAATACCACAGTAATAATAATAATACCAATGGTGAAAAATTGGTAATCTCTAAATTGCCTTGTAGAATATAGATTAGTTCAAGATATGAGAGCACATTTACTTCAGTGAGATCCGCTGGAGATGAAAAATGGTTTGTGGTGCCAATGATGATGTTTCTAACACAAAACGAGCCCAATTGGAACCTGCAGAGCAGAAAGACAACACTGAGGACACTCACAGATTAATATCTTTTCCTATAGTAAACACTGTGATTTAGGTCTTTTTCTAGTTGCAGAATCAACTGCCCAGTGTGTTGCTTGTGGTATAATCAGGTCCTAATCAAAAACCTGTTCCACTTGTTATTGAACCACATGGATGCTTCTAAAAAGGCAGGTCTTACTGGTTTACACAGTTTTTGCATCCAGCTCACAACACCAGCACGATGGGTAAAATGCACTTGTATCATATACAGTATACTGGGTAAGATATTATGTTTTAAAAGAGTAAGGAAAAGTGCATGTTCATATCATCACAGAACTTGTTTGACTTGTATTGTCAATGTCAATTGTCAATGTCCCATTGTGTTACACTAACTTTTGAACCAGTGTGTCCCAATTGTTTTTGACAAAGTTCCAGGCAAGGTGATGTCCCTTTGGGTTCCTGGCCACCATCAAGATGAGATCGGAGAGGTCCTGGGATCGAATAACCTTTCCTTCAAGACCCAACTCCAGCAGTCTGCAACGTAGACACACACAATATAACCCGCCATACTATCTGCTACTGAAAGTTGTTCAGCATATCTCTAATATAGAAGCAGATTACATACTGGATATCTCTTGGCTGCAGCATTGTGATGAAATACCCCATGTTTGCCACATGGTGGCAGCATTAACTGTGTGAAAAATGTAACGAGGACAGGACGTACCTGTGTAGTTTGTTTGTGTCTCTACTGCAGGTCAAGGCAAACAGGATTTTGCTTTTTTGTGCAGCAGAGAGAGAGATGTTGTATGTGTGTAAGAGTGAAGCCCAGCCGTGGTCATCCTGAGCTCCAACTGAAAACACCGTCTCTGCCACATCTGTTGGCAAGCTGGGGTAAACACAAGCAGAGAGGTGCACATTAGAGAGATAAGAAGAAGAAGAAGATAGACTTTTTCTTCCCACTAGGGGAAATTCATTTTTGCCACATCTGTTGTTTTACTTATACACGTACACGCAGCCTGGGGTACACACACAAGCAGGACCCATATACATGCATCAAATGGAGAGATGTCAGCACATTAGAGGGGCCGCCCCCAAAAACCCCCCCACCAATTGGGGGTTTGGGCCCCCCCCCAGGGGCCCCCCCGCCAGCCCCAAAGAGGTAAACGGCCCCCCCCCCCCCCCCCATTCCCCCCCCATTTTTTGTTCTTCCCGGACTTGAACCCGGGACCCCCCCGTTCCCAAGCCAACTCCCTACAGACTGAGCTACTGCCGCCCCCAAGATGATGCCGCCCCAGATGATGACATATCAAATGATATGGTCCAGGCTAGCACAGGGAATGGCTGCTGTTTATGGGAATGATATCAGCTGTTGTTTACTGATAATGATGTGTGTTAAAATATAATTTAGACAAACATACTTGAGTGTACCATTGGACTGGAGCCAGTCTTTGAAACTCTGACGTGCCCGTTCCAGACAGGGGGGGTCATCCAAGTGGCAAGCCAGTGACAGGACCTCTGACCTCAGCCGTCGCTCGGACACAGAGCCTCCATCACTCCACGTCTGCTGGTCAATGACCGCACGGAAAAATCGCAGGATGAACATCTGCATACAGAGAAACAGCATCTCACATGAACTTAAACTGCATTCGCATACATATCAAATGTGTACTCTTGTCTTCTTACCCCCAGGTTTCTCGTTACATCAAACTCATTCCTTTTCTCAATCATCCGGTAAAAGGCCTCCAGGTAGCCCAGTCCTTGGAGGAGAGGCACAGTGTGTGTCTCCAACTGCAGGTAACCAATCAGGTCTAAGCCTTTATTGAGCGGCAGATGACCTGACCTTTAGAGACATACAGGAATATTTAAGAGGTAAGAGGCTATTCCAGTTGGGATAATTTAATCAAATCTGTTTTGTTTATGTCTGTCTTGTCTCACACATACACACAAATGGATGCTTACGTGACCAACTGAAAGGCATTGTGTATCAAGTGAGTCCTGTCTTTGTAGCTCAGAGCAGTGTGGTTTTCCCTCAGCAGTTTTGTCATCTCATCCCAACCACCATCCTCGTAATGAACCACATAATAGCCTGTCATGTCAGTGTTTACTTTCACCCAACTGACTTCCTCTTCTATATGTATGCTGTCTAAATGAAACATACATAGCAAATATGAGAGGATAGAAAACGAAAGGCAAAACAAAGAAAAAGTGAAGGTATGCATGAATAATATTTAGCATAGTAATACTTCCCTGTTACCTGTGTGTGTTGTCATCAGGTGTCTGTGGATAGTGCTGGAAGCATCTGTCTTGTATGTCAGAGGGATATGCCACAGGAAACTATACAACAAGATAGTGAGTGTGAGAGTGTTATTTCAAATAAAGGTAATAATGGCCAAAACACAGAGAATAAGAGCAATGTACAGTGTTAACAGAAGACTACTCAATATAAAAAAGTCCATGCTCACCCCTGTTGCAATGTGGACCAAAGAGGGTCAGAGGGCAGCACTGTCCTCAGGAACCTGTCCTGTCTGAGCAGCAAATGGGACCCCTTCCTGGTTACCGTTACCAGAGGAATACCTTTCTGCAGAATCCAAGTGTTCATCATGGCAGTCAGGTCCAGGTGTTCCCCTGCAAACAGGTACTGTAGGAGACAATGCATGTGACCACACCACATCACAAGGTCAGAAAATCATTGTGTGTAAAAGGTATAAGAGGAAACACAGCGAGTGGATGTTTACTCACTGCATTCTTGGAGGCCTGGCTGCTGCTGTAACAGTGTTTTCCTGATGTGAAGTCCACCTCGGAGCATGTCTGGAAAACAACAAAACATTTTTGAAATCACAAGAACCTTACGTGCATCATAATGTTTTAAAATCTGAATGTAATCTTTCTACCTTTATGACAGGTGTTCATTTACACTTCAGTTCTGTACAGTTCACTCTGAGAGACTTTAAACTTGCCTGAGATTGGTCATCCATCACAATGGACTCTATGTCAGCTATAATTTTTGTCAATGTTATGTTATCGATGCATAGTGCAGTGGTGTAATCCTCTAAAATCTCTTGCAGTTGCATTACTAAAAGATAGCCCTAGACAACAACATGTTGATGGCCATAAAAACAGACATAATGTTCATTTTGATTAATTACCTACTTTGTGTAACTTTCTAGTCATATAAAATTGATTTGTGCACCACAATGAAATTAATGGAAAACAATGACTGTCTGGAAGGAAGGAGACAAATGAAAAACATTGCAGCATCCATTATGAAATGTTTAGCAGAAATGTAAAATGTGGTGAATTTCACAATGAATGTGTTTTGTGTTTTTACGTTGGCTAAGCTGTCCCACAGGTCCTGGCTGTGTGCATTTCTGTAGCTGTATTTGCGGAGGTATCGTACGATCCCCCGCTGGAACACGTCATCCGTCAGAAAGTGCCGCAGCATGTGCAGGACACACGCTCCCTGATGGGAGAGAGAAAAGAAATGAGGCCATAGGTTATTGCTGTAGGTTGGTTTCAAAGTAGTTGAATGTTATCAGCCATAAATGTGAAAATTAGATTTTATGTTACAATATTAATATAGAGATCAATAGTTAAACGGTCACATATTTAGATGCTGATTCCAACTATTTCAAACAACATCAATGAGAAGTGATAACCAGAAATATCAGGGATTTTCTTATTTACTATGATTGTTATTTATCCCTGATTTTGTAGCTCTACATTCCCATTACATACGCAGAATGAATTTCCATTATCAGCTGAGCAACCCTCTTTGTGACTGAAGGCACAACACATGTATGAGACTGAAAGCATACTTTGTCATAGGACACTGTGTCAAACATCTGTTTGATCTGAGTGGGGTTCTCTGCTGGGCTGGATATCGGCCGAGATGAGTTCAACGAATCATGACCAACTGCTGAAAAACAGGTGTGCAGTAGATATTCCTCCTGCAAGACGGGCACAGAACAGGATCATCAGTACTCTCTCCTTAATATTAATCTACCACTACTAATCAATTAAGTTGATTCTCACATTGAACAAAGCACATACCACTTTGAGGTCAGGGTAGGTGGCCTCCACTGAAATGTACTCCATGTATCTGGCAAATCCTTCATTCAGCCAGATATCGTTCCACCACTCCATGGTCACCAAGTTACCAAACCACTGCAGGCAAGATTAGTAAGATTAACACTTTATCCTGTATGTCATTAGAGAGCAGATGCAGCGTCACTCTCCCACCTGATGGGCGAGCTCATGGCCGATCACCATAGTGACCCAGAGCTTATCAGAGATGGAGGATGTGAGGGGGTCGAAGAGAAGGCTGGTCTCTCTGTAGGTGGTCAGACCCCAGTTCTCCATCGCACCAGACTGAAAGTCTGGGATGGCTATCAGATCTGAGAGAGGGGAAACACATGTCAGGAGACAAAAAGTGACAGACAATATTTGAAATGTAGTCACAGGAAAACTGAACAAAGCGTACCCTGTTTGGGCAGAGGATAGTGGATGTTGAAATAGTCTTCATAGAAGTCTAACATTCTGACAGCGACCTCCAGGGCGTAGTGGGTTTGCAGCCACTTCTCAGGGTTGGCATAGATGGACACCTGCAAACACAAAATGCCATGAAAAAAAAAATCCATAAAAGTGTCCCTGAGAAAGACAAATATTTGATTAATAAAAATTCAAATATCGGCACGGAAACCACACCTGCACCCCAGAAGAAGTTGTTGCAGTGACTGATTTGAAGTCACAGATGACAAAAGCTACAAGGTAAGTACTCATTTTTACACTCGCATCAAACTGGTCCTCAAGCAGGCCATCATTTATTTTGACTGTCTTTACCTGAAATACACAAATAATTAATTGCAGTCATTTCTCTGACACGTTGCAACATGTGTGCTAACTGGCATATATTCAGAAACACTCACTACAGGCATGTTCGACAGAGAAATGTGCTCTGGACTCCTCCTGATCCGTACGGAGAAGTTGGCTTTGAAGCTCGGTTCATCGAAACAAGGGAATGCCATCCGAGCACTCGTGGGCTCAAAGTGAGTTGAAGCTAAGGTTCTGAAAAGAGACGTCAGAGAATACTTCTTGTATTGTTCAGTATAGTTGGAACCTCCCTGTATATGTAAGATCTATGTGGTCTTACCTGGTCTCTCCTGTGCTGGTTCTGTAGGTGCTCTTATAGAAGCCATAGAAGCCTTCTGCAAGTTCTGCCACAAATTCAATATACAGAAAGTATTTTTGGCCGCTGCTGAGCACCCTGGGAGAGAAAATACCAATCTGCTCATGGGAAGGGTTATGAAGAACAGGAAGAACCTAGAACAGCAGGAGACGAAAAGAAGTCGGGTCCATTGCAGGTAACAATGACAAATAAGCTGTAAAAATAACTGCTCTGCATTTATAACTACCTGATCAGACAGATGAGCGTGGTTCTGGCCCGCTACGGTGGCCTTGGAGATCTGCAGACCCTTACTGTGAAGCACAACCCAGTTTGTGTTGTTCTGGACATCAATCTGGATCTGCACTGAGCCAGTGAAACTGAGACTCGTGAGGTTGGGGTGCAAGAGGAGGTGGTAGTGAAGAGGAATGATGTACCTGAGATAAAGAAACACTTTGCTTTTTTAATCAGTGAATCAAAAAGTGGTCCGGCAGTTTTCTTGTTGATTTCTTGGATGCAGCTGTTAAAGAAGGAGCATGAAGTGTACCTTGGCAGGCGAAGGCGGCTCCAAGGGAACGACAGATTACCAGTACCCAAAGGAGAGTGTTCTCCTGCGGGGTGAGGACGGCTCGACGCCTGTTGTGAACTCTGGGTGGGCTGAGACCCAACCAGAGACACATGGAATAGAGACAGCACTAACAGCCTTAACAAGACCATGGTAGAGTAAAATGATTTAAAAAAAAAAAAAAAAAAAAAAAGCCAGTGACAGGCTGCCAGCAAGTATTAAACTTGGTCACATCCCCGAGGTGAGGAGTGATGAAGGATCACCTGATGTGAGTGTTGAATGCTGGGTTTTGTTCAGAATATGGCTGAATCAGAGCTATCAGGACCTTTTCTCTTAAACCTGAAAGATTAGAGCAGAAAACACCACATGCGTGTCTCAGTGAAACTTTTTATACCACTGTCACTCCTGTTTTCAAGTAGAGTCCATTCAAAATGTTAAACTTCACCACTAATGTCTTCCTGTCTCCTTTGGTCAGGTTTATGGTTGTAGTTACGGTTTCAAAAGTTACTATTTTTACTGTAAATCTTGAACACACCTTTACTCCATCAAGCTGCCATGAACTCATTCATTTAGCTTTCATTGTAGAAAACTTGTCTCTACCTATAGGTGAAAGCCTTTATGTCAACGGGACAGTTTTGGACCTTCCAAGCATTCACGCATGAATCCTGTTAAGTAGTCAGTTAATTCGAGCAAAGCTGTGTGTAAATTTTAGGCCCTAACAACAACACATTATATCCTGAAGGAGACTCAAACATGTGACAGATGGAGCCACATGATTTTCCGTACGGACAGAACTAGTTGAGGACACAGCTATAACTGTGAGGTGACAACAGCTGCAGGAGCATAACTGTAGCTCAGCTCAGGCTGCACAGGCAGTAGTTGTGCTCTACCATACTGATAATGATCTTAGTTAAAGCAGAAATGTAACTAATTGTGGGTGATAGTCATGAAGTTACAGTTAGTAAAGGGTCTGCTCTAGACTTTGTGTTTCAACAGAAATGAATAAGTAATTGTCAAAATGTTTTACCTCAATCATTTTAGCTTCATCATCCTTCCTCATGTCCCGGCTGGGTTGACTTTCACTTTCACTTACAAGCTCCTGCCTACTGCTGAGGCAAAAAAACACAAAAAACTACAGTGCGTGTGCATGTGCGTGTGTGTGTGTTTAAGTGTTCCCTGTAGGTGTGTAATGTTCTGTGTGTTGAGTTGATATGATCAGTGTCTTACCTCAGATCTAACAGACGTAGGCAGGTGTGTCTCCTGTTGTTCATATGAGTCCTCACTGACTCTCTACTGTCGGCATGACTGTCCTGTCCTCTTTATGAATGCAGATACACCCAAACTGTGTGTAAGAGCTCACACTATCTCCCCCTCTTTCTCTCCCTCTTTGTGTGTGTGTGCCTCCCTGCCTGTCTGTCTGTCTAACTGTCTGTCTGTCTGTCTGTGTGGTGGGGGTTCATTGTTTGTATCTAAGGTCACAACAATATGGCATGTCAGTCCCCCATAATGCAATGCTCCTGGCTATAGCCAAACGGCACACCCCCATTTCACACACACAAATACAAGAGAGAGAGACAAGGCAGTGATCGCTGAAGCTACTCTAACCAACAGACATGACTGAGCCATCCAGGGGTCTATTTTATCTTCCTATCATCTACTTATGGACAGGTAAGAGCTTTCCATTTCTACTACAGGATTATGGTGAATATTTGGAATCAATGGGTAAAATCATAAATATCCAAAATATTGACTTCTCAACAGGACTTTTTCTTATTTTGTTTTTTTTTTAAAGCATGTCACAAATTTGCATCAAAGAGCTTTGAAATCTGAATAACATATAATAACGTCTATCCTTACGTTTTTATATTATGAATGTGGCACCCTAGAGGACTATTAACTCCTCCTTTGGATTTAATCAAAATCAGAAGGGCTGCAGCACAAAAACAAACCATTGCCATGTTTGGGTTTGTATCTGACAATAATGTTAAATGCATGAAGGATATGATTAACTGTTATACACTGATATGTGACATATTGACAATTTAATGTCCATGTTTGAAATTCCCCTCTTATAATTTAACAGAAAACATATTTTTAAGCAAAATGCTTTATATCCACAACTATTTTACACATTTTCTGTGTGCCACTGCATTATTGTGTTTGAACCAGTGTGAAATAACCACAGGTCAGGATCTCTCTGTATCCTACCATCTTCTTTATGCTGTCCTCCATCATCTTTTAGGAGGGGTAGAGGGTGACATGCTGGCCTCTCTGGCTCCTCCAGTCCACCTGTCGGGGGAGAGGCTGGGCTGGACCCTGCTGGTCTGTATGGTGAGTGACTTCAGAAGAGGGCACCTAGAGGTCAGCTGGAGGTCACCATCAGAAAGACACATATCCAGCTCGCCATACAGCGTCACCACAAACAGGAAGCATCGTGGCAACAGTGCTGTGGCGATCATCACAGTGGCGACCAGTGACTGGCCATCATACAGTTGCGCTGTGAGTCATAGACGACGCCCTTTAGTCACCAGGAGACATCGCATCACCTCATCGGGTAGGACTGGTTTCTGTCATTTCTACTTACAAATAGAAGTTACTTTTTATTTTATGTTTTTAATAATTCTTTTTATCATTTCAGATTATAAAGAAAAGATCTGCTGTGAAAATGAAGAGACAGAAGGTCCATTTTAATTCTTTGTAAACAATTAAAAACAATCCCTGTGACATACAGATGCTGTTCCTCATGTTGGTCTGTGTGGTTTGATCTCTAGATGTTGCTGTGTGGACAAACATGGTGGTTGTCCTGGTTATGAGGCTGCTTCTCATAAAGATCATCATCTTCAACACTTTGATGACCATGTATGCTGTCATTAAGTGGTAAGAGGATGAGTCTGTGTGCTTAACGGTGTTGGTGTAACTGTGAAAATGTTTTGTCCAACATAATACGTATAATATGTATGTATTTGACATTTCAGATGGTTGGAAACGGAGGGTTCCTGATGCACAGTGTGCCCTTGAAGAGCAAACTAACTCAGAGAGGGGAACTCTTTCTTGTCTGAAGTCTGCACAATGAGGATTTCTGCACTGGAAGAAGTTGAGTATGGTCCACTCTTGTGGTTGGCTTTATGATCCTGGTTCTATCCTTTGTTCTGGACTGGAATCTCAAGGATTACATGGGAGGTATCCACTGTCAGGAGCACAGGAGTAGCAGGTCTCACATGCTTCAAGTCTTTTGCTGCGCCCTTTTCAGCCTTTTCACTTCGACATCGCAGGTGTTGGCTGTGACTGTGGCAGTTGAAAACAGATCGCGTCTGCGAGGTCAAACCTGGTATCTGATCGAAACCTAACCTCAGACAGATGGGTTATTGCATATGCTGTTAAACGTGTGTGTACTTGTGAGAAGTGCTGCGTGTATACAAACTCATCTTTAATCCTGGAAAAAAATAGTGGGGAAACCATGGCTTAAGTTACAAATAAAAATACAAATAAACAAAATTATACATCTTTAGTACTATATTGTGGTTACATGTGACATTAATAAACAGGAAGAATCCATGGACTGTTTTGACTTTATTGTTTTTTTAAATAAAACACTTGCACACAGTTTTTTTCCTCCATGTTTTTTTTTTTTTGAGCGCCTTAAGTAACACACTGACAAAGCAACAGAGCACCACTAAGTGGCAGTACAATCACATCTGACATTTTCTTTTTAAATTATTATCCAACAGCAAGAATATGGAGCTTAACTTCCTCTACTGGACACTACGTTCATAAATAAGTTAAGTATTTCAACATTGACCAGTCACTCTTCACCAAACTGACACTCACACATGATGGAAGAGATCACATTGCCAAAAACTGAGATTAAGCTGATTTTTGCCAAATGGGGCATAATCATACAGAACAATACATGTTAAAAAGGCTCATAGTCTTGAGGGTCTATCAAATGGTATACATTTCCCACAACACACTGCTGAATCACATGTCTCAGCATACAGTGTGGTAGCATTCTCAGTGATTTGCAGTGTTTTGTCTACCAGTATCTAACACGTATCCCAGTGAGGAGCAGCTCATCACTTCAGGCAGTAGGAGTAAAACAGTAGCAACTTTAAAAACAGGGGAGAATGTGAGGAGGAGGAGGAGGAGGAGGAGGAGGAGGAGGAGGAGGAGGAGGAGGAGGGTGCTGGTTTGGTGGTGAGTTATGATCTCCTTTGTACATAAAAAAAACATACATTGTCTTTGGCTCAAATTAACACAACTAAGAATATGGAGAGCAACATAACATGAGCCGGGATTGTCACAGCCTGTTGGCAAAAAGGTGGAAACACCTCTGACATGATTTTCAGAGGAAATAAAAACACATCCAACCATCTGCTTAAAAAATTACTAGCACGCACACACACACACATTTGAAATTAGGACTGAGGAAAAAGAACACAAACATACACCAACAAACTGATGGCATTTGCTGTGACAATATTCATAATACATTCAAAAGAGAACAACTCACATTGACTGACTTAAAATGAGATGCTGAGTCAAATAAGCTACTGGAAGCTACTGGTGATGCATTTAACAAAAAAATGACAGCTCTTTGTATATTCAACAGGTTTTTACTCTGAAAGGATCAAAAACCAAATTATAGATGGTGTCCACAACTTGACCCATGGGAGATTTTGGAGGAGGACAGTAAGTGAGAGGAAGAAACACTGATGTGGATTTGTTAAAAAAAAAAAAAAAAAAAACTAAATAAAGTGCTTCTGTTAAAACAAACATCCTCTGTCTGAGGTATCAAAGAAAAATCACATCACATGACAATAAAACAAACTCTACGGCATTACACTGTGCACTGAAGACAAGCTATTTACAGTTTGGAGTGTATATCCACACACTTTATTCACCCACACAGGTACGTTTGTCACTGTCAAGTGTCTTATCCAAAGATGAAGACTGCCCTCATCAAATCTCCTGTGTTATTCCTCAGAGGGCTGATTCTGCCAATTAGTGTTGCCAGTATGTCCTGTGCCAAAAACATGAGTTCCCAGTAACTGTCCAGCCTGCTGAGAGAGGGATCAGTGCTCAGTATCAGTGCTCAGCAAAAAACTCTCTCTAGTGCACACACATACACAAGCCTTGCGCTCTTACATCACCACGCTCAGAGCACACAGCAGGAGCAGAGCCAGCCGTCTGATAGGTTGAGAATCAGAGTGTAAGGTGGAAGTGGCAGAGCTACGCGGGTAGATCCTCCATCTATCCCTGTGCGGGTGGAGACTCTCCATGTCCTTCTGGGCGCTGTACGCTGCCACTGTGAAGTTAGCATCCCCAGTGGTCAGGAGGTCAAACACACAGGAGTGGAAGTAAATGTCCTGCACCTCCAGCTGCTCCCTGCAGCGCTCCATTGCCCCCTCTGCACTGAAAACCTGGGTGACACCATAGGGGGATGTTTGTGTCTGTGAGGCGTAGCTGGGCCGACGCAGCTGCTGGAGCTGCAGGCCGAGTGCAGGAGGGGAGAGGGGCAGGGGAAGATGCCCCGCCTGGTCGATGCGTTCTCCGCCGGGGCAGCCGTTCAGACAGAGCTGCAGGTCCTGGGTGGCATCGTAGGCCTGAGACAGCTCCTCTGGGATCCGCACTGCCAGGGTCAGGTAGCGGCCCAGCTGGCGAACAATTACGGTCACACCGATGTAGCCGGCATGCAGCTCTACGTGGCGCCCTGGGCTGCGCTCAGAGATCCACAGAGCCCGGACTTTCCCAGTTGCACCTTCTGCACCAGTAGAGATGTGGATGGGGTCTCCACTGCTCACGGTTCCATCATCAAAGGCAGCAGGGAGGTTGTCTGTGACGGCCTGGTACACCCTCTGGTCTGTACAACCCTCATACGGTTTGAAGATTATGGTGATCTACAGAGAGGAAGTCAGGGACATTAGAGACAAGTGGGTTCAGTGAATGACGATGATTGATACACAGTTAACAGTTATAAGTTCATTAGATATAGGACAAGCACAACTTTCATCAAGGAGATGAGTCGAACTGCAACTATTCATCGATTAGATGTACAGCTGTAACAATGAAATAATATGAATGAATGATATGAACTGCCAACTATTTTCTGCTTTGTTATATGTATGACAGTCAATGAAATATCTTTGTTTGACATTCATAATCATGAGTTCCAGCCATAATGAATTGATTAGCATTTAAATTTAAATGAATCTTTTTATTGAGTGTCTTTTGGTTGGAGAAAATTGAGAACTGTGCCTTCACTAGTTGCATTTCAAACCAGAAGAAAAAAGACACCTGGAAAAAGTCACCTGGTTAACTGAAAAATAAAATGATCAATATTTGCAGCCCTAGAGATAAAGGTAAAAGGCCTCTCTCTCTCTCACTCACATACATACACACACACACACACACACACACACACACACACACACACACACACACACACACACACACACACACACACACACATTGACATTCATCCATTACATAGGTTATTGACTCTCATCACACTACATTTGAGAAATGACTAAATGACTTTTTAACAAGTTGTAATTTGACACAGCTATGCAAACATGCTGACACACACACACACACACACACACACACACACACACACACACACACACACACCGCACGCGCGCACACACACACACACACACACACACACCGACACACACACACAGCTCCAGTAGTGTGTGGAGAACGTGGTGGGTGCAGGGCGTGGTGTGAGCATTACGGTTAGCACTAGCATCATAGTTCCGGTGAATGGCTGCTTTGTTCACATGACAGCCGTGAGAAATGAGGCCTGGCAGACCATTAAGCCTGGAGGGCTGTTAATATGTGTGTGTGAGAGAGAGAGAGAGAGAGAGAGAGAGAGAGAGAGAGAGAGAGAGAGAGAGAGAGAGAGAGAGAGAGAGAGGGAGAGAGGGAGAGAGAGAGAGAGGGAGAGAGGGAGAGAGAGAGACGGGGAGAGCGTGTCCCTAATAATCGTGACTAATAACTTGCCCCACCTCTGACACAAGGTCAAACCTTCAGCCCCACAGTGTAGCAACCCTACTATTTGCTTAATGTGTGTGTTTCTGTCAACGTGTGCATGACTAAGTGTATGGATGGGTGTGTACGTGTTTTAATAATTAAAGCTATCGACTGAGCTAGAGAGGGCAGATCATCGGGGGAAACATCAACATGGCTTCTTTAACGCCACAAAGATTACCTTGTGTGGCTCGCCATCCATTTGGTGGTGTGTGTGTGTGTTTGTGAACGTGTGTGTCTTTTTGTCATAAAGGGATAAGGACCCTTAACACACATAGTGCTGTGCTGGAGTGCAAGGAGTGCCACTTATGACACACACACACACACACACACACACACACACACACACACACACACACACACACACACACACACACACACACACACACACACACACAAATCCTTGCAAACACACACATGAGTAAACAGTGGGTCCTTTCACACATCTCATTCCATGTTATTAGAGGTCAGGCTACATGAAGTCATTAACCAAGTTAGGTTTCCAACACTGCTCCAGTCATAAGAGATAGTCACAAGATCAGGCTGTTTGCCTCACACCTGTGAGTCTGAAGGAGACTTGGAGAGCAAGACAGAAAGAGAGAAAAGTAGAGCAGGGAGAGCAAGCGTAGCCTCACATTGATAAGATTTCTTACTCTGAGGCACAGCAAAGCAACTTGGAGGTCATAAGTTTTTTCTCTCTAACACACAAATAAACTAGATTACTTTTTCAGCCTTCATAACAGCAGATTAGACCCCATTTCTCTCTGCCTCCCCCTTATAACAGCTCTCCCCTCACCTTATTGGTTGCTGTGGCGCTGGAGCCAGGCACCACGGGAACATTAGTGACCTGCACCGACAGATAGTCATTATCAATGAGAGGCCATGCCCCCTCCACCTTGCAAGTCTGGAAGCTGTCCTTAAATGTCCTCAGGTGTGGGTCCCCGAAAAGCCCGCAGAACAGGTAGACGGGCCGAGAGTGGCCATGGCTGTGAGCGTGGGAGTGCGTGTGAGCGTGCACGTGGGAGTGCGCATGGGCGTGTTGGGTGCGACTGTGGTAGTTGCAGGGTTCGTGCTGAACCTCGGGGTGTGTGGAGGACGTGGGCCCGTCTCTGGAGCAGTTCCTCTGGCTCATGAGGTCAGAGATGCCCAGTACGGCCGAGTGGAAGACCAGGTTCCCCCGGCAGGACTTGGCCGTCCTCGTGGTGCAGGCTGAGTACGCACGTAGCGCCTTGCAAAACTCGATGTGGAAGCCATCCACTGCTGGCGTCAGGTGGGAGGTGAGGGAGACGAAGTCAGTGGTGCACTTCTGGATGCGGCACTGAGGGGGGGCCACCTGGCACTGACCTGGAGAGGGCAGAGAAATATTGTTAGTAAAGTGATGTCATTACAGAAACTGTAACGTGATCAGGGACAAGCTAAAACAGCCTTAAAGATTATCTCACTGATAATGTGGGTATGTATGTTGTATAAGAGCTGGATTTAACTAGAAACATAACAATAGAAGACAACTTGGACCTTAAACACACAATGCTACCTGTTATAATCCCAGCTAATAAAATTGGAAAAAGGGCCGTCTGCTGGTTTAAAGTCTTGATGAATCAGTGGTGCCGCTCTGTGAGTGTAATAAACAATAAAGCCGAAGTGTAATAAACCAAAGAGCAGCCAGAGAGAAAAGATAAAGAACGTTTTCCCACAAGGAGTGAGATAATACTGCTTATATAGCCGGAGAGGACACACATACAGAGTTGACCAAGAAAATACAAGCTGTGCTAGTATACTTCTACGACTTTGTGAAGCTTATAATGTCCAATTTTGTTGAGACTGAAATGTTGAATTATGTTGTCATTTTCAAGGGTACTGTATTTGTGATCCTGTGCAGCATGGCAGATGAAATACAAAATCAGAAATATATCTTTATTAGATATAAATTCAAGCTGTTTTTGTCACTTTAATGGTTGTTTACAGCTATGAGCACCAGAGCAGACTGAGGTAAGGAAATACATCCACAAGACTGATTATTCTGTCCTCGTATACCCATTTGAAACAAATTTCTTGGTCCGACATTGTCCCTGATGTTTTATCTGTTGCTATATTTCTGAATGTAACGAGGGTCAAACCAGCCTTTTATATCATAGATCATCAGAGAGAGAGGGAGTTAGAGAGAGAGAGAGAGAGAGAGAGAGAGAGAGAGAGATTAGAGAGCAGACCTAATGCATCAGTCACAGCGTGCTCCTATTAGATTAGGCCAGAGAGAGGCTCTGCAGTGTATGGGCAGCTGCACACACACAAATAGCTATCTTAGAAAGAATGCTGCTTGTGCTTCCATTAAATGCATGCAGTCAGTGATCTTCCGATGGTGGTGTGATCTCCTAATGACCGAGCAAAAAGAGAAAGTGCACGGATTTCACTGAAATCAACAGATTCCCTCAAAGTCACACCGCCACAAACACAAGCACACAAACAGCACATTCCAGCTCTTCTTTGGACATTTATTTGAATTCGGGGCATGACGGAGTTGGGCGCCACCATTTGGGGGCAGTAGTGCTCTGAGTTTTAGAAATCAAGGTGCAGGTAAGGACCCCCACTCACACCAGGCTTCAGAATCTCCCTCCTGCTTGTTAAATACTGACACCAACCCACAGACACACACACATGCACAGGCTGCTGTCCATGCCAACCACCACTGCACAGACGGTCTGAGCACTGAGGACACATTGTGTCTCTGACTGGCACACCAACAGCCTCCTTCTCTCCCTCCTATCTGCCCTGCAGTGCCTAAATACTGCTCCCAATCTAATCAGTGGGTTTATTCTCCTTCGAATGAGGTATCAGAATCATGAGCTGCCCTAAAAACACACAAAAGCACTCATTCACTGACATTCTCCCAGCAGGGTGACGCAGAAGAGAAGAGAAAGTCAACCATGTAACTGAAGGACTCGGGTTCAAACCGCTGACTTATATAAAAGGTTAAAACCTTTCTGAAGTTTCACACCAGCTGACCTTGCCTCCCTGTGAATGTGTCATGCAAAAAAAGAGGATTTTCATATGATAATATTAAAGCATCATTTTCATATTTTTGCTCTTCAAGGCTTCTCTTCTATGAAGCTGTCCTCCTCAGCGTCCTTTCTAAGCACACATACTTTCAAAAGAAAACCCAATCTATGCATATAAATAAGCAATTAGTGGTAAGTCGAGCAGAGGTGGTGAATACTGAATCGACTTGAAAATATTGTTAAGAAGAGAATGAAGACCCATTCAACGCATCCGGAGCCTGTTTTGTTTCATCCCCTGGGGTGAGTATCTAATATAGACACAATAAAACAGCCAGCAATGCCCACACCACTCCTTCCACGTCCTACCACAATATTAACCTCTCTTTTCCAATCCATCCCCCTCTCCCAGGTCTCATCTCTTCTTTTCTCTCAAGACTCATATGTAGCTCAAATCATTTCCCTCCATCAGCACTATACTGTGATGTACGGTAGTACTATTCTACTCTGTTTGAATCCCCTCCATCCTGAGGCACCCTCTCCACCATCAGACAGAGGTCAAAAGATCCCCGGCTGAATCTCTCTGGCTCAGTTTAGCGTTTCTTTGTCTCCCGATCCAGCAGCCTCCAACTCCTCTGATCTCCAGAGATCAGAAAAGGATCCACTGGGATCATCTCGAGGAGGGAATGGCTTCTTGTGAAGTGCTTATTGATCACCTTGTTGTGTTCACTCTCTCTCTCTCTCACACACACACACTCACACATATATTGAGCTTAGAGATACAAAGCTTTACAGGAGAGCATGCACTCTTTCTCTCTCTCGACCAGACACTCAGGAGTGCAAACAATAGTCAATAACTCAGACAATCCTTCCTCCCTGTCTAAACAGACACATGATGGAGGTGACGGCCAGAACGGCAATGACATTAAAATGTACAAGTTATAACTAATAACACAAACAGACTAAATAATACACATTCTTTCCAGGTGACGCACGTGCAGCAGAAGGTGCCAGGAGTGTCTTTAATGTGAAGTGGGTCTCTCTGTTCCCACCAGGCTGCGTGCAGAGGCGTTTTTTGTCCCGCTGCCTGAGCCGTGTTAAACTAATTACTGGAGGTGTGACTGCTCAACAGACAGCCGCCAAAACAGCTGACCCCCTGCACACGCAGCAACACACACATATGCTTGCACCCCCAAAAAATAGCTATTACAATGCTTTTTGCACCGCATAAAAAAATGCATCTGTGATGATGAATTTTAAACCAACAATCAATAAGGTTAATAAGTGGTCAGTAAATACAGGGAAGGAGTCATTAGTGTCAGTAATCCTTGCAAACACCATATTAACTTGCAGTGAACACACTCCTCTTTTGTTTATTTATTGTGCCTTGCAGCATGTGGCTTTGATTGGGATGTGTGATTTTCTAATTTTGGCGATTTTTAGAAAACTCACTGACAGTCTCTTATGATGCATTTTATTACTTTGCATCATGCAGCTGAACATAAACTGTGTTCCACAATAAGTTAGGTCTGTTTTACAACACAGTATAGCACCTGATCCTAACTTTTTATGAGCAGCTTTACATTCAGATAGTCTGTTTGTTTGGATATTGCTCTGAGTAAAGCTGTAATCTGTTCTATACACGGACATTAGGAGAGATTCTCCCTCTCTTCCCCTCCTCCATGAGCCATTAAGGGGCAGACAGGAGAATGACGGCCCAGGAGAGAGGAGAAACTCGATCCGTGCTCAGACTGCTGCACTGCCGCTGGAGAGAGAGCCATTGTCAGACAGCACTGGGCCCAACACAAGGATCGGCCATGCAATCATTACAAATAACTAATAAAGTATCTCTGATCAAGACTGAATGCAACAGACTGGATATAAATGATGTTACTGTGGTAGTCTGTGCAGCGCACAGCAATTAGTTCCAAATTGGATATAGTGCGGGAAATGACAGATCAGTTGCGATCATGACCGTGAGCCGCAGTAGTTGTTGCAGTGTTGGAGTGTAGTTAGTTACCTATGTGAGCACCGCAGCAGAGAGCGATGATCAGCAGGAGCAGTGGCCGGAAGCGGCGCACCAGAGACGGGGAGGCGAGGCGCTCAGCCCCGCGGCAACAGCATCCGGCTCTCCCCATCCCCGTCCATGCAGGGCCAGGAGGGGAGAGTGGACAGACCTCCAAAGGGCGAGGACGGGTGTTGTCCAGGCCTTCTGACTTCTCCTTCTTCTGCCTCTTCTTCCTCACTCTTCTCTCCTTCCTCTCCTCCTCGGGTGCGCAGGGGCATTAAAACACAGCTGCTCCGCGGAATGCAGGGCGGAGGGGGTCGAAAGGCAAAAGAGAGGAGGAGAAGAAAGTGCAAGGAGAAGTCACTCCGACGACACTTTTACTTTCTCCCTGTACAAATCCTCACACCCCACGTGATTTCAGTGCGCTCCCTCCACGGCCGGACTTTCTTCTTGGTTGGGATCCCTCCGTGCTCTCTTCTCCTCTCTCGTCCCAAACACGCACAATCTCATCTCTCTCTTCCTCACCATGCAGGCCGGGGTTTCTCCTCCACTCCTCCCCTTTCACTTTCTCCTCCTCCTCCTCTGCCCCTCCAACAAATCAATAGAGAATCAACCAAACCCTGCTGGCGGAACACCCGCCTACCACGAGAGAGAGAGAGAGAGAGAGCGAGAGAGAGAGAGAGCGAGAGAGAGAGAGCGAGAGAGAGAGAGAGCGAGAGAGAGAGACGGCTGCAAAATAATGAAGAGGCCGGAGATAAAAGTTGTAAAACGCTGGTAAGATGCCATTAAATCACTGTGTGTACCGAAGAGAATAATGGGTTTCTGATGT
The DNA here is from genome assembly GCA_947000775.1 of Pterois miles. Lineage (NCBI taxonomy): Eukaryota > Metazoa > Chordata > Actinopteri > Perciformes > Scorpaenidae > Pterois > Pterois miles. The sequence continues at coordinate 5,767,950 of CAMQGK010000334.1, read as the reverse complement.
AGTGCTGCCAAGGTATTTTATTTGGCAGAGTGAAATCACAAACCTTTTAAGATGTCACCAGATTTCTTTATGTTTTCTTTCCTTGACAACTTAATAATAGGCTATTACTAAAATGATTAATAATAATAATAATAATAATAACTTGTAACTAATACTACCACTTCTACTAATAATAATAATCATATCAATACCAATAATATCAACATTAATAATAGTAATCCCACCACCTGAACAACAAAAGGAAACATATCTAGTTGAGCCCAGCTGTTATAGACAAAAGGGTGTGGTGAGAACCTGTGGTATGTAAATTATGTTTACAGGCTAATGGCCTATGTATAAATAACACACACTGTCATGAATCTGTTGGTTGTGAATGTGGTTGTTAGAGAGACAAACTGAGAATACCTGCATCGCCCAAGTCACAATACAATATAATCATGTTATATGTCCAGAGCAGAAGTTTGACTGTATGACACTGAAGTCTTTACGTTTTTTTTTCTGATAGCATGTAATGCAGTCTAGCATTGTAAATACATGCAAATATAGTATATAATATGTATATAACTGGTTTTAACAGTGACTTTTCTGCAAAAACAAGCCAAAGAAACCATAAAGGTGTATCAGAACTCTTATTTATTTTTTCAGTGTAAATCAAATGCCCTTTTTTCTATTCATTTTAGATGCACATTATGATCTTGAAATTATCACACCAAAAAAAATACAATAAAAACTTATTAAAACCAAAATAATACCATAATATGAAGAGTTTACGGTGACTTGCAACTTACTCGTCATAATTTTGAATGCAGGACAAATTTCCCTCACTGATTTTAATCTGCTTCTTTGACCAAATGAGCTGCAAATACTTTGTGTGCAATTAATTGGTGGTCTTGTTTGATTGCGTGCTTTATGTTTTCTGATGAAACCTTTACACATTTTTAACTAACCAAATAATGATGTTGCAGTTGGAGGGAATTTGTGCACCGGCCTTCCCCTCTGTGGATTTCTTGTATCTCTGCTTACTTTACTGGCAAAAAGCACACAATAGAGAGCAGAAGCCAAACAGAACACAATGTGAAGGGTGCACCTTTGTGACACAAAGCAGTGCAGACATAACAACAGCACACGCCAAGCTCTTGAAAATGTAACAGTCGTAAATCTTAACAGTCTAAAGAACAAACCTGCACAAGGTACTAAGTGAGCAGACAATGTAAACACCCAAAGACGATAATGACACAACACTGCATGCACAGCTTTATATGCAAAACAGCTTATGGCTATTGCTCCCTCCATACCGCCATAATTCCTAAAAAAAGAACTTCCCAGCCACTTTCTGAAGGCTGTTGAAACACAATTTTTTCAACTTTTTATTGTAACGATTTTGATCCTGTTCCAAACTCTTCAACTAAAGGTTAGGGAGTTGGACAGGCTTCAAAGAACACACCGAAGCATCTACATAGATAATGTTTGTGTGCACATCTACACTGTTTGTTCTTTTAATGCTCAGTCTGTATTCTTTCAAGAGAGTAAGTGTGTTGAAGGTGTGCATGTGTTTGAGCAGAGCTGTAATCCTCAGCTGCATTCTGACAGATTGTGCCACCCGGGGTTAACTTGTGTTTGCATGTGTACAGCATGTGCGTGTGTATGTGTGTGTGAGTGTGTGTGTGTGTTTCCATAACCAGACAGAGCTTCTCTGTGGCTGATATTTTATGTGCCATGTGTCACAGCCGGACGGTTTCACTTGAACGTGACTCACCTACAGTATGTACACTCACATCACTGCTGGCCATAAGTTTGGTCATGGCTGCTCGTTCCTCACTGATTGTGTCAGTAAAATAAACACACACAGTCACTATAAAGCTCATGAGGATTTGACGGTAAGTGTGGCCAGAGGAGATGATGTGTGCAACTCAAACAGGCTCTGATATTAGATTATATTGGCTTCCTGTTTGTGCCAGAAGCCTCTGATCTCACCAGTGAGGAAGTCTGCATGTGTGTGTGTGTGTGTCCGAGAGTCAGTAAATCTTGTCAGATGTTGTACTGCAGTGTATACATGTGTATTTTGTACAGTGTGTATAGTTTGTGCCTTTAAAGTAGACCTGGAAGAGGTAAAACAGACATGTGACAAATATAGGAAAGTTTTAAGGTACTTGTACTTTACTCAAGTATCATACTACCAGTATTTCCATTTGACGCTACTTTGGTAAATGTTGTGTTTACTACTTCGCTACATTTATGTGACAGCTGTAGTTACTGATTACTTTTTAGATTAATGACCAGTTTGTAAAACTATAATGGAGTAAATATTGTACATCTTAAGTAAAAATTCCTGTTATCACTCGGACAACTATCAAATGAAAGGCACAGATGCACTCCAAATGATTTTAAAAAGTGCTTTGTTCACCACTGTTGATATCAATTAAAATACTGTGAATCATATGATCAAGAACTGCAAAACTTGTGAGAGATTTTGGACCAAAGTGTTAAACAGCTTCTCCACCACATCATCAAAACACCAAATGAGGAAATATCTTAGAAGAAAGGTGTTCATCCCTCCAGAGATCCAGAGATCTCTAATACATTTTATGCTTGGTGTTAGGTGCTACATGTGAGACTGGGAGCATTTTTATTGCCTCCACACAGCTCTGAACATGGTGATGGCTTGCAGCTAACGGTGGTAACAGTGAACATAACGGCAGCAGAGACCAGAGGGTGGGTGCTACGCTTCCGCAACAGCGCCGTCGGCCAGGACAGCGTTATCAGCTGCAACCACCATATGAGAGCAGCGCTGAGCGACAGCAGTAAGTTAACCAGTGGGGCACTCTCACATGCACCAACATGCACTAAAAGCATGCACGGCCGGTCTGGCAATGTCAACAAAGCAGAGAGGCTCTGATTACAACACATAGAGGGAGAGTGACTTCATTCTCTGCTCAGGTAGACATTACTCCTCTATATCTTTACATAGAAAATAACTGTTTGCTGTTATATTAATTGTTATATTAATGCTCTGGATATCATATTGAGCATCTTTTATTTGCCACCCAGCTGTGCATTAGATAGTGGGGTAGAAATTAAAATTAAACAAGCATGTTTTGAGTTAAAAAAGCCACCCCTCCTTCCCCTTTTCAGGATGATGCACACTAGGTGAACATTTAATTTATGCTAACACTCCCAACACAGATTGGTTAATTCAATTACATGAGTGCATATGGTGCTATTCATCATGACTTATTTCATATTTCATTCCAATCACACATCACACATCCGCCTGCATAGACACACACCAACCTAGATACCACATGACCCTATTCATGGAGTTTAATTCTATATTTCATACTAATTTATTTAATCAATTACACCACAGCTGAGACCTGGGAGCAGTGGATGCTGGAGCTGACTCACTGCCCAGCCGCACACACACACACACACACACACACGCACACACACACACGCACACACACACACACACACACACACACACTCTACAGAGCTGCCTATCACACATGAATTCACACACTGCGCCTCAGGCACAAAGACAGTCTGTCTCTGAATGTCCAGCTTGTCTTCACCTCCACACCTTTGCCTCCCTTCTCCACTTCTACCTCTCTCCACTTCCCCTCTTCACCCCAGCGCCAAACAGCCCGTATTTCAACAACATGGCTCTCACAACTCCATGCACACCTGCATGCATGTGTGAATGTGTAAGTGTTTTGCATTGTTGCAAACATGTCACAAGGCTGTGCTTAAAGGAGAGGTAACATGTTGCAATAAATCTCTACTTATCTGTCACAAACACACACACACACACACACACACACACACACACACACACACACACACACACACACATTACTAATGCAGTAATACAAAAGTGTTAAATACTCTGGTGCATGTAAAAGTCCTGCTTAAAGAACTTAAGTAAAAGCAAATAAGTAATAAGTAAACAAAAATTACTTAAATTATCAAAAGTAAAAGTACTGTAGAATATAATGCATGAATTAGGTTATTGATCTATTCATTTGTAAGAGAAAACAAAACCTGTTGGTGCAGTAAGAGTATTTCAACCTGGCTTTAATTCAAATAAACTTGTCAAAAGAACAGAAAGTATTGTGAAACAATTAAAATGCACTGCAGCACTAGAATTATATAGAAAACAGAAAATACTTGAAACAAGCTAATCTTTATTAACAACCAGCTCTACAAGTTTCCTACTGCACTACTGGATTTTTTCATGTTTTTACAAAAATAAGTCAAATGACCTCTTCTTTCTTTTCTTTTCTTTTCTTTTTAGTCTCAAGCACAATGCACATTGATCAACATTGCTGTAAATGTGCCAGTGTTATCCAAAAGGCTAAATTTCAACTGCTGTCCTTTGGCCTGATGTTAAATTGGCCATTAAAATAACAGATAAAACCTACAACATATAAAACTATGCAAAACATGCACATACATTTTTGCATAGAACAAATGCGTCATAATTTCAAAGGCGATTGCATTTTGTATGAAAACTCATATTGGTAAAGTAACTAATTACAACTATTTAAAAGGAAGTAAAAGTTCAATATTTTCCTGTGATTAATAATTGCAGTATAGTAATTGCAGTAGAGTAGAATTATAGAGTAGCACGAAATGGAAAATACACAGTACTTGAGTAAATGTACTCAGTTACATTCCACCACTGCGCACATATCTAGTTCTTCTCTTTCACTCGTTCTCAGTGCCTGCCACCACAACACACACACACACACACACACACACACACACACACACACACACACACACACACACACACACACACACACACCCCATAGCTGACTCACTGATGAGTGGTAAAAGTAAGCACAGACTGCAGGTGTGTGTGTGTGTGTGTTTATATTCCTGATGTGAGACGATAACACAAAAGATAAAATCCAGGTATCAAAGCCTCTTGTAATGCAAGTGGAAACCCAATCCTATAATAGCCTGTTTGATAGCTGTTCCACTCCCCGGCCAAACTCATGTTGTGCTTCACTTGAGTTGGCCTTATCAGGCCTCCTGTGTCTGCACATTCACTCCGCTGTTACAAAGAGAAGAGGCTGAGGCTGCTTTCAGGTGCAAAAAGTGTCAGAGTGGGAAGGTGAGATCTCGGGGTCAGTTTATCTTTTGAAATGCTGAAGAGAAACGAAGAGTCGTCACAGAGCTCAGATCAGTGGGAGAGGATTCCAGAGAGATTATCACATTGATCCTTCTCTCCTTACTCCCTCAGCCCCGGGCCCTTTTCCCCAGACCGGCCCGCTGATGTGCATTGATTGAAAACGGACATAAAGACAAAATACTATCATGAAACCGCAGTTGGAAATAAAAACAGAGGTGAGAAAATAGAATACATAATAATTATGATTATTGTGCTTTCTGTTCTGGTTCTCCAACACTCTCCTTCCTCTCTTCTCCCTCCTCTTCCTCCTCTTGTTACCACTGCTTGTCCTTTATATATACATAAGTGGAAGGTATATATGTGTGTTTACTCCACTACTGTAACTGAGAACAATTTTGGGATACTTGTACATGTTTATGCACCTTTATACTTCCTCTTCTCAGGAAATATGTACTATCTACTCCACTATTGACAGCTAAAATCGCTAGTTACCTCAGATTAAATTACACACAAAACCATGACCATCTTATAAAATATGATGCATTGTTAGGGATTAATAACTCAACAATATACACTTAGACACCAGTTTATTAAATACACCTGGAAAAGTAAGACTTTTACTTATAATAAGTATTCTTACATTGTGGTGTTACTACATTTAGTTGAGAAAAGGATTTGAATGTCAGGGCCAGGTTTTAGCTTGACAACATATGATTCCTTGCGGTAAAATAATGGCATTGAAAAGTGAATTATTTAGCACAAGTCAACAAGTCAAGTGCGACGAAATCTGAAATTAACAATCACGACCCATTTGACACATTCATACATTATTTTTCTACAATCTCTTCATCGTCTCTATCTTTACCCTCTCCCTCTTCATTTTCCTCATGTATCACTTCATCCTTTGTGTAAAAACATCTGAAGCACACACAGCTGCATCAGACAGCGCAGTGACAACGAAGCCTCTGTTTTCTCAGGGCCAACACACACACAGACACACACACAGCAGTAGGAAGGAAGCAGCTGAAGGATGTAATAGGGCAGATGAGGATCATGGGGTTGCAGTTTGGTTTGGGTCAGGGTGAATGTTTGGCAGCTGTGAGACAAAGACGCATGATTAAAACTGCTCCCTTCTCGCCTCGAGCTCACTCTGTAGTGAAACTTGTTTTGTCAGTCAATTTGCCAGCTAACATCGAGTTAAATAAGCAGAAGCCTTGTGATTCTGTCAACACTCCTTTTGGGATAAGAGGCGTCTTTCTATGTATACATAACATCCAAAAAACTGGGACATTTTCAAGCTTGTATGTCTGATCAAGGTCTGATCATCTGATAATTGGTCATCACTGACGCTGTTTTCTCCACATCTACTTTGATCACATTACACACACATCACCCTTTCTGTTTTTCTGTCTCACACACACAAGCAGGCTACTTTGTTAATGTGCTGTGCACACACACACACACTGAAGCTTCACAGATATTTTGAGTCTTGTAGCTACAGATGGTCAGCAGCATCTCCTGCTGAGCCATCCACATCCTCCAATGCTAAACACAACCCCCTCAACACACACACACACACGCACAAAGAGAGAAGGTATGGACATCCATAAATCACTCACACTCCAAAGCCATATGCTCATACCTGTCTGTGAGGAGGACGCCCAGACACAGGTGAGACTCTCACATTCCAGCAGCCTGCAACCTGACAGGAGAGAGCGTGTGACAGAGAGCCATGTTTCAATTAAAATGCACAAATGTTAATCGCAATCTTCAAAAAGAAATTTAAAGAAAATGTAGAGAGCATGTTGGAAATAAGGCGTTTACGTTTGTTTCATGTATTTTTGAGGAACTTTCCAGTTTTGTTTCCTTGCTCCACACAGATCTGATGTTTTCATCTGCCACCGTTTTCCATCTCTTCAGTGGATGCCACATGCTTTTGTGTACCTCATGATGAATTTGCTAAGTCTGTTTCCACTGCATTCCATTTTGCTTTTATTGATACGCTAACTTCTCTGACTCAGCCAAGCATAAACATGTTTTTGTGATATTTTGTGTTTGTTTGTTTCAGGGGGGTTTCATGCATAAACTGAAAATGTGCAGAAAAACAGGTGGATAGAAACATACCTATTGAGAGAGAGAGCTCACCACTGCTCTCTCCCTCTCCTACTCCCAGCTGTGAGTGCCTTCCCCTCTCCTCCTCCCCCTCTCCTCCCCTCACTTCCCCTTGGGATAGAGTGCTCACAGAGTGGCAGATGGGTGGAATGCATAATACATAGACTATTTGGGGGGCTGGGAGTGTGTGTGTGTGTGTGTGCAGTCAGTCCACGGGGAGTAGGCTGTGGAGTCATTATAGATCTAATGGTTGTGTTTTAGACGCTGCGCCGTGCCAATCTCATTTGAAGTGCAAAAGCCAAATGAGTGTGAAGCGTTTCATTACTCATGCTCTGTGTGTGCACGCTCTACCTCGGCTCATGCAAGGCAACAGATCAGTGGTGCAGTCACAACTTTCTAACTGCCATCTGAGACATACACTGTATATGAATGTGTGTGCACACTCACGCATGTGTTTTCAAGGACATTTAAGGTGGATGCTGGACCCAATCTTTTGTTCTCCACAGTTGTGGTTATTCTGCCTCTCTGCTCGTGTAGACCGACTTTATTCCCCTAATTACTGTGATTAGAGCAAGATGAGGCCTATGTATCATAATGTTGTGTAATTAGCACTCACTTGTGAGCTAACAAGACCTCTTCAGGCATAGGTAATGGATTTTGGATAGACAAGCTGAGCTGAGGCATGACTAATACAGCATGGGTAGAAGTATAATTACAGCCTCCTCACTGGAAGGAGGTTCCGTCTCACACAAGTTGGAGAAACAAAGCATCAGATGTGATAGAAGTTCATCTAATCCACTTCATGAATAACAGCGAGGTCTCTCGTGGACCATTGACTAGTAGCTCGGGAGTTAATGGGGATGTGTAAGATGTGCACACAGAGTAGATAAAAGAGGCTTGTTAGCTGATGGAGGTGAAACCATCCTCACTAAGAGAGGCAGCATCGGTTTAGGCAGATAAACAGCGAGGGAGGGGGGCAAGAAGGAGAAAACAGAGTGAGAGAACAATGAAGACAAGACAGAACAAGAGAGAGCTGGCAGGTAGCGGTTCTCTGGAGATTCATTAGGCTTGTCAAAAATTCTGGCTGTGAATATGCTTGCACAGCAAGCTCCTCTGTGGGCACACACAAACACACACAAACATATACACGCCAACGCAGGTTGCCGCAGGTGTATAAAGCTCTCATCTGCTGACAGGTAGGGATGAAAGCGTGATGGGGACGGTGGGATTTGGAGTCACACTGTGCAGACAGCAGGCTGCAGTGTCTCCAAATGGCTGCTGAGGGATTTTACATATCCTGACTGGCATTAAGTCACACAAAGCACCTCAAGTGATGAGTGAAACATTTATGTTGTGTAAATGTGAACTCAGTTTTAAATTTCAATGACATTTGGGGCACTGTGCACACAGTAGCCTTGCTTTTTATTGCTGTACAACAATCTGTCCTGTGACAGCTTGACAGGCATCCCGACATGAACACCGATTTAAATGGACAATTACCAGCGTGAATGTACACAATATCTGCATGCTGCTGCTTCTGGGAGAAAGAATCACTGCTCAGTTTGTCAATTTGTCCTGTTAAATAAGGCTTAAAATGCTGCTGAGTGAGTGTGTAATGAACTGATACAGTATGTTACGTGTTATATCAAAAGTAAGCTGCTTGAACAGGAACCAATTTGTACACAAGAGACTCTCTTCCTGTCTTCCTCCGTCTGAATAAATCAATGAGTGTATTATCTTTGTTTGTTTAAGGTGAAACACTTAGGATGAAAAATGACAGATGATGAAATGACCTGAAATGTATGATGCAATCTGTGCAAGTGGAAGAGTCCTTTGTGTGTATGCGTGCATGATCGCATGCATATGCATGTTCATCTTGGCACAGGAGCGGTGTCTGTGTGTGTGTGTGTGTGTGTGTGTGTGTGTGTGTGTGTGTGTGTGTGTGTGTGTGTGTGTGTGTGTGTGTGTGTGTGTGCTGGACTTTGGGCATGTGTGTAAATCCCAGCATTTAGGGAGAATCACCGTCTGATTCTCCAGCTGTTCCTGCAGCCGTTTCTGTGCCTCGACAGCCTGACCGCTCACAAAGAAATGTTTACTCTACTGTACACACACACACACACACACACGTAGACTTTCAGGCATGCAGACAAATGCACATGGAAAGCTAACTGACAATGAATAGAGGTTTTTCTTTGCAGACAAGTGTTCTAGTGAGTGAAGTGCCAGCCCCCAGATGCAGGCTCTCAACACACAGAGGACCTCAGTGGGAGACGGAGAGAAACTCCACACCAGCATCTGGAAGCTAGATGACTGTTCCATGTGTTCATGTCTCACTGGAGATCCATAAAGCCTGACCGACACAGCCTGGGACCCATCCTGTGTGTGTGTGTGTGTGTTTGAAACAGACAGAGAAAGACAGAGCCACAGAACCGCCTGTATGTATTCATCACTTCCAGGAAAGTATTGTATTTCATCTACACCCTACTGGCAGTATACACTACATAACATTTTATATCATTTTCGTGGCCCCTGCATAAAGTGGCAACATAAAAATAGTCTCTCTCTTTCAAAGAGGACATTTTTTTTTTCCTCTCTGACTTGGTGTGTCAGTATTTATTTTCGCCTAATTTTTGATGGAAATGATTTGGCCAGTACACTGCATCTCTTTCTCCCTTTGCTTCCGGGGACTCAGCTGTGGGTTCGGGATCATGGGACTATGTTTCCGTGACAACCAGACATCATCATTGAACATTGACACTAAAATAACAGACTGAATAATTTAGACAGATCCATTTTTAAACAGCATGTCAATTCACATCACCGGCCACAGACACCCTGCTTGGCACCCTGCAGACAGGCCCACCCAGGCCGGGTGACGGGTGGGGCAAAACTCATTGAACAACACTAGAGCTAGAATGCCCTAAAACAACCATGGGAATGAAAGTAGTTGTATAATCTAGGTCAATGTACCCTCATGAGATAAACAAAAAAAAATTAAAAAAAAACTCAAAATGTTTTAAACTGATATTTCCATCATGAAAAATGTATTGTGATACAATTAAAAATGAATCAGAATATGGAAAGACAGGAATGAAATTTATACTAATGACAGCCAGCAGCACCACTTCATAAAATCTGATTTTATCTGCAGCACTGAAGTGAAAATTCTTGTTCGGTGTTTATGTCACGAGAGATGAAATCAGTTTCAATTTAATGAAAGTAGCACATGGCTCCATGATCAAAGTTCAACAAACGTCATCCATCAGGACAAATTTTCACGTGTGATTTTCTCATTTATCTCTCTTTAAAATGAGACTACAGAAATTAGCATTGCTAAGTGACCATTCATCAGCATGAAGCATAGGTGCAGTTTGATAATAAAGTCTAATTAATTGAGACAGATTTGTAATGCATGTTTTATCACAAAGCAAAATCTGGGCCAAATGAGAATTTAACAGCTGGGGTCAACTGCAGATTTAATTTCATTTTATGTATTTATAAAACATGCTTAATTTCACTTTTGTCCACTGTTTCACCTCACGTATTATTACTTATTATTATTCCAGCTGAAATGACAAGCACCACTAACAGCGCTCCTTTCATCTCCCCCAGGTTTCTTAAAAGCTTCAACATTTTAAGAGGATCTTTTCTGTGTTTTATGACAAGCTCGAGGAAAAACATGAGCTCAGTGCTGCAATTCATACATCTGCACAAATAAAAAATGAGAAGACGCAAGACCTTCACACGTCACACACACACACACACATAACACACACACACACATAACACACACACACACACAGAGTTCCTACTGATGGCTTATTCAGATGGGCTGAGAATCAAATATTTGCACACATAATTTATCCTGCTTTCCTCAATGTCTGTGTGTGGAAAAATATTCAGACACCATTGTGTCTGCATGTGTGTGTGTGTGTCACTGCTCTCCTGATATTTTATAAGCTCACACACACACACGCCCAATCACCAGAGGGATAAACGGAATAAAGGGAACAGAGGAGGTAAAGGGCTTCGCAGGTGTCTGTGTCTCTTTGTTTCTGTCTCACTCACTTTGTCCCATTTGAATAATGTCTCATTACCCTTCTACCTCTTTCTCTTCAGTTCTGGCTTCACACAGTTGTTGAGCAAATTTTAAACATTTTTGTCATTTCATCATAAAAACTAAAATGCATATCAGTGAAAGCAGAGCCACGTCTTGAAAGCCAGGTTACAAATTGAAAGTTTAGTCAGCAACACACAGGGTTGTATACTCCAACTGAGAAAAACACTGTTTAATATTTGATTCATACTGCGTCTGTGCCAAAAAGTGCAGTAAGTAAATACTAAATAAATACTGTATTCTTCTTGAGGACAGAGCTGCTCCAATTAATGCTTAATGGAAAGAGTCTTTATGCCCATGTCCAGTTAAGAGCATTTTGACAAAAATCTCCTGTTTCAACTCTACATTTCTAATTCAGTGGATGATCATAATTTACATAAAAATACCTTCCAGCTCTTTCTTTCTCCTTTTTTACCTCTGACACCATATTTTGAATTTGACCTTATTTTGTGTTCTGGGATTTTGTGAGAGGAATCCTCCTGACGCACCCTGTCATCTCTTCACACACACACACGCACACACACACACAAACACACACACATACACCCACCCACCCTCCTTCCACCCCACCCACCAACCTTCAGGCAGTGCACCTGGGTACAACTCTTTACAGACAGATATACAGACTTACATAAATGTGTGCACATTCCCCCACACGTACACATGCACAAGGACACAAACACGCAAATGCACGCTCACACACAGTGTCTAGTCTCCAAGAGCCAATCAGATTTGTGTATCAAACCTGGTGTTTGTGCAGAATTTATCTCCTAACAACCGTCGTCAGGAGGTCTCCCATTAGGTCTCCCATTAGGTCTTATAACAGCTACAGCAGCATGACCACCTGGGAAATGACACACACAGTGTGAAAACCACTGAGAGACACGCAGCAGGATTGATCCTCCTCAATGGTATTGATTAGTCTACCCCCAACTCAGACCAGAAGATACCAGCTGTGTCGAGCCATTTCCCTCCTAGACCGCTCCGTCTCCTGCATGGAAGATGAAAGTAATGACGCTGCGAGCGTCTTCTCTGAGAGAAACTCTTCTGGCTGCAAAAGGGCAGGACGTCCACAGGGAAACAGTTATCGCAGATGAGGTCGCTCCAAGCCATTTGCTTTAACCCCTGCCCTGATCCTACTGAATGTGTGTGTGTGTGTGTGGGATACACTACTTCTTGGGCTTATATCTCACAGCTCTGTCTCGTGTGTTCGTCTTTCAGTAAGTGTGTACGTGGCATGTACACACTCACACGAAGACACAGTCACACACTCAGTGCAGAGTTGGGGCAAAAATGAAGGCGATTCTATTCAAATTATAGTTTCACAGTATTTTACTCTGCTATAGAGAGGACATTGACTTTACATTGTTGAAAAAAACATGAATACGTCTCTTTTCTAAAGCTGATAAGATAATCATGATGTGCAATTACAAGCAAAGTTTAATAAGATGCTCTATTTCAGTACTCACTCAGTGCCTCAAAACCACAATTTTATCTGTATTATTTTCTCATGAAAATACAGAATTGTGATCATTGCCAAAACTATCACTAGTAATGTATGATGAGGAGACCTATTTGTCTGATGTTGCAATTTTGAGAGTTTTTCAGTAATTTTTCACAGTTTTCAAAAACAGCATCCTCTCTGGCAGTTTGTGTATGTAGAATAAGTGTTGAGTAGTTAATGAGGTGTTACAGTGATTTCATTGCTTTTTCTCCAGAAGAAGAAGAAGAAGAAGAAGAAGAAGAAGAAGAAGACGAAGAAGAAGAAGAAGAAGAAGAAGAAGAAGAAGAAGAAGAAGAAGAAGAAGAAGAAGAAGAAGACACACTTTATTGATCCCCTGAGGAGAAATTAAATTTTTTCACTCTGTTGTGATTTTTTACACAGTACAAACAGGACCTGTATACATGCATTAATGGCGAGAGGTCAGAGTGAGGGTGCTGCCTCTGACAAGCACCCAGAGGGCCTCTTGGCAGTGCCCAAGAAGCAAATTGGTACCTTGGTCCATGTGGGGACTTAAACCTGCGATCTTCTAGTTCCAGTTCCTATGGACTGAATTACTGCAACCCCTACATCAACTGCATTACAGCTGCAAATCCTAGTAACCCTCCATACCTCATTTAGGGGGTTACGACTTTGATGGAGGGTTGATGTCTTTTTGGTCACTTTGAGTTCAGAAGAGAAACTGGACCAGTGCTGTTAGCCCCAGTCTGTGCCTATCTTGTAACCTAGCTATTAGCATCACATTCAAGTCACTAACCATCCGTTTCTCTAAAAGATTATTAGCCGGTGATGTTTGAAAACACCATTTTTCTGAAAGCAAAAAGCAAAAACTCTAAAAAATATTTTTTTCTATGTCTACATGTATTAAATACTGAAGATGTGACCTGTGGGTGTGGAGGACGTGGAGTTGTTTAAAGGCACCTTTGATGGAACTGGGTTGAGTGATGAAGGTAGTAAAGTCATGTAATTACTCTATTTCACAACAAGATAAGTTTTCTTGTCTTAAAAAAAGAAGGTTCCTTGTAATTGCTAGCAGTACAAATTGCTTTCCCTTATATCCCAGCCTATAAAATATTAATTTTCCTGAAATACTTTAAATAACTTGTGTGGGAACTAAACAGCAAAAAGCTATCCTGGACATGTCGGGTAAGGAGGAGACTAACAACTTCTGTGAAGCTCCAGCTCCTGTGAACCAGCTTCAGTTTGAGGCGAAACTGCACATAAACTCATAAATTTCAGAAGGGAGCATGTTCAGTAAATCACATGTGACCTTGTGGAGACTAGATGAGCACACAGGACAATCTGTAAAACCCATCAATCCTCGATAATTCACTGAAGTGTAAGCACCTGAAAATGTGAGGATAAAACTTTGGAAGGTAATACATATGACAAACTAACAGGAGCAGTGAGATTCTTCACGTGTCTTGAATTGTCTGGTGTTTTAGAAGTTTATGAAGCAATATTTACACATTTTCATGTGAAATTTATATGTTTTCTCTGTGCAGGTGAGGCGTCCTGCCTGACACCTCAGCTCTTCAAACATCCACCTGTCTCTCTCCGATTCGCTCTCTATCTCCTTCTCTCCCCACTTTCTTCCCCTCTTTGCCCTCTCTGTACGTATTTTTTATAAGTTGGCGCACTCAAAGGACATTGTCAAAACGTCAAGCTTCATAAAACATAGATATAGGAAGAGATGTAGCCTACAGAGGCCGAGGAAAAGGGGGAAGAAGATGAATGGAGGGAATATGTGAGAAGCAAAAAAAAAAAGAGGGAAGACAGAGTGAGAGAATGAGAAAATAGATATGAGCTCTCTGTGGTAAAAGACAATAAAGTGTGAAAGGTTTTTCCTTTGTTTGATGTCCTCCCCTCAGGGGCTTTGTGACAGAGACCGCTGCAGAGTCCCAGTTAAAAGAGGAAAAACGACAGGAGCCATTTCTCTTTTTCTCTCTGTGGTCCTTCAGGATGAGCGTTGTTGGAGTGTGTATGTGTGTCTGAGAGTAAGAGAGAAAAAGAGGGAGAGTATGAGACAGACAGAGAAAGCAGGACAGAGGGAGAGGGAGCCCTTGGGGTCTAATAAATCAGGCCTGCATTGAGCGGGAGGGTCCTGGAGGATCTTGCGTGGGAAGACAGGTGTCCATAGCATTCTGGGGCAGAGGTTATGGTCAGACACATCAGTCATCTCAAACAACACACACACAGGCAGAGCTGAAATTACCCAGAGACAAAACCCCATTTCCTCCTTGTGTACCTCATTACCATGTCACAGCCTTCTGCTTCATATTTTGGTTTGGTTTTAAATGTGAAATACTGCTGTGATCAAATAATGAGAAGGAACAGCAACGCGAGCCGCTTTTGTAAACAGTTTACCATTGATTATTCCGCCGCTTATTGTGTTTCATTGTGTTTTCCTTTCAGTTTATAAAAAAAAAACGCAGGCAGGCACCTTAGCGCACACAGTGGCAGTAGGCTCCTCGACAACATTAGCATAATAATAATTCACAGGCTGGAGTTATGGAAATGAAATAAAGTAGTGTTCTTTTATTCTGCAGCACGCAGCGGTATGCCGCTAAGACATCCAGTTAT